>CM036553.1:16333203-16933203 GCA_020745685.1 Tautogolabrus adspersus
TCAAAACTTGACATTTACTGTGCATGTTGTTTGTTGGTTTTTTCGATCGACAAATTCTGCTCTGCTGCTGCATTCTTAACTTCGTCTTATGACTTGGATAAAATCCTGTCTACCTTGCATATTGGAGCATTTTTCTCCCCGTCTCTGCTCTCTGAGTTTGTGTAGCTTCCCTCCTGATAGATATCAAGGACACAAAGGAGATAAACATCCATAACTGTTCTGTTAAACCATCCGTTACAAGCTCTAATGCCTCGATCTCTGACACACATACACACCAAAATGCACACACAAGGGGGGGGGGGGGAGGGACACAGTTGCTAACCTCTGATCCACTCATTGTACCTCTGCACAAACCGGATCAACAACAGGCCAGAGGGATAAAACAAGAGCAGCTCTGCGGCTGAACTGCAAAAATAAGAAGAAAAAAAACAAAAAAAAACCTGTCACACTGAAAGGAGCACACACGTCTTAACAGAGGAGCTGCAAACTAAGAATAAATACATTCTAATAAAAAGCTATCATTGCCATCTCTCAGCCCTCGCCACGGGCTTCAGGGGCAGCATGAATATTCAGCTTTAACTGAGCAGATATACAATGTCTGATTTATGCCTGAAAAGGTGGCTTGAGAGTCATGGAGTTTGACAGTTGCTAAATTTGTCCTCTGAGTCACATCATCCTAGAGAACATGAGCGAGCACTGTGGTAATGACTGCTCAATTAAATCATTTTGATGTGGAATAATACATGTCCTGAAGCATTAGCGGAGATAATACTGATTCAGCTTTCATCGGACAAAAGGGTTTTCTATTATTCTTGTCTGTCCTTTCTCACAAAGTCAAAGCAAAAAAAAGCAGAGTAGTCAACTGTAGATCACAAGGAATAGATTGAAATAAAACAACGTCAGATAAAAGAATAAATGAAAAATGTCTTTGAGTGTCATTATTGACCCACATCTTCCAAAAGAGGGATTCCTCTTCTAACCAATCCACTAAGTACTTTCAGAAATAAATAGCTGATCTCCGTTTAGCTGAGCTGTGATCATATCCTTTGTCCCTGAATACAGGCTTTCCTCAGTTTCGATTCATGCTGCTTAAAGTTAAACATCTATGAAGCTATAGGTAAAACATGCATTCTAAAAAACAAGTGCAGAGGATGTCATGGCTGGAGTACATTATACAGTAGATCCGTTTTCAGTTATTCTCTATTCCAGCGGAGTATAAGGCTTAAAAGATGCAGTGGAGCGTGGTCTGACAATCCTCTCACACAATGCCTAATGGTAAATGTAGTCACTAACTGCAAAGCTCCACAGCTCTGTCTGTAAATATATCATTTTCATACCCCGAATCGTTCTCTTCAATCTTGTGTCCATAGATCGATGGATTCTGCACAACATTCACACCAAATCTAATTACACATGTCTATCCCTAATGTCAAATGGTGAACAATGACTCTGGGCCTGTGGCACTGACATCATCAAATGAGTTTAGAGGATCTTGGTTTCCTGGCTAAGGTATGACGTTGGTTTTTTTTAACCCTGTTTGGTGTGCTTAGTGTGCTTGCTATAAATAGAATCACACACCTGGTCACTTAAGGAGGAGCCTGAGCGTGGCGGATTCAGATTGTTAGGAAAATTATGGGCTTTTAAAAAAAATGCAATACCTCCAAATAATCTGTGGTTGACCGTTTCTAAAATAGATGTAGGAGTTGAATAATAACCTTCCTCCAATATGTTCCGATAAGCATCTTTTCATACGCTGCCAAACATTCGAAAAAGGATGTCCATTTTTCTCATGTTTGTAGGAAGTGAGTCGGAGAAAATGCTGCTAGATGGAGAGAAAACAGACGAGCATTTATTCCTCAGGCTCTTACCTAAGATATGTGAAGAGGTCATAGGTCACATTTATGATAGTAAGTGTAGCCTGGAGTTTGGTCACTCTTGTAAACGCTGCTGGTTGTTAAGGCGGACCTGATTCCTCTAAATCTATAAGTTCTACTAAAATGTTATTTCAATAGTAATGAAATAACATCAGCAAACATTAGGCCTCTGAAATAACCCGTTCTTGTAATTCATCACAGAACTAATAACCTGTCAAATATATTAGCTTGAATTAAAATTGCTGTAGGTTGGTCGAATGCTGCATCTTTTATAATGTCTTCAGTGACTCCACTTCTCAAGGGGGATGACATTTTAATTTGGCTCTCCTTCCCACACTAGCACCAGACTGCACATATGTTGCATATTTGCAGGTACTTAGCATCAGGCAAGACACGGATGTGAGATGTTTCTGTGAAGAGATCCTGCAGAACAAAAGTAAAGTCAGTGTGAAAGAAGAAGTGATCTGTTTGCAGAGTCTCACTGAGTGCATTTTAACAGCTGATGACAGGCTGGCTGACAGATACACATGCAACGTCTGCTCTGCTCTCCTGAACATAAGGCCTGTTAATGTAGCAGACATGGCACATCATTACTTCCCTCTTTTCTTTCCCACAGCACAGATTCCCCCAGCCCAGACTGTCACCAACCCCACTCAGCCCCCACAAACACCCATCTGCTCACCAGTTCACTCAGGTACGAGCAGACAGAGGAAGTGAGTCGAACAGCCAGTAAATGTGCTCTGCATACACGGCAACAGAGGCTTAACGGCTACAAGACTAAACGCTGCATTTTTATACTACCTAATGAAATCAATTAGTATGCAAATCACACGTGTTCTCTAATCAGATGGGGAGAAAGTGTCTATTTGGTGTTGCTGGCTTTAAACGTAAATACAACTAAAATGTTGATGCTACGAAAATGCTGCAAAAATGTATTCTCCCCATTTTAATTCAAAATCGCTAATGTTCAAACATGTTGTTTTTTTCAGTTTGAGATTCTTCTGTGTTGCTTTAAAGTCTTTTAGGGGCTTTCAAGTTCACTTCCTTGTCTCTCCAATGTGCTTTCAAAGTCGTCACGCTGCGGTTAAATAGAAGTGTCACTCCTCACTGGAGAGTTCAATCCTCCAACGTTCACACAAACTTCATGACAGAAGAAAATGGATGGTGCACTCTGCACAGCTGCTCTCAATGTCAAGAAGGTTTCTTGTCTTACAACATTGACATTTCTTGATACAATAAAGTAATTGAGAATAGATAGACAGACACAAACACACCATCTGACAGTTATCCTAGCCTGCCATACGTTGGATCTGTCGCTAGATTAAAAATTATAGTCGACACTGGGAAATATGATTAAGCTGATAATCAGTTGTGTGTGGGTTCACCAGCCATGGCTGCATTTGCAAGCATAGAAGATTTTCAACAGTTTGACAAACAAAAAGTGGTTAAGGTAAGAGTCTGGAGACCTGAGGAGAGAACTAAAAATGTCGCCTGCAAGCTGTGAACATTTTCAGAAAGCTCCTGCTGCTTTTGCCCTGACATTACAGTAAGTTTTGTCAGCTGATAATTATGTGATTTCTGCCTACTTATATATGACCCTCCATTTAAACAGGTCACAAGCCCTCTCTGGTTCTTATAAAGAGGTGTACCTGCCCACGGAAACTGAGTGAATTGAGCAAGTAAACATAGGAGAATGAGAGTTTCATAGTGCTCATAGCATTAAGAAAAGACAACTTCTCTTCCCCAGATTCAAATCCATGATCAATGGACATTAGGAAGAGGTTCAATGTTCATTCAGCTAATGCCACAACACCATGGCTTGATGATTCTAAATTAAGACAGCTTATCGTTACAGTGCAAGGACAATGGGTAGTAGTAACAGGCTTGACCCCAAAAAAGGGTTAAATCAATTTATGTGCTGGTACAACCAACTGCAGAACTTGGCAACCCCAGTGCTCCCAGTGGAAGAGTTTGACTGGAAATCAGCATTACCGCTGATTAGCAACAGCTGAAAGGACCTGCTGCCAGTGAGAGCGCCCAGCAGCGCCAGCTTGTAATGAGAAGCTGCAACCCCTTATGTTTCAGACCCTGCTCTTTAGTAACAGAGAGAAGACTAATAACAGACTCGTTAGTGTAAAATCTTGCAAAGCAAAAACCTTGAATTCTGCTTAGCAATGTGTTAAGATCATAGATATGATCAAAAGATGGACATGACCGCTTCCCAAACATGCAGAAAATAATTGGTTGCAAGTAGAGATGCACCGATCCACTTTTTTCAGTTCCCATCCACTTCTGATGCATTTGTACCGATACTGATTCCGATTTTTTTATATCATAACTAATAATGTTATAGTTGTTGTTGTCTAAGGCTACACAAAGCTGTAGAAAGCCCAGCATTGCATTGTGCTGGCTTCACATACAAACAGGAAGCAGCAGCAATTGTCAGGTTTTTCAAATTAAATCTTTGAACCTGAAGTGTAAGAATTGCACTTTTGATCATATAGAAGGAGCTGTTCCATCTCGTCTGAACGTCGTCATGGAGACAATTTATGGGCAATTATTACACTTCAGTCTGAACGTATTCAAAGTGAGTTTGTACGAGCTGAGAATGTTTAAAGTGCCCAACCATCTTTATTGATGACGTGGATCGACGCCGTCAGCCTGATATCCGATACGTAAATTACGTAAATATCGGACCTGATACCGATATAAGATCGGATCGCTCCCATCTCTAGCTACACGTGACGTACTTTACACTCGATGTGCCGTGATTAATGTGAGGTCAGGTATTGTAACTTTTGTAATCACAAAAAGTCAAAAGAAGTCACCTGGCATGCCCAGAAGTAATGTTTAAATTAACATTGTTGAAGTGAGATAACTGGGCGTTATAATGTGAAAGAAAAAGAAGAAGAAATATCTTCTATTCACTGTGCAGGGATACAATTCTTCTACTTTTTTGCTGACAGTACCATTATATCCAACCTCTCTTCATATATGTGTAGGCAGCAACTTTTTGACACTGAGTTTCTAGAGATGAAAGCACCAGGGGTCTTTACATTCAGTCAATGGTCTAAACTTGCAGAGAGCCAAAATAATTTTCACATTCACACACTTTAATTTGGCTTGGATATGCACTGAATGCTGCAGTGAAAGCTGTCAAAGAAGAGAGCTGAGCTGCTACAAAAAGCAGGAGAAGGTGTAAGAAATGGACCTTTTGTGATTTAAACTTCACACAATGTCTTTTTTGTCCTCTGGCTGCTCTGTCAGCAATCTAACACAGGACAAAAATACAGAACTCTACTTCCAAATCTTTTCTCCCAGCCATTACATTAAGAATACCGCACTACCCTGCATTTGAACTGTACGACCAAAGTTCAGCAACAGAGGGTAAAGTAGTGAGGAGGATCCAGAAAAAGAATGCGTGAGTGGGATGAAGATCAGGAGGAGGATGAAGAGAGTAAATATTTAAGTGATGTCAAAAGAGAGAAGAAGATGAAGACTTTTGGATGAAGAGAAAAAGTGACACACACAGAGAGAGGAACACTTTAGGGAGACAGAGAGAGAGATGGGGGGGGGGGGGGGGGGTATTGCAGTGCCAGCTGATGATGGATTTGCACACACTCTAGTCTGTCGGTAATGGGACCATGTGAGCATGACTCAGTGCTTAAGGGTCACACCGAGGCCACACATGAACAACATGGCACCTGGAGGACATCTCCAGTTGGACTGATATTCCTTAACGCAGATGTGTGACTTGGATGCCACAAAAATGAAGGATGATTCTGGCAAACAGGCAGAGGTTTCGCTTTGAGGAGTGAACCTGACTCCGCTCTTTTAGCCACTGTGCTTGCTAGGTCAGTTAAAAATAGTACAACTATCTACTATGAGGCTAATCTTTGCAGATGGGATGTGTGCAGCGCGGCGGTGGTAGCAGCAGAGATATGTAGTCTCAGGCCACTCAAACAGAGCGTGTAACCCCTCCCACACACACGCACACACACACCATAAATGTCAAACTCAAACTGTTTCCTTTGCATTGCTCAGTCAGTTATTTTGCACTTTGAATCATATCTCTGCATGTTCTTGCAGAGGTAAAGTGAGTTGCTTGGCAACTTCACTGCACACATCCACTTCCCTGGCCATCTCTACCCCTCTCATTAATGTGCTCTCTTTGTGTATCCCCGTTCCGTGCCCTACAGCCAAATGCACACAACAGAAAAACCACCTCATTCAGCAGTTTTTACAGTTGAACAAAAGGTTGAAAGAGATGATGGTATTTTAAAATAAACAGGAATAAACAGTTTTTAAAATGTGCTTGTTTATTTGTGCGTTTTAGCATACTGAGATTTTACTATCAATGCAACATGTGCAGAAAAAAATAGCACTTCCAAAGTTGATTGTTATCTCTAAATCCTTTATTGGATGTTCACCACTTTATATAACATCTACACTGATCCGTACCAATTGACCCAAACTCGCTCAACTAACTGCCTAATGTTTGAAGGGTTTTGCTAGGAATTTGGCAAATTAGCCTTTAGCTTTTGCGTTCCAACACAGTCTCAAAATCAACATTCTCAGTTTTCTTGGCTAATAAAGATAATCTCAAACCACTTCATATGAGCCTGCAGAAGTTTCCTGAGAAGTGTCTCTTTTTTTGGTTTGGTTTAGTCGTGCTTTTATTCGGCATCTTGAGATCATTGGGTTTTCAAATAAAAGGTTTTAAATCAAAAGAAAAGAAAATTTAGAAATTGTTGCATCAGATGGTACACAGTTATTATATTTCAACTTTTTGTCGGGGATGCCTGCTGCTGTTACAGTTGCCTGTGTTCCCCGTAGCCTGGCCTAATTTTAACTCCCAGCTCTGGTCCACTATAATGTATCCATGACAACTACAACAACTGACTCCCCTTTGCAAGAGTATCAAATATGTGATCGTAAAATTGTTTTTTGTAATTTTAAAATAAACTTTTTTTTTTATTGAAGTCACAAGGCTTGTTATTACCATGGTTTGGTTAAGTTCAGGAACAAAAATCACTTAACTAGGTCAAGTGGAAGAAAATTATTTGGGTTTTAATGAAAAATCTAGTAAAAGAAAAATTGGAATTTGAAAAAATATTCCACTTTGTTTTTATATTTGTTAACCTAAATCAAAGTAATAACAATACTCTGGTCAGGGATCTCTTTTTAACTTGTAGCCAACACCATCCTATAGTCGAATACTTGTTATTCTCAAATGTTGCTTTACGGTACCACAGACATTCTTCTGGATCGATCCCTCTCCTGTCTTTGAAAGTGTTTTTATCTCAATGGAACAATGGAACAACAATGCTTCTGCAATCTCCTGAGCGTTGGTCGTCCTCTGGAAACTGCCGAGAATGAAACCCCCAGCATTTGGAGATGTAAAAAAACAACTCTTTTATGTCATTCTATGCAGCCATTCACACACACACCTGAAGCTCATTGTAACCCCTGTAAATTCATTCAGCTGCTTTCCCTATAGGAGGCTCCTGAGAGCTCCATTTGGACAAGTTGAACTCTGTCAATTCAAAGTGTGTCAATGATGTGAACAGTTGGTGACGGGGGGGTTGCAATTAAGCACTGTGCTAATGCTAAGAGTGATCTGATCTGCAAATATGTGGCAGCAATTATGAGCTATCAGAAGGCATGTCAGAGATGCAAACTAACAACAAGATTCCCAGAGGGGCTGCACACCACAATGTTTTGAGCTCATTTCTAATTAGTAACCTCAGCTGGCTGCAAAATAACAGCCGATTTGGCCCTGTGTCGTCGTAATGAATTTAATTACCAATAAACACAGAGCAGAATTAAAACTGCATACAGTCGACCCTCAGTGCTGCAGCTGTGACCCTGAGGAAGGTGTAGCAGCGAGATTACCGCATTCAAAAAAAGGCTTAGTCACACAAAACATTCACATATCCACGCTTACACTCGCGCCTTGAAAGACAAATGATCTTACATTAATGACATCTTTGATGGTGTTTGTCATTGCCTCCTTATTTGATGCTTTGATAGTTTCAGAATGTGACGAGATTGTCTCGTGTCTTTGTCATTTACTTGATTGACTTAATTATCATTTGTCTCTTGGGAATAACGCTATGATCATATCATTTAGATTTCATTGTCAGTGTGTGTGTGTGTGTTCACCTCATTGTTGAGCTTGTCTTTGTTAGCCTGTACACTGAAGAGTGAGTCGACACTGGTTGTGATTTGGTAGATAGTTTGCCGACGTGCCAAATGGCGCCAAAAAAAAAAAGATGCAGGATTTTCACAGCATCTGATCTTGGTACTGGCATCTCATTGGCCCTTACATGTCAGCTGATCGTTGATTAGGCCTCCGAAAAACTAAAACTAAACTATTCACAGGCAATATGAAAATTCACCAAGTTGCATGAAACTGAATTTTTGTTATTGTCAGTGTTGGCGCCTCTTAATGGGTTAAAAAAAAAAGTTTTTTTCAAATGATTTGCACTTCTTCTGCAGGGTGTCTCAGTTAATGAATTCATAATTATCTTCCTTAACCTCACAAATCGAGTCTTACTTTTCTTAAATCTGCCCTAAAGCAACTGTAGATTTCTCCACATTACATGCATCACATATGGATTCTCATTGCCTCTATCAACACTCTCGTGAAGCAATTTGCAGCAGGTTTCTCATGAAATATTCATCCCTAAGGAAGCATGTAGTAACAACTGAATAATCATGCAAAAGATAAATACTTTGAATATCATGAGCATTGATTTATAGTGGTCTTATATGCTGTATCCTGGCATACTGTTTATGTCTTTAAGCCTCTCCATCCTGACCAGAATTTAAAACAAGTTGGTTTTAATCAAGCCTTGCAGCACAATATAATGACTTCCAAAAGATGGCTGGGAAGTCAAGAGATTTAATAAGACACTAGGATCATCATGTGTGATAAAGCATGTTATTGTTTACACTTGTACTGGTGAACTCCACTAAATACAAATGTGGATAACGGATTGATGTAATATTGTACTTAGTTAAAAAAAAACACCAATATGTTCCGTCTAAGAGTAAGAAATGTTTGCAGCACGTCTTCATTTTCAATCATCGTGTTTGAATTGACTTTGCATTATCAGATCAAATACTGAAGATATACCCCTGGAGGATATTTGAAGACATTTGGTCCATGCACTTACATTCCTAATGTTGCTTCTGTCACCTCCAGTTATTTATTGATAAGGAAACACAAAGATGTTTGCAGCCCTTGTCAGTTCACCTGTATGTTAATATGGCTGATTCATAACTACCTGTATTATAACATCCCTTCACCAGCCGGTCAGAGGTGAGACGAGGCTATACATTAACTCGGATGATTTTTTTTCTCCTCAAACTGACCTTTGGCCATCTGGTATGAATGTGCCATAATGATGTTTCGTTCTTGCTCTATGAATAAAGCACGCAGCTGCAGGTTTGTTTACTCAGAGGGTAAACATAGGCCATAATCAAACACACAAAAAGAGGTACACATATCAAAGAGATATTTGCTTTAGAGAGCATTTCTTCACTTTCCACAATTTCATGCAAATCTTCCCTTCATAAATGCTTTTCAGCCAGCCTGGCTGCAAAAAAAACAGCAATCATTGCTCCATGCCCTGTGGGCACATGTGGGTAATGAGAACAGATCTACGGCAATAACACAAAAATCTGTGCCCTTCATGGGGCACATTTTCTGGTGTGTTTGAATTGGCCTTCTATTTCTCTCTGTGCCAAATGATGCCATGCAACATGTGTGGTGTTAGGAGGAGTGGTAAGGAAGGAAAGGGGGGGATAGGAGAGGTGGGAGAAAAACATGGTTGGTCCTTTGACAGTAATGATCTGTAAATAGATAGGGAAGCCATCTAAGCTGTTGTTAACGTTTGTCTTTTTCTCCTGAAGCCACAGGAAAACACCGTAACCTTGTTTAAACGTCTTGCTGTGCTCCTGTTCCCTCAATGTCTATCAGCTAAGCAAACAGAGAGCAGCATCATGTGAGCAGTGGTTTTCTGAGCTGCAGGTGAATGGAGCTAAAATAACTGGGACAACAGGGAAGAAAGAGGGGGAAAGATGGAGATGGAGAAATGTATGTTCCCTCAAAACCACCGTGAAAAATATCCCACAAGAAGGAGGCCCAGGAGAGGAGAGTGAGATTGAGAAAACGCCCCCTGTGCAACCCACCGCTGCTTCAGGCGGAGATAAATGAAGGAAGGAGGAGGTGGAGGAGGAGGGTAACGATGAAGGTTGGAGGGGGATGAAAGATGAAAGCCGAAGGTTAACACCACACAGAAAGTGTTGCTATCAGATCAGAGATAAGTTAGCGACACCTCTGTGAAGTGTGCAGACACGAGATGATGGATGACTGACGGGGCTGCACATTAAAAGGTATAAACCTGCGTTTGGTTTTGTTTGTTTGCTGGAGCCAAAAGTGGTTGCAGCTAATGTTAGCAGAGGAGCATGTCCTGAGCCAGAGCAGCTTAAATTCAAGCCCCGGGCACAGCAGCCTCACTGACTTTTCTATCATACCAGCTCGCTGACTCCACTCGTGTTCTGAATCACTCACCACAGCAAGCAAAGGGAAGAGAACAAGCAGGCCTGTAGAGCTCGGGGCACACGCGGCAGGCAAAAAAGACCCTCTATCTTATGAGATAAGTTGAGGACAACCGTCTCCTCTGCGCACTCTTGAAGCAGTTTTGTTTAGAACTCAGCAGGCAACCAGCGGACACTCCAAACATAAACACCGGGATGAAACGAAGGTGGTAAAGTGAACTTGCACAGCTCACCGGCGGCAAGATACGGCACATGTCAGTCAAAACCCTGCTGACTAAAAGAGGAAGAGTTTCTTTACCGTGTGGGTCTTTGGTGACAAAAGCAGCCCAGGCTGTTTGTGCCTTCAGAGCTACGATAAGCTCCACAGAGCTCCTGGGATAAACAAGGTTACACCGCAGACACATTGAACAAGCGTTGGTGGGGATTTCATGAGTAAACCCCTGTTGAGTGACAGCACTATTTGGGGCTCTTGGAGGATACTTTTTAATTAATGCATCCAAACTGCTTCTCATTCCTGAACCCCAGGTGGTGACATGCAGGTGCGATGTTCTTATTTTTTGATGAGACATAATCGACAGCGCCAAGAGAGGAGACACAACAACTTTCAACTTGACTGTGCTGAAAAAAGCTTGTCAGTGTAAACGAAACTAAAGGGCCTCGAAAATAAACAACAACAAAGGGTGTTTATCTGTGCCTTCCCAAACGAGCCACGTGAGATTTTTCACAGCTAAAAGTTTAGGGAAAGGTTGTAGTCATGTTTGAAGAACGAAGCTGCTAATGTCTGTTAAAGTCAAAAGGTTGATAGTCAGAAATATGTGAAAAATAAATTGTTTTAGTTACTTTTTTGAGCAAACATAGAGGCCATTAAACACACAGTATGTAAATTCTGTAAGGGAGTGACTCTCTCTGCTATACTCCACCCCCCATACCCAATGAAAATGAACTCCGAGTTGACCGTAGTCAAAACGAACAGGCGAAACAGACCTGAGGAAGAGAATATGTTGACTTACGACGTATCCAAGTAGAATTGACATAACGTTTTTATCACAGCAGCACATACAGCAACTGTAAGGCAGCTTTCAGTGGCAGTTCCCGCTTCCTTCATCCGTTGTTTCCACGGCAACGATAAACATGTCTTGTCTGTCACGGCGGCCGCCAAGAAAGACACGACATGTTAACCGTTGCTGTGGAATTATTGACATTTTAGATCATCAATCACGTTAGAAGGCACTATTTTTGATGTCAAATAGTTTTGAATCGTAAAACAGCTTTCAGAATCAAAAATGTTGATGTAGTAAATAAAAAAATGAATTTGGAGAAAAAAATAACGGATCGATAGGTTGCAAGCATTTGTGGTTAGATTGATCGGTTATTGTTAGAGACAAAGCAGGAAGTAAGACAAACTTTCTGACCTCAGTACACCGCACATCACGACAAAAGAATCTGGTTTTGAACATACAAACACTTTAAAGCATCAATTAAACTTTAGAGCTTTGTAATAATTGGTCAGATTGTAATGGTTCCATTTACATTCTATTCTAAGAGCTGGATTTAGTCAGAGCCCGTCAGTTGTCTACATTGTTTGTGTTATCTCAATTTGTTTCATTCAATGTAGAATTGATGTTTGATGTGTTGTGATCAATGTAAATCCTGTGGAGCCTGAGAAGAATGATGTCTGCTAAGCTGGAGATAACCGGGGTCTTAATAAACAAACAAAGCATTTGAATGTTGATGCGAGCTAGGAGAGACCCCATTCAACAAAAATGAATTAACAACACATTGTCTGTTCAAAGACAAATCAATTGTTGTCTAACATAATTATATTTTTTTCTAGTTTTTAAATTGAAACGTGTTTAAATTGAAATATTCAGCTGTCAATCAAAAAAGAAATCATTAATGCCCAAAAAATACAGAGTTACTTTTTTTTAATTAAGTATGTTGTCAGACATCTGACCTCAACCACACACACACGCACACAAATTATTGTATGTTCCCATGGCAACTTTAAATCCCACATCATTTTGGAGCCGAGAGGAGTGCTCTCCAAAGCTGATGACATAAATTGTCAATCAGGAAACAGCCTTCCTGTCTCTGCATGTCCAATTTCTACATTTTACCCTGCAAAATAAATCTATCAGCTGAGGGTTGGTAAGATTAGAATCAATGACTGAAGATAAACAAACAGCAAAACATACAAATGACAAGAAATAAACTACTATAGTACACTCTCTCCCAGCAGGAGCAGCCGGTTCATATTTTATTCATCTTTTAAAATATTTACAGTAAAAATATTTACGGTAAAAAAAACAGCTTAAAACAAGTCGTTGCAATTATTCCACTTTATTATTCTAGCTGCAAAACTAAACAGTAAATGAGTACAAACAAAATAAAACTGGCTTCACACTGCTTTGTTCAGCAGAGTATGAGACCCTTTAGGGCTTCTACAGTAACTGAATACATTTACACATTCATTTGCAGAACTATTGATTAAATCAGAATCATAAAGAAACAGTCGGCAGGCAACTCTGCATGAGTCTGCGGAACAAACTGAACATTTCCCGGGGAGATATCCGTCACAGAAGAACATGTGATGCCTGATCCTGATGAGATGACTTTACAAAGATGTGCTGTTATTCAAACAGTGTTCCCTTCCTACAAAAATGTAATACAGTTTGTTATCTGCACAGAATGACACCGGAAAGCATCCATACATTGCACTTTTAATTAATGACCTCGTTAGTTCTTTTTTCATTGGCTTCTGGGTACACACACAGTTTAGAGAAATGACAGCAAACAATGTGTGACTGTGACCGAGAAGCTTTACATCTTTGCTGTCGCACATAATGGTGTCCTGCAGAGAAAGGTTCATATGAATGAGTGTGGGAGTGACAGTGATTGTAGTTGGGGGAGTGAAGAGGGAGACAGAGACAGAAAGATTTGACAGCGGTATCGGGGCTCGTAACTCAAGCAGTGGAGGAGTGATTACTCATATCTAATTTCAAAAGTTACGTTATTACTTTTCTTATTACCCCCTCGGAGCTACAATTTGTCACACTGCTTGTAAAATTACTCCCAATTGAAATCCAGAACTTGGTGCGCTTGTGTTCTCTCGTTGGTAGCCAAACAATACAGATAGATAATGTTCTTTTTTTCATTTTGCTCAGCACGAGTTTGGGAGGAATATTATCACCGTGGGGACACGTAACACATCTGTCATTGGGTAGATAGTAAAGACTGAAATCAATATGTAAGTAAAAAAGAAGTGGGAGAGGGTTGGATTAGGGTCTCAGATAGTCAGCTTATGTGTACAGTTGGGTACACATAATGTTGTAAACACATGATCGTTTAATGCTTTTCACAATAAGACAGGATTTGATCACGGAGGTAAGAAGAAATCAATGTTGTGACAGTCACTGCTCAGGAATGTTGTCAATCAGGTCATGGCCGACACATTTCTCTGTGACTGCAGATAGTGAAATAAATCACAAAGATGTGTCATAAAAAAAAGAGGCAGCACTTCACTCTCGGTGCTGCTTCTATTTAACTCAACTGAACCCGGCTTCTGTTTAAGGTTATCAAAGAAGAGTCTTTAGTTGACTTACTTTATTCTATCACGGTTAACATGAAGCCTTGTTGTTCACTGATCTGCTTCAGCTCTAATTTGATGCACATTCATTTTAATATTTACTCAAACTCATCACTGGCTGTCGTTTACTTTATAGATTGAAAAATAATTGTCACTACTCCAGCTAAATCCAGATTCCCTTTCAACAGAAACACTGTAGTCCTTCACTTTTTTTTATTTTAAATGATTATACCCTGCTGTTTTTCTGATCGCTGTTTAGCTGTTAATAATAAAAAATATACAATTCACACACATATATTTCACCAGATAAAAAACCGTCTGAGCTGCTGACCGCGGCAAACTTTTGTTTATTAACTTTGAATGAATACGTAGTACGATTAGAATGAAAGTCATGATTCAAACTCTTCGTCTTAAAAGTGTACATTTTGCTAAATGAACGATGCGGACCAGAATATGGAAGTTGGTCTGGTAGCTGGAGAGGTGCCAGACCACTTCTCGAGCACTGCCCAGCTGCCCTTAAACTAGGCACCGAACCCCCACCAGCTCAGGGTGCGCCTCCTGTGGGCTGCCAGCGCACTCTGAAATCTCTCCATTAATGTCCACAGGGCGTGTTTGTGCATGTGTGTGATTCAGGCCTGTGTGTGTGAGAAGTATGTCTCAAAATTTCCCCTCGGGGGTTTAATAAAGTATATAACATTTTAAAAAAAATTAAAAATTAAATGTGAGTTTGTTTTTACACACTATTGTATTTTAGTTGTCATCAGTCTTATTGTCATGCTCGATATCTATTACAGACCGGTTTTGCTTTCGGATTTAAAACAATGATTTGCTACCATAGCATTCATGTCATTTCAGCCAGTGACAGAAAAAGAGCAATAAAATGGCAATCTGACAGAATTCTCGTGTAGATTACATTTGTGTAAGAACACAAAGAAGAACACTCACAACGCTACCTTTTGAAGCCCTTTATCAATCGTGTGAGTGGATCTAAAAGAATCATTTGTTTGATTAGTTTGACGGTCTGATTACGCATTCTTTCCTCTTGATGCTTTGACTTCCTTCTCAGCTCGTTGTGCTCTATTGAATTCAGATTTTCATCAGGACATCTTAGGGTTAATCACACAGACCGAAAAATGAAAAGAGGAGCTACAGTAATGGAGGGATCTGTTGGCTTCAGATGTTTCTATATCACCAAAAGACAAAAAAAAAAAAAACAGGCCAGAGTCTCTCTACATTCAATGCAGCATCAGCAGTGTAAGGGTTAAAAACTGCAATACCATAAGCTGAAGAAGCAAGATCCCCGGGGTGCTCAACACCCGCAGTCGGGAGCAAACAACTGTTATTAAGGCTCCAGCAAATCAACTTTTATGGTAAGAATGCAGAGCGCTTATTGCTTATTGATATATCACATCTGCAGAGAGCACCTCATCTTTATTAATGGGTGTAGAGATCAATCTGGTCAATGACAGAGGGGAAGATAGGTGTGTGTGTGTGTGTGTGTGTGTGTGCGCGAGTTTTCTTAATGGACAAACTCTGAGGCTGAGAAATGGCTGGCTGCAGTGAATTAAACACCTATTGTCCTAAGTTACCCAGTTTGCCCTGCTCTCCATACAGATGTTTGGGTGAGAAAGCACATTGTCAACTACGATCCACAGTTACCTTGCTCATTTGCCGGCTAACGAGTTAGCCACTGTAACTGACTCAGATGAAGCTTAAGCTAGCTAGCAGCTACCTTCAGATTAATTGGTGCCAATTCAGAGGTGAAAAGAAAAAAACCCTTTTTGTATAACTTTTTGTTTATTAACCAAATATCATACTACAATACTGAAAAGTGTTACACATTTTTCTCATATCATGTAGACCTATTGCATACCAACAACTGTGTCCTTACTAGTCAGCCTGGCTATACTCACTTTTTTTCTTTAGCTGT
The DNA here is from genome assembly GCA_020745685.1 of Tautogolabrus adspersus. NCBI lineage: Eukaryota > Metazoa > Chordata > Actinopteri > Labriformes > Labridae > Tautogolabrus > Tautogolabrus adspersus. The sequence continues at coordinate 16,349,162 of CM036553.1, forward strand.
ATCTTTGGACCAGCGACTGTTTACAACATCGCACTAAGTTATAGATGGTTGCTCTACCCTGCTAAAATACGAGCCCATTACAGGACTATGATCACAAATCAAACTGAGGATGAGGCAACAGGGGTACACGAGGGAAAAAGACAGGAAGGCAAAAGGGAGGGAGGAGAAAGAGCGTGTGAGAATAAGTTCAAGATAAGAAAGTGATGGGAGGCAAAATCTAGGAACAAAATGAGATGCAAGAACTGCTAAATAACTTGAGGACAATGAAGAGTTGAGACAAATGCTCACTTATATGGAAGATGATAAGACGAGCACATGTGGCAGAGAGAGCCACAATCACAGTTGAGTACTGAGACTGACTGAAGGGTCTAAACCGCCACGAGAGATTAGACTTTAGAGGTGTCTCAGTCTCATGTATACATGAATAACAAGACTGTCTTATGTCACATCAAACTAAACATAAATATACAGTGGCAATACAAAATCATCACGTATAACAGGCTGCACTTTTTCGTTATTAAATCCCTTGTGTCAGCTCATTTCCTCCATTGCCGGCCAACACTCCAGGAAGTACTCCGTGCCACCTTTAATCTGTACTTTCTGCCATTCACTGGAAGTTCATTTATCCTGAAGTGTGGGAGAGGGACGACAGCAAGCGTGATAAGACCCTGGCACCAAGAAACAGTGCAGGAGTGCTTTGGCACAGAAAAAGAGGAGGCTCTTGAATAACTGTCGTCATGGAGACAAACATCCCGGACGTGCTGGGTTGCAGCCCTTCCTCCTAAAGAAGCAATAAAAACAAAAGCCCACATACAGAGCAGGCAAAACCCGTTAACACCCCGCTCGGAATTAGAGACAGCGCAGAAGAAGAGGTTTCACCCAGCAGCGCACAGAGCCACCCTGAATGTGACAGCGGTGAAATAAAAATGTAATTTCTTCTCCATCTCTAAAAATAATGTTGTAAACAGTCGCTGGTCCAAAGAGACTGCTAATCTTAGCATAGCAAACTGAAACGCAACTCACACCTGAGCTGCCCCGGTGTCCTCGCCTCCACTCGGCACAGCTCACCTCAATATCCATCAGGCGTGAGTAAGTAGCATCCAGTCAGGCCCAGCATGGATCAACAGAGCAAAGGCCAAGTGGCAACGAGGAGGCTTTTTGAGGTCCTTGTAGGAAAAGTAGGAAGTCAATACTTATAGAAGTAACTCAATAAGGCACATTGAGACAGTGTTAAATAAATTCAACCCCTAAGCCAAAAAGTACACAAACCTTCTTCACTAACAACATTCATATGTGCGCCTCCATCGATTTTACGTCTGCACTTTCAGGGGAAGAGGACATCATGACCTCTGTCACAGTGAGTTTTTAAAAGTCTGCTATGTTATTGACACACACGGGAACACTATCTGTCGTCACAGACAGAGAGAGTGAAAAAAATGTGCTGCTCTTCTACATTTGAATTAGGACTTACAGAAGAACACTACCATATAAAGGCCTTAGATGTGATCGAGACTTGGCAATTTCCAGGTGTTTTCAGAGTTTTTTCACAGACTCTTCTTTTCTCCACTTTTAAACCAAAGACCAGCACATAAACCCTGACAGCCTGTTGGCTCTTTCCATGCCCGTGCATTGTGGATGATTTACCATAGGCCCAGTCATGTCTCGGAGCAGAGAAAGAGAAAAAGAGGAAATTGCCAGTTTCATTACATTTGTGCTGTGCTGGAGGCAAGTAATTACACTCCAGTAACGGCACATTTTGACTTCACCCTGGCCCTTCACCAACTCAGCAAAAAAAAAGCCCTTATTGTGAAGGGCCTAAGGTGCTACAATAGTTAAGTCTATGTATGAAAGTGTATTTTAAGTCCTTTGTCATAAAGTTAACACAAGTCCCTTCAGTGCAGCAGCAGCAGAGCAAAAGGCAGGAAGTCAGAGAGTGCTGCTGTCTGAGGGGAGATAGTGAATAGTCTCTTTGCTCCTGTACGAGCTCTACATGAGGTCAACCTTCTCTGGAAGGTACATCAGTCCATGTTTCTCTTCCCACGGGACGCGATGCTAAACGGCAGCTGACTGTGCTGTGCTGTTTTGTGCTGAATGGAGCTGAAAGGTTCAAGGTCACAACAGGTCAGCACATCAGCCATGTCCAAAAATAATATGAGCTTGAGATATCCATATTCTATAAGCGAAACTACAGTACTTATTAGGGGTGTAAATCACCAGTTTAATCATTATAAAATATGATATTGATTCTTTGGACAACTACTGTATATGACATTTGCTGGTATCACAAAGTCTTCCACGATATGATTTCTATTTCATTCGATTCAGGGGCCTGCGATAGATATATAGAGAGAGAGAGAGAGAGAGAGAGAGAGAGAGAGAGAGAGAGAGAGAGAGAGAGCGCGCTGTAGTTGTTGTCCTGTTTAGAACAACTCAAGCAGCATGCACGGGAACAGCTGAAACTGTCCCAGTTACCGTGAAATAACATTGCCTTTAATAATAATATCCAAGAATCCGGACCCTGACAAACTTCCTCATACGTACGTTTGATAAAGCCACAAAAACTACACAATTGCTATTATCCCAGCGAGATATCCTCAAGTGAAGAGGATTAAAAAAAGAACATAGCAAAAATGAGAGTGCAGAATAACATCGGCAGTTTGCTTGCCAGTAGCATTGTTCAAAAGTTCAGGACGATGCGCAGCTGGGCAGAAACAGGGAAAGAGGTGTGCAGTGGGAATTTCAAAATAAAGGCGTATCTTAAATATTACGATGTAGATCGATGTTTGACTTTTCATCTATTTGACTGGACATTTCTTTGACCATTCGATGGATAGATCCAGATCGATTGATCATTACACCCTTACAACTTATCTATTTAACAAAGACAGCACAAAGGTTTAGTTAGACTGCATACAACATGTCTCAGAAACAACCCCCACTGGTTTCTGAAGAAGCCAAACAATGGTGGACTCCATGTTGGAAATTCTATATAACCTTACTTTGGAAGGGGCAAAAAGGTGGCGGGCCTTAAGCCTTCTGCAAACAGCGACAAGGCACCCACCTGTCAGTAAACTCAGCTATACCCTTACTTAAAAACAACAGCAGAACTCGTAGCCTAAACATATGGTGTGAGTGTGACCTGTACATTTTTGACCAACAAAGAAATGAGCTTTAGAGACCGAACCCATTTTTTTGTAACCGTCTGGAAACATGTTCATTTCTGCTGTTAAAATTGGCATTTTAAAATGACAGTTAATGGGAATGTCTGGCTTTTGGAACCAGCCTCAAGTGGACACTCAGGGAACTGCATTATTGGGCACTTCCACATTGGCTTCATTTTTCAGCATCGGAGGTTGCTGCTTTATGTTTACAGATTCTTCAATAGAGGACACTGCAAGAAATGTCTATACTTTTTGCAATTGCTTAGCAACAAACCTAAACCACCTTGGAGTCTGGACCCATAGTGGACATTTGAAACTTGATGTGTTGTGAGATGATTATAAAGTTTGAAATCAAATAAATATTGAAAAAAAGGCAATAACTGGAGACGATGTGCTCCATAAAAAAGCACTCAATTTGGTCAGAACAATATCAATCAAACTAAAAAGGTTGTTTGCTGGAAGTGCTCAAAGCTTAAAAAAAAGAAGCAACTTCCAATTAGGAGTTGATGCATTTCTTTATATAGTCAAATGTCACAAAGATAAGAAGCGTTTCTACACAGAAACTCTGAGTGCAGACAATATTTTTCACTATTTGCAGTTTATGCAGCATCATGAAGCCATGCCAAACCCTTTTTATCTGTACCCACATTAAATCCCCAATATGTCACTTTCCCATGAGTCCGTTTTATGTGTCCAAAAATGACAAATATTACTAGTGCATTTCTTACATAGAGACGTCAGGGGAAAACATCAGCCAGTTGGTATACCGTGCAAATCTGTGTGGCGAGTGGCCAAGTTCAACGTTTTTTGTTATACAAAAATTGCTGATTGGTAATTTGAATTTTTGAGTATGTTTGTCTTCCTGTTTTTGGTCATTTGCAGAGACAAAAGTGGAAAATTTTATTACATTTTCTGTGCAAAAAAGAGCACATCTATCCAAACAGCAAACTTTAAGGACAATGAGATGATCGACGTGCATGGCAGCTTTTTAGGGCTAGCACATGAAACCATTCTCCAGATATAAATCTGGTCAGGAAACTAGAGTTAAATTCAGACTTTAAGCCTCTTCAGAGAGGATTAGTGTTCCAGAGAGAGCTGGGTAATGCAATATTTGACAAGCTACAGGTAATAAAATCATCATTCCTGCTGGTGTTTTTGAGGAGGTATAGGTGTTAATGATCTGAACACAGATCTCCAAGGAAACCCAGGTGTCAATCTAGGCAAGATATGAAGAACTGAATGTGAAAAGGAGAAGTCCTTTACATGCACTTTAGTTGTTGTTTTTAAAACTGCCAGTAAAAAAATGTTAAATTAAAATCATCCATCATTTCCTGAAGAAGAAGTCCTGTCAAAATGGGGATTTGTTTATTCCATGCAAGTGCAACAGAATACATAAAGAGGGGAGAGATTAACTGTAGGAGTCAGCTTCTGTATCTTCATTTGTCAAGAGCTTGTTCTCCAAAGATTAACGTGCCATTGTTCGTCCTCTCTGATGTAAAAATATCTGATTTACAGTCAGAGAAACTAAAAGGAGTGCAGCCAGGTCATAATTTAGTTACATAACTCTTAACACATCACTGAGCATGTCTCCTGCTGCTTGAGGTTAAAGACTCAACCACATTGGCTGGTGGTAGAGAAGGTTGTAACAGGGTCTTTTAAAAAGTCATACTTCTTTTTCCTGCCACAGTTTTTTTTTTTTTGGTAACCAGGTCCTTTAGAGACATGCCTGTTAGGTTCAGAGCTCGCCATGCTGTTTCCCCTGCACCAACAAAATCTAGGTCATCTCGTCTGATGACTCAAATCCTCAACTTTCAGGTTGCAGTCCTAGCTGGATGTTAATGTAACTTAGCAATGTGTTACTGTAATATCACCCATTCAGCAGTCAGTGTTGGTAAGTGACTTTTAAAACATTAAACAAGATCTTCGCAAACACAGGAGGTCACCCCTTTGATCAGTGCAAAGTCGGGATATCCAAAACTAGTGCAGATTAGACAGAAAACGTGGCTTTCTTTCAAATGGAGAAGGATTTCATTTAGATTTTGTTACGCAAATAGAGGCAAGGAAATGGGCTTCATCTACTGACATTCACGCAGTACAGTAGATAATTAGTAATGGGGGCGGCTGTGGCTCAGTTGGTAGAGTTAGTCGCCTCTCAACCGGTAGGTTGGATGTTCGATCCCTAACTCCTGCAGCAACATGTCCGATGCGCCTTGGGAAAGACACTTAACCCCAAGTTGCTCCTGCTGCTTCGTTGGCGGCGTATGCATGTGTTTAAATGGGATTAGTTACTTCTGGTGGTCACTTTATATAGAAACCTCTGCCATCAGTGTGTGAATGGGACCTGCGGTGTAAAAGCGCTTTGAGTAGTCAGAAGACTAGAAAAGCGCTATACAAGCTGAAGTCCATTTAATACCAAGGGGGAAACGTCAAATAACTCAAGTATAACAATATTCAGACAGGTTCAGGGTTTTTCCCCCCATGACCAGGTGTTAATACCAGATAAGAATCACATGATGTTGATTACCAATACTTGCAGAATCACAACACACCCATGTATTGTGGTAGCATTGAATCATAAAACAAGCATCCTGCCCCAGCCCTACTTATACAGATAAGCTGCTTCTGGTGAGTTTCTAATGGTTACGGAGGATTTGTAGGCTGTAAAGAACGAGCCTAACACTCAGCGGTGTGATTAACATCTGCTCTGAGGCAAGAAATGTTAAAAAATGAGGGGAAAAAAACAAAAATGGGGAATATGATGCAACTGTTCATTTTTGGTTTGCAAGCCCAACCGTGACACAGAGTGAATCTATTTCCATGTCTGAGCTGAGGTGGGCACGGGAGTGATGGCAGACATATTATAGGTATACAGATGTAGAGAGCAGAGGTCAGAAGACTGCTGAGAGACTAATTATGGCAAAGTGATTTGGACTAATAGGATCTGAGTCTCTGCACTGAGGTCAGCTCCTCTGAGGGCCGAATGATGATCAGTTCAGAGACCAGAAAATACGTCTGCTTGCAGTCCAACCCTGGCCTCTCATAAAACCATTACGCAAATGTTTCTCATTTTGAATCCCTCACCTTCATCACTTCTCTTGTTCTGCTTCTTCCATCTTACTCTCTCATTACTCCTATCCCTCATTCTCCTCTTTTGTGTTGCCTCTCACGCCACTGGCTGTTGAATTATTGATGGGATGTTGAGCTGGTGAGATTCCTCTTGCTTGTTTGTTTGTTGGTCTGCGTTTCGCGTTGCTTTTCTCTCTCTGTTGTCACGCTGCGTCTGTGTGTGAATGTAAGTGTGCATTTGTGTTTGGCTAATCAGACCTGCGCTGGTTCATCACTGTAAGACTTTCTAATCAGTAAAGTCCTTGTTTAGACCTCCAGTGCATTTCAAGGAGGAGAGAGAGATGTATGCAAAACATGCACAAGAAGGCATGCTCACACTCATGTAAACACTTTTCTTTAGAAAAGGAGGAGAAGGACAACAATGTGAATATATAAACATCTTTGTTTCATTTATCTTGGCACCACAGCCTAATTGCACAATATTCATCGTCATTAAATTGCGGACTGAATTAAGATTGTTACTCACACTATATTCACATCCTGTTCTTTAACTGTGCTAAACTACAAAAAGGAAAGTTCTGGAGGAAAATGTTCGTTTGCTGGCAAAAGCAGTGAAGTATTTTTATTATTTTCAAGCAGGTGAACAAAGTGACGAGTCTGAGGCTTTACACACAAAGAGTGACCGAGCTTGTTAACTCATTCGAGCTGAAACTCAGGGGGCAAGCGGATCATTCAAGTCAGATTCACTCGGTAAGTGTAACTCACATTAATTAGTTCAGCAGCTTGTTTAATCCATCCATCAAACTATAACATGGGCTAAAGTTAAAAGCTTACAAGAGGAGCGCCTGTAGCCTAGTGGTTAGTGCTATGAAGGCTACAGTCCTCAAAGCAGGCAGCTTCAGTATGAATCCCACCTGTGGATCTTTTCCTGCATGACATTCCCCACTCTCTCTCTCGCCCTGATTTCTGACTCTATCCACTGTCCTGTCTCTCAAATAAAGACATCAAAAGGCCCAAAAGAAACCTTAAAAAACAAGCTGAGAATTGTCAAAAGGATCAAATTAACTGATATCTACAGCAATGAAAGGGTCTTGATGAAGAAAAGTCAATCTAGAGTTCCTCACAGGAGGTAAACAACACAGTCATGAAGGTATTAGTGTCTGGTTTTTAGAACAAAGATGCATTTTCAAGTTGTTGAAGTTGACTTTTATCAAAACACAGGTTAAAAACATTTGACAGAATCACAGTGAAGACCATCCTAAGTAATCCTTACTTAAATTGTATCCATTCCTATTTCCAGAAGGAACTTTCTTTAGAGCATTTGCTTGTTGAAATATGTCTAAAACAATGCTCATTTCAATTCTCTATATCATTTTGTACCGCTCAGTGTTTTCACTGTGTTGTTGTCTGGATGAAGCAGCTTGATTGCTCCTCCCTCCAATATAATCCGGGCTCAAACACCAGCTAATGATTGGAAGAAGTGAATGAAAGTCCCTGCTTGGTTTACTAATCCCAGCAGCCACACAGGCCGGCTTCAGAAGGGCCCCTGGTCCCTGGGTAACACTATATTTAACAAGGCCGAGAAAATCCACTCTAATGTTGTTTCCACACCAGCTTTTGCATCACGCTTCATTTCCCTCACTTAGAGAATCTCTAAATTCCCTCTGTGATTAAATAATGCTTTTCCCTGGATAATTATAACAGCACACTGAGCACAAAATAGCCACGTCCTGTCATCAAAGCACTTTGAGGATTTAATGAAGAGTTTATAGCCAAAGTACTCGTTTGTACTCAAAGAACATCCCAAGAAAAAGCCGGTTAATGTGTTCAGTAAATCGAAGAGGCATCTTACTGGAGATTTCCTTTTGAGCATCTCTTTTTACAACCGATCATCTGACCCTACTGCAGACACACAAATCCACAGATAAACCAATAAGGGCTCTGCTCTTATTTTTAAAAGCCAAGGCACTGGACATGAATATGCAACGTTTTGCAAAAAGCTATTTAAAAAGATGGATATCCAAAGAAGGGTTTTCTTTTATTATTTAAAAATACGCTCAAAGGAACTTCAACTTAAAAGAGACCTTGAAACATGACAATGCTCCAGGGAACTTCTTCTTCTCCCCTGTCAGCACACCAACAAATTAATTACCCCACACTCTCCTAATGAAGAGAAACACTGCAGCAGCTGAGAGATGATGGGTCTTATCTTTGGCTGCTGAAAACAGATATTAACGTGAACTTAGAAAAGAGAGAAGCAGCCATACTGAGCCATTTACACACCTGCTCTTCTGAAACCACTTTCAGGCAGAGAAACAAACAAATATATCGCTGGTGTTTGTTTTGTAATGAATGAATATCCTGTCTTGTAAATTATTTTAAAAAAAGATCTGTCGCTGTTTGCGCACAGAGACATAGTATGATTGTTTTCGCACATCCATGGAGGAAAGAGTGTCGCTGTGAAGCTGTTGAGGGAGAAATGTTTTTTATGCCTGTATTTAGAGATAGGACAGTGGATAGCCTCCGAATTCGGGGAGAGAGAGAGAGTGGGGTATGACATGTGGTAAAGGAGCCACAGGTTGGATTTGAACCCGGGCCATCCGCTTGGGGGACTACAGCCGCTGCACATGGGGTGCGAGCACTAATCACTAGGCTACCAGCGCACCAGATCTGTATTCATTTACAAACAGTATTTGTTCTAATGTAAAGTTTAATAATGTGCACAAAAGAATCAAACTTCATCAGTAAGTATTAGAACCAGATTTCCTGTCCATACATGCACAGGGTTAAGAGACACAGCTCTGTTTGTTGGTTGTTCTCAGGGTGCACACAGAGCATAAAGCCACAATGACAAGCTCGGCTAGTTAAAACGAACATTTCAAAAGTACGTATGATATGCATTGGAAATATTTAAAGGAAATGTAACATATCAATGGTCAGAGTGCAAAGGATGCTGATGTAAATATGATCATGTACAGCAACAGGTTGCTAGGTGGCTATGATGGTATATATATAAAGTAAAAAAAATGCTTGTGGATAAATATTTGACAGGATTCATATATGTATGCTTACAACAGGGTTTAAAATAATCATAACAATAAACAATATAAAATATGATTGACAGTTTAAGTGGGCGTTGAGCATTGATCTTTCCTCACACTTTAATACTCATGTGTTAACCGGTCATTAGAGTAACTGCACGAAGCACAAGAGGATGTTTTAAATTGTTTTCATTGGTCCAAGTACAGTGGATCTTCTTCTTTGCTGCTTTAAAGTGCACTGGAATAAGATGGAAGTTACAGCCTACAACAAACAGACTGTATGCCAAATTCATACTTATCAGTACAGATTTGTACTCTTTCTGAAAAAAAATGTGCTAATTATCAATTAACCTCCTGGTTTTTTAATCAACCAAATATTACGTATATTTATTGTCAAAAATAGTGAAAAAATAAGTTAGTCTTAGTACATCTAAATAAGCAACTTACTGCATTAGTGTTTGACAACAGAAGAGGCTTCTCAGCTGTGTCAGGGGAAAATAATGACACCCTTTTTCAAGCTGAAGAAGCAGAGTGGGATTCTCTGCAGGGCTGTGCTCCAAAAATCAATATGGCAATATATCGTCATGTGCTCATTGCAAATACATGAATGGATGCGGATGTTACAGAATCGGTATGGCTGCAAAGCTGTGATGACAGTTATCAAAGACAATTGACCTATGGTGCAGTTCACTATAACACCACAGCCATAGCTCTGGGGTTAAAATATTATAATGTATTCCTAGGATCTCTGAGGACATGGATTGAAGTGTTTAAGTCGTAGGATACTTAATATTCCTGTGCTGTTATTGTCAACATAAAGAACAGCTGTTGTAGTTCTGTGTAAGACATCAAAATCATTGTACATCACGATATATCGTATCGTAGCCTCTGTATCGTGATACGTATCATATCGTGGGGTTGTGGGAAATACCCAGCCCTAATTCTCTGGAACAACTTCACCAACTATCAATGTGCATGAAGAGTGAAAGGCTTGAAGAGGTCAAAAAGCTCCAGTAAACACTTGTAGTATTAAGATGAACTTTATTAAGAAATTAGAACGACGCGTTTCGGCTTGTGGCCTTGATGACCCGGATGAAGGCCACAAGCCGAAACGCGTCGTTCTAATTCGTTAATAATGTTGATCTTCATACCCCCTATTCTTTTTTTAAGAGCTCAATGCAACAAAATATAATCCAGTTTGAAGACATAACTTTGCAAATCAGGTCGATGAGCAGGAATGCACAAGGAGCCAGATGATTTGTAGTGGAGTCTGCAATTCCACATCACTTCTGCAAGAACCAAAAAGACTAGCTCAAACATGTGATAAACGCTCCGCTCTCTCGTGTCTGCAATGCAAATCCCCTCTCTTTGCTTTGCTGCATGTGTGAGCGCTCATGGGAAAAAAAAGGAGAGGAAAGTCAACAGCAGAAGGAGGAGGAGGAGGGGGAGGAGGAGGAGGAGGAGGGGTGGGGTTAACAAGAGACTCCCATCAGTTAATTTCAATGGTTGGCACTAAACTGTCATTAGCAGCATTATAGACACTTGTGTTGGCTCGCAATGGTTTTACCATTAAGCTGATTACACGTACAGCTTTTGATGACACGTTCTTTAATGCCAATAAAGCTGTTTGGATTAGGAAGGAATCCAAATCATCTCCGACATGCTGTGCTGTTTGGAACAGGGACATATTAAGCATAACAGTCTCTCTCTCCCTCCGTTATTCTTTAGTTTATGCATCAGAAGACCACGGTGTCTAACTCGACACAAACCTGCTCCCTTCATAGATAGCAAACATGAATACACTCCACATTATAAAAGACGGGTTGCGTGATGATGCTTCATCCTTCTCCGTATTAAAATAAGTCATTATAATGTGACGTCTTTTGACCCTTCAGGGGAGCTGTATTTTTGTCTTGTTGTCTGCCACAGAGAGGTCAGGACTCAGAGTCAACTCAAACACTCTGGGGCTGTTTGGACGCAAACACCTCAAGTAGAGCAGATATTTGTCCTCACATTGTGTTTTAATCAGAGATTGTTTTGTTGAGGAACACTTTGTTCTAAGAAACAGATCGTTTGTGAAAACATAATTAAGAGTAATAAAATCACAGAGTAACTCGTGGTTTCAATCCCCAGGCTACAAAGTGCATGAGAAAGCAGCAGTAGTCCAGCCAATTAAGAGAGAGAGAGAGAGCAGACAGGAAGCAGTATTACCCAGAATAAAAACAGTGGATCTGAGAAATAAGACGTTTCTTTTCTGTTGTTTTTTAGTGGTGAAGTAAAAACAAAAGTACCACAGCACATCTCCACACAGCCCCGCGGGAAGTTACCAGATTTTGAAGACAGCAGTCAGAGCATACGCAGCTCTTTGTACAACCATGAAACAGCAGCTTGTTCTTACTCCCAGAGACTGAAGAGCTTCACCTGCTGCTGCTGCTGTTGAGGTGACGATCTGGCCTTGAGTGGTAAGTATAACATAAAGATGTATCAATTTGTGATTTTGTAGGAATAATAAGTGTTGAATGATGGCAGTGAAACTTTGAAAACTTGGTATTAAAATTCATACATCTCATTTAGCCTTCATGTAACCAGGATGGTTTCTCTGAAATAGACATTTTGCTGATGATGCTTTACTCGTCACAATCCAACCCTATGGAAAAGTCTGGTTCACTATATTGGTCTGGTTTGCTTTTAAAGGATGTAAAGGTGAATCAGTATTGAATTCGATCAGTTTCTATCCCTTCACTTTTAGGGTTACATCTGAAAATGTGAAAATGTGTGCATATATTATCTTATAAGTAAACACTGAAACCTAAAACAAAACAATCCAGAAAAAAACGATCTTTAATTTATGGATTAACGTTGCCAAACAGATTAAGTTATTTCCCTTCAGCCGTTGTCTCAACAGACAACAGTGCACAGCAGCAGCAGGTATGTGTTAGGAAGGTTCTCGTGTGGGATTATCAAAGAGTAAAGTTTCAAACCTCAGGGCCTGTCAACAAACATCAGGAGTATCATTGTTGAGCAAAGACAAAAAGGTATGCAGGCTAATGTGTTAAGTTACATGTTTCTGAAGCACATACCTAGCATGACCTTTGTTTGGAACATGCACAGAGGGCATTTAAAGATGACGTTAAGTGCAAACTGTGCACACGGGGTAAATGGATAACACATAAAAAGAGACAAGGAGCTGCATCAGCATCGACACTTAAGAAAACTCTTTGGAAACCGTTTCTGTTAATATGTGTTACGCTGCTCTCATTAGATATTTCCTCTGTGTCATATGTAGAAATCTATTTAAGAAAAACACCTGCAGGCACACACACACACACACACACACACACACACACACACACACACACACACACACACACACACACACACAAGACAAAATGTACTCCATCATCTGCTTACAATCACCTTTGAAGCTAATAATCAGATGTGCCTTTAACCTGTCCCGCTCTAATTCGGCACCTCAATTTCAGAGACTGAGCTCTGTTTTCCGGCTCTTTGATTGAGTTCACAGCAACTGTGGAGATCAGATGGACTTTGCAGGGTCTGGCTGAGTGCTTGTAGAGGTATTCTGTCGAGCCCTGAATTGGCGGACGTTCAATAAGGGAACACTTTGATGTGTTGAAGACTTAGATTAAAAGTCCAAGAATCACTGAACAACACATTCAACTGATGATTGTTTTCATCTCAGGTGACAGATTGGTAATAATCTAATGAAAGATTTGGGGAAAATGTAATGAGCTTTCTTCATTTTTTACAGTTCAGTTGATCGATAAATGTTAAAGATGACCTCACATCGATCAATAATGGGGGGAAAAAATGCAGTTTGAAGCTCTGGCACAAATATTCGCTGCTAACAGGTTCAAATTCAAAGAGCAATCCTTTTAGTTTAAGAACCTGAAGTGGATCAGAACAATTCAGAATCAAGTCAAATCCACTTCTATGATAAACAAGGCTCTTGTGCTCTATTGTAGTGTTCTACATAACAATGACAGCAGCTCTGTGACGCTGCATCAGACACAGTGGTAGCTCAGGCTAAATGCTGTCAATGACAACACCATTCACTTGATGCTACCCAGATGTAATGTTTACCATGCCAAGCATTTCATTTGGTGTGTTCAAAATTATGCTAACAAGCACTTAACACAAAGTACGACTGAGACTGTTTGTTAGAGGTGCCCTGATCGCAGTTTCTATGGCAGATCTGAGATATCTCACTTTGTACAATCAAATCAACTGACAAGCTGTCAGCATAACGTAAAAAAATAAGACAAGTATTCATTTACAGCAGATGCAGTAAATGTATCTGTATGTGTTACTTCCACACTCAGTAGATACACATTTGAATTACCACAACTACATCCCACCCAAAGTGCACACCAGCAGGTTTCATTTGATCGTGCATTGATGGGTTGACTTATCACAGTCCATATTTCACTTAGAAAGACGGCATCAAATGCAGAAGTAACTCTGTCACCACTTGACGGATATTTGCTCCTTTGAATACTCTAAATCAAGAATTGAATCACACTCTAACCCTTGCATTGCCTCGGTTATTCACACAGCCTCTCAATCAACAAGGGTCAAGCAATAAGACCTTCACAGACTTAATCTGTCCTCCATGATTAAACCAAAAAAACTAATTTCCCTCCTCACAAACACATTCACACAGACCACGGTGCAGGCTAGTGATAGCACGTAACCCTGAGATACGACTGTTGTTAGAGAAACAGGCAGTGCGCTGGGTAATTGCACAATATAATGATGCCTGCTTTGAAGTCGATTCTATGGTCAAATCAAAGGGGGAAAAACTCATGACTGAAAACTTTAAAACAACATTTCTGACGTTTTTTTTTGGACTGGACAACAAAAGAAAAGTGATAGGGACAACAAGTAAGTTGACTGTGAGCAAATGAAAATAGATATACTGGTCTCACCACACAACTAATACTGATGGACTTTGAAATTGTTAAGAAAGGCAGGACGGCATGGTGCTGTACTGCTTTGACGATCATGTGCCCGCTGTAATTATATGTCCCTAAACTGCTTCTGAAACAGATGCTGGTTTGACCTGAAGGTTATGCCCAATGCTGAAAAATACAACAACCTAATCCCCTGGTGGAAAGTAAACACACACCTGCAGACAGAGATGTCTACTTACTTTTAAAAGCATCATTGTTTGGACAAAATGAATAGTTGTACTTACAATACAATTGATGGATCAAGAGAATTGTCTTCAAATACACCCCATAAGGGCCTTTATCCCCTCATATTTGTTCTTCCTGCACTTCATGGCCTCTCGCATACAGTTTCCTCTCTTGTTACCAACACATTCTAACAATCTCTCCCTCTCTCACACACACACACACACACACACACACACACACACACACACACACACACACACACACACACACACACACACACACTTTAGAAGCTGTCTGCTCATCTCCTCCTGTCCTCATTAGTAGGCAAGGCCTCCGCTCTTGTTTGCACACTCCACTGTTCTAACTAAATGAGAAAATTAATGAGCTGGGGTGAGCTTGAGGGAACGCCACAACCTTCAGTACCCCCTCAATCCCCAACCCAGCCACTTACCAAACCCCCCGACTTCTTAGTCCACACCTGTTTCACCCTCTCACCTCCCTGCTCCATCCCCCTGTTCTCGTCTCCCACATCCTTGTTTAATTTCATGCAGTTGCCTTGGCTTATACCTGTCTTTGGTAAACAAGGAAGGTGCTGTAAGGCTTGACCCCTGTCTCCTCCGCCGTTCTCATCACTCCACACTCGATAAAGCCGAGGGAAAGAGAATACCAATGATCGCAGAGAGAAGCGGTGCGTGTGCAGAGCTGAGGTTCAATACTAAAGTGCTTTTAATAAAATAGTAAAAGTCGCCTGCAGGCAAGAAGTGCATACAAAGAAAGTAAAGTCCTAAAATTTTAATTCCTCGAATGCAACTTTTGAAAAAGCTCTAATTTGCAGGAAATACTCCAGCACAACAAAGACGCATGAGTCACCGCACACCTACACATTGTTTACACACTCGTGAGTAAAACAAATCATGGATAAAAAAAATGTAGCCACCTGGCTCGCAGATTGGATTAATAATGGATCTGTCTCGTTTAAGTGGGTGTTTTGAAAACACACAGCGGAGTGCGCACGCACACACACACACACACACACACACACAGACAAACGGCAGCACAAACATTTGTAAGCGAGCTCGACTCGAGGGATGCGGGGGTGACTGATAGAGTGGATAAAGTCCTGCTAGTACTGTCTGCTGCCTCAGCTGAAATAGATACTTGATTCATTACCTGCCTAGAGAGAGACAGAGAGAATCACCGTGCATCTTTTAAAAGGAACAATTTTGTGTTTCTGTCTCAGTGGAATACAAAGACAAACTGCTGAAGTCAATTCAGAAAACCAATTTATTTATTTATTTTTGATCTTACTTTAGTTTTTTGTTGCATAATCAGCCAAACTTTCTATTCTGCATATCTCCATTATGTATTATCTTCTTTTGGAACTTCTTGTCTTGAGATGTGTCTCAAACAAACCCACAGCACCATGTGTAAGTTTGAAAACTCAGACTGCTTTTTTAAAGTTTGGAGCTGACTTTTCAAATAAAAAAGTGGGACTCAAGTATAAAGGTCTTAAATTAAACATTTGATGGCAACATAGATGATATGCTGAGCAAGCCCCATTTGGTGCTAAAGCTAACAGGCCTCTCTGTAAACAGACAGGACCCTCATTAGCAAAGGTCATTTAAATTTTGCATTGTGTTTTTATAACCATGCCATTCAGATGATCACTCAAGTTACTTGGAAACTCCAGTAAAGGTCAGATTTAAAACCTCTTCTTCAGCCTGGGACAGATGTTAAATTATACAAACCAGTTTGTTTGATTCTCAGATAGGAAGTAGGATTTTAATTAGAGGAAGAAATGATTAGTCTAACAACAAGTCGTGGGTTAACCTCAGTGAAGGTGAAAATGAGAAAAGCAGAGTAAACTCTCATATAACAGATAGAAGCAGGGTGGGGAGTTGTAGGGGGGTTCTTTAATAGCTTTTACTATTTAGTCATTGCTGTTAACTCCATGCTTTCAGGGAGATACCTTATGTTTTTGATACAGGAACATTAGTTAGCCAGACATTTTATTAGCCCAAACAAACAGTGTTACATAAACATGTTGTCCACATCAGCTCTCGTACTTTTGGTTAAAACTTCAAAAGGTGTTTTACTTGTTTTTCTTGAGTACCACAGTGAAGCACACGGCTTTGCAATATTGAATAATAATTTTTTTATATTTATATTTTATATATATATACTTTATTAATCCCCGAGGGGAAATTCTGGTTCGCGCTCTGTTATTGAGAGACATGCTTCTCACACACACAGGCCTGAATCACACACATGCACAAACACGACCTGTGGACATGCATTAATGGAGAGATGTCAGAGTGCGGGGGGGAGCCCACAGGAGGCGCCCCCTGAGCTGGTGGGGGATTTGGTGCCACCTCTCCAGCTACCAGACCAACTTCCATATTTTAGTCCGCATCGGGACTTGAACCGGAGATTTCACGGACTGAGCTACCGCCGCCCCCCGCAATAATCATCAAACTAGTTTGTGTCCACCAGCAGTACTGCAACAACAACAAAAGTCCACAAAGCACTTTCTCCATTAAGCCTATAATAATAGACATTTTTAAAGAGACATCTATAGGACTGTAGGCCAAATTGTATGCACAAAGTGGAGTCCAGTATTTCATTCCAATAAAAGTCCATAAAGTGAGAAATCTTCAGCTTGGTGGTCCTGCCATGCGTAGCTCCAGCTGCTAACCAGAGTAAATCTGCTAAAACACAAACCAACAACAGAAGGATACATTCTCCGAATCCCTCGTGCCTCACTGAGTCAAACACTCGAGTCCACTTTCTTGTTTTGCTTTATTTTTTTGTTTTACTTTACAGGCTTTGAACTCTCTGCTGCTCTGTGGTTTGCCATATATGAGATTGTATAAATAAGCGGAAAGGGGAAAAGCCAGAGGCAGCACCATTAGAGAACTCCTGTGGTATTTTTTTTTTTATGTCTGTTCTAATAGCTGAATGTGTCCAGGGGGAGGCATTGCTCCGACACCAGCAAGCACACCCACGGTTTTTAATCAGCCTTTAAAATAAATAAACCATGATTGCATCCCTTGCTGTGTCTTTCCATTCAACTCAAATTGCCCACAGGAATCAGATCAACTGATATATTAGCTGAGATAAGATCCTAATACATTTTAAATTCAGGGAGAAGATAGTAAGGAGGAGGGGGAGAAATGTATCACCGAAGAGATGGAGGAGGAAAACAAACTAACTGCAATAGAGGGGCAGTGGGGCTGAACACAGCGCCAAGACAAACACAAATAAACTACATGAAATCGACCGAGGGGGGCTACACATGATAATTCCTGTGCTCTGCTGCAGTGACTCATTAACAACAGAACCCGAATCCTGATTCTTGCTCTGTGTTACGACACGGCCTCCGGGAGGGAACTCGAAGACGCTCAGAGTGTGTAAATAATAGATGCAGTTTAGGGAGTAAGAGACTGACGCACACACGCTCACACAGAGGATGTGTGAGGGAGTAACGGGAAGTCAAATGAAGAAATGTTTTCATCAATCATGAAGAACAGAGGGAAGAATACTTTGTTCCAGGGAGCTTTTTTTTCTTCTTAACCCTTCCTTAAGATGTTTTTTTGAAAAATGAACATATAAAGGAATCTTGATTATCCTAACCTCTTCATGAGCGCCTGACTTTTAAAACAACGAGAGGGTTGAAATTATTGAGAAACACCTCCTACAGTGGATCAAAGTTGATACTCAAATCTTCAAAAATCCCTCACAGGGGGAGATGAAGATGAAGAGATGCGAGAGTCTTTTGTTCTTTTTAATTGTTCTTGAACAATTACTCGCCTCCTAAATCTACGCCAACCAAAAAAAAAAACACATTTTAACTGTAGAGAAAGATTCTGCCTTTGAAGACATTTCCAGAGCTTAAACATGTTTTATTAGGGCTACACACTGTGCTTAATCATCTACAATTCAATTTGTGCATGTGCAATATTCACATCGCAGGAAGCATCAAGCTGCTTCTTTTTGATGCTTGATCAGTTCCCACGGCTAATCTACAATAAAAGTGTGTTTGACCTCACATCGGTGCAGCATTTCCAAAGACAGCACAGGAAACTGACTGCTGCGCACGCAGAGTCTGCGTAACACCTGCCTGTGACCACGCATGCGAGGCGACAACTGTCATGTCACCTGGATGCTGAATGAGTGTTTCCTTCAAGGACTACAGTTGCAGCACACAAAACCTTCTGCTGAAGTGTGCGTCAAAGGAAATACGAGACAGTGACAATAATAATGATAAAATAAAGCATCAGGAAGCTTGTCCAAACATATAGATTTAAACATACTTCTGCACATTGTTGTAAAGGTAGATAACTCGACTTCAACACGCAGGTCTACATGTTTGTATATAAATGTCTCTCTAAATGTGTCCATGCCTTTCTAAGAGAGTGGAGGGCAAAAAAAAACAAGACATTGTTGTGAAAACACATGATTCACACTTATAGCATGATTTAACAGCTGGAGTTGAACATCTGCCTCAACTCCTTCTTGCCCATGTTTACATGATTTGGGCTTCAAAGATTTGAGTATGAATGCAAACACCAAGTGACTCGATTTATTTGTGTTTGATTGGACGCAGAGGTGCATTATCAGGAGCCTTAATGCAACACAGAATAGTTTTTTATCTGCAGAGACAAACTAAACTGACAGGGAAAAAGCTGTAAGGTAGGAATGACATCAGTGCGACTGTAATATCCAGGACAGGGGGTTAAAAGATACTCGACCCTCCTGCTTGGTGCAGTCAGCCTGCAGTCGGATTGATTCTTAGAGGGGAGCAAAGAGATGAGGAAAGTTAAATGGGGAAGCCATCCAGTCCAGCCCTATATCCATCAGTCTATCAATACCATTTGTCACCTGTCATGGCCTTGCCACCACCTACCCCCTGTCTCGTCCTGGACCTGTTATTCAATCTGGCGTTCCAATGCTGGCACACAAACCAGGCTGCAGCATCTGCCTCTCAACCTTGAGACAAATTACCTCAAGAGTGTCTCACTGACGAATGGTTTCCAGAAAGCAGTGGAGATCAGAATCTCCCGAACCTCCACAACAGCTCAGCCTCACTTCATCATAATCAGTTTAAATATTAAGAGGCAATGTGTTTAAGAAAAAAAATGTGATAAGAGGCAACAAGGACAAGGCTGTCAGTATATATTCACCCTGAAGCCTGAGAATATGTCTTCATTATGTTCTGTCCACCCTCTCGACACTTTTGCAGTCCGACACCGCACGACCTACGTCTGATTAAAAGTGACGCAGAGCTTTTTAACTCTGACAAATGGTGAAAAATAGTCCACTGAAGGTGAATGTTGCAAGGTTCATACGAGTCTGTGGAGCTGTATTCATCACAATGAAGCAGAACGCAAAGTTAAAGTAGAAATATGGACGATATCTACTGAATGAAATCACAGAATGACCTTACTACATCCTCAGACCATAAAGAAACATGTATGTTGAAGTGCTGACTTCCCTGACAGCAGCCAGTATGTCTTCCCTCTAAGTTTAGATTCAGGTCCGTAGAAGGAAGGCGTTTTTAACGTACCCCAACACGGCCGTTTTAGATGCCCCTCGGTTTGCCAAATACAAAACCAGTTATCAGGGCAAACCAACAGGTGTTTCAGCGATGAAATCGGCCTGTAAAGCCTCAACATGTTTCTAATAGACTCCACGAGACTGACGCAGAGCTGGCTCAACACTGAATCTTCCGTGTCCACAACATGGAAATCCACGTGCACATCGACTCTAGGGAGGAGGAGGGGGGAGACAGCTCTCTCTAATGTTTTAAATTTGAACTGCAGTACCAATTCTAAACGCTAGGTGTCAGAGTTACATATTGCTCCTTTAATATGCTAGCATACAAGTCATATTCCAGTAGTAATTGGGTGGTTGGAATCTCAAATAATAAACAATATTTGAAACTGTAAATTACCTTTAAATTGGAGTCACTTAAAGAAGGACAAGGTGTAGAACATTTTAGAGACCCCTCACATTTTAACCTTGATAACATGTCTAATTGGTAAGAGTTGGTTAAAGAAATTTGGAGGCCACATACAAAGATCGATATGAGGCCTTTACCTATTTAGCTTAAAGCAATCACAACTTTTTTCATTTAACAAAGCCACAGACCCTGATGTGAATTATTAAAAACACACACGTACCCAGCAGTACTTGCTCATTACCTCTTAAAAGAATAACAACATAACTCAAAGTAACCCCCAGTCTCCCCTGGGAACTTTTTGATAATCAAACTCTATTTTAATGTGCAAACTTTCACCCTCAAACTTAAGGCAGAAATAGCTCTTAAACCTGATATTCATGTGGACTGTTTTTCTTCCACTGACCCACCTTTCATCAGGCTGCCCCAGTGAGTCTCTGAAGACTATTCAGCTGATCCAATATGCTGCAGCACAAGTACTGACGAGAATTAAGGAAAAGAGATCACATCACTCCTCTAGCTCCCTATAAAATCTAGAGTCCTTCTTCTCACTTCCAAAGCTGTTAATGGTCAGGCACCATCGTATCTTAGCCAGCTTAGAGTGAGTAAGAGAAAACACTAAAAGTAGTTATGTTATCATATACTGCAATATTATGACAATAACACACATTTTCACATAAAGTTAAAGCAGTGGGGTGTCTTCACTCTTCACTATTCATACATCTTATCTGCTACTGCTTCTTCTTCTCTTTCTCCTCTCTCTTTCTTTATTGCCTGCTGAAGTTTCTCTCAACTCCCTCCTCATCTGCAGCTCTCTGTCTGTCTGTCTGTCTGTCTGTCTGTCTGTCTGTCTGTCTGTCTGTCTGTCTGTCTGTCTGTCTGTCTGTCTGTCTGTCTGTCTGTCTGTCTGTCTGTCTGTCTGCCTGAGTGGGTCTCGTAAAAGCTGTGTGATCACGTAATAATGTGGCACTGATTAAACAATAGCACCTAATGAAGTATAACGTATTTAATCTTAGTCGACTTTTCTTTTAGAAGTTACTTCAGGGTCTTACTTCTTACCCTTAGCATGAGATGTTTTGGAACCATCCAAAGAGACGGAGTTGTGTTCATTTCGCGAGGAAATTAACATAGTGACATCTCTTCACTCCTGCTGTACCTTGTGTATGAGAGTGCACAGCGGCGATGTAAGAGAGTGAGAGAGAGAGAGAGAGAGAGAGAGAGAGAGAGAGAGAGAGAGAGAGAGAGAGAGAGAGAAACTGAGCTGAGTGAGACAGGCAGGGAAGTTGACTATCAACTTACAAAGTAACAAAGATTCTTGTAGAAACGTTTGACGTTGACTCGCCCACCAGGTTGGCTTGGAACTCGACAATAAACTTGAATACTGTTCATAAAAACTTAAAGAAAAAGATTCAAACAGAGCTTTGTTTAGCACAAGTCTTCATAAAATGAAAATTGCAGCATTGAAATCTTCTCTTTTCACAGCCCATTCACCTTTTTTTAAAGATTGCAGTAGTGTTGACCCAGGACAATCACTGCCGGGTTGACCTTAGACATTCTGTTTACAATGATCCATTTAGCAAGGCCAAGTGCTGTTTTTAAAGAAGATTATGAGACAAAAAGTAGGGGCAACATCAATCCATCCAGTATCTTTACTGATTATCATAAGAGGGGTCGCTGGAGGTCTGGAGCCGATCCCAGCAAACACTGGGCAAACAAAGGCAACAACCTATTCAGGCAACCAGTCAATCACAAGGCCGACAGAGACAGACAACCAATCACACTTACAGTCACTTACAGTCTGACCTAAAGGCTATTTAGAGCGAACAATTCACCTAACTTGCATGTCATTTGACTTTGGAAGGAAGCCAGAGACCGGAGACAAAAGGGCCACTTAACTGTGCCACTTAGGCTTAGATTATGAGACATCCTGGCTGTGCTCATGGGAAAAATGTACAAGTAAGAGTCTGTCAAAGCTTGATTAAAAGTTCTCCTTAAGTTCTTCACTTTTTGCTTTACAGAACACGCCATGTGGAAATATTTTTCCGTAACTCAAGACATTTCTCAGTTGTTTGTTTCTCCTCTCTCTGTCTGTCTTACTCACAAACAGCCACAATCCTTAAAGGATAGCAGAGATTTGATTGGCTGAATAGCAACATATAAGATCATTTACAGAGCATGCGATTGGTCTATGAGTTTCCCCGTCTGCTAACATTGCAGTATAGTTTATAATAGCTGTGCATGTTAAAACCCAAACGTTCCATTAAGACTCTTTTATATTAAAGACAATGCATCCATGGATGGGCTTCTTTCATAGGATTGTAGCCTAAAGTTTAATATTGTTGAAACCAAACTGCATGTGATGCACATGTTTAGTACTTTACCCTGACAAGAAGACCTGTCTCACCTGAAATGTCATCTAAGCTGCAGTCTGTTCAAATCTCCATTTAATGATGTTAGGCACCAATAAAAGCTTATAGAATGGACTGCATTTACAATAAGTGTTTTTCTTGTCTCCAGACTCTTGAAAGCGCTTCACACTACATGTCGGTATTGATTCAGATTTACATACTAACTTGCTAGATGCAAAGCTCATCACACTCACTCTTATTTAGACGCCAGTGGCTGTGGATCTGTGTCTCGCCTGAAGACACTTCCTCGTATGCATGAGGAGCTGGGGATCGAACCATGAATCTAGCAAAGAGAAGCCATCCCAAAGTTCAAAAAAAAAAAAGTCACCAAGTAAAAACTTCGGGGAGAGAGTTGTGTGGTCATACAGCTGATGGACTATGACTCTTGTGTTTTGGCGTTTATCTTAGCAGCTGGTATTTCTCACATGCAATACATGAGCGTCTTAAACGTCACTCCATGTCCTTTTCTTCAGGAGTGTGTTTAGTGATTCAATTGATTACCTTTTGCTAACTTTTCATACATGAATTTATATTTGAGGTTCTCTTACAACCTTTAGCAGCTGACGCACAGATTTACCCTTACACCCTGAAACTTTTGTTGGAGTTTCTTGAGAACATCAAAGCCTGAATGGTGTGAGTAAAATCAAAGTCATGATGTTTGGACCCATTGGTGCCTTAGATGCCCCTCTTATGTGATCCAGCAGGGTTCATTTTTTATGTAATCTTGACTTGAACTTCTATGAAATGATGGTTGCCTTTTTAACCCTTAAGGTATAGTTTACTGGATAATTGAAACAGTGCTTTTTGAAACCTAGTCAAAAGACTTTAGAGTCAATGCCATCAAAAGAAATTGAGAGCAGAACATGTTACAGAGTTGGAATACTCATCTATTTCTGTATTTGAATTTGGAGTCCTTGAAGCAGTTTTCTTTAATAGATTACACTGTTAACATCGTAGCCCTGGCCCCACTAACATATAGCACCCCAAACCAAACAAAGTATTAAAGATGCACAGCCCACACACACCCATCCCTCTCTGTTTCCTGTTTTTTTTCTTCTCACTGTGTCTCTCTGTTCCTGGCCTCCAGCCCACCAGAGATGAGTGATTGGATCGGACATCAGCATGCCTCATTCTTACAGCACAGACGCAGCAAAAACAAAGAGGCAAAATGCACGGCCAATCACGCACGCACACAAATAAACAAGCTTTTGAGAACCTTCACTTAATCACACACATATATACACACTGCTGCATAACGATAAAGGCATAGATATCCTGTGGATTTTAGAGGCTCTTTGGCCACTAAGCACGACCCCTGGGTGAATCAGCATATAAGATTTAAAGAGGGCCAACTTAGAAATTCTCCATTTCATTTGGATATCTAAAGATAGCCGAGTCAGAGATTGTGAGCATCAAAGCCAAGCACTGGACTCGGTATGAAAAAGCCCAGAGGTGCTTACTTAACACAGAATGAGAGACGGACTTTGGGTTGTCATCTCATGTACGAGTGTCCAGTAACATGTCAGTCACAGAAATACAGCTGAACCAATGTTTCTGTGTCTGCAGACTAAATTATTACCAAGGAGCAACACCAAAAAAACAGTTCTAATGTTGAATTAATGTTCAATTAAATTAATGTTTAATTTAAAATAGAGCCAAAAAACAACTGTTCTGTAAATCAACTTTTTGTTCAGACAAATTATCTGGTTCCATTTTGCTAACTTTCAAGAATTCATCTTGGTCCCTAAGAAAGTGCAAGAGGTCTTTTTATTAAGAACATTTAATAATCCAAACAATTCATGGATTACTCTCAAGACACACGTTTCGTATCAAACTGAATGTAATAAACTAAAATATTCCGTGCAATTTCTTCTTGTATTTTTTGGAAACTTCAAGATGATGGATTTTTTTTTCCAGCTATTGGGTGCATGCAAGTTCAACCAATTTAGTCAGTCATTTGTCAGAAGGTCTGCTTCACTGCTTTTTAGTATAAAATCAAACTTTTCTTTGCCTTTTGCCGCTGCTTAAAATATCCCAGCTCTGTCAGATCAATGTTCCAGTGCTCCATGAACTGTCTAACTCTTTTTTTAATGAGTTCCAGCTCTTCATACAGTTAAAAAAGGCCTCATATATTCCCCTCCATCTTTTTAGTGAAATAGTCATTTTACTGGGGAACAATACAAATCAAAATTGCAGGTTGAAGCCACTGCAGGTCTGAGATTGGACCATCTACTTAATACCACCAACTTTGGACCTTAGTTTTTGAGGCAAAATTCTTTGAAAGTATGTAGAAACCGCATCAACAACATGCACCACACCAATAATCAACCCAGCCCTAGCAATTTGAAGTTTTACCAGTAGGCCTGCCCCTGACTGGTCTGCAGCTCACAGCTTTGGTCCTGTCTATACTATCTTGAGCAAAGGGGTCATTTCTTGAAATTGGAAATTGCCTGACCTTTAAAAGTTACACATTGGGTCAGAGACCTGCTAATGTCTTTGGGTTTAGAGAAAAAGAATAACCTAGAGGACCCCTTTACAACTCCAAACATTCTTGCCAAGTGATTACAAATCAATGTTTTGTCTGTTCTTTAACTTTAAATTCCTGATATTATCCCAAGGACCATTGACTTCATGTGGATTTCCATTACGTAGTCTGGCGTACCATGTATTGTTTTTCTGCGTCCAATTAGCATGACCAAGGGCTCTTCTCTTCTCGTCTCTTTTACTTTATGTATTACAGTGTCTACTTAATTGACTGTCTTTGTAATGATTGTATGAAGATCAACTCAAAAACAAATGTAATAAAGAAAGTTGAGTTAAGAGCAGTGTTCAACCATTCCTCACACCAAGTCGGAATGTGTTGTTATTAATGTGTCATTATCAAATACAGATGTGTTCACAACACTTTCAAGTTTCGTATGTTTTGACACTGTATTAACTATTTAAATGAGAAAGACAAAAAGCAATAATCATTCAACATATTCATTGATTCATAAATCAAAAATATTTCCTCTTACCAGTAGTTGGAAAGGTGACTATGAATATTGACATGAAGTAATGTTTGGACGACTCTTTAATCAAAGGTGTGAGGTTTGGGACAGATTGGATAGTCTGTGTGTGAACTGCAGCAACTTCCTGTTT
Source organism: Tautogolabrus adspersus (assembly GCA_020745685.1). Taxonomy (NCBI): domain Eukaryota; kingdom Metazoa; phylum Chordata; class Actinopteri; order Labriformes; family Labridae; genus Tautogolabrus; species Tautogolabrus adspersus. Next base: position 16,375,094 of record CM036553.1, read on the forward strand.
TAGAAATTCATATTAAAACTCTATGCACAAGACCATTCAATTGAACCATTAACTTCTTCCCAACATGCCTAGCATACTTTTCATGCCATATATTTAGGGTACTAGGGGACCTTTGGAATGATTTGTCAGGACCCTATGAGAGGTTGCATGAGGTGACAAGAACCCTTAGCCTCTCAAAAATCTAACTTGCCCAGGCAAACAAATCTGAGATAAAGCATTGGGCTTCAGCACTGTTGCTCCAGCCTTTACTTTTTTTTTTTAAATAAATAAAGTGGATTGAGTGTTGAGTTATCTCCTAAAGAAGAAATGATTCATAAGCCCTTAAATGTCAGATGTCTTTTTTATGTTGTTATTTTTGTTGATGCCTTGTGAAGTCTGAATGTGCAGCAGACTCTCTGGAAGCCTGACGAGAGTGCACTTGAGGCCTCTGAAGACTTGATGAGTTGTGAGTTTTGGATTGCCCTCAGCACTCCAGACGCCTAGGAGTGTGTGGAGGTTCAGATATTCCAGTGAAGTCAGGGAGTGTTTTGGACACAGCTTACTTGTTACATTTTTTTGTCATGCTACAGTAGTTACAGACAGCAAAAGTGGGTTTTACATTAGAGGGAAGACTTTAAACTTTTAAGGATGTTCTACTTGGTTTCTCTTCCTATCGCACGTCTGATCTCCTAACAAACACGTCCAACTTACTCCCACCTAAACTAGAGAACAGAGATAAAACAGGGGCGTCGGAGTTCATACAAAGACATGTTATAGATGTAGTTGCAAAAAAAAAGGTCTCTGCAACCTTTGAATATTTATCACAAAGATGTCAGCCTGAGACAAATAGAGAGGGTGAGAAAATGTAAGATAAGTCAGTCATTTTCTTTTAAGGCTGTGTGCTCTGATGTTTTCATTATTTGTTACACCATATCTTAACTGACATTTGCTATCAAGATGTTTTCACCCAGCTGCTTCTAGTTGTGATATCATCTCTGACGGAGCTTAACATTGAAAATATGGAAATGTGGGTTTTATAGAAGTTTTGCAGCCACTGTGCAAACTTGTAGCAATGTATCCTCTAATTGTGTTTTTTTACTGATGTGTGAAAAAGAAATGCCTTTCAGGAAATGAACTCTCTTTTGTTTTTATGCACGAGCACATAAGCAATTTATTTCTTTACATTAGCACAGGCTGTCAGCCAGTTGGCAGGACATTAAAAACAGTTTTAGCTGACTTCTTTTTAGAGATCTATTGAGTCACAGACATTCTTTTTAAATCTGGGATGTTTTTTAGCTTTTTCGTCAACTGTATCTTACATCCATATGAATGATATCAGTCATTTGATTCATGGATCTTAAGTTTATAATGAAGGATCCGTCCTGACATCCAGTGTCTGTGGAGGAGGACTTGGAAACACTCATTCTGAATGTGCGACATGCAAAGTCATAGTTAACTTAACTTTTTTTTCTCTTTTAATTATAGCAGAAGTAATACGTTTGTCTGAAAAGGTTTAAATGCAATTTATTTTACGAGGGTAAAACAAAACGAGAATTAAAGACGCAAATATGTGAACACAAATCTGCTGTATGTAATAATGATTATAAATCATCAGTGGCCGTACATTTTAATAGTTATAATAACACTCTGAGCGACTTAATTGATTAATGGGCATTGAAGTTGTAAATATTCTACGCAGAGGTGGGGCCATTTAAAGGTGACAGACCATAAACAAATAGAGGGATATAATAAATGTATGTTCAAGTGCACCAATGAGAAAGAACCTGCCCTTGAGTCCTGCCCGTAAAGCAGGATATTTATTTTTGATATATTTAGTAATTTTCTGTGGTTGAAGAACAATCATTGATTTTTAGTTATGATTTCAATGTTGTTTCAATGTTAAGATGTCAATGTTGATACAACATCAGATGTCAACGTTGTTTCAATGTTAAGATGTCAACGTTGATACGACATCAGATTTCAACGTTGTTTCAATGTTAAGATGTCAATGTTGATACAACATCAGATGTCAACGTTGTTTCAATGTTAAGATGTCAATGTTGATACAACATCAGATGTCAACGTTGTTTCAATGTTAAGATGTCAATGTTGATACAACATCAGATGTCAACGTTGTTTCAATGTTAAGATGTCAATGTTGATACAACATCAGATGTCAACGTTGTTTCAATGTTAAGATGTCAACGTTGATACGACATCAGATTTCAACGTTGTTTCAATGTTAAGATGTCAACGTTGTTTCAATGTTAAGATGTCAACGTTGTTTCAATGTTAAGATGTCTATGTTGTTTCAATATTAAGATGTCAACGTTGATACAACATCAGATTTCAATGTTGTTTCAATGTTAAGATGTCAACGTTGTTTCAATGTTAAGATTTCAACGTTGTTTCAATGATAAGATTTTAATGTTGTTTCAATGATAAGATGTCAACGTTGATACAACATCAGATTTCAATGTTGTTTCAATGTTAAGATTTCAACTTTGTTTCAATGTTAAGATGTCAACGTTGCTTCAATGTTAAGATGTCAACGTTGATACAACATCAGATTTCAATGTTGTTTCAATGTTAAGATTTCATCGTTGTTTCAATGTTAAGATGTCAACGTTGATACAACATCAGATTTCAACGTTGTTTCAATGTTGAGATTTCAATGTTGTTTCAATGTTAAGATTTCAACGTTGCTTCAATGTTAAGATGTCAACGTTGATACAACATCAGATTTCAACGTTGTTTCAATGTTGAGATTTCAATGTTGTTTCAATGTTAAGATTTCAACGTTGCTTCAATGTTAAGATGTCAACGTTGATACAACATCAGATTTCAATGTTGTTTCAATGTTAAGATTTCATCGTTGTTTCAATGTTAAGATGTCAACGTTGTCCCCTCCCCTGGGTGTTTATCACTTTCCCTCGGCTGGATGTTGTATATAGTAGTGGAGAACAATGGCCTTAGTTTACATGTTCTCTCCTTTCAATAGAACTGTGGTTAGGCTGCAGCTTCTAAACAAAACAGGAAAAACACCTTCTTTATTAAAAGAACTTCATCCAAATTTCATCCGTGGACAGCATAGTGTTGCATTTTATGTTCTGTAAATTCACATTTCATAAAAATGACTTAACAAGAAGTGCTTCTACAAACAATACTGCCACAAAGATGAGGAGGTTATCGTCCTGTTATGACAGTTCCTTTTTATTTTACCAATTAAACCAGTTCCACTGGTTAGGATTTAAATCAGAGCAAATAAACAATTTCACAACACAGCTGCCAAAACCTTGTTCCGACATGTCACTTTCCACTAAAGTGGCTTCACTTTAAAGCATTTTTTATCCTGAAAATGAAGTCTTAATTTGATGGGAGTTTCAATAATTTATATTTTGATGTCTCTGGCCTGCAGTCACGCTAAAGTAAGATTCTGACATTGTACTCCATCTTGCATCCAAACAGCCTGCCTTTCGGGTGGTGCAGACGTATAATGACTAGAATGGCAACACTGATTAAAAGCTATGGTTGGATGCTTGCACACACCTCCAAGTCACCATTTAGCCGTGTGATTAATTTACTCGGTTGAGACGATTTTCAATTCTATGACCAGGAGACACAAAGAGTAAACAGGGAGGTGCAGTGAGAGAGCGGAGGTGAATAGAAAAAAGGAAATAATGAAGAGTAATAAAAGCAAATGGGACGTACATATTGCTTATTGCTCAGCCTAACACGCAGCTGGGGCCTGATGGAGAAGCCTTTGGTGTCTCTCTTAAGCCTGCTCATTATTATCCTGCTGCTGGCTGCCTATCTTTATTATTTATCCGTCTCAGACCCTGGGTGGGTGCTGTGCCGCGGGTGCTAATTGGCAAATGGTGTGATCTTAATCCTGCCTCTGATTCACATTTTCTATCAGAGAGTCCGTACCACTTCCTGAAGCTGAGATAACCGCCTGAGCAACTCATGCATCAAGGATCGAGCTGCACTCTCATCGCTGTGTGTCTCAACAGGTCAGCTAACGTTTATTCACATTTCCGCTGATTTTCACGGATGAGGCGGAGTAGGGATGAAGAGGCTGCAGTGCGCTGAGCTGCCTGCTGTGTGCTGGATGGGTTACATGGTGAGAGGATGTTCCTGTTAAAACACATCTGTTCAAGTCTACTGGACCACTGGAAACTACATAGGGGAGGCTGCGGATCAGTGGTAGAGTCATCGTCTCTCAAATGATCACTCCCAGAACTTAAATAAAGGTTGATGATGTCCTGCAGACATGTCCGATCACACTTCAGCCCAAGTTGCTCCCACTGCTTTGTCGTCGGCGTAAAAATGTGTATGAATGGTATGAGCTAATACTGATGGCCACTTTACATAGCAGCCATCATAGTGTGAATGGGTGTGAATGGGTAGGTGTGACCTGCCGTGTAAAAGTGCTTTGAGTAGTCAGAAGACTAGTAAAGTGCTATACAAGCTCAAGTCCACTTACCATTTAACATATAGGTCAGAATCACTATGAAAGATGGCACAGTAACTTTGTTAAAACTAAGCACAAGACTGGCAGTATTCTTTTTTTTTTTTCTTATTGTCAGCAAATCCCATAAGAAGAGATTTGAAAGCTTTTCTCTGACTGTTGCAGTCAGCCCTGAGCCCTTTTCCTCTTATTGAAAATGTAAATCTTTCAAAACAGGTCAGGGCAGACAGTAGCAGTGTCAAGGTTGCCATTGGCAACCATTTCAAGACATGGCAATCATTTTGTTTGGCCTGTTTAACACATGAATAGCAACAGCAAAACATGCAATCCCAAAATATGTTTCCTCATACATCTGGAGAATATTTCATTTATTGGGAGGTTTGATCAGTACATTTTAAATATGATTCAACAAGCCACCGACTTCTTGCTCGTTTTTTAAGGATACGTGAGGAGCATGATAACTGCACATCTGGTGTCTTTTACATCAGGAATATATATGCATGTCAACTGGTGACACTGCAAATATATTGTGTTTGTGTAAAAGCACTTATAAGTCATGATTGAGGTCACATTTTCATGATGGAGTTGATGTATAAACCCTTTGAAATGAGGGGTATGAATCACAAGTCTCATCATTACATGATATTTCATAGAACCTCTGGTCAACAATAATGTTCAAATTCCGTATTATCCTTAAGGATATTATATTACACTTCAGTGGAAGTTGAATTTAATAGTGGGGGGAAATGTGGAAAAGTGGTTAAGGGGTGTGACATTCAATAAATGTCCCTTTCTGGATTTTAACCAGGAGCATTGCCATTTCTTAGAGCGCTTTAGACCACTAGGTCAAATGTGACACCCTGATTGTTTCATTTTGAAGAAAAGCTTAAGGACACAAGGGGCATATCATGCATGCCGAGACACCCATATTCATTATTTTCTTTTAAAAGCCTACACGTCAGTGGACTGTGGAAAAATCATTCTATCGTCATATTAACAAGCACTGATTCATTTAAACTCTCCAAAAAAATCTGAAACGTTACCATCCTTTTCTCTAATTGGCACATTTGGCTTCTGTGCCTCCTCAAATTCCATCAGTTTGAAGCATACAGTGTGTGCTACAGGCATCGTATGATGTGACACTTCCAGACACAGTCAATGTGTCCTGCACTCGGGTCATATCTTTAAACAGGATGCCACTGCTGTTTTTAGCAACATTACTTAACCAGGAATGAATAATGCATTTGTAAGAGACTATTTTCAGCCACAGAGTTTGTGCTCTGGTGAGTATTTACAGCTGGTGGACAATGTGTTTGGTTTTCACCCTAGATAAACTACAGTGCCTGTGTTCATGATAATAAACAGGCATATAAGCAATTACCAATTTTTTTAGCTTGCAATTTTTGTTTTGGGAAAATAATGGAGCTGTACTGCTAAGTGAAATACACTGATTTAATAATTCATTGGTGGTTTTGGTCTTTTCAGAAGCAGTACAAAGAGAGTAATGTAGAATATTGCCAGTTTGTTTTTTTCTTTCAAAGTGCTAACAGAGAATTAATGCTGAGCAGCACTTTTGTTGACACATTTCCAAATGTTCTTCCAGCAACTGAGCCACCAAGAAGAATCAAAAGATGTATACAAATTATCCCTATTTCATACACAACATCACTTGTGAAAGTGATATCGCTTCTTTGAAAACAAGGAAAAACAACAAACAACAGTGAAGTCAACACTGCTTGTATAAATTGCCACCTACCAGGCCTGCAGACAGAAAAAAAGTGGCACAAGTCAAATGTTCCCAAATGTCTGCCTTAGAGCTGAGACTTGGGATGAATCAGTCTTACAGTAGATACAAGTGAAGACATGGTGGGAAAAATGTAGCTTTAATGTACATTTGGTCAAACTATTTATTCTTTAACCTTTCAGACATGACACTTTATTTTGAAAATAAACCCTTTGGATGCTACTTCAGGCTATGTTCACGTTACTAATGCTATGTTTTAACGGCCCTCGCAGCCTGAAATGTGGTTAAAACGCATATTTAATTGCATGCTGAGCTCAGAGAGGGTACAATAGACTGTCACGGGGAGAATAGAGTGATCTTGAGGGGGGAACAAAGTAATTGTCGTTAACATTTTTTTTGTCACTTTTGATGCAGATATCCCAAAATAGGCAAAGACCAGGACAGAGTTATTACATTTTTAAAAGAGAAGACAAGAGGGACAGACTGCTTTTGGTAATAGGCCATCATCACTTGTCATGTACTTTTCCCTGGAAGATTGCTTCGGGGATGGCAAGTTTTTTTTCAGCATTGCATCAGTGACCTAGATAAACACCTCAGCATCCTTCACTGCGCTGAAGGATGGACAACTCTGTATACATGTACAGCAAAGCTGTTTACATGTTAGGGATGAGTTTATAATCAACATTAGGGAGAACGTCTATACGCATCTGAGTGAAAACATACACACACACACAATCATCTTATATATTTTTTTTTAAGGACATGGCTGCTTTCATTTAGAGTGTAATGATACTGCAGAAAACAAGTGAATGAAAACGTGTACAGAAGAACTGGAGGTTATAGGAAAATGTCATGTTGATTGAAGTAAAGACACAAAGCCTCTGTTTTCCTTTGTCTGTGTTAATGAAGAACTGAGGCTGATACAATGAAATCTCTTAGAAGGTTCATGACCTTGCTCCTTCAAATAGAAACATGCAAGCAGAACACTGTGATTGTGACTGTTGTGATCTTTTTTACAGTTTTATCTTTTGCTGTTAGAAAACTTACAAAGAAAACAAAAAAAGTAAGCCCAAGGTTCTGCTCTCTCAGGAATTTCAGCCTCATTGTGCAGTGGCAGAAACATTGATTGGTTGAAAAACAAGTGTGTTTTGTAAGCCTTAAAGAAAGAGCCCCATGCAGCGGAGGCTAAGAAGGTGAAAAGGGAGTGTGATAAAAGCAGGGACCAAACAAGGGTCAGTTTGGGACAGGCATGCAGTCGTCGAAGAGTTAAACCAACATTTATTTGGTATCATTTTTACCAGATCACTGAGGAACAAAACCTGACAACATTAAATAAATCACAATGAACCTGCGAACCTCCTTATCATTCACAGTGTCTTTCAAATGTGACAGGATGTGTTCTTCTCCATAGTTCATCATGAAGAAAAGGAACATATCCAAACTGCTACACACCAAGCCACCTCTAATCCTTTTAGTCACTTTAACCACCAAGAATCCACTGTGGAATTTCAGCCTTTTTTTCGAGTGTTTGGAGCTCAAATTAACCTTATTTAACCAAAGACATATTGTGCTGATTGGGAAGTGTGTTCATACTTGGTTTTGTTGATCATTGGTGGTAGGGTATTGTTTTTGGTTTTGATTTAGTTTGTCAACTTGGTCATACAATTAAGAAAAAGCCTCTTAGTTCCAAAAGTGAAACCACTGCAAGCGAACCCAACCTGCATGCCTGTAAATGACCAGCAGGGGGCGACTCTAATGAGTACCTACATCGACAGGTTTGACAGCAGGATTAACCTGCTGCATGATTCTGTGTGGGTTTTGTCTTTAGGCCCAACAATGCCACTGTGACAGCAACAAATAAAACATACTATTATCTCAGCTAAATGGAAGCCTGTACATGAAAGAACAACAAGCTGTTTAGAGGGGTAAGCACAGACATTACAAAGCTCTTTCACCACAGACGTTTGAGTCTTGGCTCATCCTGCCTGCCACTTAATTCAATTTAATAAAATTTCAGTTTTTTCTCCCAGAGGAGACCTGCAGTTAAAAGCATTCCTGTGTACGCGTCCTTGAAGCCAAACGTGGCTTCAACATGGCTTTTAACTCTTGATGCCCTCACCACTTTTCTGTTACTGCACAAGCCTTGGCCTTTTGTCTATCCTGCAGGACAAACCACTACCACTGCTGCCTGTAATGCCTGGATACCGAGCTGGATATACTGACTGCTTAGACACTTAACTCTCCATCCTCCTATGCTTAATGCGACTTGGAACAATCCCCACAGTCCCTTTGTTCAGGCCTGATTGCCCATCAGTGGATGCCCTTTGGAAGAGTGAATCAACTGCATTTCTTGTGCACGTGTAGGCAACGTGTCAGGGGGTTAACTTTTTTTTAAAGCAAATATGTGGCTCGATGATGCAGACTGATAGATTATGAAAGATAAAGGTCAAGGGATGTGTTTTTTCTTGAGGGCTGGCTGGCACAATTTTATAAATGAGGCACTCTTGCCCCCATCCCCGCAGACATCGGTATCCAGATTTTACTCAGCATCCTCTGCGTGTTCCCATAAAGTGATGAATCAAGTTTGAGATATTACACTAACATCTCTAAAGTTATTCGAAAATAATATCACCTTTAGCCATCTGGCAGCCAGTGACGTCCCTGGCATCTGTCCATGTACACTGGACCATTGGACTGCATCCATAAAGGCCAAAGAGGGAAACTACAATCACGCCATCTTTTTGAAGTGATTCTGAAGTATGGGTGTGCCATGCTTAAATAAGCACTCGCTTATTTTCCTGCTAGTAAGTCAAACTACATATCATTAAAAGCAGACAGTAGTCAATAGATCTACTATGAAATGTCCTTATATTAAAAAAACGTTCCCAACAACAACATTTCATTCTATGCATCTCAGCAATGCGTCATTCAGTTCACTATCAGTTAATAAGATACATTTATTTACTTCAATAGTCGGGGTTTGTCACATTTTATTATAGAGGCAGAGTGCCTCACCTGCTGCAAAGAGCTCTTCTACTTACGTGTGAAGAAGTTACTACACTTAATTAAATTAAGCTTCCAGAAAAATAAGCAGAGCCAAGATCAACGCAAAGGCTGCACTCAGTCGCTGAGTGAGGCAATTATTTCAACTGTCACCCATTACCTCAATTGAAAAGGAGATGAAATACATCAGGATTTCTCTGATTTGGCTCAGCAGGTGATTGATTATGTTGCATGTTCCCAGTAATTAATATGAGCAGCATTTTTGCAACGTTCGGGAAAAGCAGAGACAGAGAGAAAAACAGCTCAATATGGCTTAATCTTTATGACGTTTATTTTGTGATATTGGGGTAGCGCCAAAGACGCTGGAGCATACCTTTCCTATTTCTGCAACCCAAGTAGTGTCACAAATAAGCACAACCCTGTCTAATAATGGTTAGGTCTTCCTCCTTATACAGAATGGGACAAATGTTGATGACAGTAATCTGGAGGTTTGGTAGGACTGAACAACTATGAAGAGAAGCTATTGTTCCCCTCATGTCGTTTCCTTTCATTCACGTTTAAGATGACTAGCTAATGTTAAACCCTTCCACATATGTTGGCATATCAAACGTCATCATGTCTGGATTCATTATGTCCCCCATAGGTGTAAACAATCTGGCTTACTACAGGCGCGTCAATCTAAAAACACACACTTGTTATTATTAGGTTAAAATAATGCCAAAATAAATACAACAATGTGAATATTGGCAAAAAGTAAAAAAGTTGTGCTTTGCTAGGTCTTCCCACAAGTCGATTAACTTAAGATGCTTTTTCATTTTTAAATGGAAGTTTGAATAAAAATGTCTCATGCTACTGCATGAGGTCAGGAAAACCTGAACACTGATAGGCTTTTATTTTGAAAAAACTTCTCTAAGACCTGTCTTTAATTTCAGTTGTCTACCTTCCTCTTTTAGAGAGGCCCATACCACAAACATTTCAAAAGGTCGTAGTTACAGCTACAAAAGGCACAAAGGATTGTTTATTGCATTTTTTTTATTACATACTTTATTAAAAACCAAGGGGAAGTTCTGGTTTCACACACTGAAATACACACATGCACAAATAGGACCTAATCCTATGGACATGCATTAATGGAGATGGGCATAATTAAAGGCTGCTATTCACTACTACACAGAGTGTTCAGTGCATTGCTCAAGGGCACCTCAGCAATACTCAGGAAGTGACCTGACACCTCTCCAGCAACCAGACCAACTTCCATATTTTGGTCCGCATCTGGCGCATCAGGAATTGAACTGGCGACCCTACAGTTCCCAACCCAGGTCCCTACAGACTGAGCTACTGCCGCCCCATTTGATGCCACAAGTGAATAAAATGCCTTTTATGCAATGTCACCCGGACGACTCGTCACTTTTCCACAACTGAGTTAAAAATAATCAGTACAGCTTGTTGGCAGCTATGAGCCAGGCTGCAGCCAATTGAATCAGTTAAAAGACAAGAACGGTCAAGAAGGTTGATAAAGCAGGAAGTGTCAATATCAAATTAAGTTGAGACTTTTCTGCTCCCCCCCCCCAAAAAAAAAAAAAGATTTTGAAAACTGATATAATGCTCTCATCTTCAAAAGTTGAGTAACACATTTTCTCTGTCCTGAAAAGGCCCTTCCAGAAGCACAGAGCGAGTCACACTTTCAATCCAATAATCTGATTTTGTACATAAAGTTTGTGGAGCTCCTTCAAAGTCTACTACAAATATGAAATGAAGATTTGCTTAACACCAAAACTGCTCATAGCGTAAACAAGCACTGCTGAAATGTATTACCATTTTTTTTGCTGGTAGCAGATGTTAACTTTTTTTAGCTGCATCTGCTCCGCATCATGCCACAGGACAAATTCTCTTTTTGACAGCATCTAAACATCTTAAAAGCAAGGCTGTCCTTTGCATAACAAATCCTCCATCACACCCTGTTTTACCAATCCTCTTACTCCCTGAGCTCATAACCACTTCCTCTGTGTTCTCAGCTCATAACCACCTATTGTGTTTATCCACAGTGCCTGCTGCAGTTTCAGATTAAGATAAATGATGGCGCCTTTGGGCTACATCAGCATATATGCAAACTGAAGCACACACGCAAACAGGCATTTATAAGTTGTTGAGGAAAATTGATTTACGAACCCTCAGAAAGATCAGCATCAACTTTCCCACTTTTTTTTTCAGGCTTACAGAAACCCAAAAGTTACAGTTACAACTGTAAGTTTCTAAGGTGAGAATAAGTTATCTCACACAATCTCTGGAAATAGTACGAGAGGTGAGTTTTTTGCATCATGATGTGATAATAGACTCTAAAGTGAGGATGATGTGTGCATTGGCAGAGAGGAAGAGGTGGAAGTAGAGAGTGACAGGTTAATCACCAGCGCCTGAGTCACTTAGAAAAGCCCCCTGAGCCCCAGCAGGGAGCTTTTACAGATTTGTTTTTTCTCGTCTCCCCTGAGCCTCATCTCACTCACATTGCATTTGTTCACTTGTATATTGTTACAGCCTCTCTCTGGTACTCTGGCTCCCCCCCTTTCTCCCCTTCATGCCTCGTCCCGTGTTCTCAGCCATCTATCTGCCGCAGCTATTCCCTCCGTGTTGATGGCCCTACTGTAATGTCACTCTATCTCACTCTCCATCTCTCCCCTTTATGTTTTCTCTCACAGTCTGGGTGTCAGAGTCACGCTGTCGCCCTTAATGACAGTCTCTCGACTCATTCTTCTGCAGGTTTTGACAGCCCAGACACATAAAGAGCAGACATGGACTTACCCGACACTGTGGAAAAACATATTTATAATCTCCAGGCCCTAATTGTCTGAATGAACCCGTCTTTTTATTGTATCTCTGTTGCCTAAAAGTGGTTGATTCTTTGACTGATTTAAACCTATTTGTGGTGAGCAAAGATTGCACTTAGGAAATAATTATTACCACTATTTGCATGACAAACCCCAGCCACAGTATTCCCCTCACATACTGCGGCATGAGACAAGATTCATTTGAGGTTTCTGTGGTATTGATTGTGTCTCATAATGACAAACCTTCCAAAGAGAGGATATCAATCAGCCATACTCGGTGCTGTGTATCTGATTCACAACAAAGGAAGAGCAAACAAAAAGAAAACGTCCCTTCTGTTCAATAAGGGTGTTTGTTTCCATTCAAAGTCCTTGTCTGTGTCAAAATGGACTAATATAATGGAAGAATGTAAATCAGGGGATATGACAAAAAGATAGATTTCATTAGATGACAGAAAGTTCTCAATCAGTACTGCGTCTTGTAAGTTAATCATGTCTTCAATAGCGACAGTTGTACGAGTCAAAGAGCTGCAAGAAAGAGTAAAAAAACACAGAAATTGGTCAGAACATTTTTTCATCCGTTTCCTTCATCTCACAGTAAACGTAGTTATCATTAGGTAACAGTTGTTAACATAATGCAACTTTTTTGGTTTGTCAAAGACATGAAATAGCTTATTGATTACCTGTGTGTTTATTTTGAAGCGTGAAGCACATCTTTAAAAAATCCAAAATTGAATTGAAAAATTGAATTGGCTTTCTACGACAATACATCAGCTGGACCTGTCTATAGAAATATTTGATCTAGAGCATTTTAGCATCAGTTTTTATGAATTGATTTTCTTTGTTAAAATTCATTCTAATGGATGTAGTCGAGACTAAATTACACGCTTGCTCTGCCAATATCAGAAAAAACTTTCTTTTCTTTTTTTTAAACCTTTATTTAAAGATCAAATGTGTGTTACATAATATATAATATTATATACCGGTTACCGATTGGACAGTCTGATCAAATTTCACATAATCATCAAATATATGCTTCAAATGGGATAACACGATTTAAAAGAAGCAACCATGCCTTCACATGCAGCCTCTCAGACATTTGCTGCTCTGTGCAAACACAAAACTGTACGTTCATAGTTTTATTCCTCAGCTGGCCTGCAGCTCTTTATCTGTAGTATCAAATATTCATTCATATTTATGCACACTGTGCTGGGTTTGGGGCCCTTTTGTAAATGAGTAGATTTAATTATGCTTAGAGTAGTAATGACTGTGGAGCATCTGAGGAGTGCAGAAGACGCCATGTCTGAAGGTACAATAGTGTAAATGCGGAGCAGTGGAGAAGCAGATACACACTCCAGATTTATCTTTGACTCTTAAACCAGAAGCTGTAAGTTATGGATATGTCTGCTGCTCCCTGAATCCAGTGACCCCTGACCTAAAGCTGCTTTACAAAGGCGCTACAGCAGCTTTAGGGCTCACGGGTGGAGCTTCAATGAAGAGCAACACGGTAAGAAAGAAGAGGTTTGTGGAAAAAGGGGCTTAAGAACTATACTATGAAAGTGAAAAATAGGATGTAGTGGTGTTAAGTATAATACAAGGAAGAACAGTAGTTCTGCCAACAAAGGGAAACCAGTACGGGGGCAGAACAAAAGTAGAAGTATTCAATATAGAGACTATGTCAGTGCTGTTTAATTATTAACAAATAGTGACTATTCTTTCTGGAAAATGTGTTTACTCCTCACATGATTTCTTTTACTCTTGCTCCTCAGGCCTGTTGCCATATTTAGTCTCCATTATGAACCCTTATTGGTGTTTTTTTAAGACTTCTTGGGCAAAGAAGAGAAAAGAATCTGAAATAAGTTTAAATAGCATCTCACTTAAAATGGAACAACTGGTTACCTGTTTTCTTTTGATCTAATTTCAGTTGAAATGTTTTAATATTGTACTCTGTTCATTCATTTCACACCTGTAAATACCTTTATCCACAATCACTGTATTACATTTACTCTATGTGGAAAAACCTCCTTTCAACTCAGGCTCTCATTGGTTATTATAGGCTGGGAACCGTGAATGGAGTGCAGTCGCCATTTTGATGTTTAAATAAAAAATGAATTATTACAGAAAATAAAGTGAGAAATTGGGAACAGTGGTAGTACATTTGAAGCAATCCGTGGGTCTTTATGTGTTTGGATTAAATCTGGATTTGGATCGCAGGGACCCTTGCTGATGCAGCAGGAACGTTTCTGTTGTAAAAGTAAGACTAGGAGAGTACAATAAATCTTCAAATGGTCAGTCAGAAGACGGTAAAACTCGTAGTTTCTTAGTCAGTGGTCTGACAGATGCGTAGTTTGTGGTGGCTGTTGTGGTAGAATCAACGCACACACTGACGCCCCAGTTGGGCTGTCAGTGTGTGTGCCTTCTGTATTGTAAACGGGCCTGTGAAATATTGTTCTAATGGTCAACATAATGAAGACTTCATGAGTGTAAAAAAAGGATGGATCAAGTCCTATCTTCGAATAAATTTTTGTTCCAAGTCTAAAATACACATTTAATTAGGTGGTTTATCTCTTGTGTTGCAATGAGAATATTGATCAATGAGCGAGAAAAAAAAGTCAATCAGTCGACGATGTGCAAAATCTGACCAACTATGTAAAACCTTAGTTGGGGACACCTACAGAATACATAATGACGTGCATCATTTAGGTAAAGCAGACAAGTCCTTCTGCACTTTTAAACTATGAGGCATCAAATACGTCTTCTCTTTCAGAAGTGTGGTGTTTCTTCTATTAGAAAACAAATATATTATTCTATCGGAGTATTTGTCATGACAGTGAAGAATGTTAGGATGCAAGTAAGTTTATCAAACCACAGCTGAGATGTTCAAAAAATGCCAAAGAAGAAAATTAAACTGTGTTGAAATGGAAGTAAAACAATCAGATAGTGATGAAGTGACATAATGTGCAGTCAGTTTATCACCAAAACGGTCCCATTATGAGCTGAACAACCCTGCAAATCATAGATAATATACTGAAGGAAAACACGAGCAGGCTAACTGCTGTGGTGATGAATTCTTATTTTATTGCTTGTTGCATCCAACTGATTAAAACTGGACAGACGACAGATCAGACGATAGGTTAGTGGAACAAAAATGAACATTTAAAGGACGGTGAAACGCTGCGTCTGTGTCTGTGTCTGTGAGGAGAAGAAGTCCTTGACTGGTGACCTTGTAAAGAGACAGCGAGAGAGCTGAGCCAGCATCTAAAGCATTCATCAGCACCAATGTTAAGGACCTGCTATTCATCCAGGGCACCGACGCACAGTTAATATGAAGGAACGCTGAGCTTTTTACATCAGGTCGATGAAAAGACTGTAAACCGAAGCTTCTGCCGTAGTTTTAATTGAGTGAGAACAGCGAGAGGGAGCAGAGGAAAATCAATATGTACATTTATGTACGTAGGGCTGGGCAATATGACAAGAAATGTTATCATGATAAAAATGTCATATCGATAATTACCACGATAAATGTCAAATCATTGTTTCTTTCAAATTTTGATTTTTGGTCCTTAGTGAAGAAACCAGATGGTTAATTGAGG
Source organism: Tautogolabrus adspersus (assembly GCA_020745685.1). Taxonomy (NCBI): domain Eukaryota; kingdom Metazoa; phylum Chordata; class Actinopteri; order Labriformes; family Labridae; genus Tautogolabrus; species Tautogolabrus adspersus. The sequence goes on from CM036553.1 coordinate 16,390,703, forward strand.
TTTAATCATTCTTTATAGTCAGAACGTGACAAACTATACTTGAACAGAGGAACATTTCACAACATGAGTTCAGTGCACGGTGCTGGAAAACGCTGATATGACAGTTTGCTGCTGGGGGGGGTCACACTTACTGGCTTGCTGAGGGTCCACGCTAACACTCGTTTGGGACGTTTGGTCATTTCTTTCCTTTTTGTGTGTCCCCTCACATACACCAATTTCAATATTTACTTTTAAATCAAAATGAAATGTCGAATACATTATTTCCCTGTAATTAATCGGCAGTCATCATCCATCACAGTCAACAACCACCTGTCATTTTTGTTCAACAGAATGAGAAGCTCATTTTCAACTGATGAACGCACTGAAGCAAAACCCTTGTTTCCTTTTTCTGGGAAACAACAAAGATTAAATAATGGCGAAAAGATTTGCATCAAAAGCATGGTGTGACATAGAAAAATAAAATAAAATGAAAAGACTACATAAAGACAGGTGACAAATTACAGGAGACACTCACAGTTAGAGGATCCAGTGGATCTGTTACACAGTAGGGGCGCTTTGTCTGCATGGTTTGGCTCATCTTTTACCCTCAGAGGGAAAGGTCACTGTAATATCTTTTTCCTATAATGGAACATTTTTTCATGGTGAAAGTAGTCTCTTCAGGTTGACAATTTCCCCATCCGCATGTCACAAGGGGTTACTGAAAGGTTTGTAGAGCATGAAAAGGATGCGAATCGAACGCAATTGCCTTTTCAGCCAAAAGAGCTTGACCAAACCAAACACCCATCGGTGTTCATGAGAGATAAAGCATTTCATTGTGGCACAACACAAACCATATCATGTGCTTAGGAGCTGATCTTTAAGTGAAGTGATGAGTGATATGGGTCAACATCAATTCAAATAAAGCAGTAAAATCAGTGATCTAATTGATGGTATCAGGTACTGTAATATATCATTGTTGTGCATTTCATGGTACCAGCCTAATGCTGCCAGCCAATTTGAGAACGCACATTTTTAAGGAACCATAGCATCCATCACTTGGATTCTAATGGTTCAAGCAAAATGCCTCAGGACGCTACAACCACCTCAGCAGGTCAAATATATGATGGAGCAGTAGGCGGCTAGGCTAGGTAGCTATATATCCAATTCAAACTTTAAGGAACGAGGTTTGGCATGACAGTAGTCAGCAGCCAACATTTACCTTTTAGATGTTACATGATCTTTTGTACAGATTGTTTACTATGATGTGATTGCAGATTCACAAGGTTCCATATGAGTGACAGCCATCTTTCTTGTGTGTCATCTTTTTAAACGTTGCAGTGGATTGGCAACACTTTGTACAGCTTTGTCAATTCATCCACACTTGTCCAAACTACTAGGTTTTGAACGGTCACATTTTCCTTCAACTGCTAAAACAAAGATATCAATGGGCATAATCCCAAAACCTTTAGGAGTTGCTAAACATATCACAAATCTAGGCACAGATTAGGAGGCATGTAACCATGATTGGTATTTCTTATAGGTTAGACTTCCCCATGCAGTCTAAGTTCCTTTTAAGGATAAGGATAAGGGTAAGGATGAACTTTATTGATCCCCCAATGGGGGACATTTAATGTATTTAGTTTATCCATAGCTTTTCACATCACCTTATCTCCCCAATCATCTTTACACCTGTATACCTAGAGGCAGCTTGGCATGTTGCTCATAATTGCAATCCTATAATTCTGTCTATTAGACTTCAAGTTGTGCAACCAAAGTCCTCCCCATCAGCACCCTGACCTCTGGATATTTTGAGTGATTCAGCTGAGAGTTTCAACCTCCACCTATGACTCTACTCCACCAGTGTCTACCCTATGGTGTGATCCGGTCTCCTATCTTCACGGACCTGCTCTATATGAACTACTTTGAATGGAGATGGTTTGCCAACTGCTATTCAACTTCAAATTGGTATCCTCAGGCTGAAATAAAACAAATCTGAAAACAGGGGAGTGCAGGAGGAGTAGATTATTGAGGTGGCCAAGAAAGCTGTCTGTTAAATGTTGTTATCAAAGAACAGAGCACCAGTTTGTTTAGAATCACTATGATCATGATTGATTGTGATCATGCAGATTTGATAAAAGATGGGGCAGTGGTTATTACAAGGCTTGCAGACAAAATGTCTTGGCAGCTGTCAGAGGAATGATATTTCAAAGCGTAGATGTTTGAGTCAGAGTGAATGTGAATGTGCCTATTGGTGACAGGGATGTGGGTATAAAGACAAGGTAATCATTGATTTATGCCAAAAATGTTTAGACTATGTGCAGTGCCATGTAGCACAGACATTGCAAAGTGGAAAGTATATCAATAAAACATCCAAATGAAAGGTGCCTAACACTTTGAGATTGTATCATTTTCATCCAGACCGGCGCAAAAACACAGAAAGTGCACCTAAATGCTGAATTATTTCTGTTTCTCTAAAAAACTCCCTCAACGTTCAATAACTTCTGCTAAAATGATTCAAGGTTGCCTGTTTATTTTGTAACTAAGAGGCCTTTTGCTCTTGTTTTGCATTTATGAGTAAATAGCCTATGACACTGCAGTGCAGTTTAATGAGCTTTAGTAACATGTGAACCAAGAGTCTTGTTTACCAAAGACATTAGAGACCTCATGTAAATGTAGCCTCAAGGTGTAATTGATGTGCCGAGTGTGCCCTCTGAAATATGAGGTATGAGCACAGGCAGCTGCAGCTGCAGAAAAGAACATAGAGTAGCACACAGCTCAGAGAAAACAGAATGGAAATGTGGGTTTTATTGTATGTTTTGAGGGCTGGACGGTCTACAACAGCCAGTTTGATTATTCTGAATATCCTCTTGGTCAATCCAGCTTCATAGAATATTATACAGACCGAAATACTACGGGGGCAATCAAACCTGGATGTATCTCAGTCCTTACCCAGAAAAAAATAATTATTTTCTATGAGGGTTAATACTGTGTCTATTTATAGATTTTCATGTCAGTTAATTGATCTGCTGTTGTTATTGCCTTATTAATTCCCTCGTTCTCAACAAGCTTCTCCACTGCTGCCAAATTTCTTGAAGAGTTCAATCTTGTCTTCTTAAACTTAACATTTTAGGAGGCATAGATTTAAATAACACTGAATTCATAATGCATACTTATGTAGAGAACATAGATCATGCAGCTTCAGATGTTAGGATCCTGCCAACACAGTAACAGCTGTTGCTTTAAATGCAAAGTAAGCAGCATAAGTGCAAATGAGACCACATCTGCTGTGCTGCCACTAAAAGCTCAGACTGAGCAGTAAAACACCCTCTTGCACTTTCAACCTTATAACTAAGGACAGGGCTGGGGCTTATTGTCTCTCTGATTTTCTTCTGCATCCTGACCTGCAGATATCAAGAGGCAGTAAGTGTTAGCTAACTATAACCCCAGATAGTTGATCATGTCAGATCAGCTTGCTGCCACAGGACACGCACCTCCTTGCCGATAATAATAAGGATGCTAACTTTAGCTGGTTCGAACCATACGTCTGGAAAATGAGCTGTGTTTCCCTCACAGAGACAACGCCGCCCAGGAATATTTACAGCCACTCAAGCATATTTGCACAACATTGAAGCATTTTTCTTTCTGATTCATTTAAGAGCCCCATCTGCAATCACTTAACTAGCAGACCATCTCCCCTCGCTCTCTATCCCTCAAAAAAAAGTTGCTAGTACTGTCTGAGACATTCTCTGCATCTTATTGGTTAAGGAGAGAGAGACATGTCATCTGGTACATCACTCCTGATTGAGGTGTTACAGCTTGTGTTAAATATCAACTTTTTAATGCTGTTTTTGTGCAGCTGGTTGCTGCCATGTAGTATCTCGGTTATATGGATCGTTATGATGTGCTGCATCATAAACTACAAGCCTCCTCCACGCCTGTTTTTACAACAGAATCACAGTGAAATGTTTCCTTTATAAAACGTGTCAGATGATATTAACCAAGAGAAGACACAAACAGGCAGAGAGAAACGTAAAGGGAGGTGGGTGAGTAGATGCTGTTTGTGTTATGAGAGGAGGTGTGTGTGGATGAAAGAAGTGAAGGGAGGCAAGGTGAGCAGATAAAAGTTGTTAGTTAACACTTCAGTGACGTGTAGAATCACGTCCACTGACATTACAACCTAGCTTATGAATAGGCTATTGAGTTGTCTTCAGGTACTTCCAATGGGACCGCCCAGACAGAACTTCTGACTGGTAAAGAAAATGTACAGTTTAACAAAATCCTGCAGACACTCAAATCTGCCATGTCAAATTCACAGTGTAGCCTATAATTGATGATAACTGTGGTGCATGTTTTTCTATTTAAATCTATTCAGAGTTAGACATTTTTAGCTCTCTTCTTTTGCTCTTAGAAGAGAGATTTGCTCCCTTAAAAAAAATCCTGGATCTTGTCAATGCTTCCAATTTAAAATGTGGTCAAATATTACTAGCATTGCATTCCTTATTTTATGTCTTAAGAGCTTTGTCCATCTTGGCTTCGGAAGGATCCAAGAAAGTTTATATTTAGAGGCAGACTCCGGCTGCTGAATGATGACATTAAAAGACATAGAATATGTTGTTTAGTTACGTTGTTTAAAAAAAAAAAAAGAAGCAATATGAAAGCAGCACTTTTCTCTCTCCCTCTTTCTTTCTCACCACACACTCTCTAGGGTGGTATGAGAGAGACTTGGTGCAAATGAGTGTCTCATTAAACCTGATGAGCTTCACTGAGATTTAGCTTATGACCCACGAGAAAGAGGAGGAGGGTATGGCTGACACCCACCATGATAACAAAGGGAATCTCAGTCCTGACACACACACGCACGCACGCACTGTCTGAAGGCGTGGGTGATCCTGTTCAAGGAAAGCTGTAACTAGAATTCTTTTAAAGTCAGATGTTGGTTGTATTCTGAGAAAGGTACAATGTCAGGTTCAGCGTCACTGATGTAGTTTCAGCCTATTTTATTTAAAGTACTTTACTTACTGAACTTCCTCACACTCACAGTTTGTCACACACACATCTCCACTTATTCTGCCCTCATCATAGTCAGCCAGGCAGGAGACAACACCACTTTGGATGTCAGTGGCCTTCCTTCATCCAGCTGCAACATTAACCCACATGCCTGGGCTGAGATCATCCTTCTCTATACCCCCTACCCCACACAGTCGCCTGACAGTCTGCCAGTTGTCCTCACGCTGAGTAAAGTCCATGCTGATCTCAGATAAAACACTGCCTCTGCTGCCTGCCTGCTGTCAGTACATACTCATTACAAGTCATATGCCACAACAGCCAACCTCACGCTGCCGATGCTGACAATGAGCTGCCACATTTGCTTCACAGGGATGCTCTGCTCTCACCGGCCGGTATCACTGCAAGCGGTACAGAAAGTGTTGTTGTAGCATGGCATGATAGAGACAGTTACTAATGGTTGGAGTTACCCTTCGGCGCTGCATGTGGTATTTCAGGATGGAGTTTGGATGCAGATCGTTGGACATCCAAGCAACCGCTCCTTGAATAATGAATGTGCAGGGAAAGCGAGGCGGCAACTGGCAAAGCAGAAATGAGTGCGAAAGCTGAGCAGAAAGTAAAAAAGGCAGGGCAGAAAGAAATTTAGAAAGATGATATTACATGATGGCGGTAGAAAGGAAGAAAATACAAGCTAAGTTTGTTTTCATTCTTCCATGGAGACTGGGTAGAGACAAGTATGCATATGTAACCGATTCATTAAAGCAAATCAATCATCGCTCATGAGCTCTCAAAACACCTCCAAGGGCTTGAATCCACACAAAAAAACACTATAAAAAGGAAAGGTCAGAAATTGTGTAAATGTGAGGCAGCATATCAAACATCCGAGTCGGCCTTTTGTGTTTTGTTTCTCCAGGATGTTCGATAAGTACTCAAGCTGCCTGAAACTCAATGTAATCACTGCCCCAACTTTTCCTCTAATTGAGGAAAAAGGTGCACGCTGTGTGCTGCCTGTGCTTTAAATTGTGTTTTCACACTGCAGTGTTGTCTCTGGTGTCCCCATGGTAACACCGTTTAAGGACTGTTCAACCGGAGATTAGGTTTGGGGCGATTGTACTAAAGAGAGGAGACTAAAGAAAGAGATGATAGAATAATAAAAGGTCCATTTATTCAAAAGTTTCTAATTACAAAAACAAACCATAACTGTGTTAATGTTAGAGCCACCTCTGCTTTATATCCTTCACAGTGCGGCTGACAGACCAGAGAGCGATGCAGGGAAAACAGCTGGAAGAGAGACATTACGCAGTCTCAGCAGAACAAGATTTTAATATTTAAAACAGCAGTAAACATGAAGTTTTGGGGTCAGGCTCTCACAACTCTCTCACTCATGAGTGAAAGGCAGAGGAAGAGCAGATACGAACACCATGATTATTTCTGACAGACCGAACTGAATGCAGCTCAGTCTTTAGGTAAACCTTTTAATCAATGTGTTTACGTTTAAGAGATGGTCATTTTTATACAAACCTGCACATTTCTCAGTTTTGACAATTTAAATGCATCACTTAAAACCTAAGACTTTGCATCAACTCTTAAATAACAAGACCTTGCTTTTCTGTCACTGTCATGCAAAGTTAATCAAAAGAAAAATGGTCACAAACCTGCAGCTTCAAAGCAGATTTAGAATTATAGAAAGGTTTCTGCGACAGTTAACTTCTGTATACAGCTCACCCAAAAATGAAATCAGGACACCAACAAAGGATGTTTTTTATACTTAAGCTCCTACTATAAATGTTCTGCATTGGTGTTTTTTTTTGTTGTATTGTGGATTTAAATGTTTGTTTTTTTGTATTGTCTGGTCGGTGTACTTGTTCTCAGTTGCTGAGGGACACCATTTCTGCAACAGATTTAAAAATCATCACAAATATAGAACAGAATAAGCAGTCATTTGTTTTTGTGTTTATGCACACCTGTAGAATGCAAGCCTAATAATAAGTCAACTTTTACTGTACAGTACTTCAGCAACAAGCTAAATATCTGTTTTTCAGCTGTTTAATGCTCCAAAGTCTTTACCAGGCGCTGGGAGATGTATGCAGTAGGTTTTTAAGTATTCTTGCTCAGCTTCTGCTCCTGAAAACAAGTTTGATCAGAGCAGCGGGGGTGAACTAAGTCAGACATTTTGAACACAAAACAACACGTTTAAAGCTTCTAAAATGCTCAAGAGAGCTGTAGTGTTGGATGGTTATAGGCCAAATCCTAAATAACAAAAATCTCAGCGATCAGCCGGTTTCTTTTCTATCATGGCAGCTTTAGCTCAACACAGTAAAAGTAAAACTCTGGTCAACAAAGTCAAAGCACAGACACAGAATCAGTTTGACTTTAGCCTTGTGGGGCAAATCTGTGACTTCATGTGATGCTGTCCTGCAGACAAGCGTCATTTTGACAAAAAGAGCTCACATTGTCCTGACACCAGTCTGACAGGGGCCGTACCTGGAGACAGGGACAGCAGGAGCTGGCAGGTGAAAGTGTTGAAGGAGTACCTTGACATTTGAAGTATAAGGGCAATCGTGACACCGTCTCTTGTGCATGGTCTAAAGTGCAAGTCCAGGGGTATTTAGGGCCGACCAACCTCTTTTTGCTATTTTAACTCTACCTGCTACTTAAAGGGCACACATCTGTGCACACAATCGATCAAACGATTACACAATACAATTTTTAATCGCAAGAAACACAACATTTTAATCGTTAATACACAAAGACAGACAGTTGGAAAAGAGGGACTATAACATTGTCTATCAACCTGTTATAAGGAGGCCAGGTGATATTTCATGTTTGAGCATCTATCATTCAGCTTGCACACTACGTGGTAAACTATGGAGAGAAACAATGAGACATGAAAGGTAATGGAAAAACAGTGCGGGCCACAGAGAGCACAGGAGCTTTATCTCTGCAGACAGCACGCAATCACATGTTGGACCATTGTGTTGATAAAATCCACAGAGCTGTCAGCAAGTGGAGGAACCCCAAGTCATCCTGGAGAATTTTTCATTTTACTAAACACTTTATCATGTTTTTCCTTCAACACACTTCACCATCAATCATGCACAGTAACAAAATCAGTCCTGCACACCTGCACACACAAATACATGAGGCTCATATGAAAGACTGGAAATGTCAGCAGATGCGGGACGTTGTTCATGTTCACATGAACAACTCCAATGATGACTATTGTGTTTATGTGACTAAACGTGATCGTCATCACTGGAGTAAGTCTCTCCTCTTTTTACAAAACAAACAAGAAGAAACACGCGTAAAACCTATCGTTCAAAAACGAATGCCTCAAGCATTCAGGCACCATTTTCTTTAACTCACCTACTTTTTCTTCTCTCTCTTTGTCTGTTAAATCACATTCCTTTTTAAACACGTAACAAACCCTGAGCTCAGCTTGGTTTCAGGCATTAATAAAGCAATTGCAAAAATTCCAGATTCTAATGAGCTGAAATTTGCGAGCTGAGGAGAGCTATTCATTTAGATCATTATTCTTTATAAGATTCTTAGTACGAGTGACCCATTCACATTGTAACTGTCTTCCATTTTCATTTAGTCCATTGTTTCAAAGTACATTTTATGTATAGCCCCTTTAAGCAAGAGACAAACTAGTCGAGTTGAACATGCACAGAAAAATGTAAAAGTCATTGTGATCTCAAAAAAACTAAAGCTAAAATTGCAGGTCTCTGCTTCTAAGAAAGAAAGAAAGAAAACACATTTGAGGGCTCCTGACACTACTGACAGCTGATATAACAACAGAATCATGAGATTTGAAAACATTAAGCTTTCTGTGTTTTCAAGAATTTTTCAAGGGTTGAAAGCTGGTATACAAAAATTCAGAGGTTTCCAAGGAAGAATACGAGCGACTTGTGTCACCGCAGGTTACGTGTTGAGGAAACTTTATGTTTACAAAGAATATGTTGACAGTCTGATTGAAGAACTTGACAAAGCCAAAAGCTGCTAACACTCTGGAGCTGCAAGGAGCATCAAAATGTGATGGCAATCACAAACAGTCACACAGGTCCCAAAACCAAACAACATTTTCTGACAACAACAAAAAAATATGTGTGGACTCCCACAAAAACCTAATCTTACTATGTGTTAGATTATTGAAGTGCAGTTCTGTAATTTCACAGACGCTGCTCTGTGTCAGACTTCAGTCTATAGAAGTAGGTACATAAGAAGAGGATTTACTAAACAGATCAATAAAGGAACAATATCATTTTCCTGCAAGATGATGTTTTTTGGAAGCTGACTACCGGTGCAAGTTGCTCACATTTTTACTCTGAAGATCAAAAGAATTCAAGCTAACTAGCCGGTTCAGTTGACCTTTGATTTTACAGTCATCAGTTAATATCTGCTGAAAACAACTGAAGGCTAATGCATCAAGCAACTGTGACACAAATACTGTAAATACACATCCAGAACAAGTCAAACTAACTATAAGAGAACATAAACATACCCTGCAACACGTATAAAAGTCATGAACACACAAACACTCCATCCCCTCCTCCTCCTCCTGTGGCCATGATGAAGTAGGTATTCATACAGGCTGCTAAGGTAACAGGCTGTTCTCCCTTCCTCTCTCACTACCTCAACTTCCAGCCACAAAACATGTGCCTTCCTGTCCTTCCATGTCCTCTCCTCAGTCACAGAAACAGCCCTCTGTCTTGGCCATAAACCCCTCATTTTCCATCTTGTTTAGGAGAGCAGTAGGTGATGAACAAAGCAAGCGAAATTAAACATAGATGACTGATGTAATACAACCAACAAGGGGGATTGTTTAATGGATTGATATTGACTGTATGAAGCCAACAACTGTTCAGTGTCACTGTACTCTGTTCACTGCACAGTGAAGTAAGCGAGCAAAACAATTCAGGGCATACCAGCCGCTTGTTTTATGTCTATTTCTGTTCCACTTCAAGGACAACCATATCTAATAAGTGGTGCTTTTGCTTAAGATTGCATTCAACTTTATTATTGTGTTATATTAAGTTTAGTTTGTCCTGCAAGTCATTCAATAAAAGGGACAGCTATGTCATTTGAAATGTTTTTTTTAAAGGGTATAAGGGCTGCAACTAATAGTTATTTTAAAAATCGATTCATCGGTCAAATGTTTTTTCAGTTAATTGATGAACCTGAGAAAAATATTAATTCTTTATTCAAAAACAAAACATTTTTTCAAAATGAATGACTCGTGCAAAAAAGTGCACAAACAACAGGTTGGTGCTTGAAGATCACTCAGCTGTTCAAATTATATTAAATTATAAATAACTTATTTTTTTATTAATGACATTAATGACAAACAAAACTTGACAGGCTTTGCTACATTAAATAGCGTTGACAACACACCATGGACTAACACAAAAAAATACAATACAACCAAATTAAACATTTTATGAACCCATGAGAAATCATTTGAAGTGTCTCCCAAAGCCTGTACCAGTTATTGGTTATTCAAGGGTGGAGGAAAAGCCTTCAGGGAAAAAAGCCTGCTGCTTAACGCCTCAACTCAACACGCACTATATCATCAGGCTACCATAATCCAGCACTGCAGACAACTGCAGTGTCTACCACATGAGCGCTTTCCACATGAGCTGTGTCTGTGGCTGCACTCCAGCTTTTCTTCCGAGCTGGTTAAACAGAACAGGTTGCTTGTGCCTCTCAGGGGTGTTCTGGAGAGGCAGGCTTGTGGGTGGCAGTGGTGCTTTCCTCGCCCTTTAAGACACTCACACATCATGCCTGCCGGGAATGTAAAATGCCATGGTAATGCCACATTAGTGATTAATACACTATCTCCACTGAAGCTAAATATGATTCACTGGACTTTTAAATGTTGAGGGGAGACTCTGAAAGTGATAAAATGCAGTTAGAAAGATGGAGTGGAACAGATTAGAAAGCACAAAATGCTCCAGATTCTTGATGCAACAACAAAACATTCTCCCTGTGCTGCTCTGCTGGTGGAGGTATGGAGAGTCTAGTAATGCAATAATCAGCCTGTGAAGTGCTAAAGGCCACAGGTTGTGTGTAATGGCTAATTGCTGAAGCTGTAAACAGCCAGCATCATTACATTTACAGTGCTGTTCGTACAAGGCTCTGGTCAGAGGAAAAAGACGAGTGGCTAATTAGTGTCTGTGTGATACAGAGCTCAGGGTCTGGCTGCTATCAGGTTTCACATTAAGGCTGATCTGTGATAGGGTCCTCTCCCTGGCCTGCAGTGCTCTAGGGGTGTTCATATAACTGAAGCACGCAGCTAGTGCAGGCTGAGCTCAGTGAGCTGATTCACTCTGGCAGACGCTGATGTGGTAAGTCAGTGTGATCAATCAGTGTTTAATCATGGTTGTAATCACACACGCCAAAACAAGAACCAACAGTGGGAAGTCAAAGAATTCAACACATACAAGACACACGATCAAGTCTATCTGACTTCATCATCAGACTTACCTAAGGCTAAGCAAGATTGATCAAAGGAATTTAAGGCGGCCGCCTTAGCTATTAAGAGCTGCAGGAAACACTGTTGTCAATGCAGGGCTGGCTAGTAGAGATGAACTGGTTGCAATTTCTTTGGACGATTCCACTTTCGGATTTTTCAAGGTCACACCCGCCAATTCCAATTTGATTTCTTTTAAGAACTTTAATGTACAGCTTAGGACAAACATGCTTGTTCCTTTTCTTCAATGGAAACTAAATTGTATGTTCATAATAAAACATTGACTGTTAATTAACTGCATGTCAGACCCTTTATTTCCTGTTTTGTTGTGTATTTTAAGCCACAATCTATGCTGGAAGTGTCTATATCTGTTAAGTCAAAGTAAAAGAAGTGTACTGAATTATCTATTAAAATAATACATGAAGTTCACATTCTAGAAGGATTTAAACAACCATTATGAACACTCTCTTTTCCAGTAGATGTTTAATGTAACTCAGTAAAGGTAGGGTAGGTAATTTCCTCCAGATACACTTTTTAAGATTTTGGTTGAAACTGTCTTTAGGTCCTGACAGAAATTAATAATTCATGTGCTCTGAAAAAGAAACGAAGAAAATCTGTCATCTGTAGCAGTTGTAAACTCGTAAAAACTTCGACCAATGTCTGCACTCGGTTCGAGTTTTATGAACCAATCATACCTCCCTGTCTCCCTGCTCCTTCTCTACCCCAAGCAATCACGAGCCCACACTCAAAGCATGAGCTGAAATCCGCTTCTGGACCAATGGTGCTAGTGCACGTAAGTGAGGGGCGCGGCTTTTGAGGGAGCACAGAGGGGAGGGGGTGGGTGAAGACGGAGCACGGAGAGAATGCTACTTTCAAAATCATGCTAGTTTTCGAAAATTACCTACCCTAGCTTTAATAAATCAAGTAAGAGAAACAGAACAGTCTCTTTGGTTGCATTTTCCCTGACTCATTAAGAAAGGATGAAATACCCAACTATTAACTGACAACCGCAACAAGTGAACATGCTGTCTGCAATCTAGACTCACAGAATGACAGCTGTCTCCTATGAACAAGTCCTGTGCAGATCGACACGTGCGCTGGGCGCCTAAGATCCACACTGACATATTCGCGTGTGTGTGTGTGTTTGGCTGTGTTTGTGTCACTGTGCAGTTTTTTTAATCAATATGGTTTATGGAAAAATCATACATAGTCATGCTGTACAGAACTATCTCATGGGATCTCTACACAGGGTGAAAACAGGCCTTTTTATTGTTCACCAGCTCTGCATGGATGGAAGGATGCTCCATTTGGCTCAAATATGCACTCTTTTTTGGCATCCTTGAAAAAAAGAGAGCACCAAGGTTCCTATTTAGAGACAATCCTGTCATGTGGGCTGCAGATGTGCTCATACATGAACATAAATTAGAAGGATGAGCCGCCTGCGTGTCTGAATAACGCCAAAACACCAAAAGCGACAAAATAAACGCACCTAGGTGGAAATGTGCACACTGAGGCTGTTTCCCTTTTTGTGCCTGTCTCTGCTCCAGTTCCATCAGTCACATCACACTGACTCCCGAGTCCCCACAATCCTCCCTACGGTCATTCATCACAATGTCAGTCAAATGCTGACTCTGGTCCCTGGAGTGCCAAGCTAATGCTGTCCCTCTGTGTGTGTGTGTGTGAACCCATTCATGTATGTATAGATTTTGGTGTGTTTGTGTTTCACTTCATACATGTGTCTGTGAGCATTCATGCATGTATTTTTCTATTTTTGGGGCTTCCGTGTTTTTTCTTTTCCTGTCTTTCCTCCCAGAGGGGGCCAGAGAGATGAAGGTGTGTCGCTGCAGTGACAAGAGAGAGAAGAAACAGAGCGAAACGACACAGAGGAGTCGGAAGAAGTCAGGAGGAGCTCGGCAGCAGCAACAGGCAGAGGGCAAAGAGGATGACAGTGCCTTCTAGTAGCCTCTCTGTCAACATGATTATCTATGAACCCGGCTCGAGGTCAAAGATGTGTCGCACAACATGTAAGACACTTACTAAGGCGAACAAACAGAGACTCACTGGGCTGTATGGCAAAGCAGTGACGCGAGCGAAGCCATGCTAGCTTTGTTTTAACTCCCTGAAGATTCAACAGAATGAAATTAGGAAAATCACATGTTGGCAGACATGAGCCGGGAACTGCTCACTTCAAGCTCACTGTGATATGAATCAAAGCAGCAGGGGGGACATCCATCTGAAGTTAGAAGAGAAAATCACTACAGCCAAAGAGTGATCCACCACTGCTTTTTTTTTCCAATTAGCATTAGTGCATTGAGTTTCTCTCAGCATGAAACATTCAGATATCCATCCACAGAGACACTTCTAGAAAGTCTTGTTTCTCGGACTACGCACATGAAGTGCTGATGTGCCCCGTTAATGACAACAGAGTTTACTTTCTGAAAAACAAAGAGCTCATCACAGGACATCAGATCCACGAGGCAGCTTCAAGGTGCTGATTGCATTAAGCATGAATTACTGGTCAGTTCTGTCTGAGGCCAACAACCAAAAAGAACATACATGACATTAATATAAATCTAAACCAACTGGAATCTGTGTGCAAGCCTTAAATAGGAAGTCAAGCTGCTGGTTAGGCAACAGCTCATTACATTACCTTGTGCCTTCATATTTACTGTCTGTAATAACCAGATTTAGGAGGAACGCGTGGTACTGTCATCATGCCACTTCTAATTGCGGTAACTATTCTAGTTACTTTTCAAATTCAATTAGGCTGATTTACAAAAATGTAAAACCACTTGTTACTTTGACTTCATGTAAGAAAGCCAACAACTAGATTATGGCTAAATGACATCAATTCCGCAGACGAGGTTATGCTAACGTCATCACAGTAGCATCCTGGGAGAAGAATGTTGCGTGTGGTAAACACATACACACAGGCCGATGATGATTCAGACACGCACGTGAGCTTTCTTACTCAGAAATACCTACATCATTTTTCCCTGCTTAATTAATTAATAGAGAAACAAATGCTTCACTGTCGCCCCATTGGACATAACCAAATCTCTTAGAAAGTCTTCTTTCTCTGAGTAGCAAAGAGTGCCGTTAAACATTAAGGTAATGATAACAAGCTTCTCTCTGTAAATGCAGCCTTTACCACTCCAATTACAAACATCATATTTTTGTAGATTAAATCAGTCACAGCTTATCAACTCTTTAACTTTGCAATAGGTCAAAATAACTCTTTGGGCTGCTGCTTTAAGCGGGCGTCTCTACTCAGCCAAAGACAGACCTCCTGTTGGTGATTTGGATTCATCAGTTGAAATTAACTGCAAATACCCAGTACTGATCTGATACGGTTGTTGTAATTTCCCAAATCTTAAATCTGTGTATAATATACTCTTAGGCTGATGAATCCTGGTGCTGAGAACTGAATAGACAGAGCTGGTCGTGATTTAAAGAAGTAACTTGTAGAAGACGTGTGTGTGATCAAACACTACAAATGTGCAATCGCCTCTTTATAGTCCAAGGAGTACCATGTTGATATCTTGAACTGTACTGTAGTGCTTCTTGTATCAGAGTAGCTTAAGAAAAACAAGGTGTGAAAAGTAAGTACACAACATCTGTTAATCTAAAGTGTCAACAGTGCTCCTTTTAGACTCAGGTTGTAGTGTGTCTGTCTTCTCACCTAACAAAAGGTGTTGATTAAGGATCTTTGAATCGAGGTATTTATAACGTTTGTTGCTTGCTAATGTAAAAATCTAAACTTATTTAGATTCAGTAAGGTATTTGTCCAGATCTGCTTTAAAAAAAAATGCTATAAAATCAAAACTCCAGTCACATTTACATCATTTTTTAAGAGGTAATAGAGCGCAGTCAAAAAAAAATCTGCACGTAAAGCGAATTACGAGGCAATAATAATGCAACAGTAACAAAAAAACAAGTGCAAGTGTCACATCCACTTGAAAGTGCTCCTGAAGAAATGCCACACTTTGTTTTGATTGTGAGTTTAAATAACAGCACATTTTTCAAAATGTTTGTCACTGAAGAAATCACTTGCAGGTTTTTATCCACAAGGTCAGTTTCCTCAAGAGAGAGACTCTTTAATTGTATAAAAGCTTGAAGAATTCTTCTTGTAGCATTCACATGCTGTGTGCAATGTGCTCTTCCTCTGCACCGACAGACCTGATTAACAACCAGACTGAGCGAGTCTAACTATGCAACAAGTGGGTGTTCAGAATTGCGTTGTAGTGTCAAAATCAACTTTGCCAGAAATTGCTCGCATTGATCTGCCAAAAAAAGTAGCGAATTAGCAAAAACACAAAATAGCCTTGAATAATTGGCATTTCTGTCTCTCTGAAACATAGCAGACAGCATTTCATCAACATGACAACAAGTGGCTCTGCACATATCCAGGAGTTTCATAAGCAGGGTTTTGACAAAGATCAACAGCAGAACGACGTGCTTCACCCAATAGCACGCCACATTGGAGAAATTAACACTAGCATCCTTCCAAGAAATTAAAAATTCTGCTCTATTAACCAATCCAACAGGTACAAAAACATCACTTGAAATCAGTGTCAAGAAAAACTATGGAGAAATAACTGAAATGTCAGAGGGATTACAGGGAATAAACTTTTTACTAACACATTCAGCAAAACCATAACTTTCCTACAGTGACTGAAAGATAGCAATTGTTGCAGTAATGTATATGCAAGTAAGCACAATGCCATTATGTAAAGGCTGAAGACAACAACAAGGCAATAGCAGAGAGTATATTTGCAGAACAAAGCTGGAGCGTCAACCTGTGTAGCCAAACTGCAAAGACCCAAGGAGAAAACCCAGCAGGAAACTCACAGAGCAGCAGCGTGGGAGGGAAAGAGCAGTTATCAGCATACATCAAGTCATTTCACTGGCAGAGGAAAAGAAAACTCATCCATCTCCGGAAAACCTTGCAAGACTGAGAAGACGCTACCACGAACACCTCACAGGCGGACTCCCCTGAGAGCTTTGAAGCTGCTTTGACCCAAACTGATCCAAGAGCAGAGCTGACATTTAAAAGGAGACATGAGTGGACTCACGGTTTTGAAGTCGGTGTGGCTGCACTCCTGGCCTTGGTAGCGGCAGTAGAGCATCATGTCTTTGAGGTCGTGGCCGACTCTCTCTATGAACTCCTTCATGCTGAACGCCTTGGGCCTGTAGGCGGTGAAGTTGGATTTTTCCTCCAAAAAAGCCAGCACGTCGGGCTCTGCTAGGTGCGGCTGAGGGATTGTTAGGTGAACATCCAGCAGGGCCAGCAGCTCTCCAGCATGGTACAGGTCGTTGCGCGTGAGGCGGCTGAAGCGGTAAGTGTTGAGGTTACATATGGTCACAGCGGGGAAGACGAGGCTGCTTGAAACTACGGCGTCCAAGCTGGTCACGTGAGGGTAGGAAAGGAAATAGGCCAGGCGTTCTGCACTCTCCAGGGCTAACAGTCCCATGCAGGCCAGCAGAGCCAGTGCCCAGAGCAAGCGGCGTGCACTGGGCTGACCATAAGGAAAGATGAAGCGCAGGCCATGCAGTGTGCTGGTGTGAGCAAAGGCCTGCCAGGAGGTCGGGTGTAGGCTGGAGCTCTCTTGGCTCCCCTGACTGCCACAGCTCTCTTTTATATCCATCATCAGCCCTCCAGCCCCTCGGCCAGGGAGCCCCTGGTGCACTCTCACCTGCAGAGACAAGGAGGGAACATCAATAAAAGACTTAGACCCAAAAATATATTTGAGCATTTTGATAAAGCAGGAAAGAAGCTAGAGAGAGGACGCACAAAAAGGGGAGACAAATAGAGGCGAAAAAAAGCTTAAAAGAAAAAAAAAGAAACAACAGTGTTAGACAGTAGGGGGGCTGACAACTAATATAAGGACAAGAAACACCTGAAAAAGAAGAGGGAGTAAACATAGGGAGGCAATGATTTCCACAAATCAAACAGCTACTACAGTGAGTAAAAGACAGGAGGAGAAAGATGCACCCTCAGGGCATCGCTTTCCTCTCCACCTCCACTCTCAATCAGTCCCTCAAGCTGAAAGTTACTGTGGGTGCCAGCCTGCCTGTAGCTGCTGTTACACCACCAACAAACACACTCTTCCAAAATCCTAAACTACCCCCCCCATTACACACTCTATCCTCTGTCGCCCTCTGTGACTGCTCGATTTCACTGATAGAAATCCCAGGGTAAATCCTCTCTGACACTCACAGATAGAGGTGAGAATCACTTTAAGCGCAAGCCAATCAAAGCTGCCTCTGTGTGTTTAATGTTTCGACTCATCTCCATTTAAAATCACACGCACACTCTTTCACGGGGTGTCGCTTTCATGCATGAGTGTGCATGCACAGACACAAACGCACGTCCAAGCTTCTCAGGATTTCCCAGTGCACACAACTAATGACAAGCCTAAGCACCTCTCTCGAACGCCCTAGCGAGAAGACATCCAGCCAGCGACTGTGTGCAAGTCTGAGAGCGCACTTGTGTGTTTGGACGCGTGTGCGTGTTTGCTGTGTGCGAGTGAGTGAGAAAGAGAGAGAGAGAGAGACACTGTGAAAGAGAGAGAGAGGGAGAGAGAGAGAAACAGAAACAGAGAGAGAGGGAGAGTCGCTGATGATCAGAGCCGCTGGTTAGTCTCGCATGCCGATCCAAACTCCTCCCGTTTTCCTCTGGCCAGATACATCTGCTTTCCCTCCTCTTCCCAGCTCATCTGTGGCGGCGGCGAACAACAGCCGAGCCGGGAGAGACGGGAGGCGCACACACCAACACACATGCTCGCACAGAGGGAGAGGGAGAGAGAGAGAGAGGGGAGAAGAAAGAGAGAGGGAGGGGGAGAAAGATAGGAGAGAAGACGACGCTCTCCTAGCTTGCTCTTTCCCCACAGGCAAGTCTCTCATTGAATATGTTTCCTCCCCTTCTCCTCTTCCTCCTCCTCTTCTCACACCGCCACCCTCGCTCTCATTTGTCTCTCAGAGCTTTCATATTTCCACCTCTCAATACAAACAGGGTGATGGATGGATGCAAAACGGGACACTGTCTGAGGGGGAAAAGAGTTGTGGTGGCTTGGTTGGGGAGGGGGTATTGCTTGTCATGGAAAGTGAAGCAGAAGTGGAGACGGAGGAGTAAATGCGAGGAGGGATGTAGGTTGAAAGGATAGCAGAGGACAAAAACAAAGACAGGAAAACTAAAAAAAGAGCAAAGGAGTGAGCAAAGCAGTATGGTCACACAGGGCACACCAATGTCACACAGAGGATAGTAATTCAGACACATTAATGTCACATGCACAGGAAAGGGCTACAGATGTAAAGGGAATAATAAGTACACTGTGTGCGTTTGTCATGCTTTATACACACTGAAACTGTGAAGCTATATACGTGGTTCCAGGCGTTTTATCATGTGCACTTTTCAATCAAGTGAGAGAGAAAACTGTCAGTATGTGAAGAGACTGGAGGAGACAGGAGGAGGAAGGCAGTGAGAGGGAAGTAAAAGCAGAGTGTGAGAGTGTTAGAAGCTGGTTAAAGAGAGGAGCGTCACTGTCTTGATGGATAGGAAGAAAAGACAGATTGCAGGTTGTCACCCTGATATTTAATTTCAATTTGTGCCTCAAAACAGTACTTAATGTCTTTGGCTGATATCAATATTTCTATTTAACAATCTAAAAACAGTGAACAATCAGCCTATAATGTGGGTTTTAAACATAAATCATAATCAAATCAATTTGATTTGGAAACCTTCAATCAAAGTATAAAAATTAAGCAGGAAGTTTTGTTGAAATCAATCTATCAAAAATGTAACACTTACAGTAAATCCATCCATCCAATATCTAGCGCTTATACGGTTTTAGGAGAGGCTGGAGTTGATCCCATCTGTCATTAGGCGCAAGGCGGGTTACACCCTGGACTGGTCACCAGTCAAAGGCCTACAGACAGACAAGCAGCTACACTTACAGCAAATAAATAAGACAATTCAAGGCTCTATATTTGCATCAACAACTCCACAAAACACAACAAATATAAACATAAAACCTGATTGTACATGGAGGATTACAGATTTCAAAATATGTTTAAATGTTGTCTTTAAAACTGAAATAATTTAAAATTATAACTTTAATACCCAATACAAAAAAATAAAATAAACAGTGGTGTGGGCTAGCCTAATGTTTCTTGCTAGTCTGGTAGTTACTGAGTCAGCCTTAGTGTGCAAAGTGTAAGCTAACACCTTCATAAAACTTAAAGGTGCATTATGTAGATTTGGTAGTGAAATGTGAAAGTTGGAGAAGTGAAACAATTCTATACTATATTTGCTGAACACAAATACACAAACTTTACTCTCTTAAGACACAACTCTTAACAGCTTAAAGATTAAAAGTTTCTTTTATCAATTTTTAAGAGTGCACAATTCAATAAAGACATGCTATTTTTACTGACATTTATGTACTACTTGAAAATAGCGCCCTTAATAAAAAAAAAACCTGAAGACACCTCAACTGATTCAAGATTTAAAAGTGTTGGCACATAAGGAAGTACTTTAATTAGGTTGGAACTACTTCTCTGAGCAATTCTATTTTATGCGACTATACCCACCTAGTGCTACCTCTCCTGCACTTCATTTCAATCCTTCAGTAAATTAACCAGCAACACATTTCAATAGGTAATATTTGCTAGCTTACTTGGTTCACTGTTTGTTTCTAGCTAACTAATTGTTGCTTATTTCACGCTAGCTATAGAGCCAATTAAAACTTAATTAGCAAAAACACTGTACCCAGCATTTCAACAATGGTGTTTTAATTATTAAAATGTGTGTTATAGTGTTAAAAGTTGCTTAATGTGTCAAAGCCGTCGAAATAAAATCGATAGCTTAGCTAACTGTGTTTATAGCTCACCTGTTCCTCTGCAGGTTGGTGCCGACCAGGTCGCATTTTGAAATCCTCTACATAGCCTATTATGTTTTGCAAGTAAATATAACCTGCATGTAATGTTGTGTTTATATTTTATTTGTTCTCAACATGTTTTTTTAATCACAGCATTTTTTTGTTTGGTTTCTTGTTTTTTTACATGTTTGAAATAAAAGAAATAAATCAAAATATAAGTAAACAGCAAAAGAAAAAGGCAGAAGCAGTTCAACCATAAATCCATTCAGAAACTAACAAAAACATATTGAGAACTTGATGGTTATTGTTAAAATAAACTTTGCCAAAGTTTCTAAATAATTTAATTGTCAGCTACATCATTTAATTTTCAAAAGAATATAGAACCTTAACATTATGTAGGTGGTGAACAAAACAAAAGCTATAAAGGTATCAAATGTGGCTCTTTGTAATTGTGATGGCATTTCTAGCCATGGCATTCTATAAACCAAATAGCCTAATCAATAAGGAGATAAGACATGAATTGTCAGTGTTGCATTCCTGTATAAAAATAGATCAAAAAGAGCACAAATATAACCAATTAAACCAGTTAAATCAGGCTTTTACATGAATGAAGAAGTGACGAGTATGTGTTATATGATAACTTATAGTATCCAAAGTCAAAAAGAATATTTTTCTGCAATCAAATATTTTATTAACAAGGACATCGTCTTTGGTACAGACTTTTACTTGGAGGACAGTTTAAAAGTAAGCCTACAGAATATTTCTGCAGTGTGATAAAAGGACTTATAAAGGATCTGAATACTTCCTCCACCACTGCTGGGTTATGGAGCTGTTGAATGATGATTAGGGAGCATTTTGAACTTTAAGACCAGACATTTGTGTGGCCAGATTGTCATAAAACCCCAGGAATAACCTGATAGAAACTTAATTTTATGATGATCTAATATTAACCCTTGTTCAAATGATTGAACCACTTCAGTCAGTATTCTTGTAAAAGCAATTTTAAATGTGCAGAAAGGATTGCCTGTAGAGTGGGGTATTTCAATTTTTTTTAAACACACTCATTTGCACACAATGCAGGCCTGCACCCACACACACTGTCAGTCGATCACACGCTCTTTATCCCAAATGAAATTTGCTGTGGTCTCAGACAGCTGCAGGGCTCGCTGGTTTCTTAACAACTTAATTAAGCAAATCTCCCCTTTTCCACCGAGGTAATGAGCGTAGTTTTACAGGGATTAGACAGTCTCCGGAGTTGAAAATAAAGCTTTATGCTTTAGCGCTCTTATCTGCTTTAATCCATCCAGCCAATTCTCCATCCACAAGATTATTGTTAGCCTTGGCATATACGTCTCCTTCAAATTTGCAAGGTATTCATGCTTGAACTCTTAGTGCAACCTTTTGAAATTTGTTTACCTTCTTGAGTTGGATCGCCATTGAAAGCAAATTTATAAATCTTAGAGTTATGAGGTATCAAAGCAAATGAATCCATGCAGCTGAGCAAGACTTTAAAGGGAAAGTGTCTAAGGAGCCTAAGCTCACTGTGGGCCCCAATCTTGGCATTGATCCTCATATTACTTGAGGTAGGAGCATCATTCTCCCCTAATGCTATCCCCCTTTGTTTGCAAAATGATGCAAAAGCTTCCCTTCTACATCATTAGAGAGGGATCCAGCCTTTTTAACCCACTGTACTATCGGTATTGTGTATGCATAAATCCATGTCGCTGTCCATGGTACTGAAGTAGGAGGTAGACTTGAATCAGTGGATTTACCTCTCATTACACTCTTCTTTAAGTTATTGTCTGTCTCTGTAAGTTCTTCAGTGATCGATTCTATACTACATTAGAGCCTATATGTTCCATAGAGAACTGCCAGTTCCATTTTCAAGGTAACGGTAGAAACAAGACACCTTGAGAGGATGATAGAAACTCACTGCTGCCTGTAGTATTCCTACAATGTTCCTATTCTACTTCTATGGCATATATGCTGCTAAAGCTACATCCCTGAGATATAGCAAAGTAACATAATTCATTATCTGAATATGAAAACTGAACGTAAACGTAAAGTATAAAAACATATGCCCTCTTTCTTGTTTGTACAAAACACACCACAATGAGGAAACTATTATGCAATGCCAGATTAAACATTCAATCCTGTGATTCATTTTCAATTTTTTTTACCATATTTCCTTTTTTTTAGTTCCCACTTGTTCCTTCAGAAAAGTAGCTGCCAAAAACTTTCTCGCCTCAAGGTCAAGTTGTGTGTGTGTGTGCGCGAGAATCATAACACTTGTTTTTCTTAGAAAATAGAGACAATATATCTAGTGTTTTGTCCGTATTTGTTGGGATGCTGCTGTTTGAAAGGTCTTGAATCTTGATCCTCAACTTTAAATTTGCAACAGGTCCTTGAAGGGCCTATGACCAAGGACATCTTCGATTTAGACTTAGACTTAGAAACTGTTATTTATCCCAGAGGGTAATTTGGTTCCATCTTACCTCAACATTAATTTAGCAACACAAACAGCTGGGTGAATAAATCCCAGTGATGAATAATGTGATGCTATCTAATGAATACATATTTGTATTTTATCAAAATCACTGATTTAAAAAAACATTCCTCTGATTAAAAGTGTGTGCAAAATGTCCTAAATTGAATAGTCTTGCATACATACAGGATTGAACTGCAATAGGATGCAAAATATCCTGATATTATTATGAAATGTAATCATACCAGCTGATCTGAACAGCCCTTTTCACTTCACTATTTCCCTTCCAGGACATTCAGATCCCCAAAGTATTTCAGTGGAGGCCTTTTCTTCTTCTTTTTGAGGTTTACTGATGATTGGAAAGCTGCAGAGAACCATGAAAAGAAGCAGTGATAGGGAAGGGTTGGTTGGGCATGCAGCTTAAGTCCTGAGATGAAATAAAATCTTGGCCACTTAAGGTAAATCAGTCTTGACACAATTGGGCACGCGCTCTGCAAAGAAAGCCACTGGGGCTGGGCAGAGTTTTGTTCGAAAACACCCTGAGTCAAAAGCACAACTCTTTCAAACAACTTTCTGACATGTTTAAGTAATGAAGCATCTCATGTTTAGTTTAAAGAAAGTCAAAACACAAAACATGTACTTTAACAATATGATTTATAGATTAAGATTTCCCTTACGCATCCTCCAGGCCTAATGGAGGATCTCCCAAGCCCTGAGTGGGGAAAGCAAAACTCAGGAACGGCATCAGTGTAAACCCATATGCAGATATTTTGGTATTGATCATCAGAGCCTTTGTGCACTTGATATTTTGACTAACTTCTTACACACTTATAAGATTGCCAGTGAGAGTCCATGAGTCCATTAGTGTAGAGTTTGGATCCATTGTCAGTTAGCCATACTTATTGAAAAAAAGGGTGTGGCTGTTCTTTGGTCTATTTTAGATGATGTGGAACAACGTGATTGGTTCATAGATATCCTAACACTTTGTGTAGAAGAAGATGTTTTTTTGAATAATCAGGGGATAAAAAGTCAAGAAAAGTTTCATAAACATTGATTCAATTTAATTAAAAGTGTTAGAATTCCCCTCTAAATGGATTGTAGTTTTTTTCAAATTGCCTTTTCCTAAATCCCATTTCTTATATAACTGTTTAAACAACATTAATATGCTGGGTGTTTTTGTGTTGAGAACTAAATCAAATAAATGTGTATGTATGTGCAATTAAAAATCACGTGATATGATTATAAACTCAAGTAAAGCGACTAAATTAACCAAATAAGGTGAGATTGTTTGGTTAACAAGAGTTGTAAGAAGGGAGCTAGTTTCACTTTTTAAACTATTTCTCAAATTCTTTAATATTTGCTTAAATAATAAGGCTTTATTACACTTATCATGCGAGTTGATCAAAGTGTAAAAAACATTTCTAAAAAATGTACGAGATATCGTTCTTTCTTCGCTCTTATTCTACAAGAATGTAGACATTTTTCCACCACACATAGAGGTTAGATTTTCCCCCTGCTTTGTGCATCTTCAACCATTTCACCTGAGTCTGAACTTGTTCAAAAAAAAAAGGTTGTTAGATATTTCAGCCTTTTTTCACCAAATCTCAGAGAGTTAGCTGTACTTTTAAATCAGAGATGAGAATGTTCTGTTTCCTCGTGGGGCTCTAAACAAGATATAAGAACCTTTTCTTTCTACCTTTTTTGGGTCAGTGATACATTTTTATACTAAATGCATGACCAGACTGCAAGAGTTATTACACTTTGAGTTCCTTAATGGATAATGAAAAAAAGAAGCTCCTAACAGGAGATAATTAGGCTGTGTAAGTACCAGAATTGCAGAGACTGGACCTGGTAGATTGCTACCTCTGGAGAAGAGCAAATTATTCCATTGTAAGCGGCCCACTTCCTTGAACCTGCCCCCTTTTTGTGGTTTTAATTGGTAGATTTACAGATAAAGAAATAAGGAACCCTCTCTGCACGCACGCACGCACGCACACACACACACGGTTTCAAAGAACACTGTCTGGTCAAATTAACTTTCCCTCCAATTAAGAGTTTTATCATCAGGTCTCTTAAAGGAGTATTAGATGTCTTCACACTCTGATAAACTTACAAACTTGACTAATGATGTCCACTAGGACCTCTACTGCCAACATGGGTGTTAAATGCTACCCCCTGCTGGCATTAAGACTATTGTAAAAAATGATAAAGTTGCTGCGTTGAAGAACTTCCAAACTTTTCAGGCTGTTCTTGTATTAAAATAACGGTTTACTTGTAACCCTTCATCACAGTTACTGTTCTGCTTGTGATCAGAGGTTGTTTGCACTTTAATTAAAGAGAGACCTGAAAGTCTCAGATGGTTTAATTGAAAGGATTAAACGGCAAACAGTATCAGTATTTCTCATGATGGTTATTTTAGAAAGAAATAAACATACTTCACTGCAGCATAGTTTACATTTTATTTTTTATATCCATTTAATTACTTCGTGCAGTGGTACAAAAAGTGCTGGAAAAAAAGGTTGTTTTTTTTTGCTTGTTTACTCCGGGGTTCTTTTACCTCTGGTTCTCCAAACGATGCTTGATCAGGGGTCGCAAGAAGACTCTGTGCCAGAAAAAGACATTGTATTTTGCAATAGAGGCATGTCAAATGCAGCGTGTCAAAAATACCTAGATGTACCATTTCCTCTGTTGCATGTTTCAGCATGTTAGCCAACATGCTTCTTTTTCTAGTGTGTCCCTTCTGTATGCATTTGAACTGCCTGCAGGGCAAATGTATACTATAAGCAAAACATGTTACGTAAGATATTAAAGCAGCAGTTTGAGGGATTAAGAGTCGATTATCTATGATAATATTTCCTTTACCCACACCTCCCACCCACCCCCACTCCTAAGTGTGTCAGAGAATATGCTGTATACACAAAGGGCGTGTCAAGACTTTTTGTAAAGGGGTGGCCCAAAGTGTCCAAAATCACAATTTAAAGTAAGCAAACAAACATATTCACACTGAAAACACAGCTTGAATAGTGGATTTCAACATAAGTCCGACCTCTAATGGGAAATAGCCAATCATAGTTAAGGATTTTGGGGCAGACAATAAGATTTCCATGGGGGCTCATGCCACCCCTGGCCTTGCCCGTGTGTACGTGACCCTGGAGCCAGTGAGTGTTTTGTCCATTCTGGGCTACCGTAGAAACTTGGTAGTGCAACATGAAAGCTAAATGTGAAAGAGGACTCTGATCCGTCTATGAATTTAGAGACCTACTTCTGAAGTACTGAAAACATTATTCTTATCTTAAGTTGATTATTAAACTACTGAAAACATGCTTATGGATATTACACTTCATTTCTGAGTATAAATCTCCTAATCTTAACTGAGCAGCTAAAACGCTTCATATGTAAGGAGACAATAATCCAGTGACCTCCTATTTATGTTTTCGGACCCCCTGATTTGATTCATTTTGGAAGCAGAGCATGTCGCGAGTATTTCAACAGAGACACATTTAGTGTTGTTTTGGCTGAATGTACCCAAGTGTCACATTAATGATATCAGACTTGGGAGTCAAGATCAGTACTGTGTTGACACTTAGTCCCGTTTGCCCCATAGTGATGTAAACACCCACAACTCAAACGCTGTCTCTCTAAATGACACAAAAAACAGCACACACATAGTTTTGGTTTTAAGATCGAGGATGTGAGGGTTTCTATATGAAATTCCTGCCGTCACCAAGAAACAACAGAGGATTGAGCTGCTTTAAACATTTAAAAAAAATGACAGCTTAAAAAATTCATCAGTAACATCTCTTTCTAGAAACAGTGTCCCAGTTACTAATCCAGTGAGCACGCTGACAGCAGTTTTCACTTACTGTACGTTCTGAACAAAGTATCTTCACTGGAAAAACTGTTCGCAGACAGAGATATGGGTTATTTACAGCAGCATGTATTTTGAAGGCAAGTTGATACTGAGCAGTTTTACAGTAATTTCCCGTTATTTTGAGAAAAACAAAATAAATTCTAGAGACTCAAACCTGGATTAGTCAACCCAAAACTATCCGTGAGGAAAGATAAACAAGGGGCTAGAAACTAAAGGAGATGAACTGTTACTTTTAGGGTTGTAGCAGTTTTGGAAGCACTGTTCAATCTCCCCCAAAAAAAACAACTTGAAATGTAATGCCAGAGTCGGCACTTACCCACAGAGTCACAGAGTCAATGCACAGTATAATTTGAGACCCAATTTGCAGGGCTACAGAGCCAAAACTACAGAAATGTGTCACTGTTCAAATATTCACAGACTGCACTCTTAACTGTTCATATTTCAGCCAAACAAAAGAGCAAAACACATTAGCAGGGAGTGAAAATGCAACATTTTCTCCACATTGTGTATTTTAAACACAAAGCAGCCAATTTAAGCAGCTGCACTAAACCCAACATATAAAAGACGAAGAGGATTAACCTGAATCTGTGAGTCAGAGGACGTGGAAGAGTGTGGATGTGGGTCTCAGATCCTGTTGGGAAAGCCTCCATACAGTAAAGAGCCCGTTAGTCACAGGCAGAACTAACTGGCTCTCTGCAGACAGGGCTGGGTAAACATAAACCGCATGGGACGTGTGCCCTGCAATCCCTGCCTGAAAACCTCTGATATACCTCTTAATGCATGGCAAACAGGCTGGGGTCACGGTTTATCCACTGCACTGGGAGGATCGGAGAGACAGGCTGGACCGAGAGTGGAAGCAAGGACACAAAACTAACAGAATGCAGAGGCCTCACCTCGCTTTTCATTTTGCACAATTAGATAATCAATGCTGTTTAGATAAGTGCTGCCTTTCAAGGTCACTGCAGAAAGTGCCGCAATGGATACGACTTTAAAGAAAGAGGATAGAACCGTTAAAAAAAATCATAGTGATATAAGAGGCTGATTAGTTGGAGTTCTGTAATCAATAAATAAGCAAGCGTTAGTTCAGAGTGACTGCTTTCTGTAATATATCCGTCATTAGGGATGCTGAGCAATGACACAACAACAACACGTTATATGGTATATTTAAACTAAATATCCAACACGTTTAGTCTAATTAGAGAAAAACATCCACACAACATATACAGAAGGAGAACCATTTATGTGTTGTAAAGGAAAAGTATTGAGAGAGAGAGTCTGTGCAGGAGTTCTAAAATAACATTAAAGGCTGTAGGTGTCCTCGGGTAATTCTCCCAGCAGATCATCCAGGTCATCATCTGCACAAAGCACACAGACAAAGACAATAACATGAAACCATGTGCAATCACATCACACTGACAGCAATGCAAACAGCATCGTGTTAGGCTGCAAAAGCACGGCCTGCCGGGGATTTGTGTTGGTTATTGTCTGAAGACTTTTTTGTGAAAGGAAAAAAAGTGCCACGACGTGTTTTCTGATCAGGTCTTTCATTCTTGTACAAATCTACGCCTTGAAACCTTTGATCACATAAAAAAATCAAAGACTGTATAAATAATAACCAGTTTGGTATAAAAACACCTATCAATGGTCAAAATTGACATTTTGGGAAAAGGCCAGTATTAGTTATTGAATGTGCACACGGCTTTAAAATTCCACATTATGAATTAATTGATGAGAGGTACTCGATGATGCTCTGTTGAGTTTCTGAGATTTATTCATTAGTCCTTGGGCGCATGGGGAAACTTTCTTTTTTCCCCTTAAATGTAATGAGAGAGGAAGAAAAGCTAAGAGTATGATATCTCATTTTGTATTTGTGCTTAGAGATGATCATTTCAACCATAGATGAAAATGTCCGGTTGGTTTTCATTAAATATTGAATCCTCAGAGTTGTTTAAAAGACTCTTTAGGAGGTAAATAGAAAACATGAGTAAAGAGACTGAACCGGAGATGCTGCAGTTGATTGTTTTGAACCATCAACAGTTTGTGGACCTCCTCCTTTTGTTTTGGGTATAAAATAATTTCCTCAGTTGTGTTTTTATCTTAACTACGCTCGTTCTGTTATACAGGTGATCGACTTCTTAAATCACCCTCAACCGCAGCAGAAATACAATTACAAGAGGAGTCCAGACGCTTCCATCCAGAGAGCAGAGGAACATTAGTCACTAGTTTAAAAAACTTATTTGCTCTAATTTGGAGGCTTAATTAAATGTTTGGAGGGAAAGTGATAAAGGCTGTTTTAGATCTGAGAAGTTTATGGACATGCTTTCGACCTGAAAGAAAAAGTTTTGTGCCATACGAGCGAGTGCGCGAGCATATCTTCTTCTTCTTTCTGCCATTTTTGATTTGCCCTGCACCTGCAGTGCGTAGTGTGCATATTTCTAATCATTTTCTATTGATGCAATATCACCATGACTCTACCCGTTTAAACCAACATGGCACAGTTTAGGGTTCAGTATCTTATCCATGTCCACTGTAGTAGTTGGGTTGCCAACTCAGTGATCATCGGACGATCTGCTTGAACTCCTGACCTCTAGCTGCCTCAGAGGGAATATTATAAGCTTCAATGGATCAAACTTTTTTGGATAGAGTTTCCCATGTTTAGATACATTTCAATGCAGCCGAGACTGAACAAAGTTTACCCTACATTTCAGAGGTATCTTGTTTAGTTTCCCATGATTTCCTTTAGCATTTTATCTTTCGCTGGTTATTAAACAGACTGAAATCAGTACTGAACTGAACTATGACCTACAAAAGAAAACGTGACCATCAGCATCACTTTTTTTTATGCCTGCAGCCGCTGATGTGGGCTGGGTGTCAAACAAAATGATTAACAGCATGCCGCAAAAACAGGCTTTTTTTCCCACAGCAAAGACTTCCAAAGAAAGCAGGATGATTGTTTTGTTTTTTTTGCGGTAAAGTAAACTAGCTCATGTACAGGATAAAACCAGCATGGAGATAAGATGTACCGCTTTGTCCACAGGGGGCGCCAAAACGACACAAACGGAGGACTCCTCACAGCAGGTTTAATTTCATTTAAATAATCCTGTGTAGGAATAGTACAGAGGAATGTGTCAAAGCCTATTCCGTGTTGCTGCTGTAACAACACAATTCCCTAATCCATAAAGTCTTTTCTTTATTTCTCTCATACACCTGAAAGGAATTTTGATGGCCCTGGATAAAATGTCAGTGGATCGTCATGGTCGTTAGAATTTTCCCTCTAGAAATGTTAACTGTTATTAATTATTAAAGTAATAGTGGTGGAAATCTTTGACTGACAGATTGATGTTAGAATATGAAGGTCTCATTAAGAGGCTGTGAAGGCTCACCTTACGACTACGCACGTCATTTAAAAAATGCTGATTCAAGCACTTCTACTTTGTATTGTGAATCATTGAGTGTCTTAGTTTTTTTTTTACATTTTACTGACCATATAAAATGTTTCAGTCTTAAAGACGTGTTTAATGCATCAAACCGGTGACTAAAACTATGTTCTACCTGCATCCCAGCCTGAGTCCTGTGCTGCTGACTTCCCAGCAGCCTCTTGGGGGCCTCTCGTGGAGCCGGTTGGAGTGTCCACTGGGGCTCGATTGCCTTTGCTGCTCTCCTCTCCCTCGTCATCATCCTCGTCAAACATCAGGTGCATCCGAGACACGGGCTCCCGGCTGACACTGCGAGAGCGAGTGGGCGATGGCAACATCGGCTCCTGGAAGGACCCAGGAAAAAAAGAAAAGATTGGAGCGGACAGCTGACAGCTTGAAAGAGTATTTCCTGAATGACAGGTTTAATATTTATTGGATTGCTACTGGGCTATTCTTGTTTGCGGTTGACAGATGATGCACTCACCAGGACGATTGGGGGGAGCTGGGTGGACGGCGGAGCGACTCCATCAGGGGCGTAGATCCTCAGCAGGTTGTTTGGAGTCACATTCAGGTAATGGTTTCGATGGGAGGGGGAAAACACACCCACCTGTCCACAGAGACACGAGGACATTTGAAAATGCTGTAAATCTAGGTT
Source organism: Tautogolabrus adspersus (assembly GCA_020745685.1). Lineage (NCBI taxonomy): Eukaryota > Metazoa > Chordata > Actinopteri > Labriformes > Labridae > Tautogolabrus > Tautogolabrus adspersus. The sequence goes on from CM036553.1 coordinate 16,421,464, forward strand.
AAACTAAAAGAACTCAACTGCAGATGGTCCATTCATTCTTAACTCACCGTTATACACCGATACGAGTTAAAGACGTGTGCAGCTTACTTGTTTGAGCAGCAGCACAGCTCCAACCTTCAGCTCCTCAACTCTGTCCTCTAGGAGGCGCCGATGCACCGTTCCCTGAATCTCCCCTTCACCACAACAAAAAAAAACAACAGACAAAGGGGTAATTAGCAGAATGTCAATTAACAAATAATGTTTACAAGTCCATTACATCGTCCAGTACCCTGGGGCTGTATCTAACAATTATTGATTTTTTTAGATTAATCAGCAGATTATTTTCACAATTTACTGTTTAGGCTTTATGATGTCAGAAGCGCCCCTGGACTTTTCTTTTGAAATAAATAAGTAAACAGGAATGACAATGTAATGGATCAAAATCAATGCAGCAGAACCGATGTTTATTTTTGTACATGTGCTTTATAAAACATCCGACAATGAGTAAAAACATCGCCAATATCCCCCAAAAATCCAATGTGATGTCTGAAAAAGTGCTGATTTGATCAGAACAAGCCCTCAAAAACCCAGAATGTAGCAACACTAAAACCAACAGAGAGGAAGAAAGCATCAAACTGTGACATCACAGAAGCAGGAAGCAGAAAATGTTTCTTATTTTTGACTCAGCAATAATATGGTGAGTCAGCCTTCCTTTTGATTCATCAACGCGGGTATATATGTAGTCGTCGGTGCCTGCTGACTGCTTGCTGATGGTAAAGCTGTAGACCCCCCCTGCAGGTGGGAGGCACATTACTGACAGATCCCTTGTGGAGTGAGGAGCACTTATTACCCACCCACCTACTGCTGATGCCAATCTACTGCAATTGAATCACTAATAGGCACTTAAGTCCAGCGTTGAGTACAGCATCCACTCCTGAGTGTTAATAATCAGTAGGCCTCATGTGGCGGCTCTCTGGGGGACATGGCAACCGGCTAAGCTAAGAGCGAGGATCAGAGGGAAAAGGGTGGAGGGCTGAAGACGGAGACGGAGAAAGAAAACAGGCTGTCAGGTTAGATGGAGTGTATTCGAGTGTTTATACAGTTGATATGTGTGTGTTATTGTGGGTGTAATCAAGCATGTTACAGTACCTCTCGCACCATGCAGCGCTCAATAAGGTGAGTTCACAGAGCAAATGTCAAATGTGAAGCAAACAGTTTACAGCTCCCTGGACCAACTCTCTCTCTTTCTCTCACTCTCTCTCTTAATCAATCCCTTCACAAGGTTCTTTTTTCTTTTTTGTGTGTGTGTGTAAGCTACCTGTGGGGTCTTTAAACACAGCCTTGGCATCAGCATGTGTGTGGATGATGCTCTTCAGGAGCACGGCCATGTTTGGCACTTTGTTTCTTGCCAGCTGTTTCAGCACAGCCTGCGTCAGTGAGAGAAAACACAAACATCATACATGAATACACGTGTTCTCTAACACAGCGCTCGTGTTCATTTTGAAATCAGGAGCGTTGTTGAAGGGACAATAGGACAAAATATGTTGAAGTGTATGTCCACCTCAGTACGAGATCTTGTGCCAAGCAGATCCATTGATATTAAAACGTGACGATATTTCTCGTTTAGGTGAAGACTGTCTCACCATATCAGTAATGTAAACAGGGATTGTCTGGTTAAGCTAAGGTCCATGTGATGGATAAAGAGCTTAGCCAGTGCCCTGCCAGTGACTTTGTGCATCATTTAGTTGGAGTCTGTTTCATTGACGGCCAAAAGATTCAAAAAATGATATTTTAAAGAGCTCGCAAAGGCTGCCAGTAAAAAAAAAAGTAAGCATTATTCCACAGAGGTAGATGCGTGTAGAGAGCAGAACCACAGCAGAGTCTCTATTAGTTTGATTGCTGAGTGATTGTAGCGTTTATAATTACAAAACACTTCTAATACAGCTCCTTCATTTGTTCTGATTATATCCACAGACCTCCTGCAGTGATGCACACAGGCTGTTATGATGGAGGAGAAATAAGAAGAAGAATGACCTTTCGCAGCACCATGACAACGCTGTACGAGTGCAGGAAGCATGAAGGGTTCCTCTCATCCAATCCCGTCTCGGCCTTCATAGCTGCCCAGGCACCGCCGCTGAAGTCGTCTTCCTCAGTCTGCGAGCTGGAGCCCTTTAAATCCAAATCCAAACGTTTATATACGGGCAGGTGAACTTAAAATGGTCTTTAAATAGACAGGTTGTCATTTCTGTCCACCAAAAACTCCAAGCGGGTTTGACAAAGTCCTAAAGCAGCGTGTACCACGTTACACAGAGAGAAAACTTGCTCACTGCTGAGATCATGGATTTAAAGGAGATCTATTCTGCTGATCCGTCTTTAAAATACGTACATATAATGTGACGATGTTGGATGTTCATGCTAAACCTCGGCAACGTTGTTTTTAAACACAAGATACACAGTTGTTGGTTTAACGTTACAAGAACTTTGCCAGAACCTGACGTCAGGATCTGCCGACGTAGAAGCAAAGCATGGAGCAAAGTTGTAGGACACACCCACCCCGAGAGCTCTTTCAAGGACACGCCCACCCGGACGCCCATTAAAATTTCCCTGCAACTGCAAACAGGCCAATCAGATGAAAGTGGACACGTGAGGAGGGGGGCCTTAAAGAGACAGCAGCTGAAATGATCCGTTTCAGGCAGAGGCTGAAGTGAGGGATTTTACCGACGCTGGCATAAGATAAGTAAGGAGCAGACATTTGGCACTGCGGGCTGGATCACTTCACTGTTTGGTTCCAAAATGCAAAACTATTCTAGCATGGTACAGTTACTACATATGAGCTGTTGTAGGAAAACCTAAAGTGAAGTCCTGTCAACTGCAGACAGAACATTTATTAGTTATTTCTCCTCAGTAACACATACAGAAAACAAGAAATGCGCCCAAATTGTATGTTTGGTCATTTATTGATTCTCTTGTCATAATAAGTAGAGAAAAACATCCATTCCGTGGACGCACATCGATCCAGGTTCTGTGCTGCTTCTTTTTTCTAACCCTCCTAAGTGTGCAGAGAAGAGGAGCCGTTCCCAGCATGCAGAGGATGAGATCACGCTGCTGTTACTCCTCGTTCATCTCTACTTGTTCACTTTGATATTAAATATTTCTTTTGTTTTAGAAGGTGAAAAAAAAAAATCACTTTTCAAACTTGAAAGGGATTTCCCACGAGAAATGGAAGGAAACACTACTGGGAGTGTTCGGTGAAGAGCTGACTGCAGCAGCTTTCAGCTGGGTGTTTTTCCCCCACTGGGCTCTACAGAGGTGCTGAGTTAACAGTTTAAAAACAGGACGTATGTTGCAATTATTCTATAAACTGATCAGTAAATTGGCAGGAATGATTCTATTTATCTTATTGATTCATCGTTTAAGTGTGTTTTAGTAAAACATAAATACAAAATTGAAGGTTGCAGCTTCTCTAGTGGGGATATTTATTTAGTTTTGCTCGATCTTCTATGACATAGAAGTGGACATTTGGATTTTTGGACTGTTGTGCAGACATATAAAGATGATTGTTCATTTTTTCTCTATTTTCTGACATTTGACGCACCAATCAGTTTGTGCATAAATCACAAAAATGGCTGACATATAATTAAGTTACGTTATAAATCATCAGTGCAGCTTAAGATGACATCATTTTTTTGTGGTTAATGATTTTATATTACTTTTTCTTTTGCAGATCTCTGTCTCTGTGATTTAATTACCTGGCTTGGTAACCGTGCAGCAGCACCGTGAGCGGGAGTCACAGGAACAGAAACCACTATTTCATCCATGCTCTGGCCCTGTGGCTGAAAGAGAAGAATTCAATTATTACTGTGCGCCATTGTGGAACAACAAGCTCATAACTGATAGATTTCATTGACAGTCATTTCGTTAGAGCTTTAGTGACAAACCCACAGAGCAGCAGCGTTATGAGACCAAAAGAGACTTTAAAGAGAGCAGCAACAAACAGAAGTAACGGGGTTTCACATGCATCACAGAGGAGGAGTTTTAGTGCTGGATGAAACTAACCTGCTGCGGCAGGAGTCCAGCTGGGCCAGGGAAGCGCCGGGTCCTGGGTCTGTGAGGATCAGATCGAGGCCTCTTCTTGGGAAGCTTATTAGATGCAGATACCAGCTGGACCAGACGGTTGGTGAGGACTGGCGTGTGATGGGGATGAAGGGGCAGACTTGAGGAGTTGGAGGGAGAGTGAGCTGGGGTGACTGTTTCAAAGAGGCCACGTGCCTGAGGAGAAGTTCCTGGAGTTGCCCATTGTCTCTGTGGCTGGTGGGGCCTTATGATTGTCCTGGAAATGGGGCTGGGGACTGGAGTAGTCCGAGTAAGGCTAGGGATAACACCAGGAGTCCGTTGAGGGACCGACATGAAAGGAGTGCAGGGGTTTGGTGGTCGAAAATGAGGAGTCGAGGGACTCTGAGGACCTAGGTTATGATTAGATGAGAATGGACTCTGGTGTGTAGTGTTGAGCTCTCTCAGACTCAAATTAGGTTGTGTGTGGATCCTCCCACAATTTGGGGGACGCAGCGTTTTGGCTGAAAATGCAGGATCAACTGAGGGTGCACGTATTGCTTGAGCAGAAGGTTGAAGCGGCTGCCCAATCAGGCTGTCAAACCCATCCAGGTCTGCCAGGTCGACATCCCAGTCATCAAAGTCATCCTGAGCCTCTCTGGGCTTTAGTGGCCGATCAACATTAGCAGGACTCTTTTGTGTGGTCAAATTAGGCACAGAGTTATTGATTGATGAAGGAGGGAGGGATTGTGGCTGATTAGCGGAAGAGGATGAGGAGAGCTGCCTCAAACCCTGACCAACAGTTTGTCCAGCAGCTGTGTGCGTGCTGCTCCAGGATGCTGTGCTGTTACACTGAGCAGCTGATCCCTCTCCCGTCTGCTGAGGGCCATTTTTCCCTCCAGGCTCTCTGTGAGAAACAGAGGCAGACCGCAGAGCACATGATGATACAGCAGCTGCCTCATCGGCTGGTCCAGACTCTGAGCGGACAGCCCAGTCTGTCCCCAGCAGGTCCTAAGAAACACACACACACACACACACACACACACACACACACACACACACACACACACACACACACACACACACACACAGTGTGAGTGAGGATTAGCGGAAGGTGGATGATTGTGGATGATTGTGACAGAATGTTAGCAGGCAGAAAGTAAAGTATTAATTGAATCCAGGTGTGTGAGAGCTGAGAATCACCTCATCGTCAAAATCATCTCCGATGCTGAACAGGCTACTTAACTTGCAAGCCTGCAACAGAGGTAACAGCAGCACACCAATGAAATGTCTTTAAAGTTTGCACACTAATAAACATCCAGACGCTATTAAACAGATACAGTTGAACGAATAAAATAAAATAAACATGTCATACTAGAATGTGTAACAAGTGTGAAGAGAGGATGCTAGCTCAGTAAGCTAAGATTGTTTTGGCTCACTTACCATTGAAGTCAAAAGATTTCGCTGACAGTCGTATTTGATCAGTTCGATCAGGTACACTCAATTTGATAAGACGTCAAATGCCATTAAACAACAGCCTTATTACATATTTCTACGTTTATTTCACAAATAAACGCTAACCCTAACTAAATGAAAACTTGGGTTTGCTACACTGCTGCTTGGTATCGCGCCGCCACGTTCAAACACGACGTAATGACGTAGTAAATGTTTTTACAAAGAGTATTCAAGAAGAACAAGAGTGTTCCCTTCTTCATACATCCGCACCCGTCCAACACCATATTAACCATGTTTAAAAATGTGTTACTGCATTGAGAGGTATCTAACTTTGAGTTACAGTTGACTTTAAGAAAGGGGCTGCATTGAAGAGACCACAATATTCAATGTGTGTAATGTGACGTAAATACTCTCACTGAAAATCATAGAAAAAGAGAGGACAGATATTCATAATATGGCTGGGGAGTCAAACGTCTACTGTTAAAGCAAAATCTTTACTTCAAATTAAAAAGAACACAGGCAGTAATAAACTGGCTTCCAAAACCAGTCAATAAAAGTACAATTTAATTTAAATAGATTAGGATGTAGCCGGATGTAACCTATCTTGACATGTCTATCTACTTTGTTTTTGAGGGCCGTTTCGTGGTCGAGAATACTGGATCAATACTGCCGTTTGGTGGCCATTTGGGGTACTGCAAGTATCAGCTTGCATTCTGATCTATTAATACCTACAGTTGTAGCTGAAGTTGTGGTCGAGCAACAATCGTGTGACTGTGTCCACAAATGAAGGGCATTTAATTTGGAGTTCTGCTTGTGATATTTGACATGAAAAGAAAACAAAACTGATTCAAAATAATTAGAGTTTTCACTTGACCTCTGCCAGGACCCCTGTGACTCCATGAGGGTGAGTAGAAGCTGAAGGCTGATCTTTCTCTCAACAGAACAGCCCTGGTGCTACAGAGAAAAGTCCCTGCTGCTCTACTGCATGACAAACTGATTTAATTTACAGCTTACATAAAACAGGAAAACGGCCTAACATACCTTCTATTATGATTTTTAGGTGCATCTTGTCATATTCAAGGTATCATGTCAAAGGACACATTTCCGTTCTCTTCTACCTCACTGCGCTCTCTGAGACTGGAACAAGAGTTTCAGGAGTGGGAGGATGCTCGGCGATCATTGGCTCACAGGAGAACCATGACCAGGGCCCCGCTGCCCCAAGCCCCAAGGCCTCCTACCAGACAGCAAGGGCAGCGTCTTCAGGGGGTCCGAGCCCCTCCACCCCAGGTCCGGTGCAGGGACACTGCGATCCACAATACTTTCATGTGTGGGGATATGAAAGGAGTGTATGCAGTGCTGAAGGACCCTGGGATGGTCAATGCCCTGATGGAAACAGTACATGAGGAGATGATGTGGGCTCCAGAGATGGGTATGATTTCTAAACATCTGTCTGATGATCTTAACATGAATGAAAACTTCACAGCCTTTCTATTCCCCTGCCAGGCATGTGGACGCTAAGCTCCAAGGTGAAACAAACGTCAGCACTACGTCTGGCTTCCAGCAGAGGACACACAGGATGTGTGGAAGAGTTGCTGTTTAGAGAGGCTGAGGTGAATGCAGATCCTGGAGGAAGCACAGCTCTCCATGATGCCTGCGCAGGCGGCCATACTGTCTGTGTCCAGCTGCTGCTTGCTCACGGTGCAGATCCTGAACAGCTGTCTGTAGACGGCAGTGCTCCTCTTCACCTCTGCACCTCTGCCCAGTCATTCCAGTGAGTGACACAACCATTTTTACTTTTAACTTGTATCATACGTTCTCGAGCAGTAGCTCAGTCTGTAGGGACTTGGGTTGGGAATCGGAGGTTCAAGTCACGGCACGGACCAAGTCGGGAAATTGGCCTGGTAGCCGGAGAGGTGCCAGTCCACTTCCTGAGCACTGCCGAGGTGCCCTTGAGCAAGGCACCGAACCCCCCACCACCTCAGGAGTGCTTGCTGTGGGCAGACTCCTCACTCTGAAACCTCTCCATTAATGCATGTCCATAGCATCCTGCTTGTGCATGTGTGTGTATTTCGGCCTGTGTGTGTGTAGCATGTTCATAAAACAGAGTGTAAAAACGAATTTTCCCCTCGCGGGATTAATAAAGTATAAATTATTGTTATTATGAAGGTCTTATTAGAAAACATTATAAAAAGGCAGCTATTAAAGAATGATACCTTTTTTTTAACTAAAAACGTTTCAAAGCCAAATGGGCCATGGGCTAGTTTTTAATATCAAAATAGCTTGAACTTCAATGGATTTTAGAGGTAAAAGACTCACTTTCAATTTCATTTGTTAAATAACTAAATGTTATTTATTCATAAAACTTCTCTTATAAAGTGGCAGCTCAAAGTGCTTCACAGAGCAAGATAAAATGAGCACACAAAAAAATAGAAAAATAGCCAACAAAAAAAACCAAATTGTGATAGACTTTATACATAAACAATGAAATGTTGAAAAAAAAATGATTAAGAGGGATAAAGGAACAGTACAAAAAACCACGGGTTAGGACTTAGGACTCAGGCACACTTTGGAAACAAATGACGAGGAACTTAAGTTGAAGCCAGCCAAAGAACTTTTCTTAAGGTTTCTTTGAGAACGTCCAAAGTACCTTAAATCCTAAGGCTCACTTTTAGAGAGATTATGGGTCCCCATGCATTTCTGTTGTAATCCTTGAGAGGACTAAGAGGGCAGCTGCTAAAAATCAGCTCTAAGAGAAAGGATGCCATGGGATTTAGTGTTTTCAAAACTAGTAAGAGTATCTTTAAAAAGTATACTATAAACTGCTGTCATGCAAAGAGTTTTACAAAAAAGTTACGAGTGGTCTTTGTGAGGTCTGTAGACGGGCTTCTTTTAAAAAAAAGTTCCACAAGAGCAATAAATGGTTGAGACTAGAGACCAAAAAAGCATGCACGAGTTTTCTGTTTGATCCTGCATGCAAGATCTGACCTTAGAAATGCTTTTTAAATCATAAAATTGTATTTAAAAAAAAGGGTCAAATTCTCCCCAAGGTTTTAGACCTGCATCTTAATATTAATAAAGACTAATATCTTAATAACTTGGCCCAAAATATTAAGATGTGAACTTGAATGTAGGAACTTATGCTGCATCCAGATATTAATGTCATGTAAACATTGCACTATCCTATCAGTGAGGCTAAAATTGTCCTGGGATACTGACATTTAGTAGGGTGTCATATTAAGTGTATCTTTTAAAACAAATTGTATGCTTTCTACGTAAATGACAAAGTGAAATATATAGACTTAAAATTAACTGGACCTAAATTAGATTCTTGATGATATTGATACTGGTGCACTGTGTGAACACAATATTTACCTTCTGTTCAGGTGTGCTGAGTTGTTGTTGAAAGGAGGTGCAGATGTCAATGTGAGGATGAGGGAGTCGAGGCTCACACCACTGCACACAGCTGCTCGGCGAGGAATGGAGGAGCATGTGGAGCTCTTCCTCAGCAACGGAGCAGACGTATTGGCCACAAACCAGGAGGGGGAGACCCCTTTGAATGCTGCGTGTTCAGGCGCTGAGCGGCCCTCTGAGGCAGGCCGTTATTTGCGTGTGATTCAAAGTCTGTTGGGTGCAGGAGCTGACCCCAGAACTGCGGGCAGGAAGCAGCACACACCCCTGCACAATGCCTGTGCTAACTGCTGCCCTCGGATTGTAGACATCCTCCTGCAGCATGGAGCCAAGGCAGATGTAACCAACTGTGCAGGATACACACCTATGGACTGTCTGTTACAGGTAGCTCATAAAGGCTTGGCGAATTTCAGTAGAGTTAGTTAGTTACTTAAAGCTACTCTATTAAGCAAAGTTTAAAATCTAAAAGGCCCTGATTAAATTAAAGATGTTTTTAACTAAGGCAATGGAGTAATTACCTAACTGTTTATGGTTTAAGGTGGTTGAAGATTTCCCTGACCAGCATCCGGAAGCAATAGCACGATCACTTCTGAACCATGGAGCGAAGCCAGTTCTACCAAAGGTATGACCAAACAACCGAATTGAAAGATTAGAGTTACAGTTTTCTAATGCAAACCTGGCCGGCAGGTGATCATCAGTTTCCCTGTTTTTCCTCTTACCTTAACCTGAACCCAAGTTCATTCCACATACAGCACTTAGCTGTCTCTCACAAACATTCAACGTAAGCAGTATCCCTGACGATAGGGAGAAGAGGTTTAGAAAAAGACCATCAAAATGGAAAGTTAACTTTTTTAAAAGCTGTTAGGGCTCAACGATGAGTTTTTAGAGAGATCTGTGGTTTTGGTCATGAGTTGAAAATGTGAATAATAACATCATTGCAGTAAAGTTTCAAAGCCAAAGCAACCAATCAAATTATCCCACCGATGATGCATAAATCATTAAAATGGAATATGTTAACTAAGTACACCAATGATGATCTGAAAAGTAAATAATTAACTGGTATGAAAACAAAAATTTGAATTAAAGTAAAATGCAAAGTATTATGCAATGAAGCAAAGACCAAATTACAAAGTAATATGTCAGTTCAATAAATGGGAGTTTAACAGAATATAATAAAACATTTAGTTTATTAACATACTAAGAATAAAAACAACTGATTAGTAAAACAAACAAAAAGATATAAAAATATCAAACTTACGCTTTCCAGGGGGAACTTTAAAGCAAGCAGTCACATGTTACACATCATCTGTAGTCAGTGTTTTAATTAAGAAGACAACATTTAAATAGTGCAAACATGGTTTGATGAACATGTCATTTTGATAACCAAACAATTAAAAATTAGAATATTAATTGATTAGAAATTAATATACGAAGACATGTACTTTTTAATTAGAGTCTGACACATATGGATACACCAATAAAATCTCCCCTCTTTTCTTTCCTTTAATATGGTTTTACTCTGCTGTGTTTGTCATTTATTCGAAGAAGAATTTCTTCTCTCCAGATGTTGAAGCAGTGTGTCCTCTCTCCTGCCACTCTGGAGGTGATGTTGAACTCGTATACATCCATCCCTCCCTGTGATTGGATGGACTGTCTGAGTGCTGATCTATACGAGGTGAGCTGTCTGCTTTGTTAACTTTCCTCCCTATAACTCTCTGTCTACATTCCAGTGCTTTAGTGTCTGTTTGTCCTTCCTGTGTCTCAGGGGCATCGCTCTTTGTTCGACTTGGTGCGTCAGAGGAGCGGTCTGCCACGCTCTCTGCAGCATCTCTGTAGATGTGCTTTGCGTCTGTGCCTTGGATCCCGGTGTTATTCAGCTGTCAGTAAACTGGACATTCCCAGCTCTTTAAGGGATTACCTGCTGCTGTGTAATGATGGGACACTCCAGTGACCTGTCATTTTTATTAATATGGTTCCTCTTTAAAATTCAGATCTACTTTTGATTGCAATAAAATATTTCTGCTACTGTTTTGTTAAACTAGAACTTGTCAATGTCAGCCTAACTTACTTTCAAATTTAGTCTCTGTAAGAAAATAAAAGTTTGCACAATTTCACATCTTTTGCATTACAATTTATTTGGTTTTAATTGCATGTTATATCAGTCGGTTATTTTATTCTGAACTATTTCAGCAATCGACTACTTGCATAAAAAACCTCTTGACATAACTGTGTGATGAACTAGCATTTGGGAAACATTTAGCTGTTTTCGTCTCCTAACAGTGGTGGTAATAAAAGGGTGAATGCATCTCTTATTTTCCTTAAAACATGAAAGCTGAATTTCAACCCACTACTGTACAATAAACAGAGTATACATGAAAAGTTTGTAACCAACATGCTATGCTGATACATGATACTTCTTACTTCAGCTTCACTCTAATTTGATCCAATGTTAGATGCACTACTTTCTTTTAACAGAAAAACAGTGATGTAGTTGAGTAAGATATAAGATTTCAAACACAATATTAACTAATTAATTAGTATAAATATTTCAATATTTATGATAAAACACCAAAAGGGCCCACTAGGGTCCGTGTACGAAGTATAATTCATTTGCAATAGTTCATGTTTTATAATGAAACATGCCAGTTTAAGGGGTATTGCCTAATTTAATTGTCCGACTTGGCGAATGCAAATATATGTTTTCGCACGTTTATTCATTCTCCCACAGCCGACTCAGTCTAACGTTGTTACCGCTTTGACTGTATTATTGTTTCATTGAGCGAGGACGTGCAAAGCTATTCAGCGCAGCTTGTTGCATTATCCAACTTGTACAATGAAAATTGAACCAAGGAAGTCGACAACCGGAAACAGACACAGCTCGCCTTCAAAATAAAAGCTGTGCGTTTTGAATCGTGTTAGTTGGGTATGTTTTCATTGAGGACAAACTTTTTTTTATGGAAAGTTACTGTTTATTCTCGGTTTTGTTAATTTGGTAGAGATTGTGCAGGTGAGGTTAGGTATTAGTGGTTTAAAGAAGGTTTAAACTTTTTAATAAAGGGCGAAAGTTATAACGTTGTTCAAGCCGTTCGGCGAAAATATTCACTGAAATGAGCAGTTTAAACAGCATTGAAAGACGCTGCTGCGATGCATTATTGAATCACGTTTTAATCTGAACTTCGTCTACTAAGTGGAAGTGTGCACTGCAGACGCCAGCATTTTTGATGATCTCCTTTCCAGTCCTTTCGCAATATATACAGTTAAAAGTAGGTAGGCTAATATGCTACACTTTCTAGCAGTCACACTCTCTTAATCAAATAAGTAGACGAATACATTGACATGAATCAAATAACTAGGCTAATAAAAGTGTTCGCCCCGACTGGCGAATGAATTCACGACCAACAGCTATGGAAATTATCACGGCAACCAACGCCGCTTCATAGCGCCCAACTTTTAAGGCGAGCTGTGTCTGTTTCCGGTTGTCGACTTCCTTGGTTCAATTTTCATTGTACAAGTTTGATAATGCAACAAGCTGCGCTGAATAGCTTTGCACGTCCTCGCTCAATGAAACAATAATACAGTCAAAGCGTTAACAACGTTAGACTGAGTCGGCTGTTGGAGAATGAGTAAACGTGCGAAAACGTGTATTTGCATTCGCCAAGTCGGACATTAAAATTAGGCAATACCCCTTAAACTGGCATGTTTCATTATACATCATGAACTATTGCAAATGAATTATACTTCGTACACGGACCCACTAGGAGTCCTTTTAAAAATGTAATACCTTAAGTTAACTTTGCTGAAATGTTACTTTAGCTCTGTCAGTAAAAATACTCTGTATGATATGTGTAGCCTATAATGTAGCACCCTGTAAAATTGACTAAATGAATACAATCTGTACGCTTTATTTATTTCCTTTGTCTTAAATCACCAGACTTGAAAATGCACACACAAATGTACCACACCGTTTGTGTCCTGCATGTACAATTCAACTGGTGTGAAGTGCAACAGGCGTGACCCATTTCCAAAACAAACGCCCCGACTGCCCCCGTAAATACGTAATGACGTCACACCGTCTCAACGCCTCTCTGTGTTTATCATGTTAAAGAAGCAGCTGCTAACTAGCCAGCACTGAGCCTCGTCTTCAAACATGCTCTGAATTCACAGCTGGCAGGTAAGCTCATTTGATATCTGCACATTGAATACACGCACACATGTCCCACGACGTCTGTATTCGCACTGAAAACTAGAATAAGACTAATGGAGCAGCCCAGATGTATAAAAACGCCGAAGGTCGTGATTCGGCTAGCAAAGTAGGCTAGCATTGAAAGCTAACTTCAGCTCATTAACTAGCGACACTAGCATAAACTGCACCTCAACAAGTTAGCAGAACGGAGGGTTTGTGTTGTGAAAAAGGAAACGTTTTGTCTGAAAGGGCTTAAGTCAAGTATAACTACTAACGTGGCAGGAGGAAACCCTGGTGACACGGTTTTGATCAGCTGGTTGTTTGAACATAGCTTGCTCTCAGCTACAAGAAACAGCTGTTGACCAGCCCTTAAAGCTTCTGCGTGTCTTTATGTTAAGTAATGCTAATGCCTTTTCCACTTTGTTGTTTCTCGTAAAAAGACAATATTTCTCTCTGTGGTTAAACTAGAAAATCTATCTCCAGCCAGTTACTTGCTGTCCTTTTAAAGTCTTTAATGTGTGAGGAGACGCGTAAAAGTAAAGGATCCAGATATTGTGCAAACTCCAATCAGAGTCTTGTGTAAGGTAGCCTTTGGCTTAAACGTGCAAAGGCTCAGTCAGCTCTACCAGAATAGATCCTATAACATGATGCATGGGCAGAGCTTGTTTTTTTTCTTATCATTATTGCGGTTTCATTTTGTTATCAGTTCAATTTAATTTATTTCTAAAATGCTATAAAAAGCAGGACCCCGAGTTTCCTGTCATGTGCTGGATGTTTTGATACATCCGTCTGTCATGTGTGAATGTCTTTCTTTTTACAATAATATGATGAATTTACATGAACTATATCCCTACTAGTTCAATAAATGGTTGATCACAATTGATTCAGTAAAAATGCCCAAGATTCCCTAGTCCAGCTTCTTGATGTTTTAATAATTTGCACATTTGTCGTCCTATTAAATAAAGTAGTTGGACAAACGGGGGACTTTGCGTGTTGAGCTTGTGCTTTTACACATTTGAAGGTCCTAATGGATGAATATAGTAATTTGAAGAAGTTGAAGTTATTTGACTTTGTCCTGACAATTTATAGGTAGTAGCGAGATAAATACGATTAAACAATGTTGAAATTAAGCGTAAGTTGCAGCCGTGACACTCCTGGTAATTCAATTGTGAAGCTATAATAAGAATGTCTGGTATCAGGGATCCTAGGTCATTTAAAGCTGTAATCATGAATCAAGGTGTTTTTTCTCACCTGATGCAAAAACCTGTATATTAAATATGTTATGAGTAACAACATTGCCTACAACGGCTTAATAATCGGACCGATCATAACGGTGAAGACTGCACACACATTTGACTTTTTTGGTCACAATGTATAGCGGATGTATTTTTTGTGTGTGTGATGTTACTTGTGTCTGCAGGTTTGGTGAACAGAGATGGCAGTGTGTGCACTGACCATGTTGGATGGGATGGAGGGTGAGGTGACAGCAGCAGGGGGAGTGTTGCTCCTGGTCCTGGCCCTTGTATGCGCTTGGCTCTCGACCCATGTGGCCGACCGGGGAGATCACATACTGGGCACCATCCTCACTGTGGGCACCCATGCCTCTCTGATCAGACTGGGAGGCCCCGACAGCTACAGTGGAGGGTCCCCCAGCGCTGACACCTCCGAACAGCAGACTCCTTCACCCTCACAGGAAAACAAGCCTGACGACAGCGAACAGGGGACTGAGAGAGGAGAGGGTGAGGGTACAGGGGAGGGAGCCGACGGGGTCAGGACGGATCTGCTGCTGGACATACAGAGCAAACAACCACAGGCTGGAAGGCTACAGGCTTCAGATGAGGAGGATTATGAAGTGGAGGAGGAGGAGGATGACGAGGAGCTGGAGGAGGAAGATAAAAAGATATTGATGCATTTCCCAGTGTTGTCCAGCACCATCACCCCCACCACTACTACTACTACACCACTCATCTCTGTTCGCCTTAAGTTTTTAAATGATACGGAGGAGGTAGCTGTTGTGGAACCACAGGATACAGTGGGAGTACTGAAAAGGTTGGTCATAAAAAAGCATGTTCATCAAAGGAACAAAAAGTTGTAGGAAATATGCATGCTTGCTTTCTTTCAGAGTGGGATGAAAAGATGGATATGATTCTCATGAATGCATGTAAGGAGTTTAGATAGTTAAGCTTAGCATTAAGACTGGAAACAGGACTAAACAGCTCGTAACCTTTGGACAGAGCCTGGCTAGCTCTTTCCCCTTGTTTCCTTTCTTTATGCTAAGCTAAGCAAAACATCAGTAGCTTTCTTGTTAAGACAAGAGATTGATGTTTATCTTCTCATCTCACTCACTACAGAAACAACAAAAGCACATTTTCCTAAAACACCTATTCTAATTTATCTTTTCCCCCTCTCTCCTTCTCCTCAGTAAATACTTCTCAGGTCGGGAGCATCAAATTAAATTCATCTACCAAGGCCAATTACTGCAGGATCCCAAGAGGACTCTGTTATCCCTAAACATCACACACAACAGCGTAATCCACTGCCACATCTCCCAGACCCTGCACGAGCCCTCTCCAGAGGAAGGGGCTCAGCCTGGGGCAGGGGTCGGGTCCGGGGTATCTGGAGGATTCAGGGCCGCCGGAGTGGCCATCAGCACTGGCAGCCTGGTGGTGCCTGTGTTCGTGGTGGTACTGGCTGTGGTATGGTACTTTCGCATCAACTACAGGCAGTTCTTCACTGCCCCAGCGACCATCTCCCTAGTGGGAGTCACTGTGTTCTTCAGCTTTCTGATATTTGGGATGCACAGCCGCTGAAAAAATGCTGAGATGAGGGCAGCCGCTTATAGCTGAATGTTGAGAGGTTATGTAAAAATAACTACAGCAGTGGGTGGTGTTTGGAGGGAAGGACATGTTGGACATATTAAAAAAGTTGCTTAGTGCATAGCCACAGCTGATTGGATCCTGCACTGTGTGTGGGTGGCTAGGGCGAGCCTGTTTGTGCATGCACCAAGATAAAAACAAACAGATGATTGTACAATATGTAGGGTAAATAATAACCAGCTATAACTGAACCATAACCTAGCAACTCTACAAACAGCAACATTGTCGTCAGCCCCATGCTTTAAAAATGTCTCTTTGTCTGCTTTTATTGTTGCTAAAGATCAAGACGCTTTCCTGTTCGTCATTGGTTTCAAAGGCCTCTGTTTCTGTGTTTAAAAAATCTATATAAATAACAGGTAATTGCAAGAATCTAATACTGTTTGGAACCACTCACTGTTGTTCTGTGTTCCAGTTTTCCTCTTTATTGTTACTTTGTGTTATTTCAATGATTCCAGCTCTATGTAAGCTAACGTGGACTGTACAGCTGCATCAGTGCTAGGCCGAAAAATCCCGATATTTTTGTTGCTCAAAAAATATTGCTTTTTAGAGATAGGCTAATTTCAATAATCACTAGTCAATAAAATAGAGACCTTCGGAGAAGATATTGTAAATATATTGTGTATTTTCTGTAAATAAAATGATAGAATGAATCAGATGAACCTGCATCTGGCACTTAAAGATTTGGAGTGGGATATGGAAACCCCTCCTGATTCTGCTGGACTGCTCTGGCTTCAGTGATGTCTCATTAAAGCATTTTAAACCAAAGTGGTTGAAGTGTCTGTTTGGAGAAGTGTGACGAGTGCATGTCCATAAGGAAAGAAACACTATGTTCATATACAATGCTAATTGTCACGAGCACAGAAATGTTCTGCATAAAAAGTGTAGGACATTCACAACATTTTGGTTTATATTGTTGCATTCATACTGCAAACAGATACACAAATAGCATCAAGAGAAAACATCAGCTGATTGCATCGACCAAGGAAAAATGAATCACATTTATTGAAGTATCACAAAAACAGTTCATTCATCTTTAGTGCACATCACAAGACCTTAGTGGAAAAAGCCAAAAGGGGAAAAAAGGCCTCAACCCCATTCATTTAAAATCTTAACCATATTTGGAATATAATAAGGCTTTGCCAACCATCATTTCAGTTTTGAGAAATACAACTCAATGCAATATACTTTAGGGAGTGTATGAAAACAATTTTCAATATATAGCTGAAAATCAAATACCTACGGATGGGAATATAACAAGGTAGTTTATATTTCCTTACGACACATCCCAAAAGAATGAAACATCTTGGATTAGAATTTAGAAAAATAGGGCTGTCAAATCACCTGTTCAAAAAAAAGTGAATTGCAACATTTCAATAGTTGATCACAATAAAGTGCATTTCTCATTGAGTGCTTGAGATTCCGTTATTTTGCATTTCAAAAAACATATTTGTATGCTTTTATTTCTCATTTTGTAGTCTTAAGCTAAGTGTGCTTTACTTCCAGTTTGGATAAAAACTAGCTTTTATTTTGAAATAATAAGCTCAAAAATAAGACATTAACTTAACCACGGAAAAAGGAACTTGCTACAGATCGAATAGTTCATGAAAATAGCTAAGCGGAGTGGTTAAAAGTGACATTTTTGATGTCACAAGGTGGATATTACTTTTGACTCTTCAACGGGGCAGTCTGGGAGTTTTCTAAAGTGAAATGAGCCATTCTAGGGCGCTGCTGGGTCTTTTATTTCCATCACTCTGGCTGCAGGAATTCTTTTTCTGCCAGCCCCAGAGTAAAAGGGGGGGCAGGGGCAGGCTGTCCTGAACATTTCAAAAGTGCATACAAGACATTTTGATGGACTGATACTGTTTAACCACTCCTTTTCTCTACTTCCTCATTATTTCATACAGTCCCTAAGTTTTGTGTCAATATTCAGTTGTATACAAACAAAATGTATCCTACTCAACAATAGTAACAGTTAACATTGTGTGTTGGTTTATCCAATCAAGAAAAATAAAATGGTTCTTTTGACATCAACTAAATTAAGTAATATGTACAAGTGAAATAGTGCATCCATCCTCTAAAGCATGTGACACATCTCACAACAGTAACAGACTCCTCAGTATGAATGACAAGCAGAACTGCAGCACAGATCACATGATCTATAAAGTGAACAAAACTACACACCACAATGATTGTTCTGACAAAAACAAGATACACACCATTCATGTTTAGTTCTCTGACACGTCATATATACATGAACTGTACAAGTGCCTCCAAAGCCTGCTGGTCCATCAAATCATCATGTACATACAGTCTCACGTTAAAGGCATTGACTAATAAAAGATGAATTCTATAAGTGATGTTATTGAGAAAAAAATGAAATATTTAAAAGGGCGCTCACACTCGATGAATGTCACATTCTTGGATGCATAGTTTTATGAAAATATATATGAATGAATTACACACACACATACAATCCACACATACATGCATGCATATACAAACTACACACTGGATGCAAGTCAGCAAAAAAAGAGGCACTCAAACACAACTGTGCAATACAACGCTAATTAAAAAGCCACTGAGTAATGAGAAATCAGGTAAACTTGAGTGTTGAATGAAAAGCAGTTTTTAGTTCTATGTGCAACAAATGCAAACGATACAAATCAAAACTGAAGGTTTTAGGGCAGAAAAATACTGTAAGACCAAAAAGTGAGCAGCATTTACAAGTGGGTTTTAAAATTTGACCCATCACCCAGACACATAAAACCCACTCAGTGACTCTAACATGGCACTATCATTAACATTTGGAGTCTCAAGGGAATTTTTCTCAAACAGCTTGGCTCCGATTCAAAATGATTAAGCTCATCAATTTCTCTGCAAATTTGCTCCAATGGTTTCATTTAAAAAAAAACGTTTTTCTCAATTTTGTCAAATTCAAGTACCAGGCATTACTGCCTAACATAAGTGCATTAAGAGTGTCATATCTTTGGATGACAACGTCCAAGTCTGCATAAGGATGTTCAAGTTCCTACAGATACTCTGACTTGGACTTTGTGACTTCACAAAGTCACAATCGTTTAGGACAGAGGGAAGAATGTTTATTTACTTGCTTACCTTGTCAAGGAATAAATAAATAAGAACTAATAAGTTACGTTTCATTCAATCCTGTTCAAGCTTGTACATGTGGTCATGACAGGAGGAACTGAAAAGAAAGAGGTTCAGACAGGGCTTAGCTCAAGTCATCATAGACACTGGAAATGGAAGGTGCTGGGAGTTTGGGCCTCTTTTTTTTTGGTGGGTAAGCTGATATTACTCTGAGAGCTGCTGCTGCTGCTGCTGCCTACTGTCACATTTCCTACTCCTCCTCCTCCTCCCCCACCGCCTCCTACAGCGTTCAAACTAAGAGGTGTCCTCTTCTTTTTCTTAGGCCTCCTCGAATCTGAATGGTTAGTACCTGTGAGAGGGACAGAAAGCTATACGTTACCTCTCTTTCACTTTTTTTTTTTTTTTTTTGAAATCCATTGTGATGCACTTTTAACTTCCTTACTGGCTTTAGATGAGGCAGAGTCAGCAGGTGAAATATCTGGGGAGTCTTCCCACTGCAGGCGGCTCATCAGGGTCTGTCCATCTGGAATATCGAAGCTGTCGCTCTCCACCACAGCCTCTGCATCAGGCAGTGAAGTCCTACAACATGTAACACAGACACAGAGTGTTAGACTGGTTGGCACTAAAGTGATATCAATGCCATTTTTAACCCCCTCTCATTACGTATCACAATATAGCTAAAGTACTTTTGATTTGACACTTCTGACACTACTACTGTTCTGTTAGCATCAACAGGTAACAGCATCTGCAGTGTACTCTTATTCTGTTCACACACGAGAGCTGGGCCCCAGGCCTGAAACACAGTGTTCACAACAACACTGGCAGACAGGACTGTCCTGTTCTATCTCTGACACGACGGGCAGCATGATCAGAAAACAGTGAACTGGATCAGCAAACATCTGCACAACGCTCTTTCAAACATGACTTTTGTTAAGTAAACCTGCAGGTGAGGGAGGGGAGGTTGGAAAGGAAGGGGGACGGGGCACACTCACGCGGACGGCCCCAGGAGGAACACCCTGACGGCCCTCCTCTGTTCGTCCGTGTGCTGGGGACACCGCTGAGACCTGGTGGGACACAAGGTGGCATTTTACATCCCAGACTGACGCCCCCCCCCCCAACGTCAAACACTGATACGGCCAGGGAGGGAGGTGGGACGGACACAATCAGTGACCAATCAGAAGGAGCGGAGCAGGAATGAAGTGTTACAGGTGATGAAATGTCACAGGTTGGTCACCGAGAGGGTCTCTGTTCAATTAGGATTCTGTTTGGAATTGTTCAACGTTTTTTTTTTTTTTTACATTTGCATGACTTGCCACTTGTGTACCCCTGAGTTAGTCCCATCATACTGTACATGATCATTTTCAAAGAAATACATTCATGAAACTGATCATGTGTCCAGATTACACATGCAAACAACGATTTTAAGTTCAGACGACGTCTCTATGAGATTTTGTTTCACAGAAACTGAAGCACATGAGAAGGTAAGAATTAGGAGACAACATACGAGGGCCAAGTGTTACAATACCTGACACCATCCTGTATTATGACAGATATAAGCACCACGAATGACGCTACCTTTTCGCCAACAGGGACAAAGTTTCATCGGTTGTTTATCTATGAGCCGGTGGATTTTAAAAGTAATTACCTGGTACACATCTTCTTGGTGTGCTCAGAGATCACCCCACATTGCTGTAGTATAAAAAAAATCTAATTTTAGGATCAACATCTATTTGATTAAAAATGGAGATATATAAAAATGAACAGGTTGCTAAAAATCTTCACATGCTTGGCTGCTTTAGTGCTTACCGTCGTTAAAAAGGATCGGACTTCATCAGGACCCAATGTTTCATAATTGATGCCAGTATTATAGTTGTACTGAAAGGAAACAAGAGACGAGAACAGTTATCGTCACTTTGCATCGTACAAAACAAATCTGAACTAACGTTGTGCTCTTGCATGCGCCATGAACAAAAGGAGGATCTTTCACCTTGTAAGGCTCTGAAGCGACACTGCTCCCCAGCTCACCTGGACGAAACAAAACAAAAACAAAGAAGTGGGTTCTCTTCTCTACACCACATGCACCCTTATCACTGAAAAAGACTGAAGATCCAACGCTAACGAACAAAAGGAAATCAGTTTGCTTCTCCTGTATCATTCTTCATTATGACCTAATTAAACCACTAACAGTCGTCTTTACGCACTGTTTTGCTGGATAACAGTCGCTGGAATTGTCCGACACAGATGCCAATCAATACTTAAATAAACTATAGTATATAATTATTACATGTCATTACTAAGCTAGTCACAAGTTATGCAGCTTTGCACATTAACTTGCATGACGTTCCCAAACTTTTCCTGTAAATGAGCAAAATCCCTTCAGCTTTTAGTCTTTGTGTAATCAATGAATATTGCATTGTGACATGCCAGTCTGTGTTAGCTGGTGCTTGTATTACATTACCCTGTGGTCTGATTTAGACAGCTGGTGTCTGAAGTCTCTACTCACCGTTTTTATGTTTTAAAGATTTGGATCGTCTTGGAGAATTTTGATTCTGCACAGATAAAATAATGTGAATCAGATTAACCTTATTATATGTATTAAAACGTATATGAAGTCAAAAAGGAACACCAATGCAAAATACCTTATCTGATTTCCTCTTCTTGGCTGTGACAAAGAAAAAAAAACATGTTGCTTATCATGTGGAAGTTCCCCAATAGCTGTCTTTAATTTTTTTTTTTAAACAAATTCTAAACGCTTACCTTTTTTCTCTGCCCCATACGACCAGTCGTTATCGTTGAGGTCATCATTGTCTTCCTGATCGCTCTCTGATTTGCTCATGTTATTGTTGCTGGCTAGCCTGTAAAAAGGGTAAGACAAATAATTTTGGTCATCTGATTAGATGTTCATACTCAGTTTTGATTAACACAAGGATTAGTCCTGAATGATCTCTATTGGCTGACCTGCGGTTGGCAATGCGACTGCTGTTGCGGCCCATGCCGAGACATTTCTCCAAATGTGGGGCGAAGCGAGAAGCTGCTATCAATCTTTTGCAGTTCGGGCACTCACACTCTTTGTTTTTCCACTGATTGTACACTTGGCCAAATATGTCCACTCCTGGTTGATCCACTATTTCTGGAAGAGAAATATAAGTCACACACTAAAAGCAATACCTCAATGAAA
This sequence comes from Tautogolabrus adspersus, assembly GCA_020745685.1. Taxonomy (NCBI): domain Eukaryota; kingdom Metazoa; phylum Chordata; class Actinopteri; order Labriformes; family Labridae; genus Tautogolabrus; species Tautogolabrus adspersus. Next base: position 16,443,698 of record CM036553.1, read on the forward strand.
AACAAAAACCAAGAAGACAAATGGTCATAAACAAACTGGAAGTTAAGGTTCTTACCAAACTCCTTCAAGCTCTCTTGGTCAGTTTCATCCAAGAAAAAATAGCCCTGTTTCACGGCACGATGCACCTCAAAACACAGGCCCAAACAGGCATCTTCCACCAGCTCAGAGTAGATGTCATGGACCAAGGCCTACAACAGGAAGACAAAAAAAAGATCAATAAAAAAAAACTGCACACTTCATGACAAACAAGAACAGATTAAAAGGCATGCCATCTGTCCGTTGTAGACAGTTTAAAGTAAGAATGAGTTATACACCTCCAGCTTGGTGTTGTCTGGGCCTGACAGGGGCATATCCTCCATTTTCATTTGAAAGTCTGTATGGGAAATCTTGGTAGCAGAGTAATGAGATTCTGACCTGAGGATTTTAAACAGAAAAACACTCACAATGAGAGATAGTAAATGATAGCACAACGATTCAATGTCATCAAGGGACCAGTTCATGAATGAAAATAGTTTAAAAATGGCTAGTAACTCATGTATCTGTTAAAATGACAGAAAACACATGAAGGTGGTGTCATGTGTCTGATGTTGGTCGTCAAGCTGTTTTTATTTCCTGATATTAAGAGCAACATATGAAATAAAAAACAATCAAAACAACGTCGCCAACTCCTCGCTAATAGGACACAATAGTTAATACGGTGACAATACTAACACAGGTAATGACAGTAGTTAGCAAACTCAACACTGTTTACCTCCAGCTAACACTACTTTACAGAGTTAGCATTCGCTAGCTTCTCCTATTAGCTACTCTATTAAAAGGCCTATAAGTCGTCTCAGGCACATTCAGACAAAATAATCGTATAAAATGTAATGACGTTGTGTTTTTCATGTCACCCAAAAAATGTGTTTTCTCTTACCCGGTCATACCGTAAACTCAGCCTGAACCTTGCAGATTCTCTGAGGGAGGCAACACCATCATGTCAGTCTATTTCAGATAACGTTGATAAGATGTCCGGGTTGCTGCTACACCCATCATTATAATGGACCTGCTAAAAAAGAGCCTCGTTAAAGCTGTTTATTTGGGCAGGTGTCGGTTAAATTAGCGATATAAACCCGCCTGACACAGACGAGGCCAGAAGTAAAGAACCAAACAGAGGAGTAAAACAGACGACATTCTGGTTTACCATCAAAATAAAAGCCCCGAAATACCGCGTCTGTTTTACTTTTTTATTTTATTTTTTATATCGTTTTTAAGACCCCTCTCCCCATGTTTTAAATCTTTGCCCTGAATCAGGTTATTTTCTAAATCATTAATACCTTCACAAGTTCCTCACAGTTGCAATTTTTGTCGCATCACTATAGCTTATTTAAAGTGTTTAGCTTCTGACATCACAGGTTGTGTTTTACCTGTCATTCTCTTCTTTGTTTACACAGTAGGCCGATCTCCTTTTTGACAGTGAAGGACTGGCAATTCCTACATGGCACCTACATGGTGACTCACCTGATTGGCATCAAGGCTCTGACCTGATAGGTCAGCAAGCAGTCAACCAGTGGCGATTCAAGAGTCTGTTGGGGCCCAAGGCAAAAATTTACAGGGGGCCCCTCCAAACAACGTTCAGCGTTGTTATGTTAAAAATAATCTGACATCAACACATTTTTTTAGTGGAAGCTATGTTTTAAAAGTGTCTCTCCACCACATTTAGGGCTAGACAATCATTCAGTCATTTAGTATTATATGATGGAGTGCTGTCAGATGGGGCCACTTAGGGGGGTTTCCTACCGTCATTGCAAACTTTGCACATTTTGAGCCACTGCTTTGGTTTCAAGTTTAGCAGCCCTCTGGTCTGGGGCCCTAAGCAGTTGCCTGCCCTGCCTGTTGACAAGCAGCGCCTCTGCAGTCAACGTCAACCTGGTCCAAACTTTTGGTGAAAAACTTATTCAAGTTCAACATCACTAAGACCAAGGAGTTGTGCTGCGGCGTCAGAGCGAAATCACCTCTTTTCCAACCCCTCAGTATCCAGGGTCAGAGATCCTCAATGAGTGCTACATATTGGCTGTTAACAGACAGCTGGACAAGATTTTGTTGAAAAAAACAATAGCCTATACTGACACATCTAGGATACTCCTTCGACCAAAGGGGGTGACAAAATCGACATAAACAAAAAGTGCATCGACTTAAAGGAAAAAGGCAGACAGACAAACAGACCAGGTGCCAAACTTGTTATTTGCGGCTCATTTAAAGATAACCTATTTATGCCCCATTGTCAACATCAATTTTACAATTGTTACCAAAAAACATCCCACAATAGCCTACATACATTTCCAATATCACGGCTAGATTTTCTGCATTTAGCCAATATGTTCCTAGATCAGTCTGAAAGCTGTGGTTGGTGTAAAATTGGTTTTGTAGGCAGGGCCAGCTTGGTTTTATTTTGAAAGTAAAATTGGTGTGTTTCCGGTACTGCTAACAAGCTTGACACTGGGGGCTGTAAGAAATTATTATCGCCCAACGTCGGCGGCATCTCTGATGCTCCTGTTTCAGAAGCCATGATCAAACATCCGGAAGAAAGCTAACAGGACTGTGGACGTTGTTTTAGCAACTAATAATTCCCCTAATTTACATTTGGAAATGAGCATTTTAAATATCCGAACTGGATTTAATGTTGTGGTGTCCACATACTTTTGACCATTTAATGCGCATCATTGGTACCGATGACCTCATTCAACCGCTCAGACATAACCAATTGATCACAGATAAAATAGGATATCTCATGTTCACTTACTTATGTCTTTAGTCAATGAATATGTTTTCTTATATCTGTCATGATGGAACAGCCTCCAGGTGATACACTTTACAACGGAAATATTAATTTATTTAGACAGACTTGTGACAACACGTCACAGGTAGAAATTGCTTATATCTGTGGGACATAATAACCATAATATTCACAGTCTATGGACATAACCCCAAATAGTCACAGGTAGGTTGTAATAGATAGATAGATGGATGGATGGATGGATGGATGGATGGATGGATGGATGGATGGATGGATGGATAGATAGATAGATAGATAGATAGATAGATAGATAGATAGATAGATAGATAGATAGATAGATAGATAGATAGATAGATAGATAGATAGATAGATAGATAGATAGATAGATAGATATAGATAGATAGATGTACTTTATTGATCCCAAACTGGGAAATTGTGGCGTTACAGCAGCAGGTTATCAAACACACAATGTTAGTAACTAAAACAATATAATATTAAATACAAAGTGAATAAGCACTAGAAATATAAAAATATCAAAAAATAAGAATAAGAAGAAATATATACATCCAGGATTAAACTAAACATTACTACTAATCTAGAATGTGAAAAATGAGATACATTTGTAAGTCATGTTTAGCTGAATGTAAACATACTTTCCAGGGGGTAGATGAACATGTGTAAAAAACAGTGATAACAGTAGTAAAAGAGCAGTATTGATATAAAGAGCTGTCCAAATTCTGAGCTGTGCAATCAATGATACCTATTTTAAAGTGCAGGAGTGTAGACATGTTATTATCTGAAACTATTGACTATAATGATGAGTAGACAAGACAAATGAAGTGAACTTGAGTGCAGGGATTTGGAAGGAATTTGTAAACTTTACATAAGCAGAACAGCTGTGCAATAAATGATACCGATATTAAAGTGCAAAATACCAATATTAAAGTGCAATATGACTGTATATTACAAAACACAATTAAGGATTATGAGGTCAATAAATGCCTCCTTGCTCAGTTTTTTTCCTCATCGCAGGTACGTTGACAGTTTTTTTTAACATTCCTAATAAGACCAATTACCATCCAAGTCATGTCAAGCCAACAGTGCAGTCTTTTCTCTTGTATAAGTTGGAGCACTGATCATATTGGTTTTAATTTTATCAATCAACTTCCTCATCAGCCTTTTAATTGTTGGCATTCTATTATCTGAAGTGTCTTTGTATGATGTAACACGTCTCTTTATTCACAAAAAGTAGACGGTCATGGCAGGTCCACATACCTTTTGCCGGTGGCCACACACCACACGTGGCTGAACTGAGCCACGTTTTATCTGCTTGTATAACAAAACACACACGAAAGATTTTTATTTTTATTTGCCCAAAGACTTGAACTACAAGGACATAAGAACACCCTCAGCTATAGAAAACATCAAATCTTGTCAAATGATCAGCAGTACAAACTCTGTAAAGCTTTGCTGTCTTAGATATCTCTATAAACCAACAGAACAGAGAGAAGAAACAACGAAAACAGCTGAACTGAACCAAAAACTCTCCCCACGTGAGTGAAAAAACTCACTTCTGGCCTCAGAAGTCACAGATGAGGGTTTTGCCAACTGAAAGCACTAACAAGAAACAATAAGCACTCAATACAAAACAGTATTTACAGAAAAATTACAATTTTTCTTTTTTTTTTAAACCCCAGTTCTTCTTGCAATTTAACTCCCCGAGTCCCTTTTACAAACTCCCATCGATCAATTACAGCATTCACTCTCCTTGAACCCTCCCCAAATTATTTAAATAGTCCACGCTGGTTTTTGTTTCAGACAGTGACAAGATTCCTAAAGGTCAAACTCAGTTCATCAATAACAGATTACTAATATTTGTCATCTGCCTGTGGACCCAAAATGACAGTCATGAAGTCTTGTCATCAGACCATTTTCAGGTGACCAATGACACGACAGAGCAGAGCAGAAAATAAATTCTTAAGACCTTTGGAAGAAAAAAAATATCTACATTCATGGTGTTTGTAAGATGTCCCCACACAGGCACAAACATGCACGCTGCAATCACGTCATGGTATGCAACAACAGGACAGTAAAAACAGCACACATTAAAGCAAAGAAACACACACACTCACACCCACATACATACACAGTTCTGTGCATGCATGACCTCAAACTCACACTGAGGGACAGATTTACATTAAGTGCACACTTTTTTGGGATAAACATCAGACTGTAACCCACAGAGATCACAGTCAATACCATTAAAATTTCAAAACAAAATTTGACGAGAACCATTCAGTTCCTTCAGACATCCATAAACGGACCCCAGAAGGATGAGAGCACGACAATTAAAAACAAAATGAAACCTAAATAAAACAATGGTTGAGAGAAGACACAGAGACAAGATGTATGACATTTAATTTAAAAAATAAAAGTCAGATTGAGCTTGAAATGTGAAGATCAAATGTTAACCCTTTGATGTCAAAGGGATCTGGTCTGCCAATAATCATTTTATTTCCCTGCCAGACCGGCATCAAGTCCACACGAACTGTTGCAGACTGATGGGTTTCTGTGAACTACTTGAAATGTTATTGAAGTTTGATGACACCTTTAATGATGTTCATAGGACAATAAAGTTCCTATTAAAAGTATTCACTTCCCTTTGCACCTTTATTTTGGTTTGCAACACTGTAGCAGAGTGGATGTAACAGACTCCTTCATGTTCAAGTGAAAACACTCCTTTCTAAATAAAATCCTACTTTAAGAAAACAACACATAACACGAGTATTTACTGGTGTAGAACTACTTTCTCATTACTGAACTCAGGGGAGCGATACAAGATTGTTTTGAAGAGGCTCAGAATAGCCTTCAGACGACAGTCAGGTGAATGTAACACAAGAAGAATAGATCCAATTGAAAGACTGAAGACGATGACACAGATGTGAATGGGCTTAGAGCAGGTGCCTTTGCACCATGATTTGAAAAAAAGAAATGGAGGGGAGATGCAGCTACATATGCAAAGCTGATTCAGATCCACATAGACAAAATGTTGCTACTGCTGCGAAAGGTGCTTCCACTAAAAATGTAAGTGGGGGGAAACTAATATTAATCAAGTGTTTGAAATTGCACTTAAAAATTAAAATACAAATGTTGACATGTGTTTTTAGTGCTAGTTTCTTTCTGTCCTGAGAGTTCTGTTTGCTCTGATTAAGTGGGGAAATGGGCCATTTGTGCCTGAATGTCGCTATCAAGGAGTCAAATCCTGTTCATCACACAATCCACTTTGATTCAATGTTATAAAACAATATAATTAAAATGAGAAAGTCCAAAAGAGTGGGTGAATACTTTATGTAGGCACTGTTGTATTTTGAATGAGAGTATTGGTACGTAACAAGTTCTGAAAGTTTCCAGCAACAAATAAAGTTAACATTCATAATGGCTTGATTTCTTTCCTGAAAAAATACCACCTTTTTTTTTTTTAGAACCAAATGATAAAATCTACATCACCAATTGAGAGGAATAGGGAACAATGCAGCAATGTTCTGGAAAATAAAAATAAAATAATGGAAACATTCTGAAGAGTGCAATTTTTCAGTACCCCACACACCCCCCATCTCTAAAGCGATCCACATTACTATGTTCTTTGGCTCTATAAAGCCTTTTCACACTCATGTTACCTGTCAACGAATACCAGAACAATAAAATAAACACTGAAGGATCGTTTATCGTCCTCGACATTAAAACTCTAACCTTTAAACCATTGAACCTGTGAGTCCAGGGTTAAACCAGCGGCAGAAAAGTTCACATCGCCAAACCAGTGGGATGCTGTATTTGGCATAACATCGGCGGCCTGTGCTGTCGGACAACAATCACGCTTGGGGAGGAGGGAATGAAACTGATTTTGGACTCTAGGGCGGGGTCCCTCCATAAGGAGACCCCCAACGCAGCAACATAAGAGTGGATGAGTGCGAAAGGTGATGAGGCAATGCAGGGCTCCCTCTGGTGGTGGGAGGAGAGCAGGGTTGGCACAGTGGCAGAGCTCCCTTGACTCTTGGCTCAGCTCAGCGCTGCTCAGTTCATCTCCGCGGAGACGCTGTATCAGTCTGAATCAGAGTCTGACGACCCCTGTGAGTTTGACTCGCTGCTGCTGTCCTCCGACTTGTTCTCCTTGTCCTCCGCCTCGTCATCGTCGTCGTCATCGTCTTCATCATCGTCATCCTCCTCCTTCTTCAAACCGACAAAAAATAAAAATATATATAAATATATATTTAAATTTAGTGCAATCAGCTTCAACCAGTTGTCATCATCAACTTTTCGTTAGGACAAAGAAAGATGCTACTGACATCATCGTCGTCGTCATCGTCGTCCTCGCTGGATGAGTCCGCTTCAGAAGAAGCCTTCTCCTGCTCCTCGTCATCGTCATCATCCTCCTCCTCTGTTTCCTGTAGGAGGGAGAAAACAACATGAAATCACTACAGATAATTATTCTACACACAAAGAAGAACAGGAGAGTCTTGACTTACAGATTTCTTGGCTTTGGCCTTGGGGCCGCCTGGCTTTGCCGGAGCTCTCCTTTTCTGAAACGTCAGATATTTTTGCGTTATAAACATTCCACTTATCAACTTTTCAGGATCAACTATAAGAGCTACGGTAATATTACCCAGAAAAGTGGAAAAAGGTGACTTACTTGTGAATTATATTCTACATAAGTGTTTCTTTCCTGTGAAGACAGGCTCTGTGGAGGATTAGATATTAAAAAGTTAGATCAGTGTTCAGGATTTCGTCCGTATTTTCTTATTAAAAAAATCTCTGCATACCGCGAGCCACTGCTCCAGTGTGATTTTGTACTGCCTCTGCTTCTCCTGCGCGATCTTCTTGTAGCGCTCCTTCTCCTTCAGAGGTAAACTCTGCCAGCGGCCGCCGATCTCAGTCATCCGTTCCTTCATGGGGAGATGATTCAGCTCACCGTTGGACAGCATCTCCTGAGAGAACTTCTGGTATCCGTTTCTAGAGAGTCAAAAATAGAGTCAGCTTCAAGGTTTCAACAGGACAAACACACAAAAGGTCACACAGACAAGCTGGACAAACTCACGATGGAGGCTTCTTGGGTTCACCCTCAAACTTCATCTTCTTCCCTGAGGCGATGGTAGCAGCAGGTGAGCGCATCTCACACAGGTCTCTCTGTTAAGGAGAGTTCAGTTAGCAGTTGGATCTTTCTCATACATAAAGTATTTTGGATTTCACTTGAAATGCCGCTTACCTCATATCTTTTCTGGTCCTCTGCTGCCTTTTTGATCCACATTATTTTCTCCTTTTTCTCCATGGTGCCCCAGGTCCCTTCCATCGCTTTCTGCGCCTTTGGCCTGTCGTTCTGCAAGCACAGGTTTTCATTAATAAACACATTTAACTGGTATTACATGTGTACTTTTTAGTTATAGAAGTACACATACTCCATTGTCAAAATGTTTAAACTCTTCGAAGCAAATAGGTTCAAAGGGGTTAAGGTTAATTTATTTCAAGTCTTTACTGCATGAACTGTTGATATCATTCATTAAACCTCAAAAGCTCAAACTAAAGTATCAGTTTATTTATGTATATTTAACTAAGAGTAGTGTATACCTTAAATCTGGCCAGGTAGTCCCCTATGACACTCTGCTGCCAGATGTCCTGGGCCGTCTTGGGTGGATCTGGTAAACGACTACGGTCCTCCCTCTCCTTCTTTTCCGACTCTGCCTTCAGGACCGTTTCTAGACGTTTGTACTTCTCCTACATAACCAATACGAGAAAAAAACAAAACAATTGACATGTTAGAACCACTATACCAGCCTGGCATTTATAATCCAGTTTAATGATATTACAGAGAATTCACAGGTTACCTTCTTCTTATCTGGCAGCTCATTCCACATGCGGGCCAGAAGTCTTGTGAGCTCGCTGTCGGAAAGGTCGGGCCGCTCCTGCTGCAGTTTGGGACGCTTTTCCTCAGAGAAGATGAACATGGCTGAAATTGGCCTTTTGGGTTTCTCTGGACTGGCCTTCAAGTTACAGATCAAAGGAATGTCAGAAAAAAAGAAACTTAGAAAATAGAGAACTTTATCAAAAGGATAAGCATGAAGAATCAAATATGGAGATAATAGGACATGAGCCCTAAGTGCTGAAATATTTCCTCTTACCTTTGCTTTTGAGTTCTTCTTCTTGGAGGCAGGACTGTTGGCTCCAGCGCCCCTTTTAAAACCTGTCTTATCCTCGGACAAGACCCGCTGCTGCTCCTCCTCAGACAAACTCTGCAGATCCACACAGCAGAGATAAAAACACATAAGACATCTTCTATCATAAAGTACAGTAGGTAAACAAATGATGAAGTAGACAACTAACAAAAGATCTACTTACACTCAGGAATCTGTTCATCTCAATTTCATACTCCTTCTTCCTCTGAAAACAAAAATGACTTATTTAATGAGAATACATTTGATTTATAAAGAGCTTCAGCTACTCAAAGACAACTGTAGGAACAAATTATAAACATACACAAAGGTCATTATAAACTTTGATTGAATGAGGAGGTTATAGGACTTGCTGATCTCACCTGTTCACAGCGTTTCTGGTAGGCGTCCTTCTCACCCTGTTTCAGGAGCTTCCACCGCTGGCTGCACATCACCATACGCTCTGTGCTGGGTACATCCTTCATGTTCGACATCAGCTCGGCACAGAACATTGAATAACCATTTCTGAGAACACAAAGCATTACATTTAAAGAACTCACTCACAGGCACAATGGGCTCCAACCAGTGTTCGGCTTGCAGTTGTGACTTACGGAGGCGGTTTGTCAGGTCTGCCGTCAGATTTGTCTTTCAGGTGCCGTTCAGCCTTTGTCAGGGTGGACTTTACGATATCGTTTTGGGTCATGTTTAACTCTGGGTGCTTCTCGATGTACTCACGCATTACCTCCTACAAAACAGCAAACAGTTCAGGATTAAAACTGAAGAAAAGACAAGAAATATGCAATACTTTTTTTCAAGTTGTCACCCCAGCAGCCCTCACACCTCATACAGTTTCCTCTGCTCAAGAGACTTGGAGATCCATTTCAGTCTTTTCTTGTCAGAGAGCTGCGTCCACTGTTTGCCAAGACTGTCCTTGATGTCTTTGGTGGTCGCCTAGAGTTAAAAGAGTAAAAAATAAATGCATTAACGATTACAGGTAAAGATGTTTTTTTTTTTTGTATTTCTTGCAGTAGCTACACTTACATCTGGGTGTGTCTTGAGGAAGGCCTTCTTTTCATGGTTGTACCACAGCTGCTGGGGCGTCTTGGGCTTCTCTGGAACATTTGAACCTTTCTTGGCCATGCTCTCCACAAGGTCTGGGTGATCTTCCCTGCATTCACATTTCAGAAAACATCATGTTAGTACTGCTATGAAGCCTGTGTTACACATCTACATTGCACCTCTTCAACAATGTCATTTAAGACCGCCATATTCAACATTCTGCAGAAGGAAAAACCCTAGAACCCCATTTATCAGCTCCATATCCAACATTATATGCTTGGTTGCAGTCGCCATGGTTTCCTTAATCCTTGAATATTCTACAGGTAAAGGTTTTATAATCCCCTTTATAAGCCATATTTAACAGGAGATACTAGTAGTCATCTCACCTGAACTTCCCCATGCTATGCACAAACGTTTCTTTGTCTCTCAAGAAGTCATCAACATATTTTTTCTGTAGACACAAAGGAAAAGAACATTTTAGTTAGAATTTAAAAACTGTATGTAATAATATCTATGAAATGTTTTAGATTTACCTTCTTTTTGTCGGGTAGCTCTCTGTACTTCTTTGAGAGGATTTTAGTAAGGTCGAGGTTGCTCATCTCAGGGTGCAACTTTGCATACTTAGCCCTCTTTTCCATGAAGAAGCGGAAGTATGGAGTCAAGGGCTTCTTGGGGAAATCTGGGTGTTTCTGTGAATGATGGGGAAAGGAGGTTTGAAAAGGCAGATGGTAACATTTTTTTATTTGTTGTCCTACATATAGAATTCAACTCACCTTTATTTTCTTGCCCTTGTAAGGGTTTTTGATGTAGTCTTGGGCATCAACTATAAGCTCTGTTAGAGTACGGAATTTACGAATCTGTGGACGAGGTAGACAAAAAAAAACAAAGGCAATGTAAAACAAGTATGTTAATGTGCCACATTTAAATTAGACATCAATGAAAGAAATGTCTCACCTCTTTAGAGACCTCCTGCCACTTCTGCTTACACATCTCCGCTGTGTAAGAATTGAAAGCCACCTTCTGCCAGTCAAGGTGGGACTCTGAGGTTTTGTACTTACTCAGGTCTTTCTGGGGCAGGGCCACTTTCATGCCCTCCAGCAGTTTTAATAGGTCATCCTGTGCCCACACTGTGCAACAAAAAAGACCCAAATATCATCAATAAAAAAGCATCACCGGTAAGATATCAAACTGGCTAAAGTATCCTTTTGGATCCTGAAAATATTCCCAACAATTACTCATCATCGGAGTCACAAAAGGTTACTAATATATCCAATAAAGGAGTTTTAAGAGTTTGAAAAAAAAAAAAAAAAAAAAATCTGAAATTCATTTTTTAAATCTCACATGCCTCATAATCATAACTACATGAACTTGTTGTGTTTTTGAATTCATTATATGATTGATATTTGAATGTGTTTTCATGAAAAATAGATGCTTTGTCATTAAGAGTGTTAAAATGTAGAATACATGTCTTAAAAACTGTATAAAAATCCCACCTTGGCCTTGGGTGGATGCATCCATTACTCCATTCATTTGTGGGTGTACTTTCTTGTATCTATAAAAGAAACAAAAAAAAAGTTTTAAAACATATCTCAAACAGAAACATTAGCTTAAAAAGACTAAAAATAAAACTTGCAATCAACTACATGTAGGTTCTCACAAAGCTTTTTCATAAAAAAAAAAAAGAAGCTATTTAGCTAGCTTCAATAAAGCTTTTTATGATGATTTTTCTATTGTGTTTATTATTTATATTGTCGACCTTAATTTATCAAAAAAAAGTTATATTTCTGTGAAATAGAAGTAAAACTGATGTTTTTACGTCGATTAATTTAAATTTGCCTCGACATTAAGGTTTATGTACATTACACCGCCCCTTAAACGTTTACGCTACATGGTGAGACATAGGCTATTGCTTGTGACGGCTTCAAATCTCAAATAACACTGCGGAGGGTTTCAACTAGCACAACTTGCTACGACAACAGGAGTATCCATCGAGCAAATTTCGCCAGACGGAATTCGGCGTATTAATACTGTCCGTATTCCTTAACAAAAGTATCGTGGATACTCAGGAGCGACCATTTTCTCTCTCGGTCCGCTCAGTAATGGTGGATTTTCTGTCGCAACAGAGGTTGGGGAGGATTCACGGAAGGAGGAAGCGAATGGACGTGGACGGACAGGCAGCTGTAGGCAACCAGCTGACCACGGACTGGGGATCTGCTTTCGGTCTCCGATGAAGGGGAATGGTGGCATGGAAGTACTGCAGCCAAATGCGCCACTCGGTAGAGGCGCCTCATCACCGATGGACGCCGATCTAGCTCCGCCATGCAACCCTATAATTTTCTCCTTGAATGTTAAACAAAGCCTTTAGCGAGATACTTGATTTTTGTTTCGCTTACAGTGAATACATGCGTTTCAACTGTATTTTAAGATAGGTTTACTCAGTTTTCTGCGTTTTAAGGTGCAATTTAGGACCACTCCGAGTACATTCTTCAGCGAGGCGTAGCCGAGCTGTGCTCCAATGATGGCGGCTTCTCGTTGTTCATCGTGTCCTTGGTGGCCCCAGCTCACCATGGTGCTCACGGTGCGACCTAGCTTCATTAAAAACTATCTTTAGCAATGTTTGTGCAACTAAAACGCCTCTGTAGCGTACGAACATTACCGTTTAAACACCAAATACTTCCTGAATTTGTTTCTAAATGTCAATTTATGATACAAATATGGAACATGGGCATAACATGGCCAAGGGCAACTTTTCAAGCCAAATAAAGCTTGAAATGAGTATTTTCTTCAATACGATATTTGAAAAAATCTACGCGTTTAAAAAATAAACTTAACGTTTGCTAGAATTTATTACGAATCTCCGGTTTAGTGGAAGGGCAGACCTTTGCTTACTGTTTACAACAAATGATTTAAATGATTATAAAATGAAGGTAGCTTACTGTTAAACATTGTTACACTAATGATTTATACTTAGCTGCGTTTTTAGAAAAAAATAACAGATTATAATTATTTCGAAGACACATTGCGTGGTGGTGGGTTGCAAAGACTTGTGGAGGCGCAGGAAGATATAAGAAAATAGAAAATATTTTTAACATTTAAGCGTTTCAGCTTCGACCTTACTTCACGAATGTTACATTTTAGCGTTAGTTGACGGTTTCGGCTGCTATGTCGCACTGCTAAACTGAACCTAAACTACAAGCTATATGTAAAAAGGAAACATGGTTACATCCGAGGCAAAGCAGCTTCACAGGCGCGACAAACAGCTCCGGGTCCGCCATGCTTTAGCTCAGCTCTACAAGGAAACCTACCGTGACAAGGTCCAATGGCGCACTGCAAACAGAGAAAGCGGAGCTTAAAACTAAAAAGCCAGGGCGGTGCAGACTCCCTTCCCTCGATCCAAAAGCACATAAGCTAGATCAAGAAGGCGGGTTCACCGGGCTCCGTCCTCGGTGGTTCTGGGCTAGTTTGTGAGAGAGAGAGGGGGAGAGAGAGGGCGAGTCTCTGCACGGTGAGATATTAAACCGAGATCCCTGATGGCTAACCGAGAGAGGCGGCTGGCTGTTCCGTCAACAGCCGCATGGAGGTCTCGGCGCGGAAACTACCGTTAATACCCCAACACGAGTAGCCTACCCCGTTACAGGACGAATGACCGAGTTTCGACTAAACGAGATTTGCATAAATCGCATCGTTTTGTGTTATTTAAGACATTAATACATTTACCTCCGGGTCTTGCATCCAGTTTCTTCCCCGCTTTAGAGGGCAAGAAATTCGGCTATGGCCGACCTCGTTTGTACCCTGACACAGCTGTCGGTTTACTTCGCTTTTTCAAAGAGGCTGCCGACCGAGGCGAATGATAATAAATAAGCAAAAATACACCCAGATTCAGCGGGTGTTATGGTTTTTTTTCTCTTCCTGAGTGTATTTGCCGCGCACTCTCGCTGTATTATGAAACCGAGCAGCTTGTTTGTTGGCTTACCTGTCTCTCGACGTGAGCCTCGGTCTGGTTGTGGAGGAAGAAGGGGAGGGTTGAACGTTAGCCAGCACTGCGCCGTCGGTCCTGGGCTCTCGTCCCCGCAGAGATGGTCCTTCCCCCCCCGCCTCCATCTCTCTCGTCGTCTCCCTCCACTCATCGCGCAGCAGCTCCTCTCTCTCCATCCAACCATTTCGCTACGCTGAGACATCCACATATTTTCCGAAGTGGCACCGATGTATCTCAACTCAACCAAGGGCGATTATTTTAACTCCACTCGGCCGAACTTGTCTGATCTTCAGCCCAAGTTTGCACAATAAATATTTTTTTTGCTGAAAGACTCACAACAACAAAGTTTCGCCAATTGTTTTCTAATTTAAGTGCCTTTCGCAAATCTCGCATAACTTTTCATTATTAATTTAAAAATATATAATTTCTAATTTACATTAGATTAAGATTTTCTCTTATCAGTGTCAAATCTCCAATTGAGAGAAACCTATCTAAAAGGTCTCCAAAGCAGCCTCCATGCCCTTTTTACATTGCTCGATTCCTCTTTTAGCAAATTGTAAGAGGCTCTTTGACAGCTTCAATTTGGCCCAGCATGTTTTTTCTTTTCAACTCCACCTTGTGTGTTTGTGGGCGGAACCCCCGACCGTCCAATCCAGTCAGTCCGACTCACGGAAAACAAATGACTTTCAGGCACTCAGCCTTGTAAAACTGTGCTGCGTTCCTGTGATGTCGGAATTGTTGGCATCGTTGCATGAGAGCAGACAAACGTGTTGTCACTATTTGTATAGGGCTACGATCAAAAGTATTTAAATGAATAAATAATACACTACATATGTAATTCAATCATTTTATATAAATGACATGTGTTACATGACACAATAATGAAGTTGGAAACTACAATTCTACAATTCACTTAGCAGACGCTTTTATCCAAAGCGACGTACATCAGAGAGAAACAATCCATAACTAACACGTCTTAAATTATCTTGAAATGTAAGTTCATTCATCTTATTTGATGACATAGTAGAGTAGCCTTTACAGTACATTTTTACATTTCAAAATGTTTTTTCTCCGTATATGCTTAATAAATATTATTGATACTTGCTCACTTTTGTATTTTTTCCTTTTAATGTCCTTCTATTTATTTATTCACATATTTATCTCTCCCAGTTCCCGAAAGTTTCACTACACTCAAGCAGAAAAATACCCTGTCAAAAAAGTCATGCAGTGACAATCTTTTCAGATGCTAGAATTTACTTGATTTGCATGAAGGCAGCATTTAGCTGAGTGACAGGCGTTGAGTTTGTGTTGAACACTCCTCTATTAAATTGCAACATGAGTATAATTATCTGTGTTTTTGTATTTGCTAATGCATTAATGGACACAAACATAAAAGGTAGTTTTTATTTTAAATTAAGTGAAAATCCAAAGCATGTACAGTGTTTGAGGCACACAAAGACATGCTGAGAGGACAAAAGATGAATTTACAATTGAGTCTTTCCAGATAAAATTATTGGCACATCAATCAGCACTTCTATTTTATAATCCACTTTACCTAACAACTCTTGCTCATCCTTTTAATGTAACCATGAAAGCAATTACACACATAACATGAATAAACATAATTCTATACACATTCTAAACAGGTCAGCTGAACAGAAAAGACCACGTTGTTCAGTAAACCATACACAATATGTCAAATGAGGCAAACTAGAGCAACATATTTCAAAACATATTTTGAGAATAAACAAAGGCCTTTATATATGGTAGTGGCTTGTGTGATAGTCCCACAAAAATGTGATGATCTGTGTGCGTAACGGGCTCAATGGTTAAAATGTTCTTATTTAAAGAAGTAAATATTAGATTACATGGAAAACTATTATTGTAACATCACCAGAGCGACATCATCACAGCACTGCTAGGCATTTTAAAGCTAAACTGTAAAACACTGAACACTAAAAGAAAAAAAAACTAATATAAATAAATTCATCCCACATACTGAAGGTGAATGATTCCCAATACAAGGCATCGAGTGTTTGCCCTGCATGAGACTTTTCGTGCATTATTAAAAAAAAGTAAATAAACAGCAGTTAGATACGGGGGGAAGGGGAAACTAATTCCACAAAATAGAATATGAATATGAAAAGTGGAAAAGAAGATGGCCATAGTAGTAGCTAAGAGACAAAAAACAAAAAACCTGATTCACCTGCAGAAAAAAATTATGAAAACTAGATGTGAGAGGTATTTTTTCTTTAAAGGGAATGTATAATAAAAAAAAAATCTTGAAAATGTTTATGTTAACATATACATATCTCAAAGACAAATTATTTTTAATTACATATTTAGCCTACGGGTTTTTTGAATTCAGTTGAAAGTTGGTAAATGAAAAATGAATGGTGTTAGTTATGGCAGTGGCGACTCATTGTAGTCTACACATCCTCCCCAGTCTCCTCCTCAAACACCACTTTGGCATCATCTGCATCCAGCTGTAAAACAAACCCATCCAGTTACAACAGAGAAACACCTTATTGTCAGATGACGGTACAGTTCTAAGCTTGACATGATACAAAGAGGTACTTACACATTTCATCTCCAGGTTAGAGAAGAGATTGCCGGTCATGACCATACGCAAAGGGATGGTGAGAATGAGAACAAAAGGCAGAGCCAAAGAGAAGGCACTCATCTTCACCATCCAGAGGACAGCAAGGCACACAAGCTGGATAAATGTGAAGAGGTGCATCCGCATTGTGCTCACCTGTACATATGAGATCAATACTGAGAGTTAGCAAACTAAAAGCAAGCTTAAAGCACATTAAAATGAACAGATTGCTAAATAACATTGCGATAAAAGCCCCCATTGTTACAGACACAAATACACTGAAGTACAAAGAAAAACTGGAAAACAATAATGCTAACAAAGCCTAATGTGATTGTCTTGTGTATGGAAGAATTACTGAACAGGCTTATTTGGCATAGATCAAGAAGCCAGAGCATTTGTCTGAGGTCACGCTTAACAAATGTCTTTACAAATTAACCACAAAGAGACTTAAAATGACCAAAGAGTGCAACAAAATGACAACAGAAAGATGTGGAACAACTTCAAAGAGACACAAAATACCACAGTGAGATGCAAAATGACAACTTAGAGACACAAAACAACCCTGGAGATGGAAAACTGATCTAAAGAAGCAAGACGAACCAAAACAGTATCAGAGAGTTTACTGAGAAGGTTACAGAGAAGGTTGCATACCCTGGTTGCATAGGCGTCAGCTGGATGGTACTTCTTTGGCGTGATCAACAGAAGCATCCTGTCCCACATCTGGATTCCACTCAGAGAGGTGATACCCATGTAGAGGAAAATACCAAACAAGGCTGTCATGGGAATCATCTTCAGAATGGGCTCCATGAAGATAGAAACACCTGGAAGTCACAGAAGATAATTGTTGATGAAAGGAAAATAATGTTTTTTTTCCTGATTCCTGCAGTGTCAACATCAGCACTAGAGATGGCAGCACTTACCAACCATGATGGCCACAAGCATCCCACTGATCCTCTGCTCTAACACCTTTTCAATCTCTGGTTTTGGGCCCTTGGACATGACTGTGAGAGCGTTGGCGTGAGTGACTGATCGCACGGTGGCAGCACTCAGCCAGGGCACCCCGAAAATAGAGGAGATGCCTCCCATGGTGACCAAGAGAAGCAGATCAAAATGGAAACCAGATCCTTTCATCATCTTCCTCTCAGGTTTGCTCACAATCAGCCTGGAAATTCACAGAAGACATAGAAAGAAAACTTAACTTCATAAGCAATAATAATGCACACTGAAGTGACATTTTTTATTGAGTCACTCACGTGGTAATCTGGGACTCAAGGAAGATGAGAATGAAGACAAGCAGCGCCGGGACACAGCAGGCACCCATCATCCAAATAGGGAAAGGCTTCTTTTCTCCCATGGGGTTAATGAACCAGCCTCTGACTTTAGGGTTTGTCACCTCAACACCTTTTGGCACAACCAGTTTCTACAAGGGGACAGGATAATATTTAGTCAGTCTGTTTGTCATTTAATAATTACAGAAAGACAAAAAAGTTGACATTTTCTTCTTGGAGAATAATGGGGAAACTGGCGAGCTACGTTTTGGTTTAATGAAAGGGGAATGTAACCAAGAACATAGACACAATTTTCCTTTTTATGTGTAGGTTCAAACATTTTTGGACAAACATGCAAAGAAATCCTGACAATACACTATTATGCAGTATAATATGGCAAAGCAAATTAGAGGACCAAAGAAAAGCAGAAATAGTAAAAACTAACCAGTTGATTCTTGTTTTTACAGAATTAACCAGCCAGTGCACTAACCTGAGTGTAAGCATCCTCAATGCAGATGTCCACAGCAATCATGAAGAAAATAGCAATGGGGACACCGAAATCTCCAATCAAACGTCGCAGCTAGTGAAGAACAAGCCAAGGTGAAAAACACAAAAAAAGACTGTTTATTTTCAGTACCTCAGTGTTGCACCACATAACCATGTCTGTGACATACTGTATAAATGAAGACCAGCCTCTGGGTCTGAAAAGTGAAGCCAATGCATTGAACCTGCCTTCTTTTTAATGGCCAGAAGGGGGAAACATCACTGGTTTCAAGTCAAATTCTAAAGAGGTCAACCAAAATATGGCCCTGTGTCTCACTTGATTTATTACCTCAAAAAACATTCTCCATTAAGACTTTATGGTTTCAACCTCTATCTTCTTTTCTGTTTTCTTTGATAAACCGTGACTTCAATGTTGTATATTTTGGTTCCTTTACAGTACAATACACAGTAAAGCAGGGTAAGTCTTAAGGGTGGTGCTCCTCTATGATTAAAAAGCCGTGAAAAAGAACAAAGAAAAAAAGCCTTGTTTACAGTTCAGTTGAAAGCCACTCTAAAACTGGGCTTTCACATTTTCAGCAATTACATATTGTTTAAAGCCTGCGTTTTGGAGCCAAGATCACCATCCCAATAAAAATCAGAGTAACGGGAATATTGGATACACTTTGCTAGTCAAGCTAGCCATCTGTTACATTATATGTAATTTAACATTTGATAACCTCTAGCTTCTCCTAAGCTCCCCCCTATTGTCCAAATGTGCTACATTTTCCGAAATCCCAACGTGGAAATGGCTTAAATGTTTTGCTTAAGGCTTCAAAACAATGGACCACAGACTAGTGTCCAACTACTTATAACCAGTCAGTGCTCCAGACACTGAAAGACAAATTTACCGGGCCGGGGAAGTAATGACCAGTCTTGAAATGGCGGAGGAAGTACGCAATGGAGAAGCAGCCAAACATCAAGCACATGGACAGCAGGGCAGTGTTGGGGTAGGCCCTTTCAATCTCCAGCTCATGAATGGTTACGTTGCCATCTGGATGAAACTCAATGTGCTCCTTGACGACGGGGTGAAAGGGGTTGTCCATTGTGTCGTTTAGATGGTCGTAGTTCAGGATCAGAGGGTGGGTTTTGAAGATCTGAGCGAGAAGAGAAGAGAAGGCAACTTTAAGAGATAACAAATATATATGAACAGTATGAGGCATTAGGGAAATTGTGTCTTTCTGTGAAATGAACAATGAGATAAGGTGAGGAAACCTTCATGAGCTTATTGAAGGTCTCATAGATGAAGATGAGCGAAATGAGGATGGAGAAGATTTCTTGAGTGAAGCGAGAGATGAATCTGACCAGGAAGCTGCCCTCCACAGCAACGATGATGACCACAATCACTATCAGCCACATCCCCACCCAGATACGACCCACAATGTACTCAAAGCCCTGGGACTTGCAGAACTACAGTATGGAATGAATGAAGGAAAGTTGGTTAGTGAAGAAAAAAATGCTTTCTAATGAGGAGTTTAAACATCTGACAACTCAACGTACAGCAAAAAAGGCTTCCTCAAACACCAGCAGCGGTCCAGAGAAGCCAATGACGAGGACCGGCTGGGCGGCGATGAGACAGAAGATGACACCCTGGATGCTGGTAGAGACCATTAGCTCTGACACACCCATCATTTTATCAGTCTTGTCAGCTAGGGACAGAAAAGAAAGAGAATGATTTATCTAATCAAAGATCAATAAACTCCTGCAATTAAATTCATGTACGTCTGTCCATCTGAAACTTTTTTCTTTTTACCCAGAAGCCCTCCGAAAGTGATAGCAGGGGAAAGGGCCGCAAAGTAGATGAAGATGACTGCAGCGAGGACCTGTGGGTTCAGAGCATCTGTGTAGTCACTGATGTAGTGGCGGTAACGACGCTTTATATCCTTTATCATCCCACCAAAAGGATAGCCTGTACGGGCCAGAGGGTCCTCACGCGGCTCCTCTGGAGCCTTCTCAGCTGGACATTCACATAAATCAAACATAATATGGACATTAATATTGATGACTCTGCCTTTTTGCTACTGCTTTGAAGTACAGGTCGCATTATAGTTGGGTTTGAAAAGAAAGCATGTTTACTTCAGCACTTCATTTTCTGTAGCCCTACATATTAAACAAACAACATACAGTATGACTTACACCCTGTGGGTTATGCTAAGCTAACCAGCTATTGGCTATAGCTTCAAATACAATGAAATATGAGCGTACAGTGTGCTGACCTCTGATTCTGTCGCCGAATGCGAGACGAGTGTCTGAGGGACGGAGTCTGTCACGCAACATCTTTTGCTGGAAATCGATGATCGGTTCAAGCATTCCCTTATCCTGGATCTCAGTGGGGGGGATCACAATGCTGCAGTCCATGAAGTCAGCGATTGCATTGGTTAGATCTTTGTCAGTCTGTGCCAAGAAGGCCTCCAGACAGAACACCTGTAGATGAAAAAAAAAACAGAGAAGTTATAGTAATCTGCCGCAAAACAACATACATGTTAACCAATTGAGTAGCCTACCATTAGAAAACAGGTGATGTGAGCATTTAAACAAGTCTTTGCTAGAGGTTCTGTTTGCTAGGTTGTAAAATATTCCATTCCTAGCCTAGAAGATTATGTTAGCTTGTTACTTTTATGGTAGCTGAAAAATGTGTCCTTTTGTATTGTATAACACTATGGACAAAAGCTAACATTAGCACTCCACTGCCTAAATGATATAACTTTGTTTTTGTGTTACACCATACAATAGGAAAGGCCATTTTTTGATTATGTTAAAGCTAGCTAACCGACATTAATGTTGATTAGATGTCGGTTATATGCTAATATTAGCTGTTGAGCCATAAAATATGTGTTTTTTGATAACAATATATTTTTAGTTGCTGGGTTGCGGTGAAATTAAAATCTATCAAATCAGCTACATTTTTACAATTGACTTCAACATCTTTCAAAATGGCCGCTATGTGAGTCTTGTGGGCTCATTGCTAAAGCTGAATTTCTCTTCTCTCTTACCCAGTCGGCCATCAGAGCACCCATAGAGCGGCCACTTTCACTGTAGTCTATGTTGCTCTGGCTTGGACCCACCAACACAAAGACAAAGCGTACAGGGACAGGCGACTCCAGGGATGAGTCCATCACCACAGAGTCTCTGAGTCTCACAAAGGCCACCACTGGTTTCTGCAGGATGTCCAGGACACCTATTGAAAACACAGACTTGATTATCTGCATCAAATAGGAACCACTGAACAAACCGGCCCCATCTTATAAAAGTAAACATTGAACCAGATAACTGAATATAAATTATGTGAACATACCTGAGAGGACAATTGAGGCCTCCATGTTGTCAGAGGTGTCTCTCTGCAAACAAAATCACAGGTGCAACAGTACAGTTAATGCAAAAGACATGAAATGATAAAAGTGGATAAAAACGTTTTTTTAAAATAGCTATACCTTCTTGGTTACAGAAAAGGTCTGCATTTCAATGTCTCCAGAGGCAGTAACATCAGGCTCCCCAGACTGACTGGAAGGACAGATTACATGGCAATAAGGTGCATGCTGTGAACGTTTTAATACCTGACTGTCTTAGAAAAAAACAGAGTTATTGTGGGTAGTGGTTGCAATACCTGCGTCTCATGAGGAGAGCTCTCAGCAGCCCGTCCCGATCACTGGATCGGATCTCACCCTTGTTTAGAAGCTCATCGGCCACCTTCTCAGCCACAGCAGACAGGCTGCTGGCATTCAGGTCAAAGATGACAGCACCTGAGAACATTTAAGTTTGTTTTGAACTGGTCATCAAAATGTAAGTATTTTAGTTGGAAACTATTATACATTTTTTTTAAGGTCACCTGAGCTCATGGCTTTGCGTAGCTGGATCAAACTCTTAAAGGTGAGATAAGAGACATGAGAAGGACCCCATTTTCCTGTAGCAGGGTTTAAATTCTCCTCGTAGCCCACCCATCGACTGGTCTCCTGCCAGGTGCTGCCCTGAAGCTCATTCAGCTCCACGTAGGCCTTTGGTAGTGCAATGATATCAGTTATTGAACACAGAATTATAATTATTGGTTGATTGTCATTAGCAAATTAGCTAACTGATACGTTTTTAGAGTTTCCACTTACTTGGGCATCCCCTCTTGTTGTGGCATTTGTGTTCAGGTTCAAATAAGCTGAAATAAAGAGACAAAAGAGTTATTTTGGCACAGATACAAAAGTCAATTGAACAACAGCTGCATAGCCTTTGGGAAAAACTCACCCTCTGAACTGCTGGGGATGACGATGGCCTCCATCGGTGGCTCATTCTCCTTCTCATCCTGCCTCCTCTCAAGGGCAAAAATGTCACTCTGGCCCGGTGGTATCCTATTTTGTGGATAAAAAAAAATAAAAAAATAAAATAAGGTAGTGGAATTTTCTTATATTTACTCAATACATGATGAATCTAGTAATTGTACAGAGCAATTTGTTTCAATTCCATTCAAGAAAGAGCCTCAATAGGGTGATCAAGTTATCCAGATCTCAGACTTCTATTAGTGCGGTTCTTTTCTTGGCCACAAGAGGGCGACATTGTTTAACCTATTTTTGTATTATTATCATTGAACGCATATGTGCCCTACATTTAGACTTGGGTAAAATTCACCTTTGTATATACAGTTAATACGAACTCTCTTTAAAAATTGGCAAAGCTTTAACTTATTGATGGCCCTATAGCTGCTTTCATATCATTGTGAAGTTATTTAAAACTTTATGATTTGTAGTGTTGGCCTACTTGTCAAGATGAAAATAAATGTCTGTGAATCTTAATTTTTCCTAAAATAATACAAGTGAAAAGCAGTGGTTTCAGTGTAACCTTGACTTTGAACCTTTATTGATATGTCATTATTGGCCACGTTTGTGTAGTACCACCCAACTGGTGTCTTAAAATCATGACCTTAAAGCTCCAGTGAAGACATTTTGGTTTGTGTTGTTTTTAGCACCCCCCTGTGGACAAAGTGAAAATTCTTATCTCTTTTCTGACCCCGTCAAGCAAATGAGTAAGAAGTCTTTTCTCACAAAAACATCTCTTTCTTGCTGCTTTCATTTAACTGTCAAACATATCACTCATGGAAAATGTTTACCTTGTAAAATGTTAAATAAAAGGCTTTTCCTTCAGTGTCCAACAAACACCCCCATGTCAGCGTTTAAAGAATTTAAAATAACTATATTTAAATAGTAAGTTTTGTCGCAGAGGGCTTTGTTTGATTTTGTACATCATAAAAAGACACCACCATTAGTTTCAGCCTGTTTCATGATGAGCAGTAAACTCCTTAGAGGAGCTTTAAAAAGTAGTCAGGGTGAACAGGTTAGCAAACAGTTACCTGTTGTACACGTAGCATAAATGTAGAGCACATTTGATTTAGATTTAAAGATCCCATATTATGCCCTTTTTGGGGTTCATATATCTAATGTATGTGCCTACTAAAGTACGTTCACAATCGCTAATGTTCGAAAAAAGTGTCTGTTTTCATGTACTGCCGATCGATGCAGCCCGTCTCATCTGCCTGTGTTTGTAACGCTCAGAAGTGCCCACATCAGGGTCCCAACGTGTGCCAAGTCTGATCTGATTGGTTGGCCGATCTGCTCTGTTGTAATTGGTCAGTCGTTCAGACAATTCTCGGAAATGTTACGCCCCTTTTACCATATTGGGAATACAGCTACTGTGCAGCATGAGCTTGTGCTTGCTACAACGAGCCAATGGGCTTGGATCAGTGACACCACACTGGCAAGACGTCACACTGGCAAATTTCAACGAGGGGGGCTAGGGACCGAGCATGACATGCTGCTACTGCTACTGCTAACAGGAGGACGTAGGAGAAGCCGCGTTTCTGCGGTCTTTGAATTTTTGCACATAGATATGCCTAAACATGCACAAGACACCTGGAAAACACACTAAAGAGCATATAAAACCAGAAAAAGCATAATATGGGACCTTTAATATGAATTTGTATTTCAGGTCATCAGATGAATGTCCCCCTTTTTATCTCATGTTTTGACTCCACCCGCTCCTGAAGGAAATATTTGACTTCTCTTCAGCTACGTCTGTGATGGTGTTCAGTGGCTAGTTTGAGGCTAAAGCTTATGTATCAATCGAAAGAATCAGCCTAAAGAAGAGGGGAGGACTCACAGTCTCACTGGAGAAGGGAAGGCTGAGTCATTTTCTTCATAGGACATTTCACTGCCCTAAACATGAGGAAGTTAAAAAGAAATAAAAGCAGAACATTTAAGGAAATAGTTACAACAAAGAGAAACAAATGATATGCTGAAACATAATCAAACATCAAAACTATCCGACAAAGCGCACCAGAGTTCTTTTCAAGCGGACCAAACGGCTTAGGTGTGACCAAGCACCATTAATCACTAAGACCAGTTATACTTTATTGTAGTTCCCCTTTTACATCTAAACTGCAGAAGCTATTTATAAGAAAACACATTACTTTTTCAAAGTGCAATTTCCTTCAATATTACAATCTATTATAGGATCTTTGTAATTGAAAATGTAAACTTCATGTTGAAAATGTTACTATGATAAAACTTTAAAGGCAAAGAAGACCCACCTCCTCAAAGCTGAAATTGTTTTCCATTGCTGTAGATACCCGTTCTTTCTCTTTCAGCTACTTTTATGCATTCCCTAAGACAGACAAAGATTGAATGAATGATCAAAACAAGAATTTAAAATCCTGAGAAACAACCAAATGAAAGATAACATCCTAACACAGTTTTCATGTATACAGGTGAAGCATCCAAAACACAAAAATCAAATCCTACAAATGCACAACATATTCCTTAGGAACTTAACAAAAATGCGTTTACTCCATAGGTAACTAAGTTTTCTTTTTACTATTGTTTGTCAGCCACTACAGAAACCTACAATGCCTGTTTGGAGGTGTTTTTGAGGCGACCTTGATGAAGATACCGTCGTCTGCCGAGCCTCCGGACAGATAGTCGTTAGCCGTTGAGACTGTGAGCTACGTTATATTTGAAAAAGATGCTCATACGTGAAGAGCCTTATCTTGTGGTTACACCCTTCTCTTCAGTAGCAGTGCAGTGAAAAAACTTTAAATGCAGCCACCTTAACATATAGCAATACAAAACGGTAACATTTAAACAGGAATATTCAAATTCACAAAGTTTTTAGACTTATATTTAATTTGTGGATTACATTTCAATTTAGGAAAAAAAAAAAGTAAACAATTCTGTTGCTCTTTTTGTTAAATTGCTACTCAAAATATGTCTTAGTCGATTACGTTAACTGAAGTATCACTTAGGAAAGATAGACTTGTTGCAAAATCTTGATAAGGAATTATTCTTAGAAACTCATAAAAATACATATATGGGCAGACAATTGAGACCCTATTCTTAATAGTCACAAATCCTTATACTTTAACACCATGAAGAAATATGATAATTCAGCTACAAATCACAATAGACAGCTGAGATCATTTCTAAAGTGCTACAAAGGACCATTAACAGCTTTCAGAATTACAGAATGATAATTGCACATGACCATGATCTACAACGAGTAAAACCAGCTTAAAAAATTGCAAAACAATCATCTTTGTATGTTCAGGTGGATATTCCTTCAAAATAATTATTCTAAGTAAAAGAATAAAAACATTTTATGATAAAAAAAAAACAATTTGGAGAGAACTCCCGCTCTTATCTGACATACACCACAGAGAGAGAAAATAGCCATCTTATGTTAGGAGCCGTTCAGATATCTATTCGGTTTGTTTTCAATTTTTTACTCAAAGCAGTGCCACAAAGAAGTGCCTGACCCCTGTCCAGAGGAGGCCACACCCTTACCTGCATGCAGGTACTCCCACCTGGTCTCCAGCAGTGGAAACAGGACGCTTTCTGCTCTGTCAGCCTAGACGAGCCCGGGGATAAAGTGAGCCAGAACAAACCAAAAAGACGATTACAGAGAGAGAACTAGAAGAGCGGGAACACCCATACAAAACTACGTCAACCCTAAGAAGAACCTGTACCCCACAACCCCTTCTGGTTGCTGAGCAACCGAGCTAGAGGGTGAAGGAGATAAAGCCTCTGTGAGAGACAAGCAGCCCTATCCGACAGGGACACCTTGAGGTGGGGGTATCCCAACCTCGCCCTCCCTCCCAGCATGCACCAGGTCCGAGCCAGGACAAGGGCAGTAAGAAGAGCCTGCAGGCCTGATTCCATCCTAACTTAGGGGCACGCAGGGGGTAAAGAGGGTATGGAAGGGGGCAACTTACATAAGCATAGGGAGAGCATCTTAGTACGTCATCTTGTTTACGTGTTGGGGATTCCCCTCTGACGAGCGGGGATGTTCCTCTGCACATGATTATCTTGAAGAAAGATAAACACAATTAAAACATCTTGGTTCATTTCAGCCCTAAAGCTCCCTTGCATATGTGATATTGTGGCCACAGGGTCAGCCATCTTCTGCCATTTACTGGAGGTCCAGGCCGGTGGTCCAACCCCATCTGATAAAAAAAGACACTGACACAGGAAGAAGCACTTGTTAAACAGAAAAACATCAGAGATTGACACGTATTTTAATAACATAAAAACAACCCAACAACATGTCTGTGATGACAGTTTCTGCATAGGAGCTGTAAGAATGTGAAAGTAATTTATTGGACTGTCAGGTTTATAATTGGCAATAGGCCTACTTTTTGACAAATGAGTGTTTTGTAGTGATTTAACCGCCAAATTTGACTATCGACCATCGACTTTAAATATTAATGGAAGAAGCCTTAGTGATGTCACCTATCTGTTACTGCAGGTGGACTTTGGAGTACCATCAATGGTGGTCGCCATGCTAAAAATACTCTCTCAACCTTACTTTCAGTTAACCTAACAACTAAGAGGTGGAGCTCAGGCTTGTTTTAAGACTCTTGACAAACCGCTACACTGCGCCCGCCTGTTAATCAGGTCAGCTACGTGCCTTATTGTGAAAAAAGCTTATCCTTTATAAAATCAAAATGGACAAGTTATCAAAAAATTCATCCCCTCTACAGAGTGTGCTGATTGAGACATGAGCTAATCAGCCCTATTTCGTTTTTGAACCAGGCTGTAAGCATGGGGTTAGGGTTAGGGTTCTGCTATAAAAACTAGCTTTTTTGTGTATTTGACTTCCGGTGCTTCTGCTGCCAGCCTCAAGTGGACCCTCAACAAACTGCAGGATTTTGCACTTCTGCCTTGGCTTTGTTTTTTAACACCGGAGGTTTCCGCTTGTTATCGACTCAGCTTGCATTGACTCGTCTAGGTGATAACAAAGAAGGGTACCAAGCACTACCCAAAATCTTTCCCAAAAAGTAAAAGATTTAAGTAAGGGTGTATTCATAATAAGCCGTTTGGTCCGTTTGAAACAAACTCTGGTGTACTTTGTCAGATAGTCCGTTTGGTTTGGGGTGGTGTGAATGCTCAAATGAACTCGGTTCACTTCCAAGTGCACCAGAGATTTGTTCGCCTTGAGAACGCTTTCCGAACCAAACAAGGTAAGTGAACCAAAAAGCACTGCGCATTGCGTGTTAAATTTTGCGTCTGGAAACGATGTCAAATAGGTGCACCAATCGTGGCTAACGTTAGGATTGCTAACAACACCAGCCTTCAGTTCTCCTTGCAGGTTAACGTCCACATGCCTCTGGTTAACGTGGTTACACATCGCTCCAGTTGATATGCCAGTTTAACCTGACACAGCCTACAAATTAGGCCTACTTTATCTACATTTTATAAATCAAAATACTGCCAAACTGTGCCACCCTAAGGCATGCCATTCTTCCACTATCTTGTTGTTTAGTTTCAGGTCATAGTGCAGCATTAAAGTTGAATGGCAGTAGCCACTGACCGGAGCTACAGCCCAAGCTAGTGACGGGTGGCTAGTGTACACAACATTTGACAGGCTTTGGTGCGCTTCACAAAGTGCAGTCTGAAAGCAAACCAAACCTAATAAAAAAAACAACAGTGTTGCAACTTCACCCCTGAATCGCACCGAGTCCACCAGACTTCATATGTGAAAGCGACCTTAGAGAAACCATGTTGCTTATCCTAGCAGTGGTACTGAGACACTGGCATTTTGAAATTGAAAAGCAATTAGTAAATGTAATAAATCCCACTCAATGAATCTGTTTGTTATTAAGATATTCTTTAATGTATGCAAATTGGATATTTTGAAATTTGTGAACATTTTATCAGCTAGGAGCCTTGATACAAAAAATGTATACTGCAAAAGGTGGTTTGTGATTAAGAGAAATCAAGTGGGGCACATGTGTTTACATACTGAACATCTGCAATGTTGTTACATTGATTGATAAAAAAACAACCCCACTCAGCCATCAGTGGAAATATATAAATACTGTCCAACTCACAGTGAGACACAGTGGGCCCCAGCTATAGTGACACAGTGGCACACGCCTGTTATCACCAGTAGTGGAAGCTATCTGTTGTGTCCATGTGTCTTCACACAGAACATGCAGACACTCCCAGTCTGCACCGAGCCATTTTCATTCAGATGTTCAAAGTTTTTAATGTTAACCCAGAATTCAAAGATAGTTGTGGTGTTTTGAAATCGTTCCTAAGAAAGTACGAGATAAAAATAAATCAATCCATACAAATGTATCACCTAAAATAATCTAGTTTTAAATGACATAACATCATTTTCCTATAAATAATCAGCATGCATTTGGATAAATTGTGACTCAGGCTTTTTAAATTTAAGAAGTTAGGGGAGAATAATAAGTCATGGGCTTTCAACTAATTACACCTGTGTCATTAAAGCTGTTTACAGGCTCTGCTCTTTTGTGGTTAGGGTGCAAAGAGCTCTATCAGTATTTGAACAAACACTTCTGATGTGGGTTATCACTGAGGACCAGAGCCAGCACCAAAGACCCACCTAGTCCCAGAGTATGACACTGACATACACAACCTGCCTCACATTAAAATGCAGTAAATACACAGTGGAGACACTGTCCCCACTTCTTACACAGTGATACATATACACAACATGAACTTGTCTTTATAACAACTTCAGTGGTTCATTAGAGCTTAAAACAAATAGTCCACACATTGAGTAGCTGATAGGTGACGTAATCTAATAATATATAGTTAAAAGAGACTTCCTACCGTCTTTGTTTTTAATCCAATGAATAAGATTTTTTTTGGGTAGAAGAAGAAAGTTAATGACCATCGAAAACGACAGACCCTTTTCATTTTTCAAGCATTTTAAGACTTAACGACTTACTGATTAATCTAACAGCAGATCAATCAAGAATGAGAAAGGTTTTTGAAAGCAGCCCTTGTGTTTATACCATGTAGTCACAGCTCTGATACGATTTCTGAGCTGCAAGGATACTTATCATAAAAGTAAATTAAACATTCTCATTATTTGCTGTATACAATTGGTTTACACAGTTCAAATCAGAACAAATTAAGAAACCAACGCTCCAGGATTATGAGTTTTTTATTTTTATTTTTTTAAACCACATCATATACCTGTCTTCTTTTGAATTCTCTCCATGCATTCGACTGTTAATATGAGATTCTCTCTCTTTGAGCGGAGTGGGGATGCCGGAGGCCAAACACTGAATATGACAGTCTTAGTTGAATTTGGCGCCCCTTAGTGTATTTTGGTTGCAGGGCATTTAAAGCTCTGCATGCCTTCTGAAAAATCAAGATTTCAATCTTTGCTGTAGTTTCCTAAAAGCTCTAAAATTCAAATACAGTCTCTCAGGCACTTTTTTTTTATTGTCTGCCAAAGAAATTAACTAACAGTTATGTTAAATAGTTAGGAGTTCACACTTTTTTTTTTTACTATTAGACAACTGGACATTAAAGTTTACTTATATTCCAATTTTAAGAGTCTGAAATGTCCTCTTTCTCTCTCTGTGGGTGCAGAGAGGAATTAAAGTATGTAAATAGCACCAATGCTTTTACAGACTTGAACAACTGTTGCCATGCAGGTTAACCAACATACCAGGAGAAAAAAAACCCTGTTCAACCTGTGTTGTTAATCTTACTGGCAGTTGCTAAACAACATTGACAAGGGACCCATTTTGATAACACTGGATGGATGCCTCCCATAGGTGCAGCTCTTTATAAAAACTGCACAGTCACCACCACACCCAGTGATTTATGCCCTATGTGTGCAGGTTTTTTTTTTTAAACATGCAAATAAAAAAAGTCTGATATGTACTGTAAAAGCAGCACAGGAGAAGATTTCTGAAAAAAAAAAAAAAAGTGCTAACATAGTACATCTGTTAGGTCTGTATATGATCAACCAGATTTTCTGTAGAGCGGGTTGAAAATAAAAGTCAAAAGACCGTACTTAAACAAGCTGAACCTTTATTTGAAGTTTACAGTTTTGACATTTGAGGAAAAAGTGCTGATTATTTGTGGAAAATGAGCCGATCTTACAAGCTGTGAGCTGACAGACCAGTGGGTGGTGGTCTTCAGAATGCACTCATGATGATCGATTGAGAACCAGTTTGAATTACCCAAGAGATGTATCAATTTGATTTTGCAAGACTAGTAGTGCAAATGTAAACCATGTAATAATTATGTGACATAGCTTCACTTTGTAATGGAAGTGTTTGTACATACTCAGAAAAAAAAAGTAAGAGAAATGATGATTCAGCATGAATCTACAGATGCCACTATAAAGAGTTTCCCTTCATGCTAAAAAAAGTATGTTGCACTACTTTGCAATGCCAGTGAACATACAAATTAAACTAATAACCACATGAGAAATAAAGAAAAGAAAATGCCAAAAACATAGTCAAGCAGTAATTAAAAAATTTCCAGGCAATGAGGTTGTAGGATAATAAAAGCAAGTGCCTTTAAAACCCTTCTTGCAACATCTTCTCCCAGTCTCAGTCCCTACAAAGTAGGCAACTCCAGGCATGGATTCATCATACCCTAACCTTCAAGTTTACGGCTGGGGCAATCATTAACAGCCTGAAGCACCACGATGAGAACAGAGAGGGGAGCCAGAGGGCAGAGAAGAGTTTGATGACCTGCATCACAGAAAGCGGCAAGCTGTCGTATTGCATCTCTTTTGTTGTTGTACAAAGTGTGGTGTCTATCCCTGACCGTTTCAAAGAATGGAGCTAGGCCAGAGGTGGTGTTGGCAGTGTACAGTTGCACAGGCTTGTGTTGATGCAGTCGATGGTAAAGGCAGGACAGAGATGTTTACATGATGACGCATGGCGCCTTGCTTTTGGTGATCTTTTGCACGGGTTTCCCAGCAGAGGCGTTCTCCAATGCATTTCTTATCTGTAGCAGGTAAGAAAGACACAAAGATGACACTGTTATGATCATAAACTTTAATTTTAACACTCTTCAAAAAGGTGTTTTTAATCAATAAACAAAAACAGAGAGTAAAAATAAGCTTAAAGTAAAACACACATTAAGAAATACATGTTTAAGAGGGATTTAAATGGGGAAAAGCGCTGTCCAGTTTCATCTCATCAACAATATTCTTTCCAGAGACCTTTCATTGTTGTTATTTACATGTTATGGGCAGTTTGAATGAGTTTTTAAAAGCCAGTAGGTGACTCACGTCCTCCTCGTAAGGGAAGCCACCCAACTCCATCTTGGAGAAGATCAGCTGCCCGTTGACTTCAACCTCAAAGCTGCCTGCAAAATGGAATCAATATTAGAAGTTCACCTCCATGCTGACTTGATGAACTTTCCTGAATCAAAATCGTATCAGAAACATAGTATGCAGTGGTTCCCTGTTCAAGTAAAGACTTGCTCAGTTGTTGCATTACTTGCCTGTTCTTCCCACAAAGCCTGACACCTCCGCCTCAGGAAACTCATCTTTGATACCCATGGCGAGTTCCCTATAGCGGGGTTCGTATCCTCATCCACCACTGCATGGAAACAATTCATTTTTAAAATGATTATCAGGTTACACTGATCTCCTCAGAGTTAGCACCAGTTTGCTCGCAACGCTTAGTAAGCCTAGCTGTAAGCTAAAGATGCTAACGTTAGCTATCAACAGTGGTTATCGTGTTGGTTTAAACTAGGTTAAATACACAAACTCATAAAGGTAAGCTTGAAACATACAATGATAAAGATGGTGCGTAACATAAAGAGTGTAAATACCAGTATTCAACTCTTATTTTCACCCCCATTGTCGTTTCTTGTGTTGTTCTTCTGCAGCAGGGAACACGGCAGATAAAGTCAGCTCCGTCTTATTCTGTGTGCTCGATGGTTTTATAGCACTGAGCAGCTGAGCGGGGCGGAGTCTATGTGACAAAACATAGGTGGCGGCTGCTTAAGAAAACTCAGACCAAAAACAAGTTTATTTACAATCTGAAGGGTCAGTGTATCTTTTGGTCATTCGATTTTCCTTTCAGAAACGGGTATTAAAAAACAAAAAACGTGTTTTTTTTTTGATTTTCGTTTTAAAATACAAAAAATAAAATTGAAATACAAGGCGTCATTCTTTTTCATGGTCAAAAAAGGATGAGCGAAGTTAAAAAAATTATTCGATTTTATTTTCTATTTCATAGAACAAAAAACTAAAATCATTAGAAAACGGAAACGAAGAAAAGGCCTGTTTTTTCATATTCTGAGACCGGATCTTGTCATTTACAAGGCAATGAGACCGCGGTCAAGTGAGCCGTCTTTTGCAAATCCTCGGTCAAGCCAGCCACAAGCTCCGGTCTTTTAATTACAAATAACACATTTAAGGCACTTGCAGGCGAACTTTCTTTAGCCAGACTAAACCTGATTTAACCTTGATTCTTAAAAATCCCCATGTAAGCCTATTAGCCCTATTTTCTTTAATAGGGCTTCTTTGTCTTTTCTTTCTTTCTTGACTTGTTTTTGGTTTCTAAATATTTCCTAAACATGTTGATATGTTTGGGATTGTTTTCCCCCTAACACTGACAGTTCTCCCCCTTTTGCAACTTTCTTACTATTAGACTTATTCTGTGTGTTTTCTGTAGCATTATAATTAACTATTTCTATTCACTCATTGTTTTCTTTAAAATATATTCCTGTATCCAAAACCTGATGAAAAATTGAGATCATTTGATTGATTTTGACATGATATTTAAAAATTATTTTGTGCATTTTTTTTCACAGAATAACAATTACCCACACTGCCCACAGTCTTCTGTTTCTTTTAATAGTGGACTGTGGACCTGCTGCAGAGAGGTGTGGTTCTTACTCTTCACTTCATGCCAGTCTGGTTACTCATTACAGACAACCTTCAGACTCATAAAAACATAAAACACAAACTTCTGTAGTCAACCTGTTTCCACATTTCTCACCAAGAAAGCAGAAACACGGACATTATCATTGAGATGTGAATGAAAAATGTTAGTTTTTAAGAAATCGTCCAGCTTATAGATAATATAAGATGGCAACCAGCGATGTGTCGACATGTAAGTTTTGCCACACCTTTCTTTTTTATAACCAGAAAATCCAGGAATATGTTTAAAATATGACTTTTAAACAACTTCCTACTGTATTGTGTTATATCATAAATGAGTTTTACATATATAATCTTGTATTTTCTTTCCATTTACATCCCATACTCTTACTTTTTTTTGGTCTATTTTTACTACTGATTAGCAATGGAGATACTTCCTTTAGAGCTTTTATAGATACTCTAATTATTTTCTTTTAGTGTCATATACTCTGAGATTCAAAGATTTAAGGTGGTATGATTTTTCAGTTTAGAATATAAATGCACAAGAAAAAAAGGAATCATATCTGTGCACTTTCGTATACTTTGTACATGTACTCTAGTGGCCTTGTA
Organism: Tautogolabrus adspersus; assembly: GCA_020745685.1. NCBI lineage: Eukaryota > Metazoa > Chordata > Actinopteri > Labriformes > Labridae > Tautogolabrus > Tautogolabrus adspersus. The sequence goes on from CM036553.1 coordinate 16,477,878, forward strand.
TATTTTGAGTAGAGGTGGGGAAAAATCGTTTTATGTAAAAATCGAGATTCTCATCTTCTGAGATTTTAAATCGATTCATAACTTCCAAAACATTTTTTTTTGGCTAATCAGTCACTCCCTGCTAAGTGCTAAGGCTATCTCTTTCACTCAGTAGAATGCCAAATGGAGCAGCAAGAAATTCAGCCAGTCTCACAGATGACTGGAGTAGATCCTGAAGTATGTACTAATTCAAAAATAGTCTTTGAATCCATGGATCCATGAATCCAGAATCGTTTTGAATTGAAAATCGATTCTGAATCGAATCGTGACCCCGAGAATCAAAATCGAAATCGAATCGTGAGACACCCAAAGATTCCCAGCCCTAATTTTTAGTGCAGCAACTAAATGATCAATTAGTTCAAAAGTGTCTGCACATGTGGTCAATCATATTTAGATTAGAACTATGTCATAGGCTTTCACGAATTGCTCGTTTAGTCCACTAACAGAACATTTTTTGTTTTGATTTGCTATCATAAATGAGAAAATAAATTCATATATCTCAATTCAGAATGCTTGTTGCTTTTTAAAGAAAAGATACTATATGTGCATCTGTTTGCAACTTAAACAGATCTGAAAGCAGACAGCTTGAACTTGATGACATAATGTGCAATGATTGAAAACATGCTGAATTGTAGTTAAAAGCATTTACAATAAGACAACAATATAGGAGGACAAAGTCCAAATAGCAGGTGATACAGATACAGTAGACTATAAGTAGTCATCCTATAAGAAAGCCTCTGTGTTGACATTATCATTGTATCGTTTTATGCATTTGAACACATTTTAATCCTGTGTTTAGCAAAACCTCTTCAATGATTGTTTGTAAGAACAGTTGAGTTCTAATCTGAGACCACGAAACAAGTGAATTTTCTCCTTTTTGCTTCAAAAAGTTGTTGCTGCTTCATTTACTTTTCGCTAACTGATTGATTGAAAGACTCGGTGTAATACTTAATACTGTTCCAATGTGAATTTTTTCTCCTCACATAATATCTTGTGAATCCATTTGAACAGAAACTTTGACTTTCCCCCTCTCTCCCCTCTCTGTGTATTTACTGTATGTCTTTTTCTTTGCCAGGGGACGGCTGGAGCACATCACAGTTAAAGATCATCCTTCTTGGTGGGAGAAACTCTAGCAAGAGGTGTGTGGGGAACCTGATCCTGGGCCATGAGGAGTTTGTCACCAAAGAGAGGACCTCATGCTCCCGCAGGCTGGGTGTGGTGGAGGGGAGGTGGCTCACGGTTGTGGACACCCCTGGCTGGTGGTGTGACTTCAGTGCTCGGGACACACCTGAGCTGGTGAAGAGGGAGATTATCAGCAGCGTGTCTCTGTGCTCACCAGGCCCACATGTATTTCTGATTGTTATCAAGGCAAGCTCAGCCTTCTCGGAGAGGCGTCGCAGGGCTGTGGAGGAGCACGTGGGCCTGCTGGGTGAGAGCGTGTGGAGCCACTGCATGGTGGTGTTTACCTGCACTGACAGGTCTGAACACACAGAAGCATCAAAGCTCGTACAGGCGGGGGGAGACGCCCTCTGCTGGCTCAGTGACAAGTGCAGTAACAGGTGCCACAGTGTTGTCCTGAGTGATGATGCTGAAACCACCAAACTGCTGGAAAAGATACAGGAAGCTGTGACAGAAAATGGAAACAGAGCGTTTGAGATGCATGAAAAAGTTTTACATGCAGCTGCAGAGGAGAAGAGGAGAGTGGAGGAGATGGCCCAGAAGAGGTTTATGAGAGTGAAGAAACGAAGAGCTCTCATGAGAGGTGAGTTCATCTTTGAAAAGTGTTTCTTATTTTGGCTGGGATATCCGTCAATCATGCTTTTTCAGACTTTCAATAGAAATTGTGTCAGTCAGGTATAGTTGATGACTGATTTTAAGTGCTCTTTGTGCGGCTAACGCAAGTGCTGTTGTTCAAAAAGGACATGTCATGTTCATAAGCCTCTGTGCGCCAGGCTGTGGAAGACAAGAAAAACAATAATGCTTTAGTTTAAAAAAAATGTAAGTTATTTTTTGGGCCTTTATGCCTTTATTAGATGAGACAGAGAGAGGGACAGGAAATGTTGGGAGGAGAGAGTGGGGGATGACATGCAGCAAAAGGCCGAGGTCGAATTCGAACATTTCACAAAGTATTGAACCGTTAGGGACGTCTTGCTGTTCCTTGACCTGCAAAATCCCTCTATTGTATCTTGTATCAAATAGAAGTCAAATAAACACTTAGGCTACTAAAACTTTCTCACCCTGCTCTATCTTTTCACTCTTACTCTTCCAGAGAGGCTACAGCCCATTACTGATATTCGGATTGTTCTAATTGGAGCAAAGGGTTCTGGGAAAACTTCCACAATTAACACCATCCTGAATAGAGAGAGCACAATGTCACAGAGGAGAACGGCCCAGTGCATGGCGAGAACAGGGGTGGTGTTTGGGAGACAGGTGACTGTGGTGGACACACCAGGTTGGTGGATGAACTACTTCAGTGATGAGACCCCCGTGTTTGACCAGAGGGAGATGGTGCTCAGTTTGTCACTCTGCCCCCCGGGGCCTCACGTCTTCCTGCTGGTGATCCGCGTGGACAGGGCCTTCACTGAGACCTACAGGAGGGCAGTGGAGGAACACCTCCAGTTGATCGACCAACACATTTGGAGCCGTGTCATGGTGCTGTTTAGTTTCGGGGACTGGCTCGGTGGCACGACTACCGAGCAGTGCATCGAGAGTGAGGGGAAGCCTTTGCAGTGGCTGGTGGAGAGATGCGGCAACAGGTATCATGTTCTGAATAATAAAACCAAAGGGGATGGATTTCAAATCCGAGAGCTGATTGGGAAGATTGAGGAGATGTTGGCAGGATGCAATGGCTCCCAGCACTGTGAAATAGAGAGGAAAGTGATGGAGCAGCTGGAGGGGAGGAGGAGGAGAGAGGAGGAGAGAGCCAAGGAGAGACTGAAGAGGAAGGAGAAACAAAGGCAGATGGGGAGGGCTCAGCTGGGTGAGTTTGATAGATTTAAAAGTCAATTATCTTTTTCTACTTCTTAAATAAACAATATTTAATCAGATGCACTTTTCTGTCAGAATCTTTGGACAAGAGTCAACAAAGAGTAGATGGTTTTTCATTTTTCTAACATATTTATTTAACTTCTTTCCATCAGAGAAGCTCAACCCTCTTTTGGAGCTGAGATTAGCGCTTCTCGGAGGCAGGAAAACAGGAAAAAGCTCCTGTGGCAACACTATCCTGAGCAGAGAGTGCTTCCAAACAGAAAACCAAACCAATTCCTGTTCTGAACAACAGGCAAAAATCAGCGGAAAGATGGTGTCAGTGCTCGACACACCTGGCTGCTTCTCTGGGACCTCTGACCTCCTGGTGCCATCCTGTGCCATCCTCCTGGTTGTCAATGTGAGCTCCTCGTTTAGAGATTCCCACAGGGAGGCCTTGGAGAAACAGCTGGAGGGAGGAGGAGACCAGATGTGGAGCAGAGCATTGGTTCTGTTCAGCCATGGGGACTGGCTGGGCGACCCATGCGTCGAGCAGCGCATTGAGAGCGAAGGAGAGCCGCTGCAGAGGCTGGTGGAGAAGTGTGGGAACAGATATCACGTTCTGGACAATAGACATTGGAGGGATGGAGCTCAGGTTCAGGAACTCATTGAACTGATAGAGGGGATGCTCTCTGGTGAAAGGCTGGCTGCTTTTCACAGAGGCGACAATCACGTGTTGAAAATAGTTTCTTCAGTTGGACAACAGCAGCAGCCGAAGACCATGAAGCGGTGTAAAAAAGATTTTACAAACTGCAGACATCAGCTGACCAATGAATGTGAGTAAACCTCATGCAACAATTTCTTTCCTGAATATAGAGTTCACACTGGGCTGAAGATAAAATGGCCCGTTTCTTGAAGAGCAGCAGTTCCATATCTCGGTGATTCCAATACGATTAGTTTCAAGACATTAAGACATTCAAGAATCAACAGGATAGAAATGAGAAAAACGAAATATATTTGAACACTTATTTCACTAATCTTAATGCAATTGAACTAAAAGAATTGCTTGCACTATCACTCATCCAGTATCTTTTCATTTTGGCCAACTCGTTGTAAGCGGCTGTATAAGGCCTAATGTTACCAATGTGCACCAGTTAGCAAGTTTAAAAGATAATCCCAAAGATTATTGTAGTTTCACTGCTTATCAATTGAGTAGAAATTCAGAAACACTCACGTTTGGATGGACATTGAGTATTTTTTAATTAAAAAAAAAGAAAACCAACACATTTGATCACCCATCAGGTAGGCCTCACGTTAGAAATCACCTTACATTAGTTTTCAGCTTCTCTTCAGCTTACATGAACTGTTAGGGTTTCAGGATACTTTAAGCGATAATGATTATTATTTTGGGAAAGCCAACTGAAAAGGCAATTAGTAATACAAATCAGGAGGTACGTTGGGTCATATTTCATGTCAAACAACAACTTTTTTTTTAACCCTTTTGCTACCATTTGAAAACAGCAATAATTAGAATTCAACCACTAGCTCACTTCACCCTTTATTATGTGTGAGGTAGAAAAGGATTGAATAATGACAGTTCTAGTTTGCATTAGAGACTTTAAACAATAGATAATATAGAGGACATGTAGTTATACTAAAAAGAATAAAAACAGAACATTTGACAGTATATAAATAAGAACGTGACAGTATAAATACAATTCAACAAATGCAACAAAAAAATGTAAACACTGAACAATTTTGTAAAAGTTTGGAGATACTTAAAAAAAAAAGATCGAATTTAACATGCATGAGCATTATTTGCAGCAGAGCCTCCTATGAATAGTAATTGTTGAATGAGCAGAGGAAGAGGAAGCAGATCTTCTTTCATGGAGTCTGACATATTCCTCTGATAAGTTACTTCAGTAGCCCTGAATGGACAAACTAAAATACATTTTTTTACATTTTTAATGACCAAAGGTTCTCCTACACGCTAATCTAATCTGCACTCATGTGTCCTGATATGATAAGCCAATACAAGCTGATTATAACTATTACCTAATGATTTTAATCGTTTATTTATAAATGTGTTTGGCAGTGCTAGATGTATTAACAACTCTGGACTTTATTGTTCTTGTGCAGAAATTATTAAGAAACTTTAAGGAATATGCACTATACAAAACAGCACTATGTTTTATACAAAAACAACAAAGATACAAAACACACAGAGTTAGCAACACACAAAATAAATCTAAGAAAAAACCCATCAGGTGCAACAAATCACGTAATACATTATATAACGTACGGCAGCATATCCGGTATTGTAAGATAAGCAGATTATTATCAAATGATGGGTGGAGACTGTTGGTTGCAGTTTTTTTGTTGCATAATAAATCTCTTATTATTTCCTTTACAGTGACTCAAACAGCCTGCATGACTCAAACATCTCCAAACAGCCCAGATAATGGCGGTCGCATAGTGGCTCTAGCACAAGGAAGATCAGGAGGAAGGGCAGGACTTACTATCCTGGATAGAGACACCTTCAGGTCCTGTTTGGCCTTTGTACTCTCTGGTGAAAAGGGACTGAGGTGGACATTAAATCTACCTGTTTGGTTCCCTACGGATGAGCTTCATTTGAGACTGAACAGTGAGAGGCAAGTGCGTCTGTTTTCCTCAAGGCGTACGAAAATGCTTCCTGCCCTACCTGAAATGCAGCACAAGGTGCCTGCAGAGGAAAATGTCTTGAGTACCTATTCCCTCTTCCATCCTTCACTGAGGGAGCGGACTCTCAGGAGGCTCGCTGAGTCTGGCAGTCTGCAGGCGCTGATCGACCAGTGGGATCACCAGAGCAGCCTGGAGGAGCTGGAGGCCTTCATCGATGACTATTTTGAGATGGTGTGGGAGAAAACCATGGGGTCGTTTCAGCCATCTGAGCCTGATCAGGATGCAGCCTCAAAGGAGACAGAAGGTGAGCAAGAGGATGTTCTCTCATCTATCGACAAGAAGCTCTCAAAGCTGGAGCTACTCGAGGAGATCAGGGTGGATATGGCCGAGCTGAGGAAGAGTCTGGAGCTCAGCTGGAAGGTCATACAGGACCTCAAAGAAAAAATAAAAGAAGATGACAATAAAAGTGTTGATACAGGGGAATAAAAGATGGAGTGAACTGTTCTCTCATAAAGTCAGATTTAAAAGACGTGCATTGGCTGATTTGTAAATGTCAGTAAACTCTATTGATGTCTTAACTTTCTCAGTTTCTTTTCAGGTCTTACACTATATTTTGTTATACGCAGTTATTCGTGTTTTTGTTTAGTATACACTTGGTGAAAAGACAATACTCCAAAAGTGCCAGAAATGATTTATTCACCCATTCAAAAGTCAAATAAAGAAAAGCTTTGTATGCAATCTCTCCACAAGGGGGAGCTCCCGTCTAAGAGTTTATGTGGCCAGTGAACTATCATGCTTCAGTGTGTGTGTGTGTTTTCAGATGAAGTGTTATGTGGTGAGTGCAATTGGAAGATGTCACTCAGCTAATAAAGTCACATTTGATCATCTTCTCTAAAATACACTACATATGTTATTATATGTATGTAATTGTATGTAATGTAATTATATGTCGTGTGTTAATCCAAAGTCAGGTATAGTTAGAGCTTGTATTTTATTTAGTATTCTGGCTTTGCATTCCATTAAGTGTGAAGGTGTTTGAAACTTTTTTTCCCATGTTTTTATATCAAGTTTCAAAGATTTCATTCAAAGTGATCAACTCCAGAAACTTAAGCACAGGGGCAACTACAATTTATAGAGATGGTAGATGGCGGCTGGGATTCCTCCTGTTCAGACACAAGAGCATTACAAGGGTTGAGGTCAGGATTATTTGCAGACCAGGTCAAGTTGGAATCTTGCAAAAAAATAAACATTTCTTTAAGGGCCTCCTTGCATGGAGGTCATTGTCATGTCAGGTCAAAATCAAGGATGACAAATTCCCTTTGCAGGACTTTTAAATCTTTACACCAAACGAGACCCCCTGCCCTTTAGACCTCTTGACTTTCTCTTAAACTTCTGACTCATAATCTATGTGTATAATATCAATATAGTACAAGAAAAATGAATAAAAAGTAAGATGTTCATAATTTAAAGAGCATGAATTGGTTTATGGTTTACAAGTCATTGTTTAAAGATAATAATAAAGGGCCTTTGGAAACATCAACAGTGGTTATAACCTCATGAAAGACATATTTTTACCTCACAGAAGCACACGAGGTCCCTTCAAATACTCTTGGTCATGAAGTGTCACATTAAATCCATGGCTTTCAGAGGAAATATTTCTATTGTGACAGAGAAGGGAAGAAATGAGCCCAATCGGCCATTTTTTCACATCTATGTGGCAGAAGTGGAAGAAGTGAAACGCTGGTTTAATGGAAGCAACAAAAGAGATGTGGACAAATGGTTCTTTCTGACTCTCATCTGAAGTTATAACTGACCATGGCAAGCAGAGATCCGGCTATTTGTTTCTCTCTTAAAGTCACTCACCTTACAAATCACATGATCCCCTGCAACTTGGCAGCATATCACACAAACATTAAAGCCTCAAAAGGTTGAAATTAACCATGCTCATCAGGTCCACATGTGTGCTTCTTCTAGTTTACAGCTCTGACAGCGGTTAAAAACAGGAGGTCTATTTCCTTTGTTAGGAAAATGGAGAATCTGCACGGGCTCAATTTTAAAGCCTTTTTTTCCCCTAGAATCAAAAGACTTCAAGTGAGTCACACATAGCAGCACATACAACTGCACAATGCAGAGGCTAACAAGGATCTGGTAGTGTAAACACAGTGACAGTCATCTGCTGTCAAGGCTGTCTTTTCAAATGCCCCTTATAAAAGTGATTGGTAACACCGGGAGGCACATGCCTATTTTATGACACAGGGAAAGTAGTCTGATCTTCCAGATGTAGCTGTGTGTATACACATGAAAAAGAACAATATCTGTAATCACTGAGTTTCTGTTTCCTGTTGTATATCTGTTAAGGACTGACATCACATCGGTATAATCATTGTGTCTCCCCTCCTTTTCCTGAAGCTGCTTCGGGGTAACTTTGCACGTTGTTGGCTCCACATGGCAGCCAGAGATAACTGCTTGAAACATTTAGACCTCAGCAAACCATATTTCACATCCGTTGATATAATATGGCAGCTTTGTGATTCCTTGATTTGGTTTGACTCATTGCTGTTTGGGAGTTTGTAGTTGACGTTTTGTCTATAGCTGCTCCCTGTGTGCGAAGAGGTTTGGAAGCCTGTGTCAGCCAAGTAGAGGAAAATATGTACAGAAGTTAAAATGGATACAAATTTTCAAAGCTCATGGTTAGTCACAATTAGGACATAGCAAGTCAAAAACTTAATTCAAAACAATATTTATACATAATTACAGCATGAGATGAGAGAAAATCTCAAATTAGAGGGTTCCCATTATGACTGTAAACTACTCTCCAAATAATCCCACAATTCAAGGAAGAAGTAGTTCCCATGGCATGCTTATTACTTGAAGCTACAGTATCCCTTGGTGCGATACTCTTCATTTTGCAGATACAAAAATGACCATTTATCAAAAATGTCCTCAGCTGTCAGTCGCCATTCATAATTTTCAGGAAAGGCAAGCGAAGGAAATCTATATTAAATGCTTATTTGAGCAATTCTGTGAGACAGTACTTGCTTTGATCTTATTGCTAACAATAAATGCTAACATTAGCTTGAAAACATTTTCACAATAGCAATGCATACATGATGATATTTAGAAGATAAAATGTTTACGATCTCTGTTTGGTTTGTAGTAGGGGTGTAACGACATGTTCCTGTACCCTCAAGGTATGGAAGTCACAGTTTGGTGCATGCAATCATACAACAAATACGTCTGTGTGGAGAAAAAGGCAATCACACTTGGCAGTATCCAAACCCCAATCCAGATAGTGATAATGCACGTTACTTTAATACACAAATGAAGAGAAGAAGAAGCAGATGTAACAAAACAAAAGATGAGCGGGAAAATGATAGCACGAATACACAGCTGTGAACACCCACCTGCTAATTCAAATTACTTGTGTGGGGATATTTCGGGTTTCCAGTACGATGTCATTGGAAATGCATCGAACATTTTTTATATTTTTTATTTAACCTTTATTTAACCAGGAAATGTCTTATTGAGATTAAAAATCTCTTTTACAAAAGCGTCCTGGCCAAGACAGGAAGCAGAACATGCTAATGAATATAAGATTGCATCACTCAGTCACCCAATGTGTTATTCACCAGAGCTAGGCAAAAAAACTGGTGTCCAACAACTTATCCCTGCTGTTTTACAAAAGCTATGTGTCCAAATGCTGTAGTAGAGGACCCGAGCTTTAAGTAGCCTATTTCAAGTGCTCAAGCCTCGTCATAATGTCCCATCCTCTGCTCACATTAGCCCTTCTGTGGTCCTTGCTCTTACTGGCGTACACGAGCAGTGAATGAACAATCACCTCAGCTGTTTCACAAACAACAGATGGATGGACCTCATGTGCCACTGAAAGCTATATCACATTGATCACACACTTAATGCATAACAACATCAGAGACTCACAAGTTGATCATAAATATAATAACATGGCTCCTGAAGGCACCTATTTTATTTTGTCTTACAATGTATTACATTTCTGTTTTCAAATCAGGAGATGTTATACATCTCTGTGTTGCTTTTTATTTTTATCATCTTGCTATGTTTCCCTTTTTATTTTGTTTAATGTTCAAAACTTTCACAGGTAATTCTAAATGACACAAGATGGAAGCAACTCTAACTTGCACTACTGTCTGTTCTTTTTTATTAAATAGAAACCCAGAATTAAGAATCCAGGACTTTCTATTGCATTTCTCCTGTTGTATGGAACTCCTACTGAACCGTGACCCAAAAAACGAGGTACTTTTCGAACTGTGGTTTCTGGGAAAAATGTGAAATTGTTTTTTCCACAAAGTCCTGAAATCACAGTCTCATGGTGCCGACTTCCCAATAGACTCTCCAACTTTCTTAACTAAATATCTCAAACACATCCTGTCTCTGCTTATGATACTTATGATAAGACACCTTCTTTACAATGCTCTCACTTGACTTCCAATGGTGTCTTTTATAATATGATCATAAGTGATCAGCTCTTAATTAAAGGGTAAATGTCCATGAAGTGCTGATGTGCTCAAATCCCTCAAACCACACTTCTGAGGTGGTATTTAACACATTTGACCACGTATCTGTGTAGAGTTCATAATAATTCACAGAAAAATAAATTAAAGAATTAATTTACATACTTGATTGGTGGCCTTTTTTCTTCTTTGCCTTAATAAACACATTTTTAAATCAGGAGTAGACGAAGTCTTACTATGTGTCATCTACAAGCTGCATTTAAAGATAACAGTGTTTGGTTCAGCTATAAATATTCTTCTCCTCTTGCTGTACAAGTTAATCTTTCTTTTTTCTTTTTCCTTATCTCCCAAAGTGTTATTGAGAGATAACCCGTGCTGCCAAAAAGCTCCTAAAATGTTATGATAACCACGGTAAAAGATGAGAGAAATCACACCTGTGTGGATGAAGGAAAAGGACGAAGACATTTTGAAAATGGACTCACAGGAAGCATGATAGCAAAAGGAGTGATTTGTCTGCAATCATAGACTGTTTATCTCCGACAGTCTTCATTTTGTGGCTTTCCCTCTTTGAAAAACACCTTCCTCAACATCATTTCTCCATATATCCCTCCTCTCCCTGCTGTCTCATCATCCATCTTCCTTTGTTGTCAACATGTCATTCTTCCACTCTTTTCTCCCGATGCTCAATTTCTCTCCACCCATTCTGGCTTTCTATTCTTCCAACATCCCATTCTCTCTGTAGTTCTTCATCATCCCCTGAACTCCCCTGCTTCTTCCAAATCAAGTTGTGAGTGCTCACCCCCCTCCTCCTCATTAGTTCTGCTGCCTGGGTGGAGGCTGAACAGCCTTCACGGCGGAGAAATGGATCTCCTCTCTCTTTCTCCGCCGTGAAGGCTGTTCAGGAGACAATTCTAAACCCACATCCATCTCCATTAGCGGGACAACGCAGCGACCAGCACGACCCACGACCCCCCCCGCTACCTTGTATCACGTTTCACTGCCTGCTGTTTTTCCAGGTGGAAAAAAAAATCCAGTCAGAGGATAGGATCAAGGATGGAACGGGAGGAAGAAAAGGGATGATTTAGACCTTGTGTAAAAGAATCATCCAACCTCTGTTTCCCTCCATGCTCTGGTACGATGGAGTCCCTAAGGGGTGATGTCTGGGACACGGTGCAGTGTCAACCAGTGCAACTCAGCGGGAGGCCTGAACTTTTCTACCTGTTCCAGCCCATAAAGACAGTCTGCAGAATGACACGACTCACAGTGGTGCTGATTTTTCAGAAAATGGTTTCAGGCTTAAAGTGGGAGTCCAGTACAGATAAAACTGTTGCAGGCGATCGGGCCAGGTCATGGGTGTGTGGTGCCAGACTTTGAATTTTTTTGGTTCCAACCACTGAGGCTCAAACTTAAGATCGGTCATAGCTTTTAATAAATAAGGGAGAGAGGCTTGGGTGATGCCAAAGGAATCCATATTTTTTTTTGTCTTCTGCCAACCAGAATTTTCGTCAGGTATTTTAGGGCATGACAAACAAGCTTAAGTCAAATCTCAAGTGACTTAAAACAAGTCCAAGTCAACTCTCAAAAACAGGTCTTGACAAAATTGTTTAAGAGATTCTGAGTTGCCGGTCTTAAATGTCGTCAGGAATGCCCCCTGGAGTTGGAATTCTGACTTGGAAACTCAGAGAACCTTCAGTAGCCCGAGTTAAAATCGAATATGGCTGCTACGTGTATCAACAGTAATGTTTAAGCTGTAACTATTATGTTTATTAGCAACTTAGTCCTCTTTTTATGCAATCAAATCAAGCACACCAATAGTATTGTGCAAGTTCTGTTTGTGGACATGTTGTCATTTTATTTTTGCGCGCAAACTCTCACTTACTATAAATAATTTTCCTGTAAAATAACAGTAAAGAGCTGGCTGCAGAGACGCCAGCTCTTTAATGTTAATTTACAGTATGAATACTGAAAAATGACTTCACAGTAGTTGGCTGTAAACAAGAAATACGGTATACTTCTGTATTTCTACAATTAACAGTAAAGAGCTGGCAGCAGAGACGCCAGCAATATACTGCAATTTTACAGTATGAATAGGTCCGTTGTCACTGCGAGCTAGGCTTCATTTGACCTCTTAAAAAAGTCCTGTGACCAGGTGGTCATGTGTTTTACCTCTGGAAAAAGGAAGGACTCTGTTTTAGTTCTTAGCTCCTGTGGGAACTACTAGAGTCTGGGTGTGTGTGGAAAGGTTCAAGGAGAGATGACTGTCATATGGCTTGTCACTGTTCCTCTCTGCAGCATTATTCCAGTGTCGCTCTGTCAAACAACAAAAAAACATATTCATATTCAAAAAATAATAAACTGTTGAGTCAGAAATGTACAATTATACTCAAAAGCAATGCTTATAAAGATAATAATACCAATTCTCATGTAACTTAATGTGGCAAAGTCAGACTATCGAAACAAAGAATGGAGAGAGAAATGAACGAGAGCAGACTGACCTGTATGAAGTCCCATTCAGAGTCAGGGGGTTTCTTCAGTAGCATGGAGACATGTTGACTGCAGGAGACTTCTTCTGGATGACAACATCTGTCTTCAAGCAGACACGCCGAGAGCATGGCGGGAAGGGAGAGGTCGCGCGTTCTCACCCGAACCCACCTGCCCAACGCCCAATAAAAAGGTGTAATCAGAGCAGAGTCCCGATATGCTGCCCTCAGAGCAGAGTCCCGATATGCTGCCCTCAGAGCAGAGTCCCGATATGCTGCCCTCAGAGCAGAGTCCCGATATGCTGCCCTCAGAGCAGAGTCCCGATATGCTGCCCTCAGAGCATCTTTCCCTCTTTCCCTCTTTCCGACTACCGGTTTAAAGGGAAAAGTAAAAAACAAAATGTGCTTTTTAAATATTTATACAAATATAAAGACATTTCATTTTACTTTTTAACAGTTTAGATATTATGCCCAGTTGGAAAAGTGTGTTCACAGGCACGAGTGAATACACTTCCAACTGGGCATAATATCTAAACTGTTAAAAAGAATCAAGTAAAATAAAATGTCCTAAAGTAGGCCTACCTCTTGAACGGTAGTGGGATTGCAACCATCGACGAAACACTGAAAGCAAGAGAAGCATTTTGTATTTTTCATTTAATCAGTTTATTGTGACATGTATGGTAGCCTTGCAAATTAAATATGTTTTTAAAAAAATGGATTGAAAGAAATGCATCCAAATAAAGTTAAGTACCTGTTCTCATGCAAACTCTCTCTGAAGCATCTGACAACGACAGAAGAAATGTCCCTCATGCCTCCCGGAGAACCATAATTATCCTCCTTAAAAAGAACAAAAATAAAACATAGATCAGGGTAGGTAATAGATACCAAAGTAACAGCAGTTTCATCGTTATTCTAATGAAAGGATTTGCAACAAACATCGCAATAGTCAGAATTTCTCACAAACAGTAACAATTTTTGATAAGGACAAGCAATGCTTTCTCATTCAGCATGTTTACATACAGACTTCTTTACAAACACATTTCAAGAGGCTGAAAAGTCTTGCCATTACATTTGAGCTGAATTTAGAGTTAATTGTCTGGATGACAGTCCGCCTGTCTATCTCAGCCTTATTGTACACTAATAAAATATGTATTAATGTGTGATTCTGGGAAGAAAGAGATTTTAGGATTTTTATTTATTGAAACTTTATTTTGATCATTTTCTCCTGTTTTATATAGTATTAAATTAAATAGAAAAAAAACAATTGAACAATGCTTTTGCATTTAGAAAGAACACAAAACAGGATATACATGTATATAGATATATAAAGCCTCTCTGAAGCATCTGACGACGACAGAAGAAATCGGCTTTTTTTGGATCCAGCACCCACTGAGGGATGTGTGTCTTTCTTGATTTTTCATCGTTATCAAGCAGCACATCAAAAATAAAACATATCCTTCCTTTCTGGGTTCTCACAAATGCCATCAACTAAATAAATGGTATCCTGAAATCAGAAAGAGTAAAATACGTTTTATTTTTATTTTATGCATGCAAGATCCATTTAGCACTGTAATGAGTGTTGATTGTTTACCATGTTTATTTTGAGACAGGAGACTGAAGATACATCCAGAGTGTAACAAACAGTCAGCGAGGGCAGGAATCATATTTGCAGTGAGTTGATCTGAAAAATCATAAAGCTTTATGTTGTGTTCAGAACAGCCTCGTGAAAATCACATATCACAGTTCTTTAAAAGGATTTGTACAAATACCTGACAGTAGTCTTGTTTGGTCAGTGTAATCATGCTGCTTTGGTCTTGGCTGTGAAACAGATATTTCCTCATTATTTGAGTCCCATTCCTCTGCATAAATCACAGCTGTAGTATGTTTTAAAACAATGATACATACGCCACCATGGAGGCAGAGCTGCACTCATGTGGTGAGTTCAAAGTCATGAATGACCAGATCGGGCCAACAGTGAATCATGACAAGGAAGTGAAGGTCCCAAAGACTCAGGGTATCCTTAAGCAGAAGAAAAGACAAAAAAAGGCTTATATATTTGTCCAGATGAGTATCACAGCTTCAAGTAAGAGCACAGAACTCACCTCACTGTCAGCAACATACCGGAGATTTTCCACCACCAATATCTTCCTCACTCCTTTAAAGCAAACATAGACAGGGAAAATATTCAACAATCGTGACACAATCTTTTCCAACAGGCCTTTTAACTTTGTGCAACTGTTTCACGTTGTGTTTATTTGTTTAACCCATTAGCTTTGTTTACAGAGCACTAAAAACCAATGCTACAAAGTTCTTTACATAACGTATTAATCCTGACAATACACAAAAATAAAGACTCAATAAAACCCTGAAACAAAAACAACAATGTAGCAATAAACAAGATGACACAGGGCTTTCACACTTGAAGAAAACTCCTGAAAAACTCCTGATATTTGCCAGAGAAGCTGAATGTGTGAACACAAAGGGCCACAATTTTTAGTTGGACTTCACCCGGAGTTTCTCCTCAAGACCCCTAGTATTTTTTCCGTAGCAAGTCAGAGTGAGCTAATGTGAGATCGCAGCAGGATATTATCCGGAGAATTCACCTCAAATTATGTACTGTACTTGTAAACAAGAGCTGATTGAAATTAAGCCATCACTGAGAGAGTGAGCGAGACACATCTTAGACTGATGAGGGTCCATCATCCAGTGAGTCAGGACATTATTTATCACCCTGTGAAGAGAACAGTGTTACAAAAATCCAAGAAATACAGGATGGTTTTCAATCTGTCAAACATTTCTAAGAAAGATTTTACTTAAAAGCATACATTTAAATTCATTTATTGTAATTTAAGGAAGAATGTGTGACTTTTTGCTCCAGTAGATCTCGCCCCCTTGAGCACCAGCATTAAACCAAAACAAACTGCTGTTTGGCGACACCTCTGCTGTTCTGAAGCCTCTGATCTCCTCCAGAGACACACCTCCAAACCCTCTCCACTCACGTTCACACAAAGGAGTTAACAATTAAGTGGCGGACAAAATTGTCCTTTGATCAAGCATAAGCCTTTTAATCCATAAATGATTGACTCATTCTATGATGTTATACAATTATTACACTATTAGGAGAAAAATATTTTGCCTGCTCCATAATGTAATAGCTGACTCAAAATGTATCAACTTCTTACGTTTTGGGCAAAAAGTTATTACGTTTTGGGCTCAGCACTTTGTTACATTATCAACCAGTTATTACATTTCGGGTTTTATTACATTTTTTTCTAACATTTTAGGTCGTTGTAACATTTCGGGCTCTTACAAGCCAACATCAATTATTTATACGGCTGCGATGACAAAAAGAGGAATTAATGTTTCATTTGGTTAACAATGAGGCTACGATAAAAATCTCTTTGATACCCATCTCGATCTTTGCCAATGCAAGGTTTGAAATGTGGAAAAACCCGCCCTTATGATTAGAAACGCATTGTATATTGCTGTTGACAAAAAAATAACATGTATTACCATTACGTCAAAGCAACAACCGTGCAGAGCAACTATTCACAGAATGATCCTGAAACAAAGACGGATCACATTCTTAACTCTCCCGTGTTACATTGTACGGCTCCTTTAAAAAAAAAAATTGGTACAGAGTTTTCTCAGAATCATATAAAAAGTTTACCTTCAGATCCCTCGTCTTTTTGTGTGAGGAGATAGCTGTAAGTTTTCTCGTCGCCACTGGATGGCTTCTCTACCAAAGCCTACAAAAGAAGAACCCTCATCTTAATGTAGGTAATGAAATCCATTGGGATTATTACAACTGGTGACATTATCGAAGCAATAGGTGAAATCAGACAAACATTTCATGGCCAGGCACAGGCCTTCACTTGTAGTGTGCCTTATAAACACTCTTTCCGAGATGAGAAGGATTCTCTTGTGGGGGACCAAGCACTAAGGGACGAGACACAGGAGTAAGCTTAAAGCAAAGGTAGGTTTTTATTTTACCCAAAAATAGAAAACCAAATTAAGAACTAGGCATATAAAAAGGTAAATTTAATATAACTTTAAATCAAGAAGGTGAAATCAAATTGAGAAACTGAATTCAGGTACCTGAAATCAATGCAGAACCTTGCTTCCATCCTTCTTTGGTACGAGTACCACTGGGTTACACCACTCGCTCTTCAAAGCCTCGATGATCCCCGGGGACAGCATCAAGTCAACCCCCCTCCTCAGTGAGGCCAGCAGGCGCTCAGGGATCCTGTAACTTAATCTTCTCACCTCTCATCTTCGCACCTTCTCTCACAACAATGTCATGTTCAACAATATTTGTTCTTCGAGGATTCTCCTGGAAAACTTCTGAATTACAGATAGATCTCACCTGAAGCTGTTGGCCGTCTGAGATCATGGTCTACCAGGTCACTAGAGAGGTAAGTATTGCTCATCCACTTCTTATTAGCATCACTTCTATCACTAGGTAGGAGCACCAGCACTTTCTGTCCTGGGTCGAAGGTTCTCTGCCTGGCTGACTTGTCGTAACAGGACTTCTGTTGCTGCTGGGCGTCCGCCATGTGTGATTGGGCCAGCTAACCCATTTTCTCCAGCCGCTCTCTCATCTGGATGACATAGGATACAATTTTAATTTTAATTTTAATGCGAGGACGTGGTACAAAGCACATTTGTGCAAGGCAAGTTTATTTATATAGCACATTTCAACAACAAGGCAATTCAAAGTGCTTCACACAACATCAAAAGCATCATGAGAGAGAGAAAAACATAAAAATAAAAATATTAAAATAGAAAATTTAAAAATCACTAAAGCAAACAATTCACAATCACATAGAAGAACCATTTGGACATTCCTTGGCATTTTTACTACCTCCTTCAGATCCCAGATTTGAAGGACTCACTTGAGATTTTCCCTGAATCCTGAAAACGTCTTGACAGGATGTATATTTTCAAGGTTGTACACAAAACCTCCAACTATTGGTTAACTATAACAGTTGTAATCTTAGCCGAGTTTTTCGGG
Organism: Tautogolabrus adspersus; assembly: GCA_020745685.1. Classification (NCBI taxonomy): domain Eukaryota; kingdom Metazoa; phylum Chordata; class Actinopteri; order Labriformes; family Labridae; genus Tautogolabrus; species Tautogolabrus adspersus. The sequence goes on from CM036553.1 coordinate 16,495,526, forward strand.
TACATGGGTTAAGTATGGCCATAAGTCCACATAGATAACAAATTAGCTTTTTGCTAGAGGGTTTTGTTGGCCTGCTAGCTGACGGGCCCTCCCACATGAGAGACATACCTGCACTGGTTGCTGCCCCCTGTTGGCACTGTTGGGCTGGTTTGTGGATGTCCTTTGTCATCCTCCTTGCATTGTAGCTCCATGGTAGACCCTTTTTCCGTGCCGCCACAAAGACATCGGCCAGCTTGGCAGCCTCCGTTGCTGAATCTGGGTCATGCTCTTTGATCCATACCTTACGACCTTGGCACGCTTACGACCGCCCCAATACTAGCCTATGCTGACTTTTCCAAGCCTTTCCTCCTCTATACAGATACCAGCCACCAAGGTTTGGGAGCAGTATTTGCCCAAGCGCAGGAAGGTATAGAGAGAGTGATCGCTTATGCTAGTCGGACATTACGCCCCACAGAACGCTAACTATAGCTCCTTCAAATTGGAACTGCTAGCATTAGGGGGGCAATCACAGAGAAATTCAAGGACTATTTGATCGGCAGAAAGTTCACAGTGTACAGACAATAACCCTGTTGCTCATTTACAGTCTGCAAAGTTGGCTGCAGTAGAACAACTGTGGATGGCCCAGTTAGCATCCTTCGACTTTGAAGTGAAGTACCGTGCAGGGAGAGAGAACGTAAATGCAGATGCTCTCTCCAGATTTCCTGAAATCAACTCACCACAAGAAGGCACCACAGTCACCACTGCAGAGGCAGTCACCTCAGCAGTGGTAGGACAAGAGGCAGCCTCCTCAGAACGGACTGAATGGGTATTGGAGCAACAGACCGATCCAGACATTCAGGCTGTGAAAAGGTACGTGGAGCAAGTTTACTCGCTATGCCAGAACTTTTGCAAGTTCCTTTTTAAAACATCTAATACAAACTAAAATAGGCTCATTTTACAAACAATAAATGGATGATCTTTCATCTCAGGTTCAGTTGAAGCTAAATCAGCCTTTGAGACTAAGCAGCTTCAGAATAATAAAACTAAATACACCAAAATACTCTAAACACTGTTTTTGAATGAAACAAACAAAATAAGAGACTGAGCTCTAAACAATGCCTGTCTGGGCCCTTGCAGCTCTGTACACTCACCAGCATTGTGCAACTTCAACTCCAACCTCCAACTACCTAAAAGGCCCCCAAGCCTCCTCTTATATAGGAGTTGGAACCTACCAAAAGGGGTTGGAAATCAATTCACTCTCAGGTGAGTATTACCTGTTCTACAAACAACACATACTATCTGCAATAAGGCTAATAGCATGTCAAAATACATTTCAGTTAAGTAAATACTTAAACAGCCTTTCAAATAACATTTTTAATCTCAACAATCTAAACACCCCTCCACTTCTACCAAACAAGGCACCTTCCACTTGACACCCCCCCCATATAAACCCAAGGCAGGCTTCAGCTCTGTTTGACACTTCCTGGTTGAGAAAGATGAGTGCAGGCAAGCTGTGGAACAACAGGTGACTAACAAGATATACTGTATTTGATGTGTAAGAATGAATAAATGTTTTAATGTAAAAATAGTCGATGTGTCTTTTCTTTTGGTTGAAAATACAATGTTTGAAGTCATTTGTCAATGAGTAATTCTTAAGATTTATCAGAAGTTATTTACACAAAGTTGCTAGTCATGCTAAGCTAACATTAACACATGCCTCTAAAATTGTCAAAAACTCAAGTCTCGAGTCCAACTCATCAAAGTAGAATCTGAGTCCCCAAAAGCTGAGTGTCTGAACTATTCTAATATAGGTGTTCTGTCCTGTGTTTGAACATTGCAATTACCATGTGCAATTGTAATGTGGTTAGCCTTTTGTCATTCTGTTAGCATGTAGTTGCAGTATTTATTGGAAGTATCAGTATGTACTAAGTGACTAGGTAACACTAGGTCTTCCTCCCTCTGCCTCGACCTCTTTGTGCTAAATTACCGGGTTAACGAGTGTCGGTCCTCTGACCATTAGGCTGTATTAATTTTAACCTAAATACAACAACTAAAACTGCCCAGAAGTAATATTTTTTACACTATTTAAATCTAAGCCTCGCTCATAAATTACATGTTAAAATCAATAGCTAGACAAGCTAGTGTTACTGAGGATCTGTTTGTATCAAACATCCTCTGCAATATAAAAGAGATATTAAAAAGTAAAATAAGACTTCAATAAGACCTACCGTCTAATTTGTAGTTTCAAAATCCGATACATGTTGATGAAGCAGGTCTCGTTGATGTGTAGCACATGTCCTCCATATTGTGTGTTCTTCTCTGAAAACTGCTATTCAAATGATCCTCCAATGATTCTCCATTCAGGAGTTGATGACTTTGGGTATTTTATAAAGAAAACTAACTGAGAAAAATAAGCAGTAGCATATTTTTAGAAACAAAAGACTAACAGCCTAACGCACCACACTACTGACCGCGCTCCAAGTTCTCCATGCAACATCCACTTTTTAAAAAATACTGTAGTGTCCTGTAATTAAAACATCATTATACTGTTTAGGGCCTTTGTCCTGTTGCTTCAAGGTGAGCATCCCACAATGCATTGCTAACTACAGTTCTTAACTGTTTTAGATCAAAACAATATTTTTGGGTTGAAAATTGGCCGTAAATTAACAGCAATGTGAGCAATTGCCCTGAGGGCAGCAGCATTTGCTAACAAAACAAAGGTACTGCTGGTGTCCATGTTGCTTGTCTGACTTATTGCCAACTGGCAACAGGAACACTATAAAAAGACAGTTCTATCTGGATTGTGTCAGCTTTCCATTGAAATAAAAGTGTATTTAAACATTTTAATTTGAAAGCTGCTTACTTCTTTTCAAAGAATGGGTATAGTTAAATGAAAGGTTGCTTTTGCAAGGATTATGCCAGTTGCTGCTGTTCTATACTTCCTTATTTTGCCAGAATAAGTCTCGACCTAAAACTTGCTTGTTCAGCTCATGAGCTTTCAACTCTTGAATCCTTACAATGAAATCCTTTACAGTAAATCAGACCTAAGTCAGTTTATTCTTCAAACAAAGTGCTTATCAGATCAACTCTACACATTTCTGAAAGTAGACTTGGAATGCGATGTCCTATACTTGTCTCAAACTTCCAAACTTGACATTCATACCCAGTCTTAAGATTTATTTTTAGGCTTTTGCTTTAATCTATAGGACAGTGGATAGAGTAGGAAATTGGGAGAGAGAGTGGGGAATGAGGAGGACCACATTCTCTGTACATGGAATGTGGCCTTATCGCTCGGCCATCAGCACCGCTCTCAAGCTGTCTTTTATTATCATTGACTTTTTGTGTTTAAAACTAGATTGCGATGTCATGAGTGTCTTGAAGAAGACTTGTGAACAGTTAACTGCTTCTCACTCCACGTGTTATTACACCATTGGTTTCATAATCCAAAAATGAGGCAGTCATAAGAGGTATAAAGTTTTTAATGTATGTACAAATAAAAAAATTTGAAGCTCACCCAACCCTTAATTCCAAACTTCAATGTCACCGTATAGCTTCCATATGTGTGAACAATTTCTGCTATTTGTTCAATGCTGTTCATTTTAATAGCCAAACTATGTGTAGCTACACATTTAGCATCAACTGTATTTTATCCCAAAGACTTCAGAACCAATCTGCATGGAGAATACATAGAGAGAATGATGACCATAAATCTTCTTGAGTTAGTCTAACAGCAGCAGAACCCACGTCAAATCCTTGCTTGAGTTAAGTTAAAGTCTCGGGTCTTCAGGTTTGATTCAAAGGTATCATCAATCAAGATGGCACAGGGCATTAGTGTGAGGGCTGCTGGCCTTGTTGAGACTCCATTATGACATCATAGGTAACCTGTGGGAACAATTCCACAGGAATAGTTCAGGAAAAGTCTGAATGAGTCCAGACTTGAAATGTGAAGGTGATGGAGAAGTTTGTGTCAGGAGTAAATTAGATACATTTGGCTTTGCTGCCACCTGGACTGGACCACAGCAGCTACACACACACACACACACACGCATACACACACACACACACACACACACACACACACACACACACACACACACACACACACACACACACACACACACACACACACACACACACACATACACACACACATACACACAAACCAAGGTCTCACCCTCTTCCATCTTCCCAAATCCCCGTCTGTCACTGAGCCCCCGTCAGGATATGCTGGGTCAGGGAAAACCTCAAGGGCAAAGTTCAGGAAACAATTAAGGAAAATAACTGCACCCCGATGCACCGAATTCCAGCTCCATTTTGGATATGTGTCTGTTTCTCAGAAGGTCTCACTCGTTAAATCATTAACCCCCAGACTGGAGACCACAAAAGAGGAAAAAGCAACACAGTTGTATGTTAAAAATTTAGACCCCATCTGCTTCAAAAGTGGCTATTACAAGAGCTATTACATAGAGGGATAAGATGGAGCGAGAACCCTGTAAATCAATGGAGGCTTACGGGGTTTGTGGTTTGACCCTGAAGTCCCTTTTACCTTCAGACGTGTCGTTCCAAACCAGGGCCAACAAAAGAGCATGCTTTCACAGCTATTTCTTGCTGCAATATGTCAGAAGCAACAGCAAGGGTGAATGGTATGGAAACATGACTGGAGCTTCAAAAAACTTGAAAATGAACAATTAAGAACTTATGACCCAATCTGTATACCAAGTTGAAGGGGTAACAAGATCAATTTATATGTCAGATTTTTAGCCACATTTGGATGCAATAGTGTGTCCACTTTGGTTTAGATTGAACAACAGGTATTCGATGTATTGAGTTGAATTTTGTTCCAACATTGATAAAGCCTAGAAGTTGTATGAAAGTATCTTCCTCTGATGTTTTCTCAAGTGCCATCATGAGGTTGACATTTTCTTTTGTACGATATTTTGGTTAATGATTAATGACTGTGTGACGGCTGTAGTAGGTAAGAAAACAGAGTTTACAGGCCGGGGTCTTTTATTCAGAGAAAATAACTCAACATTTCCTAGACTGAAGTTCTATAGAATTCAAATCCTAGATTTAGAAGAAAAAACTCACAAGCAAGTCATAAAGCTTGTAAAAGCTCCTTGTGGGACAGTCTGTCTCCCCGATCATCCTCTATAATTGCATTCCCATTTCCCTTGACCACCTGCAATTCTCCACCTCTCCACCAGATGCCCTCAGACTTTTACTCCTTTCTCCATCCACATCTGTACTCTGCTCTAGTTTTGTGTTGCTTTAATCCAACTATCTTACTCTGTTTATGATTTTCTCTGAAAAAAATAACTTGAAAATCTCAGAGGATAGTGACATTTTTTTTAATCACAAACATGTAACCCTGCCTTTTTCCTCCAGTTGCCCTAATAAGCAATGATGACTGCATGTGAATAATCAAATACCTACAGTATCAACGAAATGAACATTTCCAACAGCCTTAGCAGAACTCTGTGTTTGGCAAGTATCCGGATGTTAAAAGGCTGAAACCACAATTTCTTGTGTTATTGTAAGCATGTTAGTATAGGAACGTTTGCATTTAGCTCAAAGCTAACACAGCTGTGCCCGTTGTCTCACTGTGCTGCTAGCATGGGTTAAGACTTGAAAGTCTCCGTCAAAGTGTTACTTGTTTTGAATCTTTCCTTTATTCTTTTTACATACTGGGAGGATTGACTTGTTTATAACAGTAAATGTATTCAAATGAATCAATCGAAGAAGGAAAAGTCATGTTTCGGTTGATCTGCATTTATAGAAGACGCCTTAAGTTGACATTGCCTCCAAACCTAAGAGTTTGACAACTAGATTTCCGTAGGTTACCATATGGATGTGTTTATCTACACAGCCACATTTGCAAGCTAATAGAGCTTATTTCATACATGACAGGATCCTTGAATTTAGTCTGAAATTGATACAATCTTTGACATTACATTTGGATGACTGACTTCAATCATCTGTAGCCACATGATACTGCAGCCCTTGGTCTGTTTTCCCAGTGAAAGAAAATATATGGTTGAGCGGAGGAGCCTTTGCTCTGTGGCTTGAATGCCTACAACATAACGGATGTAAAGAAGTTATTTGGATGCATGTTGTCTCAAGAGAGATATGTGGTGACGCTTGCCGGAAAACAACATAATGGACATAACAAGAAGAAGAAAGAAAACTAAGCGAATGAATACATATTTTATGTTTAGAGCTGAGAATTGCAGTAAATTGACACATACAATATTTAAACTCCTTCACACACACACACCCTGCCTAGGTTTATTTGTGTCTGTGTTGGGGATTTCCAGTACATTAGCAGCCAGCCATGCACGCTGGATGAGTGAACATGACCTACCACAAAGGGTTACGGCCTATGATTGATGCTAATGAGACGAAAAGCATGCTGGACCGTAAAGACAACATGACTACACAACTAACACACATGCGAACGGATACACAAATGTAGCTTTACATGGAGCATGCAGTAATAAAATACACCAATAGCGAACAAAAGCAAACATGGATTCACATGTGCAAGAAGTGATGATTGGTCTGAATTAATGCCTTTGTTTCTCTGTATTAATGTATGAATTTTAATTCAATAGTATTGAGCTGTTTGTGGAAGTCCAGGGCTCAGGATGATAACGCTCTGAAAGGAAAGGATGCTTGGAGGAAGGTAAAGACACAGGATCAGGTTATCTGTGATTGCTATTGGATACCACCCAACCAGCTAATCATATTACTCCCCTTTCTGTGCCCGGCTGTCAATACTCATCTTCGGGTTGCACTTAGTCAACTCTTCACTACCATCTTCTTTTCTTTTCTTTCCCTTTAAGCCCTTCTTCTAATTTGTTTCGATTTCTCTCTTTTCTTCCTCATGCATTTGCCTTCCTCCAGGTGCTTAAGAAGTCAAACAGCAGCAGCTTTTATGATCCCAGGATGCTCATACAGACCAAAGGAAGCCCCCCAAAAACCAATGTCTTGCCTCATTTGCAAACATAAAACTCCTTTGATCTATGCACGACACAAAGTGTGTGCAAGTTTAGTGAAATGTAAACCCCTCCTCCTTCAGGGAGTCTATATGCAGATGTTCTTTTTCTCATATCTGAGAAACAGTGGCGCTATAATTGCAATTCACTGATTTGAATATATTTAAATGGCTATTTGTGCGTCTTATAACAATAGCTTTTCTGATTGATGCCAGGGGAACAGTGCATTGGTCTACCGAGGTGGCGGCATGCACTCACAGAGTGGGGATTAATGTCTCGATAGACATCAAGGTTTAAAATCACATGGTGCCATCAATATTCCATCACCATCACCTCCAGTGAAGCAGCTCATCCATTTGGCTGATTATAGTGGTTAACTGAAGCATCACCATGAAAAGGAAGGAGAAAAGCAGCTAAGAAAGCAGATAAGCACTACTTTTCTCAATAACAGTGCATCCCAAATAGTCCTATTTAAGGCACTGCTTTGCTTCTCTAAGGGAGAGGAGTAGGTGAGATCAAAAAATGCTCTCAAAACCACTTTAAACGTATTTCTATTGTCATCTTCAAAAGAAACAAAATGATCATGGCAATAGGTAATGCAATTAGACAAATCAAATATTACAATTAAAATTGAAGCATACCCTCGTGGACTAATGAAAAGATAATATTGATCAGATAAAGCAGAAGCAGAATACAGCCACTCAGCAATTAAAGCATCACCTGGTCCCCTGAACATCTGGTCAACAAAACAAGTGATTACCATCACGGTTCTCCAGATACTTGTAAATGCAATATCTTATGATACTAACAAAGCTTTATGTTGTGTGGATTTGATTATTTTTCATGAAACAAGGGGGGAAAAAATGTCATCCGTTTTGCCGGTGGAAAATTCCACATAATTCCTGTTTATGTGATTTCCTTATTAAAGTCATTTTTTACATGGATATGATCTGTGATCCATTCTGCCTACTGTAAAAAGGAATAATTGTTGTTTGTTGCTACTCTCAGTAGTTGCATTCTATGTTGCCCATAAACCTGACAAAAGAACAAAACGTTTGCCTTTACCTGGCTGTTCACTCATATTACACATTCTTTATTAAAGTTTTCCTTTGTTAAGTCACACTGTACCTGGAGGTTATCTTACCCTCTTGCCTAAAGTCTTTTTCATCATACAGATGATCTTTGAAAGATCTCAGGTTTTGAGTGTTCAATATCATTCTGCTGCGAACCCAGTAATGTGTAAATTTTGGTGCTCAAATTACAGCAAGGTAATATTTGAAAAAAATGCAGAAGGAGCCTGTCTTTGCAGGAAAAATCTGATTCAGATTCATTGTTCATTGTGCACAAGAGGAGAAAAAGTTTTCACAGTCTGTAAAGATTTAGAGACATTCAAACCCATGCATTAATAGATACAAACATTTAAACAGCACATAAGTCATTTACAGTCATTTCCCTGAACTATTTAGTGCAGTTATGGCTCTGGGCACAAATCCCCTCCTAAATCGTACCTTTTTGAATATTTAATTGTCTGTATCTGTGACCAGAGAAGAGGAGGCTGGAGCATGGTGGGTGGCAGGACTCCTGTGCTGTGTTCAATGCTATGATAGAGACATTTCTATGAGGGCTGACAGGTAGGGAGGTTATGGGATGGACTGGACCTTTTTGAACTTTTTTGGTCTTTTAAGGAAATAATGTTAGTTTTTTTAGAAGCGTGTATTTGTTAGTGAGGGTTGGCAAGGTGAAATAGATGGTGTTGCTGAACATGAGGATGGGTTACAAATTAGGAGAAGAAGCAAAAAGGGCGGGATTAAAGAAGACCTCTTTTGCAGGCTTTAGAATTTTCGCCAAGGGGGCTTGGTAAAACAAACTAATTTAATATGGTAAGTAGGCCTATCGCTTTAAAATTATTGAACTATGTGACAGAATGTTAATGTTTATGAGTGCAACCAACTTAGCTAACATGCTGCCATACATTTCACAAAGTGTCATTTATTAAAATAAAAACTTTCATTTTTGAGTCTGAGGGGAAGATATTCTAATTTTTTTCTGGTCTTGCTTCTGAGAGAGAACAAAAAATAAATCACAACCAAACATGAGATGAACAAGTTTCCTGAGCCTAAATACAAGCTGTCTTTGCAGTTGCTCTTGTGCATCTCTCAGTGTCTGGTTCCCAGGTATACCAGGGTCATGTGTTCTGAGGGGTCACATGTTTTACAACCGGCCGTCCCCATGTCGTGACATCTGAGGGTGAGTCTGGAGTTGAGCACGCTCTGACGGTCAGCCATGTGGAGACAGACTTTTTTACAGCTGTTCAGGAATATGTCGGTGCACCTGCTCAGAAATATAATGCCCCGTTTGGTGTTTATGCGTGTGTGTGTCAGGGAGCTATAACACTCTGATACTTCACTGCAAATGTATTGCTTTTGTAGTTAGTTTTCCATTTCTGTAGGAGATAGAGTTTCTTTTAACAATAGACAAATTTCACACTTAAAATGCGAAACGTGTTTAATGCTGAGGTCCGACTACACAAGCTTTTTGTCTGTTACAATTGTCACTTTGTCAGATCAAAGATCACAGATCGTGCCGTGACTTGACCGACAGACATGACAGACTACGCGATTGCACCCGACCAATCATCCTGACTGACATGATGACGCTGGAAGAAAAAGGGGCTGGGTTAGACAACACCAGGAAAGAAGACTGTAAAAAAAAAAAAATGTTGCCAGAGCGCAACAAACCTTTCTTCTGTCTCATAGTTCCATTTTGCAGCACCAACTTCATCTTTTTTTTTCTGCTTTGCCATTTTGTTTGCGCTCATGTGCACGTGCAGAGTGCTCTGTGCTCTTATTGGTCAAAATAACTGAAGTGACAGAACATATTGTAGAAGGTAGAAAATAATCTAACATGTTAGGCTTTCTGTTGGGAGCTTGTGAGGCGTCACAGATGCCTTGATTGTCGTTCACTATGACACACTACACGCGATAAAACAATCGACTTTCAGAGCTGACGGGTCCCGAACTCTTACATCTGCTGGATCAGTCTACTGTATGTTAGTGCTTATAACGTGTAGTCTGACCACGGCGTTATCATGTGTCATTAAGACTGAACTCTACAGATCTTGTGTGCAGATGCGCTGCAGTTTTAAAAAAGTCTTTAATCTAAGAATCTTAATCTGATTTAGACAAAAAGTTACTACTCATAAAACTTTAAACTGAAAACACAAAGAGATATCTGTTGCAACACATCAAAACCAGGTTTTAATGAGCTTGCCCAGCCCCAATACATTATTTTTACTGTGTCAAGCCTGAAAGAAAGCCATGGTCTTAATAATGTCCACAAATATCAGGGGCCAGGAGGGATGTTATGTTCGTTACTTGGAATGTATGACACAAGGCATCAATAATGAGAGTCTGGTGGCTCTGTGAATACTTAGACACATCAGCAATATGAGCTCAATACTAAAGTTAATATGCTGACATACCAAGAACAACTATGCTAAAAGAGTGACATACTTATCTTTAAAAATGTTTTCTTCTTTTCATCAACTTTACATATTTGCTAATAAGTTCAAGACAGACCAAAGGGAATGTCATAAATGAGTTTAGTCATGGTCCAAAGTATCGGTGGAATTTAAATTTGGATCTGATGATGGAGAATAAAGAAATGTGAAGGGATCATTAAAGTCATCTGAAGATGATACAGGGGAACATTAATTCCAGTTTACTAAAAAAATCATTCAATAATTGCTAATTTATACCCTCAACATAGCACATTGTTGCATCAGTATCAGTTGTGTGTGTCCTTCAGGAAATGTAAAAAGCTGTGGAAAAGTCATGAAGATAGTTTTGACCAACAGGTCAACTTACCAATGCTTAACCCTGAGCGTCTTAGTTACAGCTGCTAGGTTGAACATCAATATCAGGGAATCTAGCTTAAACAAGCTGACAACAGGTCCATTACTATGAGTTGAAAGGATTCACAATGAGAACTTTCATAAACACAGTAAAGAAGAGCAAATAAACACTCAAAGGTAAAAATATGTAAATAATAGACTCCGAACTTCGCAAAATTCAGCAGCAGCATTCTTACATTAAAAAAGAAAAGAAAAGAAAACTCAAATGACCTTACACTGGCTTCCCTTTCAGTTTACAATTCATTTTAAGATTTTACATTTTACTTTCAGACCATCATTTGGCCTCAGAATAAATATCTGAATAGCTATCCCCGTACAATCCAGAGATCAGGTACGAACTTTCTAAATGCTTCTCTGCACTTTACGATGCTGGTTTTGATGGGTGCTACACAAATAATAGATCATTTTTTATACTCTTGGCAACTTAACATGTTCTATAATCGTAAATAGTCCTGAATTCAGAGTCAATCAGGGGATCCCTGTCATTTTTTTAGCCCGTGGTTCTGTAGTTATTCCTAGTTTGTTCATCTGTATCTACATGTACTTTATGAAAAATGTGATAAAGGTATTTCAACTTCAGATATCTGCTGCCTGCCTCCAACTTGGCATCCCACATGAGCTGCTGGCTGCAGGTCAGCTCTCCTACTCCTTCACTCTGGAATGCACATTATATGACAGAAAAAAAAAACAATGCTTTGAACATCCAAGAACAACAGATGTGAGGAAAATGCTGATGAAAAGTCTCGAATGCCTCTGCTTTGATTTTGTGCAGAGCAGTGTTTCCAATAAATTCCTCTTGAGCTCAGAGAGAGAAAAGATCAGGCTTTGTAAAGACGCAGAGTAAACATGAGTCATTGACGCGCATTACCCAGAGGGACGCTTTCTTTCACAAACAGAGAGGCAGCCTCCTTATGAAAATAACATGAGGAGAAATCTGGGTTCGGCCTGTTCAAACCTAGAGGAAGTCTTTAATCACTCACATACTGTAATTAACAGGGGAGTTAATTTATGCTTAATTCACTTAGCACTTACCAGAGTGAAACAAGCTGGTAAAAAAAGGCTCCTTCATTAAACTTACAACATACAACACAACTTGAAATTGTGTGAAAGTGCTGGCGGACTTTATTTTTCTAAATATATCAACAGGCAATGTTGTTTGAAAGAGAAGCCATTGGTTTTGGCAACTTATTCCAAACCACTGATCGTAGCCTGATCCACTGTAGGATCAAAAATAACCCCGGGGTTTTTATGGAGAGAATTCTCAAATGGTCTACTGTATCTGTTTTACATAAATATGAGTAATGGGGATATTTTAGCTAGAAACACTATCTGGCTAGTCTAATAATGCTGTAACAAGGCCATTTAAAATGACTATGAAGGGATCATCCGCTTGAATATCAATTTTTATACTTCCCTTTGAACCTTGGATTTTTGAGCTTAACGTTCTGGACGTGGGCAATCTTTCAGAGTTAAAGTTAACCAAGAGGAGAAAAATCCCCTGACCATGAATATGACAGCATAAAGACAGCCTGCCAGGAGAAAAGTGTACGTTCCCCCCACACAGATCTGGCTCCGCTCCAGCTTTCAGCGTCTACTTTTTGCGGTTTATATTTGCAAGCGATTTGTGCAGGGTGAGTGCAACTCCTCCTCTGTTTCAAACTGGATCTATAATTCTTGTTTTTAGATGTGTAACCAGGCACAGGTGATGTCCTATCCCCTACTTGGCAGACTGTTCAAAACATGTGGTGTCCACCCTCTCGACTCAGACCAGAGTTCCCTCAAAACCTCACGCTGGGCCATAACTGTATACAGTGGCTGTCCAACCCTTATATCAGCCCCAATATGTCACCTAACCAGCACAAAGATAAGAAATCACAGCCCTGTTGTAACTCCATACCTGGTTCACACTGTCCTTGAACTGCAGCAGGAGATTCTTCTTGTCTTGACTGAACTGATCTTCATCTAAACAGAACAGCATCTGTATTTTATCTGCATCAAAGAGAAGAAATACATTCCTCCTGTTTTCTTTGGGTCGTAACCTGGATGATATTTATTTAATTCCTACCATCAAGATTTGAACAGCAGCCAGAACTTAACTGATTATATGGATCAGTTATAATCTTTCATTCTCGAGTTGGACTAGACCAGATAAATCCAGTCCAAATTAATATCAGGATCATTACCGGCAACACATCATGGAAGATCTACTCAATAACAGTGCAATATATGTACAGTGCATTGTCATATTTTGTCGTTTTGGCCATGTTCTTCACACACAGAAACCAACATGAACAATGACAGTGATTAAACCCTTCATTTATGACATCAATTTGGGGCTGTCTGCACTTAAATTGGAGGAACAATATGTGTTAGTAAAAATGAGAGGTAATGTATTTATATAGGGTTCAAATTCCTCCACTGTTGATCCAAGATGGATGTGGGGAACTTCAAAGACCCCTAAAGCTGAAAGCCATTACTTTAACCTCATTCTTTGTTTCATTTAAAATCCATTGGCAGTGGTACACAGCCAAAACAACGTGTCTCTGTTGAATTACTTGTACTGCAGACTTATCTGCGGGCATTTCAACATCTAACAAAACACTGTCTTTGATTAACAAATGCTCAGGAGAGGTCAACATGTGTAACCTGAACTATTACAGTAACAAGGAGACTAAATTAAAAAAAAGGACAGACTTTATGACGTCACATATCACAAGTCTGAACTGGGTCCCATTGTAATGAATTGTGGGGATTTTAGTGAAGAAAAGCATAAAACCCATTGATAATTTTTTTCATACAATTGTGAAAAATTTGAAGCCACAACAGAGAGTAAAATGTTAAACTGAAGGTTGATTCAATTATTTCACTATTTGGTCGAGTGAGGAAATGTTGGAGCCAGAAAAACAATTGGACACAGAACTAAGAAAGACTTGAAGAAGTCTTCCAGAGAAAACACTCTTAAGATGTACCCATTACAATGAAAAAGCCTTAAATAAACTACTCAATCAAAAATGGCTCTCTTGTTCTTTTTACTTCCACTTACCTTCCACATATTCATGAATTAAACCTGTACCAGGGATTTTCATGTGCTTTCCTCGGGTTGCTCTGCATAATATCTTTCACTGAGCAGCAAGTTGTCTTTGTCAAGATTGTATTTTATTAGTGACCTTGCAGGCTGACATGACATTTCCCTTTTTGCTGACCAATCATATGGCCAGAAATATGATACTTACAGAGAAAAATACATGTATCCTAGCAAAGGCCCTGTCAGCACATATCCATATATCCATAACACTATCTAATCGAGCTCACATTCAGAGGACATTTTTCTATTTCTGGCTGTTGGCGGATACATTTCAGTCTTGAGTTGTACAACATCTTTGTTACATTGTCGATGCAATCAAACAATGTCAACATTACTGGAGAGTGTTTATATGAACAGTGATATGAACATTAGCATTTATTTTAGCCTAACTCATCCATTATTGACTTCCAAGACACACACAGCGTGATACGCTTCCTTTAATCACGCTCTGGTGATTAAGAGCACTGAATACTGAATTCAAAGGAGCTGACATGTGAACACTATGAAAGGTATTGATGGAGAAAAGTGCTGTCAGAGTCATCAGAAAGAGGGTTATTCAGAGGTGCTGCAGGGGTGATCTCAAAGGAGGATGTAGGAAGTGGGAGAATTGATGTGTCCCAAGATCAATACTGGAGAGCATTTCGGATCTCAACAGTGAAACTAAATCACCTTGTGGGTGCTGCTGCTTCTTCAGGTGCATCCGTCTCTGTCCAGTGAGCTGATGGTAAAGGTGGTGGTGATGGTGAAGGTAGCAGAGGGGTCAGGAGGATGGACACAAATAAAGCTGATCGTCTTTTTTGGGTGACTGCAGCTGCGTCACAGTCACATTTTTTGGATCAATATCCATCATCACTGGTTCTGCTTAAGTGTAAATGCTAAGTACCTCAATGAGCATGAAACACAATTACAATGCTGAGACGTGCATTAGTGGTTTTGGAGTGGTTGCAGCAAATTTTGTGTCATCTTGACAAAAAAGAAATATCTGTTACGCTAAAGACAGATCTTAATGGATTCCTGTGTTTAAAACATGCTCAAAAGAACCTTCATTCACCTTATTCACACAGCAGCCATATCCGGGAGAAACACCCAGATTTGATTTTCTGATTAATGAGTAAATTGAGGACTACAGGACTGTATCCATTTTTTCAAAAGGGTCATATAATTAGGCTTTATAAAAAACATAATCAAATATCAAAAACAGGATAACGGTTATATTTACTTCATTTAAAGCACCACCAAAACGCATTTACGAGTATTTTTGGACTCTGACACATAATATCTATTTTTTTAATGGAGGCCACTGAAAAAAACACACTCATTTGTGTAGTAGTGACATGATAAACTCACATATGAAACCAGAGATGAGTGAAAAATGAAGCCTTCCCTCAGTAAAGTGACTGCTCTTTGGAGTGAAACAACCTCATCCTTCATAGTTAAGCTCAAGATCATTACACAAAATGTCATTATGAACTGCTGCTGCTGATCTGAGCTCAGCTGAGGTGCCCTCTTGTGGTCCATGATGATACTACAGGATGATACCTGATAAGTTATTTAAGGGGATGTGGTTGCAATTGGATACGGCTTAATCATTTCTTAAAATGCAGAGGCATTTGTTTCCACAACATAGAGTCACGAGGTCCAAATATTAAATTAGTTTCAGTGCAATACATTCATCAGTTATATGTAAAATACAGAAGTAAACAGGAAACACCTGTCACACTTAAAGTCACTGAGGTTTCTTTTCCTATTTGTGTGGGGACCCAATTCTTAGGACAAGTTTTGAGGCCGTGTTTTGTGGTTTATGTTATCTTGCTTTTTATGCAAAGGTGTTTCTAATAATAATTTGCTTCCTGTCTCATTTACATAATGTGGAAAAGAAAAGACTATCAGAAACACATGTTAAGAAAATGCAAACCAGCTTGACAACACCATAAACTTGATTAAGCGCAGCCTTTGGCACGGTGTCAACAGCAATTACAAATAAGATTAAAAGGAAGACATATACATTATGTGGACAATAAAGTTCACTGAATTGAATTCATTGAAAAATATGTAGACACTGATATGTCATTTTAAAACATGTGTATCCATTAATCTGCAGTAACGTCTTCACTCAATGAACTGCAGGAGTGTTATGGAGCATTTCAAGGGGAAGGGTCTTCCCCAAACAATTGCCACAAAAAAGTGGGAAAAGTGCAGTGACATTTCCCACAAGTGGGACAAACTTGATGAACAGCTGCGCACATAATCACACACAAATTAGAGCTTGGGCTGGGATGTCTGCATACTTTTGGTCACATTGTTATAATATAGAGTGAATTAAAGAAAGTGTAATGCTGCTACATGTGTCAGACATTACTGTTTGCAATGAGTGTAAATTATTTTAATGTCACCCTTTTGGATTGCATCAGACCTCACGTGAGATTAAAGCAGTAGTGTGTGTGTGTGTGTGTGTGTGTGTGTGTGTGTGTGTGTGTGTGTGTGTGTGTGTGTGTGAGAGAGAGAGAGAGAGAGAGAGAGAGAGAGAGAGAGAGAGAGAGAGAGAGAGAGAGAGAGAGGAGAGAGAGGAGCAGGTTGTATAGTCTTACTGCAGGAGTATCAGGGCTAATAAACAGGAGGGTGGACGTGCCCCCCTCTCTCTCCTCTCCTCTTCTCTCGCCTCCTCCGCAGTGCACTTGCAGCTGAGCAGCACTCCGGACAGGACGGTCTCCTCCCCTCCTCCTCTGCCTCCTCTTCTTATTCCTCTTTTTTTTTTTTATCTGTGTGTGGTACAGCTGAGGGGTGCACCTTCAGTCGCATCTGACTCCGGTGAGGGGGTCCCGTACAGACGGACGCGTGACGGTGCGGACTCATTGATAAAAATCCACGCCGCTGGGGATTAAAATGAGCACTCCTGCTGCGCGGCTCTCCTCCACCTCCTCCTCCTGCTCCTGCTCTGCCTCCTCCACATAGCGCAGCTTTCTCTGCACAAGATCTGATTTTATGAGACTCCAGCAGGCGACGCAGGATGACTACTACTTTATCGCTGGTGATTTTGTGCGCTCTGGTGAGTAATCTGTACAGTAACTCATGCGCACATGCCGTGATATACACAGCTCTAAAACTGCATTTTTAAAATTTGTCATGCACTTTGTGATACTATTTCCCCTTAAAAATGTAATTGTTTGTTGTACCTTGTTTTATGTCGGATACTGATAAGTTAAAAATCCAGCTGGAACTTTTTTAGTAAGTTTTTCCTGACTTAAATTCCCTAACATTCATTTTTACCCTTAAGTGATGTATGTGATATTTCCATGATATCATAAACGTAGTAAAAAATGCGCAGTATAAGTGCTGTGGTGTTTCCCACTAAACATTTTAATATTAAAGGACCAATATGCCATTTATTTCTGCAAAGCAGGGGACAGCTGTAGCTTAACCCCAATTACAGACTTACATATCACATGTTTTGTATATCCACCTTAAGCTTTACCTATGTATGCATACTGTACAAACACACCTCCCTTTGGGGTTTCATCCAGGAAGAACAAGTAACACAGACCTGCTCCTTGCATCTGGAAAATTAAGATTTCTGCTTCCTATATTGGGCTGCATCCAGTAATCTAGAAAAGGTCCGCTGGCAGAAAATTTGGCCAACCACTTTAATGACTTTAAGTTATGCATTTCAATTTTTGAGTCCAAAAGAGGAGAGATAAAGAGGCTGCAGCTTATTGAAAGTACATTGATTCATTAAATTCTTATCAAAAATGAGCCTGGCTTTATTTTAACAATGAGGCTCTTCTGAAAATGTGGAAAAGTTGATAACAGAGGACAGAGTACGATAAGGCACAAAGCTGAGTGCAAATCCTCTTGGTACTCCGGTATGTCCACAGCAGCTGGTCTAATGGGGCTGTGAAGCTCTCAGTCATCATGTGAACAGCCTCGGAGAGAGGGGACACTCTGTTATGACAGCTGTTTTGAAGGGTGGCAATGGTCAGGTGCTCTTTGGTAGAATTACATTTAGAAATAAACTCACAAATTGGCCATGAAATTGGGAAGAGGGCGAACCAAGCATATCACAGCTGGGTCACCGTATGTTTTTTTTGTGAGTGTATATGCATGTTGAACCATTTTTCCTGCTGAATTTGCCATTAATCTGTTTGAGCTGAGTGAAATTCCAGGGAGATGTCACAGGAAAGGGAGTATAGACGCAGTAGTCAGGGACATGAATCCTTCTCTTGCAGATACAAGAGGGAACCCTTTGAGGTTTTTTGGCTGCTTCAGACGTTCATTTTTGCAGATAAAAACAAAACTTTAGCTCTGATGAAATGCTTGAATAAAACCTGAGGTTTTTGTCAGAAATGATGAGAAGACCAAGCCTTGAGCGTAACACGTGAAGCAGGAGAAATAGGGGCAATATTGAAAAAGAGGAGCAAGAACAAGAGGCAGAGAGAGGGAGAGCTGCTGGCTGCACTCTACATCTGTTTCTGAATGAAAGCAGCGACAGCACAGAGAGGGAAGGAGTGGTGGAGAAGAGCAGGGGAGGGATGAATTAGAACGATAGAAAAGATTGAATTGATGTTTCAGCAGATGTAAGTGGAAATGAGCTTTTGTCGGTTACATAATAAGAGCCACAGGACATAGTGTGTTCCAATATGATGATTTTCTTTGTTCTATAAAGTTTGCGGGTTTGAATTCTTCTTCTTTTTTTCTTTTTTTTACATTGCTGTGGTCTCAGTTCTTTTGCGTGGCTTTTATATCAGAATGAGCCAAGAAAATGCAAAAAGGAAGGAGGGAGAGGAAGAAGGTTATTACTGGAGTAGATAAGACAATTTGAGAGGATGTAAAATGTAAATGGGTATAACAATACCTTAATGTCAGGATGAAAGAGAAACAAACAGCAATTGCAATTGTATTTACAGTCTGCAGGTATTTTGGGTGATAAAATGTGTATTGAAATGCTAATTAGGATGGAGCTGTGGAAGAGTCTTTTTATCTAAAAGATGAAAAAATTACTTTATGACTTGAGTTGAGTTGGAAAAAAGTGGTTTAAAAAACATAATGGGTACCCATCTGGGTCCCTGTAGTACTTTAAAAAAACAAGTCCCCATGAAGTAACTATTTAAGTTTACAAGTTTGACCAAGTGCTTTTGTTTAAGGTTGGGGTGTCCCCCCAAGGAACAAATGCGCCTGAGTCATTGTGATGTTCTTTTTTAAGGTCCATCAGGAAATGTTTACCTGTCCTTGCAGGGGTTTCTAGGGACATGAAGGTTTTCTTTTAGCATTTTGAGGCACAGTCCTCAAAAACCAAGAAAAACAAGCGTGTGTATGTGTAAACCAACGATTAGAAGCAGAGGTTCACAGCCATCCCCACTTTAAGACAGTAATTAGGACAGGCATGTGTATAATGTCGTGAGCACATGATTTTATGGTAACTGCCTCAGCTGGAGCGTGTCATAAGCTTACTATTAGAGCTGATGTGCCTTCGGGCAGCTAATAGGGCAGTTTAGGCAGTTTAGATAAAGGTGGAGACAACATGATTTATGATGAATGCTGATGGCGGTTGGATTGAAGGAACAGGTTCTACACCTGGAAGTAATTTCCATCAATTTGTTTTGCTGTGTAGGTTTAAGTCATTGTGGCCCTGTGCCGTGTGTGTTTGTGTGAAAGTTTGCTCTGCCTGTGAGTGTTTGCATGTGCTCCTCTAAAGTACTGTGCCTCTGTCCCCGCTGTGCCAGGTGGCGTTAGTGTTGGCATCTAAGACGGAACGGGCTGTGCTTCTGCTCCCCTGTGACAGTGGCCAGTACACTGCCAGTGGGGAATGCTGCGAGCAGTGTCCACCTGGAGAGGGAGTGGTGAAGAAATGCGGTGCTACACAGACCGTCTGCGCCCAGTGTTTGGACAGTGAGTACACATTTGTCATAGTTTGCATCTAATAGACTGAACTGTTCACATCAACTTTATATATTCTACAAAAAAAAACGCAGGACTGCTGTGCTCTGCTGTGAATAGTATTGACTGTGATAAACACTCAACAATTAAATGGGACTTGCTATTATGTGTTAGCATCAAGCTAAGGAACTAAGATGTACATCCCAGTCCATCTGTGAGAAAGTATGTACAGTATTATCCCCCTTGGAGATAAATGCGTCAGTTATCTTTCTTTGATTCAGCCACAGTATTGTTTAAACCATCTGCTTGTGTCTGATCTATAATGTTATTAGTGGTATTTGTTATGATTAGGTACCAACATTTGTCACTTTCATGCTTTGAGCTTTTTGAGGCATCTTATTTTGAAGATTTTGCTGCCCTCCTCATTGGTGGTGTTCAAAGAACTGAAAACACAACAGCGACATGTCTTTCCACAAACATTGTCCACAAACCTCCCTGCCAGCAATTTTCGTCTTTGGTAAAAATGTGGTTCAAATGAAATCTGCTCACAATCTGTCTGAAAATCTGTTTTCTATTTAATTGATTTGGGTGAAGTAAGCTGAAACAGATTCAAAAAGTAACTCTAAATTGCTCAATCCTGACTTTGCAGAAACTCTGTTTCCTGAAATGTGTTGCATTTAACTGGATTACATTCAATCTGGTGACAATCAAATATGTACACTGATGCACAGATGCAAAACTACATGTCATCAGCAGAATTACACATAGGCTACACGTGTGTACTAGTGCAAATTTCGGTACTTGCATCTTCTCTTTTTTACACATCCACTCCATTTTGTTTGCTTTTAATAGTCACTCGGCTCTGAATTCTGAACACAAAAAGAATACTGAAGCCAAAATACATTCTTATTATCCAATTTGTATGAAGTGTCTACTTTGCCTTTATCAAGTGTCTGTAGAAATAAAGCAGGAATTCATATGTTTGATGCTTGTAAGTGGGTCCAAATGTGTTCGCTTACAGCTCTGCTCAGGCTGTGAACCATTAGCACTCACTCTATAGACCCGAGCTGGGAGAGGTGCCAACACTGCAACATCCCGAAAAAGAAAAAGGAGGAGAAGAAGAAGAGCAAATGTTGCAAACAATAGTGCTCTGCTTAATCCCATGGTATTTTTGTGACCTGGTCCTGCAGCTCTCCTTGCCCTTTAAGATCTTGGTGTATGTCAGAGTGCTAAGTAAACGTCAAAGTGTAGGTCACAATCATGGCTGCATAGGTCAGGAGGGACAAGACAACAGTATCACACTCTGCAGTGGTACCTTTTCTTAACCTTTAAGATCACAGGTTCAGTTTGAAATTTTGACTGACACCTAGCAGAACATTTATTCATAAAGAAATATCACATATTAACAAAGACAACAACCCTCTCTTGTGTCAAGTAAACGCAACAATAATCAACTTAACCTTATTTTGTGGTAACCGTTTTAACTGTGGAAAATTCTGGCAGGAATGCTGTTTGTAAGACAACTGATACTGTTATTGTCCTTGAACATCTTTGCAAAACACATGTTAATCTTTGTGTTGTGTTACGTTGTTAAGAATCTAAAGTCTGGATGATTTCACCCCTTTGAAGTTTTTTATTCTTTGCCTCTGGGAACTTTGGAGCAGCAGCAACGGGCACAGGGGGCAAGGAGCCAATTCGCTACATCTAGAGAGAGAGACTGTGCCTCAGGGTACAAAACAAAAAACTGCGAGTCAATTTCACATAAACCAACTCTGTCTAACAGAGTCAATGTTGAAACCGAAACTTAAGGGTGTGAAATTCACCATATAGGTCCAGGTGTAAAAGTAAGAGAGAAATAAAGAGGACTTCTGATAGTTTTGCCTTGGAGTTGTTAAAAATCCGATCACACCGACAGCTGCAGAGTGAGTAGAGTCATTAATAGTCACCATTGAACATTACTCATGATTGTGTGCTGCAGGAAATTGGTTGATGTAAGGGCACCAGGAGAAACTCGTTGCAGCTTCACAAACGTCTGGACTTTATATTTGGCTTGAAGTCATAAGGACTTTCTTTTGTCTGTTTGTATTCCTGCTGTAAACAGTGGCAGGTGAGGTGCAGAAGGTAACCCGCAGCTCCATTTCTCTGTAATGTTTCTCATGACTGCACTTCTGATGAGTTTTTTTTTTTCATTCACTCTCCCATCCCCCACCCCTCCACACCAGCAAATCCATCCAACTCTTGTCGTGTCTCCTCTTTTCTTTTCCTCCTGTAACTCGCTCCTGTCAGCCAGAACCCCCTTAACCCCTTCTCTCCCTCCTCCCCCTCCCTATTCCGATGACTCATCGTCTGTATTAGCGGATAAAAATGGTATTAGAGAGCCAGGCACCAAAGGGCACTATCTGCTCATTCATCATGCATTCTGTTACATCAGTGCATCTTTACTCATTTGATCCAGCTAATTAAACCATATTGAAAAGCCTATTGTGCCTCTAACAGTGAACAATTATCGTGCTCTGCTTTACAGGAACGGTATTCACCACTGATAAACACTCAACAATTAAGCTGAAATACCCAGGAGGTTGCATTACATTTCCAACGTGAATGCATTTTCAATGGTTTCAATAATGTCTTTGTTTCAGCAGATAAAATCTTAATGTACCTGAGGCCCTGAGGAGCAGATACTATAAAACAGTTTTAGTTGGATTTATGTGGAAGTGAGAGGCTGAAACTCTGACCTTACCTGAAAAACTAAGACATATACCGTAAATACATTTTCTAAAGTGCAGAAATTAATAATTGAAGAGTGGGATTCAACACATCCATTTCCTGTTTCATGGTAAATATGGTTGAATCTTTATTTAAGACCCCCCTTATTCACCACTTCCGGTGAGTGTACCCCCCCCCCCCCCCCCCACAACCCTTGCTTGGGACTAGTGCCAGCATCAGCAGTGCTGAAATATTTATCAGTCTCCTCCTATTTTCTCTGCTGTCATGGGAGACAAGACAACCGGACCTGCCACACTTAGGGAATCATTCAGAAAAAACTCTCCCTAAAAATGATCAAAGAGAAAAAAGCCTAACATCACAGGTCAAAGCAGTGTGTTAAGAGGAGTACCATTAGACTAGATTGCGAGTCACTGGGGATTTAAAAGAAGAAGGAAAGTAGAATCACAGCCTCGTTTGACGAGGACTGAAACAGTGTCGAGAATCGCTTCCAAAGTTGGATCAGGAGGGATGTAGAAAGGGGAAATGGAGATTTTGCCCTGGCAGGTCTTCAGTGGCAATGGCAGACAACCAGAAGTTCAGTACAGGATACAAGAACAGCTTTGCTCCTTTGGTTTCCTAATAATAGCTTAGGTAATACCCTAAAACACCTGTTTCAAATCAGCCAGGAAGCTAAGTGGACCAATAAGGCAGGGCGATAATTGCACACAAAAATGTTGCATGTTTAAAAAGGCAAATAAAACTGTGATCAGCTTTCCAAATTTTCATTCTTTATACACAGTCAGCATAGTGCAATGACAAAAATGGTGTTTCCGCTGAAACCTAGAACGTGGCACTACATGGAGCGGGAGTGATGGCCATCCCTTACTAAAAGCTTACACCTGAAGTGCTGATTGTGGAGATCATGGGGCAGTTTCAAGGCCGTCCACAGCTACATTATTGATGACACTAATGGTGGCGAAACACATCAGTGTTTTGAGGGGGGTCTTAAGGGGCTGAGGTGGCACATTTTAAGTGCATCATCTTTCCTGTGCACAAACATTGACCTATGGCTTTTTTTACTGCTGAACATGGAAACTGATTGCTAGGATGCACTGGTCATCGCTCAATTGGGGACAATTAGAGAAAGAGTCATCATTTATTAAAGAAGACACTCCCCACCTGAGTCTTGATGACCTTTTCCTTTCTTTTTTTAGCCCCAAGTTGAAAGCGCTGACACATAAATCACACACACACAAAAACCTCTAACACACACACTCTTCTCCTTTTCCTGTTGAGTGCTCAGTGCATATGGTCGCATTTAGACATGTTTACACACAAGGATTGGAAAGGGGCTCATGCATGCAAGTTAAAATTAGCGAGGAAGCCAGCGTGCTTCGGGATAATTGAAATGAATGAGCAGAGATTTACCGGTTGAGCCTGACTGCAAAAAAAAACAAGAGCTTTCAGCTCACAAATTCAAATTTCACTCTAAGGTCTGTTATTTGTCAGTTCAGTCAGTGTCATCATCCTCTTTGGCTTCTGCCTCCAGACAGTAATAAGAGCAAGGGGTGTTAACAGATTCAGAAAAGAATAACATTGAGTCTGACGGTGTGTGTGCATATCCAAGAAGGAAACTGAACTCACTTACATCCCTATACCTCTGACCTTTCCCCTGTCAGTTGTACCTCAGCACTACCTCAACACTTTGATCTCTCATTCATGTTTTTCTACAGCAGACCACCCTCAAACTGTGTGTTTCCGATCGAGTCAGAGACTAATCCAAGCAAAGCATATGCCATCGTCTTACTTCCTCCCTACCTGCCTCTGTATCATTCCCTCCTTCTGCTCCCTTCGGGCTGCGTGTATAATGTGACATCCTTCATCTACGGCATTAGCTGCACTGCCGCTTACAAGGTGTTTAGGGCTTCAGTCTGTGCCAGTGTTTGTCAAAGCCGTTTACGTTGCAAAAGCAAGTGCTGGGACATTGCTGTGGGGCTTTTCACACTCACAATATGGTGTATCTCACATTATCCACCAAGCAGCTCTCATAAAAAACACTTACTATCAGACATATGCCAATGCAGATAAGACTTGTGCAAAAAAGTTCCACACATCCACACAGTCATGTGGCTTTTTTTTTTTTTTTTTTTTACAACTCCACCCAGTCCCAATGATTTATCACTGAGGAGATTTTAACCAGTATTGACTTGCTGCATGCTTCACTTTGTGAAACGGGCATTTGCTGGTGTTATTTAACAGTGTACAGTGCTGTTTCATCACACAATCATGCTTCATAATCACATTTTGTTATGCTTGCTGCCTAACTTCCTGCTACACTTTGTAAAACTGCATGTGTGTTTTGAAAGCAGCAAGGAGTAAAACATGAGTTGTTGATGTCTGAACTGCAGCTCTTTCAAGTTGACCGTTCTCATGGTAGGCATGCTACAAGAAAAGTAAAATGGAATTTGATGAAATGTGAATCTGCTTCTGTGGTAAACCCAGAGCTGTACAGTTCTATTCCTTTCTAGTCAGCCTCCTCCTCCAAACTCGTTTTACGACACACAATCACACACATGCGCACACACGCACACACACACACCTTACCCCCCTCTCATATCATGCATAATTCAGCAAGCATCCAGTTATCTGAAAATAATTCTCTATGAACATGCAATATTAATAGATTACTTTGCACCCTTTGGAACTCACAGTGTAAGAATAAGCTAATTTGAGGACATCACTTCCTCGTTGATGACCTTAGTTTAATCCTCCTGATGCAAACATTCCTGGAGAGCAAATTTGATGAGTCTGAAGTCATTGAAAAGAACAACGTGATTACTCAGCTAACTTAAGAGTAAGTTAGTTAAGATAACTCATAAATTAGCTGGCTAGCTAATTGACAATCTATAATAAAATTAGTAATATTTGTGAAATAGCCTGAACGCTAATACATACATCTTTACACTGAATAGATAACACTGACTTATGGACAGGGTTTTCTTATGGAAAGTGAAAGAGCTAGTTGTTAGCTTAGCTCAAGCAGCAACCTTGGGTGTTAAAAAATGAAGCCAGTGATGAAGTGAAAAAAACTGCAGTATCCCATGTGTGCACTTAAGGAAGACTACAGGAAGCCCTATTAGCCCTATCAGTTTAAAATGCCTTTTTTTTTACAGTAGAAATCAACAGATTTACGGACTGGTTCAAAAAATGGTTTTAATCTCTATTGCTCATTTCTTAATTAGTGAAAAATGTAGGATGGGATGAGCTTTTTTATAACTCATCTGCTTGGATCATATCAAGGCTAAGAGTTATGAATTCATTTACATACATTTGGGCATGACTGATTTGATTGACAGGCAGGCATGTTGTAGCTGTTTGCCAGGACCCTTTAGGTCTGCCTCAGCTCCACCTCTGTTCTTGCCATTTGAGTGAATGAACCATAAGTAGAGTCAGCATTTTACCAATAGCAACCAACATCGCTGGGCTTCATAACTCCTCTTCAGACACCAATGGGGGAAGTCACTGAGACTTTGATACAGTCAATGGTGTAGCTCTGTCTGTATTTAAGAACCCCCCCCCCCCCCCCCCCATAAATCCACCCTTGCACTACAAGTATGATATTGAAATATTTATCAATTATGAATTAGGAGTTTATCACACAGTGTGAAGCCTTTAAGTACACTCAAGTAATTGCCTGATCATTTAATTTTTTGTTTTTAATGATCTCTGTACCCGTGTTACCGTGTTGATGCACCTGCACTTTCCCCTTGTATGACTGGGATTAAAGCAGTTTACTCCATGCAGCACAAACAAATCGAGATCGATATCATAATGAGCGCAGCAGGCTTTTGACTCGCTCCAACACAAGAGCACCTTTCTTGTCCTGGAGCACAAATCACTAAGAGCCCAGTGGATCAATGTGTCCTCCCTTCTAATGAATGTGCAGTAAACATGATTAATGTCATTAGACGCACTGTTTATCCCTCTGTTTATCTCCTCGTATTTCCTGCTCTCTCCATCGTCTAACCTCCTTTGCTCTTTGCCCCTTCTCTCATTTCCTCCTTCTCACTTTTGTGTCTCTTCTTCTTCGACCTGTCCCCACATCTGCAGGTGAAACATTCTCAGAGAACTACAGTCACACAGAACAGTGCACGCCCTGCACGCAGTGCATCGGCCTGATGCGGATGGAGACGCCTTGCACCGACTCCAACGATGCCATCTGCATCTGCAACTACAACTACTTCTTCAGCTCGATATCGGGCCAATGTGAGCCATGCACGGTGTGCCCTGCAGGCCAGGGTGTGTTTGCTCACTGCGAACACAACCACGATACAGTGTGTGAGGAATGTGTGGACGATACCTACTCTGACCGGGAAAGCTACCTCGATCCCTGCCTGCCCTGCACCATCTGTGATGAGGAAACGGAGAAACAGCTGGCTGAATGCACACCAACCAGTGACTCTGTTTGTCACAGTAAGTCTGCTACACATTTAGGTCGCTTTAGTTCAGGAAAGCATTTACCAAAGAGATAAAAGAGAAACACTATTGTCTTTTAGTTTGGTCCACTTTATGAAAAAACTGATACAACAGGTGTAAACTTGAAGTTATATTTAAGGTAAATCATTCATTGGACAATTTTGGGGACCAAAATGATGCATCATCAGTTTCACCATGACCCAAAAGAAACATTTAAACCAGGTCCAAAGAGATTGTCAGTTGACCATAACAAATGGTCAATTTCATTTCTAAAGAATAATGCCAACCAGTTGATTTAAAAATCCACAAAGTCCTCTTGCTTTTTTTTCACTTTATTTGATGAAAGATGACGCTCAAAATCTTTGGTACTTAGACTGTTGGCTGGACAAAAAAAGGGATTTTGATATGTTGCCTCGGCTTGGATTTGGAATCTGAGATAGTAAAGCAAGTAATGAAACTCCTTACTGCAAATGACAGGATTACTTGTTTTCACTGATGGTCACACAAGCTCGTAAAGTACAGATGGTTATTGTCATAATCATTTGAGCATGCAAATGGGCCTTATCTGTCATATATAATGCATCACAACAGGAAACAGGAATACAAACCACAGCTCCTTGTACTTTATCATGATGGGATATTTACTTTTTTAATGTGCTACATGTCATTTAAATGTGAAATTACAATATAGTTTCTAAAAAAAAGAGAGGTTAAGTAACACCTTTGTTGGTGGAAGAGGTCACAAATTGGGCTTTCATAACTATATATGTTTATTTCTGGTTCCATAGTGCTTACTGGTTGCTGGGAATTTCAAAGCTCCCCCGCAGCCGTCATATAGATCACAGTTGGAGGTCAGGCTTTTAAATGGCAGAAAGTTAAAGGCTTTAGCATCAAAAGGTCAAACACTATACTGAAGTGTCAACACTTAGAAAAGGAATAACCTGCTCTCCCACAACGAGAAGGCATCATACAACAGGAGGAGCAGAGTGAAGCTCCTTGTATCCAACAGTAGAAGTCAGCGTGTAACCAAGGAAGCTGTAAATCCTCTCAGCCAGATGAGGCATGAAATCCATCTCATCAGGGGGCAACAAGGCTCAAATCTGGGAGGAGAAATGTCTTTGGTTTGGATTGGGGTTTTTTTTTAATCAAATTTTTCTTGTCCTCTATGGAAAGGGCACTTGTTTAATGTAAACTTTGAACAAAGAGGCTTTTATGAAATGGGGTTGATTAAATGCATCTACAGTAAGAAAGGGTTTAATAGCAGGAGCACTTTCTACTGCAGGGCCTTCTATTGATCTCCTGTGTGCATTACCACTTTATTATGAACACGGCTGGTGGCTTTTGATATGAATGTTAGTATTTGGACTGAAGCTTTTTTCATTTTCTTTTTCGCTGTATTTGGATTTTCACAACCTCAGATACTGGCAGGTATTTGGATTTGCCTAGTTAATGAACCATAAGAATCTGTCAATACCTTGTTATAGTCCAGTGGCTGCGGTAGCGCCACATGGAGGGTATAAATGCCTCTTTTAATAGACTGTAATAACACAGAGCGTAGGAGAATTGAACTGGGGAGAGACAAGAGTAGGGAAGGTAGATGAGGTGGAGGAAGGGCTAATAACATAGAAGATGACTTTCAACATGTTCTTCCATGAGCACCATTAAAGGTGCAACATTTTGATTTTCATCACCAATAAAATCACCATAGTAATTTTAACACTTATAAGACCTTTGAAACATCGGCCCCTGCTTTGCTCTGCAAGGCACTGCATCTATTGTGTACCCTTAGGTCACATGTTTGCAGTTTAAGCCATGCCAGAAGCTTGGCTCTAATGATGGAAATGTGTTTTTTGCCCACACTTAAACATTTCAACTACTGTTGGATTGATTCAAGAATACATATCAACCTTAACATGAATTTTCATAACTGTAGTGATCCCAACTTGTGTGCCAGTTAGCCAGTGTTAGCATGCTAATTCTGTCAACTAAGATGAATGACATGGTAACCTGCTTCAGATCAGCATGTTGTATTGTCACTACAAGCACATGAACATATATATTTGTTTGTGTTTCATTTTCTCCAATAGAGTTATGTCTAGTCTCTAAATGCAGATTTTACCAAATATTTGAACCCAAACCATGATCATTATTTGAAGCTAATAGATCTGATAGATCATTCAGTTCAATTTTGCATGACTGAAGTTGGAAGCTCTTTAGAATCTTGCCTTTAGAATACTGGAAGCAAATTCGCACACCAGACATCAGTTTGTGAAATTCTACAAATGACAATTTCCCTGATTTTTGCAAGCTCTGCATATGTCCACATAGACATAACCAAGACCTACACTGACCTTTTGTGTACTTTGGACAAGTCTTACACTGGTCCTTGGCATACAGTGATAAAGTCAAGACCACTCAGAAGCTACGATGAGGTTGTTTCATGACCAGACTGGCAGCCATGAAAAAAAAAGCTCCCTATGCCCCCTTAAACACCAAGAATATCCACTGTTTTCCAGGCTTATCTGATGTACAGTAGGACACAATACCCTCCTTTGCTGCCCATTTAACGCCCACCCATGCAGCTGGTCTCACCTTTGACCCCCCTTTTCCTGACCAATACAGTTGTAGCAGCAGCGATGACTATGACTGGATATGGCACGATAAGTGCGCACTGGGGAAATCCATTTGAATGGGTAGCCCTGTCGTGTAGCACCATTGGGCCTGTGGGTAATGGTCACATGTGGTGGTGATGATGGTTCCAGGCCCTCCTTGGTGGTCTGTGCTGGCTTTGCATACAGATACGTGTTTAGCAGCAAATAGGAAGCTGTCTCGCTGGAATTCTCATCCTGTTTGTGCATCTTTTATGTGAGGAAAATACATTTTTATTCCTATCCTCCTGTCCTTTCTTCCCTTTTGCACATGATGAGAAAATATACGATTAAGTTATTTTCAAATCCCCAAATCCCCACCTCATATCCAGCTGTCACCAAGTGTCAATTACATGAAACAATGACAGAGACAGAAAGAAAGTGAGGGAGAGAAAAAGACATGAAAACAGAAAGAGAGAGAGAGAGCTGCAGCATATGTGCTGTGCTGGTATTCTATGCCGATGGGTCGATATGAGTCCTGGGATTTCTTCTGCTCATGCTCAGGTTTCGCTGAGTGACCTCTATGAGCACCCACACTCAACTGCAGGACACACACACACACACACACACACACACACACACACACACACACACACAAACACACACACACACACACTCTGAAAAGCCAAGTCTTCTACAGCCAGCACACAAACACCCTTTATGGGCATCCAAAATCAATACAGCTGATAGCACATGCACGCTCTCTCACCCTGCCAAGTGTGCTTTAGCTTCAACATTTTTCATTAAACTCCGGACACCACACATGTGTGAAATGCTTTGATGTGAAATTGAAAACACCTCCTGCATCTTTTATTGAAGGTCTCGGTCTGCTCGGCCTCGCGAGAGCTTTACCAAAAGGTGCTGTTCAGGCTCAAGTTGAGATGATTTACATTTAACGTGAAGTGTTGAGCGTATGTTTGAGTGTATGTCCTCTGGAACTAGAGAGGGAAAGATTAAAAAGCAGATACAGGCCGACTCCCTTCTCTTCTTCGCCCCGCTCATCAACCAATCTCCCCCTTCCCCTTCTTTCCTCTCTTCATTTGCTCCCTCTATAACTTCCCACAGTGGCCCTGGAGTGGCTGACAGAGTGGTGGAAGGTGGCCAGTGTGCATTCAGCGCCTTCACCGCTGCAGTATAATTACTCCTGCTAATCAGAGCACTTTACAGCAGCTTCTCTGTTCATCTGTACCCCTCCTCACTCTCTCCTAACACTCTGCCTCTCTGTCCGTCCCCCCTCCCCTACTTCCCGCTCTTCCTATTAACCCTCCCGAACTGAAGACAGAGCGCTCACTTGAATAATTTGTACGTGTGTGTTTGATGGATGTGTGCGCGTCAGGCGATAAACACAGAGGAAGATTGAGATAGAGGCTGAGCGGGGACAGAGGGAGAGTGTTTGGCAGCTGATAAAGAGGTCATTGTACATGTACTGCGCCTGATAGTTGCTCATCTCCACCCTTAAATGGCAGCCGCCAAGACATCAACCTCTGCACAAGACCCTGGGGTTAACTTCACCATAAAGACCTCAATGGCTCATAAAAATTAAGTCCCCACCCCCTCCTTTCAGTCCACACCCGGCTAATAAACACATCTCCCCTGCATACACAGCCCCACGCTTGTAAAATCCCGAGCTAGTTTTATTTTGTTTCATGAGTGTTTTAAACCCACTGGAGGAAAAATGAAATTGTTAAAGCTCCGCCGCTGCCTCTAAGCTCCCATTCTGTTTGCAACAGAGGTATGCAGCCTCTGGAGCCCAAAGGTTTATCCTTTGGTCTGCAGCCAGTTGTGTTTTCTGCATCAGCACAGAGAAATGGAGGAAAAGAGGTGGAGTGAAAGTAAAGATTTAAAAAAGTAAAGTATACTCAAGCTGTAGCTGCTCTCTGTGTGGATATAAAGTGACGTGATGTGAAGCATACTCCTAGGAGAGCTGTCATCTTGGATCAGACTTAGAGAAACAATGTAGATCAAGTTCTAAGGTGAATGTATATATCTGCACAAAAGAAAGGGACTTTAATGTACAACAGGCCGTTAAAGATTCTAGGCCGACTAGCTGCACACTTGCAAACAGTTTCACACCTCTGATGCACAATTTATTATATTTGCTAGCTCATGTTGCATCGCTAACACTATTAGCCAGCACTGCTTTTGCTGGATGATGTATGGCTGAGCTAAGGAAACCTGACTACATCCCAGGAAAGGTCAAGAAATGCATGTAATACAGACACCCGTGTTCCACTCCTCTGACCGCTCCCTTCCTTTTAGACAGATCTGAATCAATAGCACCGCCTGAAATAGACCTCTGCATTATTTCTGTGTTTCTAAGTATGGCCCGCACATGTGCTGTGTTTTTCTATCCATGAAAGATATTCTCTATCATTTCAGTAAACCAATCGCCCCTCACCCCCGGGAGTTACGATTGCCCCGTCATCAGCTTACAGACATGCAGACCAGGTGGACTCCTATCGGCCAACAGAACTTTTTTCTATTATGTCCACATAAGTTACCCATCAAGGTCCCATTGGACTATTAGAGCGTGTCTAAATTATGCAACAGATCAATTCTGGGAAACGTGACTATCTGCCATGTCAGTGAAAAGGGAATACATGTGTAGAAAGCCTTGACTGTGATGGTCCACTGGGTTTGTGTTTTCTTCTTATGGACATACAACACTGTCATGCCAATCAGTTTTTTACTCCAAAATCCTTCATTTAAAGAAAAATGCTCAATTTTTGGTGGGACAAATGACAATGTGACTGTCTGTTTAGTATTAAAGTTTCAGGCAGTGTTAAGTAAAAGCATAAATATTGACATGATCTAAAAACAAAAACAACAGCTTTTTGTTTAATGCTGGCCCCAAAATAAATTGTAGCTGTGGGAAAAATAACCAATATTTCTAAGTACAATGTCAACAGTTTTCCAACTTTTTTTCCATGTTAGAGTTCTTGCAATAAAAAACGTTTGACACACGCTGCAGTCTGTGGATTATCCAGAGTAACCAGGATATTATTTCTGGAAAGACACACTGCTCTTGAATTATTAAAATGTAATTTTTCAATGCCGCGAGTAGCACAAATGAAATTGTATTCACCTCGAGTGATGTAAGAGATGAATATGACAAACCCTGTAGTAATACAATGATAATAATCTGCACTGCGAGCCAAGATGTCATTGAAGTCAGGGGAGAAAACATGAAGTAGGAAACAATCAGCTATAGTTGAATATATGTAGTGCATGGCTTGTTCAGTGAGTAGCCTACTGAAGGCATAGTGAATATGCTGTGTCAGCAATAAAAAGTGAAAGCCATAGTAGCAACCAGTTAGTAATCTGATTTCTGATTGTTGCATTCATCATATTGTGCTTGTCCATCCTACTCATTAATTTAGTTAATACCCCTTAAAAACAGAGGACTTTGAAAGTAGGACAACCCTTCAAGTATTTGGGATAGAATGTCCATGTCTTTGGCCTTGAAGGAAGCCTCAGGGTCTTCACAGGGTTAATCCTGTGAGCGCCAGTATGGAGCTAATGAGGAGCAGTCTGAGGTCCTGAAGGGAATAAAAGGCTCAAGTCTGAACCAGAGCTTGTACTCTCCACCCCTACCAGGCTGTGAGTTTAGAAGAGTTTTACTTTTGGCTGGAAAGGCCTGCTGTACTGTCCCCTTAGGGGAGAAATAATCTACAGACAACTCTCTGAGCTTTTCTACCATCTGACAGAATCACAGCGATGTTTCTTATGGGGCTTTTCCAAACAGATGCATAGTATGTCAGGACTCCTGGAAAGATTTGATGGATAAACTGGGTTTCAGGACAAGTCATGCCCATCAGAGTGGGCATGGCGCTGCTGCTTCACGGGAAATGACACTGAATCATTAATAGAGCCTTCAAAGAAAACGGAAATAAGACAATTTATGAAAATGAGTCTTATTTCCAGGCATTGCTATGATAGAAACCAGACCCTTCCAGTAGCACAGAGCCTTCCTGCCTCTCTGGCCTCAGCAAAGGCTACACTCAAAGTGATGACCTCCCTAAAGCCCTGGACTTTTTCCTACATGGATCCATATGGCCCTAATGTCATGCAATGAGATCAGATAGATGTGGACCTTGTGAGAAGAGACCTGGCGTGCAGGGCTCAGGCCTGGTCTGGGGGGGCTGGTGGGTGACAGCTATTTTCCACCCTTGTTGTGGAACATTTTTTTTCATTCTGTAGACAGCAACTCAGGCAGAAACCATCTGCCAATCAGAAACAGCTGCTGCATGTGTGCAGTGTATCTGACATCTGGTCGGGGACTTGGTGACTACACTTTCAGCAAAACAAGCTCTCAGAGATTAGATATCATGTCTTCCTTTTTAGTCATGCTAGCGGCATGGCTCTTTAGATGTCATATTTGGTCTGTTGCTTTATTCTGGACTGAAATATTCTCAACAGATTAAAGTTTGGTAGATATGTTCCTCAATGATGAATCCATAAGAATTGCACTGATCGCCAGACATTCCTTCTAGTTTGACCATGTTTGTTTAAGTTGTCATTTTAGGCTGAACGTCTCAAAAACTTTTGATGAATTGTGCTACATTTAAAGTAATTTTGAGATCCCTAAACACAATTTTTTTTTATGTCATCTATTTCTTAAATACTTTGGTTTGACAAAATGTTAGTGAAATAATTTGTCATAAATAAGTGATGAAAAACTAAATTTTAGCATATTTACATATCAAACTAAAAAACAACACATGGTAAAAAATATACTAGCTAGCAGCCAACGGGGGACAATAGACGTACATTTACAAGCACAATTTTGAAGTACCTGTACTTTGTATGGATGCTGATTTCTGGGTTAGGCTTAGTAAAAAAATGTGATTGTCTTGGAGAAATTTGTAAATAATTATTTGGGTTAGAAAGTAATATGTATGACATTACTTGTTGTGGAGAACTTCTACACAACACAGAGAACAGCAGATCTTTACCTTTGTCATGTTAGAATATTAGGGCAAAGCATCACTGGAAAGAAGTACAGCCTCACAGAGCTGCTAGCATCGTTGTCTACTTTCTTTCTTACTCATATTGGTGTTGGTTTCTTTTCTCACAAATGCTCTTATATCCTTATTTCCTTCCTCTACAGATCCTCTACTTCCTACATATTTCGCTCCAACAGACATGGATCCATCTCCACCTTCATTTACCAATTACTTCCTCCCTGGCTCTGACAGTCCGATTCCAGGAGCAGAGACAACCACCTCCAGCGCTGGCTCTCCTCGCTTCCTCGGTCACGGGCTCAACGAAAACCTCATCCCCATCTACTGCTCCATCCTGGCTGCTGTGGTGGTGGGCCTAGTGGCCTACATTGTTTTTAAGAGGTCAGTTTGTAGAAAACAACAAGAAGAAAAGCTGCTTTGTGGTTAAAGACATTAGCACAATTGGGTTTTGCACCTCAACCACAATGCAATAGGGCAAAGAGGGTGAACAGTGATGGTGATGGTAGTGTTGGATAGATGTTTCCCGAGGCAAAAAAAAATGGTTGTAAGGTGGTTGTTGATATATATTCAGGCCTGTCGCTTTCAAAGAGGATTTGACCCAGATCTAGAAAATGTACTCATCCGAATGGACCACAATTTGGTTTTTCTAAAGAAAAAAAAACTTAATGCATTACAGAGCTCACACAAACACAAAGATATTCACAAGGACACACAACCACACAAGAAAGCACTCTAGGCAGATACAAGGCTGGGCTGAAACACATTTGAAGCAAGTAAACAACATCATTAGTTGCAGAGCTGATTGTTTAAAAAGTGCCAACTAGAGCAAATTCAAGTACAAGATGTATGGGCAGACTCACGCACACATCTGGCTGCTCTTTATGTACTTATTACCAGCATACAGACTGTAAAATATATTTATTTCTTAAACACCTAATAATTCATTAGTGATACTTAAAGTTGTAAACTGCTGTACAATTCAATAACTCTTTAATATTTTAATGATTTATTCACGAGTCATTAATCTTCTAAAGAGCAGCAACATTTTATGAGCATATTTTATTACATTTCTCTAGTCTATCTTAGACAGCACATTCAGTTTAAAATGATGATTTAATTTGTTTTATTTCTAGTAAATTCTTAAATTACAGGTCCCAGATGAAACATAAACACATAATTGAAAACATAAAAACACAATTGAAAACGTTAAAGCAAAATTATGAAAACAGAATCCTGATGAAAACATAAATGAAACATGAGATTCTTAATTTTGAGCTGGTGAGTGTGGATTTTTCTGCTTAAATGACACACTCATTTGCATAGCTATTGGCTATATGTAACGTCAGTCAGCTAGCTAAATGAAGTAAGTACAGTATAAAACACTGTCTCCACGTGAATTAAACAATAATTTAAAGTGCATTGAATAGCTTTATGGCATCATTTTTGGTAAAAAAAAGATTGATTTCACATGCTTAAATACATCTCTTACTTGCACTTCGATTAAAGCTAATTTATGTAGCTGTAACTTTAGCTATAACTCATTACGGTGATGTTAGCTCCACATGTTGGTTCAACATAATGTCTCCAGCTAAGTGAAGAATCTTGTAAAAGTTGCTCAAATCTTATTTGCAAACTACACAGTATTACGCTAAACTCCCAGCCAAAAGCTAAGCATCCCAAGTTATCAATCCATGTAGTTCGTGAATTGCAGTGTTGTGCTAATTATAATCCTGTTCCACTTACATAAATTGTTCATATCAGGATGTTTTCCCTTTAGATGTAAAGGTGACGCTACACATGTGATGCTATTGCTGGTAACGATGGCTGGCGAGAGCTGAGTGTAGGTTTTCCACATCCAATTAGAAGTAAGACAGGGATGCTAACATTAGCCTAAATTCTAATAGCATTTCAAACCATCTTCCCGGCCAAAGATAAAATCCTACTGTAAGGATATTATGAACACATAGCGCTTTTAATGTTGCCTAAAATACAACAAACTAGGAAGTATTAAGCTTTTTCCTTGGAGGCATTGGGTTATTATACCAAAATAGATAGTTGGACATTCCTTACATTCTTGCTGGTGTTTTGGGGTTTCGGAAATTCTAAAAAAGTTCATATGTAGGTCTACTTCATGAGAGAGATATGGTTTTGTCTTAAATAGTCATTCTGTCTGTTAAGCTGCAGTTACAACAACACAACCTCTGATTATCTAACAACTAAGCTTTAAAATTCCATTTTCAGCCATTGCTTTATAGCACATAGTTGCTTCGAAATCCAGATATCTGAGGATAGGATGCCATTCATTTACTGGATTTTTTCTACCTCTAACATGCCACATCTTTACAGGTGGAACAGTTGCAAGCAGAACAAGCAAGCAGCTAATAACCGGGCGGCTACGAACAACCAGATGGTGACGCCGGAGGGAGAGAAGCTGCACAGCGACAGCGGCATCTCAGTTGACAGTCAGAGTCTGCAGGAACAGCATCAGCAGCAGCAGCAGCAGCAGCAGCAGGCCCAGGCCGAAGTCCAGGCTCAACCTGCACGCTCTCACACACAGGAACAGATAGGTAAGCCACATGTTTATCACATTGTATGTTTATCACATTGTTTAGCTATACCAGGAAAACCTAATGCAAAAAAATACTGTTCTTTCAAGTCCACTAATATGACACCTATAGTTGTTGTTACTCACTTACTTAAACTTATCTCAGAAACTCTTTCAAGATTGAAGGCACTCATCCAAGTACAAGCACATTCCTACTCCACACCGTCATATTGCAGCTGCCACAGAAAATCATTATTTATCACTTCAAGACCCAATGCTCAGATTTTGAGAACATATGTGATGGTTTCCCAGCTTTGCGCAAGCGTTTTCCTCACAGCAAACACATTTCTGTGGATTTAGATCAAAAACTATTCATCACCTCGAAGTAAAAGGAGTATGCCAAAAGCGGATTCTGTAGGTGAGGATGAAACTCACATATGATGTATTGTACTCCAGGAATGTTGAGATTAGTACTGTGAGACTCTACAGTAATATGAACATGAGAAAGGTACTGAACACTAAACAGATTTTGCTTACATTCTCACAGTGTGTTTGTCTGTATGCCTCCTTATCACAAATGTTGAGGCTCAAACATTCAGTGTTGACAGTCAGTCATTTGAAACACTTTCTATCTAAGATTACGCTACATATTTAAACTGCACTTATAAGGAAAGTATGTAACTGCATATGTTTGATCTTTATCTTTACTAGTCTTACTACTACTCTTTATCTATATTCGTCCCACTGACTCATGAAGTATTTCTGGTATATGACTGTAAGGCCGACTTTGCTTAACAGTATCTTAGTCTGGCAAGCCAGACAAAATTGAAAAGGTTTTGCAGGATTAACTCAGAAGATCATGTCTGGCTTGATGGGATAAAACCAACATTATGCGCTTGTGCACAACTGATCCATTATAAAGCAATTTACATCAGGCTTGATTCACTTCTTTTAATGCAGTGCATTTAGAGAGAGAACCTTGTTTGGTTTCATAATTTTTATTACAACCAACATGTGCAACCTCTTTTATTCAGTCATATAATTTTATTAAAATATGAATAAAAATTGTCAACAAATCCCATAAGTAGACCGAATCAAAAATCTTTACTTGCTTTGTTGGGTTTATTTTCTCATGTGATAGAATTCACTAGAGTTTACGATAAAAAATATATCAGCAGCATTCCCCGTCAAACGGTACCGACTTCAACATAAACATAAAGAAGTATTAACCATCATTTTCGAGACGTATCCTTTATGTCATCCCCTGTGCCCTTGATATTAAAAAAAAGACCTGCTGGTCAAATCCATCCGTATCATATATCACTTCCTTTAAATCTTTTGGTAACACTGAGCACATAGACAATGATGCTCTATCCATAGTGGGGAATCTGCAGAGAATGGCTACAAAAAGAGGATAACCTTTAAACAGCTTGGAGAATAAAAGCAAGTGCTGCACGAATGAAATGTGACCCCTGTAAAGCAGTGCACCTTCCTTTAATACTCAAATAGCACTTACATTAAAGAGATGAAACCTCGATTCTCACTCGATCTATACTCATAAAGCTGAGAGGCTTTTTTCTTGAAGAAGAAGTCTGAAGTTCAGATCTTGTTATTCATTCAGACATTCATGCCTCTCTCCAAGACTGTGTCTGAGTATCCCATATATTTTTCTTGTAGTTTTATTGTGAATCATAGCAAAGCCCAAAAATGGTTTTACAAGGGTAACAATGTGCTTACAAGCCAAACAGCTGATAAATCCTCTCGTGAACAATACCCACCACTGCGTCTTTTCTGGGATACCCATTACATTCTAATGAGGCTTGGGAAAAGCTTACTTTGTATTTGTGTTTTTTTGGTCCATTCTTCTCAAAGAATGCAGTCTCCACTGCATGTCGAAGAAAAGAAGGAATTTCTTTTTGAAGAACAGCTTTGGATCTGTTCAAAGAGAAGATGACTGCCCCAGTAACCCTGATGCCTTTTTAACTGATTGGCTCATTAGAAGGTGTTATGAGACAGCATCCAGGCCTAGTCTCGCTGCATTTCAAAATCTGATCCAGCATCAGTATTTAGGATTTGCTAATTGGCATTAGCACGGTGTGCGGGTGTGGAAGCCATTAAAAAGGCAGCGAATGCTCTTGACTTCAAACTCTGAGAGTTAAAATAGGCGAGAGGGTGAGAATATGCGCCATAAATCCTCGGTAATCGCAGGGGGTTTCCTGTTTCCAACGAACCATATTTTACTGGCGACTAAAATAATGGGAACACCTCCAGTGAAAACAAGTCAGATAAGCCTTTAAAAAGGGAAACAGAAGAGTGAAAAATGTCCCATGTTTTGACTGACAACACTCAGGGAGGGTATTCCCTGCATGAGTCACTGCTGCGGGGTAGGAGTTTCGACATAAAGGGTGCTTGACCTCATTTCTCTCTGCTCATCTCCATTAAAAAGCACGATCTATCTGTGAAGCTCTTCTCTGCCCCCCAAAACCCTCTTTTGCCGCCTGCTTCCCCCTCTGAATCGTGCATATTGAATGAGTTTGAAATTTAACAAAACTCTAAGCCCTCCCTCACCAGCACCCATCCCTGCATCACTGCCCTGTGTTTGACCTCACAGTCAACACAATCTGGAGTCAAGGCAAAAATATTCAACTGAAAAAAAATCAGCTGCTGAAGTAGAGTCCTGGATATACATACTATGAGTTGATTTTCATTAGCATGCAATGTAAAATCAATAGTTTTTGTTCTATAAGCCACAGTGAAGTGATGCTAAAAATAAGTCTCATTGAAAACCCTGAGGGAGGATGTCTTTATTAAAAGACTACAATCAACTATCGAGGGGTTTCTGCTTAGTTTTGCAGAGTACTCTTGATTCTGGTCTAAAGCCTGAGGGATCTACAGGAGCTCAAAAGTATTTCCCAGTGTGTCACATTATCCAGCAGCAAGTTACAGTAATAATATAGCCCAGTCACATAATTAATCACTAATGAAGTTTCAGTAATGTTAGACAGATGACTTATAATTTGTTGTCTTCCTCGCATATAAGCAGGACTGTATAAGATTTCCCACCACAATTGTTAGAACACAACAACATTAGCCCTTGGGATTTCACTTATTCATTTAATGGTGATACAACTTTTTTTTTTGATGGATAGACTTTTTAACTGTAGACATATCCATTGATGTTTGGGCTCAGGGGTCCCAGAGACAGAACTTCAGGCCTTTTGTGATTGGTGGAGCCCATTTCAACCAAATAATTGCATTGAAAATGGAGCTACATACATAAACCAAACGAGAAACGACGTTAAAAACTTGAAATCCCTCTGCATGTTCCTGTTTGCATCTCTGAAGATAAGTGTTGCTTTAACTAAAAACAAATCGGCTGAAATGTTCAAGACAAACAGTTAAGTGTCATCAGCATATAACGAAAAGTGCAGGGTTGGTGCTGTGGTTGGCAGAAGGTTTTACCCTCTACCTGCCAGTGTCATGAATAAAAAACCCACTTATAATCTGTTCATTGATTGAGATTAAAAAAAATGTGGGAAAAACCCTGAACCCAGGGTATAAGAAGTCAAAAATCAAAACAATGAAACAATCCAAATGTCTCCCAGGAGTTCTTGTTATTACCATGAAGCATTTTTACTTTCAACCCCAATCAGCCTTTTAGAAAGATTTATCATGGCTTAGGGTCCAATCAGGATTGCCTGAATGTGCTGAATTAAAAAGAGAGCAGAAGAAAGAGGAAGCTGTAACAAAGCTCTGCAATGATTGGGAGTTCACGTTACAGAGAATTGAACTGGTTCAGTGAGCGACAGCTTGTAGTGATTTTTCAGATGAGGTTGGACTCTATAAAACACTGGATAGCCATGTGGCCATTATTATTCATGCTTCCTTAAGAATGGGGTACAAGGCAAGTGAAGAAACAGCTGCACTGTGGTGGAATCAAAGGTGCAAATCATTGTGCATATGTCTGCACCTTTGTACGTTGCAGATGGCTTTGCACTGGCCAGCATCAGTGTCTCTCTGCTCTTTTTCACTGGTGATGCCTGTAGAGTGTCAGCTTAAACAGGAGGGAAGAGAGAAGAGCACTAGGGACTGTGGCCTTCACTGGATAGAATCAATGAGGATAGAAATACTAAGCCGAGTGTCAGGGTATAGCAAACTAAGAGTATTTTAAAGCAGAAACAATTACAGGAAAGGAATTAAAACAGAGGGAGGGTATGACGTAAGCTGACAAAAGAATCCTCCTTTCTAAAGCTTTAAAATAACTCTCTTGTACCACACTCTCCTGGCACAAGATGCATTTATAAAGGCTAGAATACACCCACTAGGCAAGGGGGTCCTCTCAGAAACGCCTTTGCATTCCCCCAGCGTTTCCATGGATTCCCTCAATTGACAACAGGTTAAGAGGTTTGTGGGAAAAGAGAGTGTTTCTCTCCCATCCTCATCCGGCTAATGACTCCAGTTTAACAGGTTTGGATGAGTGAGTGACACCACAGGGCCCCCTGCAGGGAAAAGCATGATCATCAGTGTTTTTTCCATACAGAGGGACTCATTGGTATTTGCCGGAAAAAGGAAGCTTTAATCTTGGTTGAAACATAGTAAAATGAATCATAAACTAATCTTGGTCTTCTGTTTTGAGCTGCTGTAACAACTAAATTTCCCCCATTGGGGGATCAATAAAGTTTACCCTTATCCTTAAGTGAGAAAAAGTGAGAATATGCAAAAGGTTCAAGTTAAAAAATCACCCTTTACTGATTTAAATATCACAGCAAATCACCTGTCTACTTCCAGACAACCTGACGTCTTTCTTTTTCTCATTCTCTCTGCAGTGGTGAGGGTAGATGGTGGCCCCCAGTCTGACACGCCTCCCCCCGAAGTCTGAGGAGAAAGAAGAGGAGACATCAGAGCTGAAAACAGGGCGAGGAGAGTTGGGACTTGACAGTGGACCAAAAACGAAAGCAGGGGGGAGGGGCACATGGGAATGTAAAACTGTCTCCAGTTCACATCTGAAGTGGCCACAAAGAAAATCTTTGACTTTAAAAGCTTCTCAGCACCTTTGGGCCACAGTCTGACTCTTCATCCCTGCATACAGAGTCCAAACCTACCCATTAGTGTGCCTGGACACAAACTGTACGGCAATATCAATCACTATCTGTACCAATGTCACTGCACATACATTATCATCCAAAATGCCAGTGCATCTCGTATTAAATGACTATTCCAGTATCTAATATTCCCACTAACTGCCAATTTAGCATCCCCAAACCCATCCTAATCCTGCCATTTTCCCTCTACTTCCATGATCACTAGCCATGAAACGAATGTGCCTGAAATGGAAATAGGAAGACAGGTTCTCCATGAACTCCTCTTTCTTTTCTGTGTGGATCAGAAATACTTTTCTTTCTTCCTCTGTGGTGTCCCACTCTCAGTTAATCTCTTGTCTCCATCCATAGGATCCTATCCATTAGGCCCCCGCTGTTGTCTGCGATACAAAAAGCAGCGGGGGAGCCGTGAGTCAACCCCAAGTTCTTCTGAAGTTTCTTGTTCTTTTTTATTATTAATGGACGCATTTCATGGCATTTTGTCTTGAAGAGTGTTTGCGTCATTGTTTGAGATTGGCAGCTCCGACTGATGCAAGTGACTCATATCTGGGAAGTAAGGTCAATTGCTGCGTAGCCCTCTTGGTAATCAACAATTTTTTCTCTTTTTCCTGCTCTTTCTTTCCCTTGGCTGAAATAGACCTCTTCACAGTGGCTCCAGGGATTGTATTTCTGTAATTTCATGCTTATAATGTAACACGGCTCCGGTTGGTGGTGCATTACTTTCATTTTGTGGCTTCAGTTACATGGCTGATTCAGCAGGGTGCTTCCTGGGCTCTCTATGGAGCCTGGATGTGCAACATGAGAGAAACATCTCCTGGGCTGTGGAGCTCTGCTGAGTCACTGTGATGGGTTGAGATGCAAGCTGTGACGTCATTGGTGACCCAGTATAGAGCTGCTACATAAACAGACACTTTAATGAATTTGGTGGGGGAAAAAATGCCCAAAGACTAGTCCCATCTGTCACTCCTTACACTTGCTGAGTGGGAAAATTGGGACACCCCTCAGAGGCAAACTGTTCACTATCCTCCTCTCACCGACAGCACCATACTCACTCTTACACTTACACACAGCTCTGATAGAGCCTGATAAACAGTCTTGAGGCGCTAATGTACCAGCAGCGCTGGATCCATCAACACAAGGCACATTAGAGAGACGTCCTGACAGGCAGGTAGTAATTACCTCAGGGTTTCAGCTTCTTTACCCTCTGCTCTTCTCAGCTCAGACACAGCTCATCTGGTGTAATGCTGTGGTCAACAGAGGGCTGACATGGCCCTATTTGAAGACGCAAC
This sequence comes from Tautogolabrus adspersus, assembly GCA_020745685.1. Lineage (NCBI taxonomy): Eukaryota > Metazoa > Chordata > Actinopteri > Labriformes > Labridae > Tautogolabrus > Tautogolabrus adspersus. The sequence goes on from CM036553.1 coordinate 16,539,096, forward strand.
ATGACATTACAGATCCCTTCTCCAAGCCTCAGGCCGGTGACATTTAATATACCGCCATGGTGATATAAAAGCACTTAGAAGAATGGCTGGGTGACACTTTTTTATCACAAAGAACCTCTTTTATGTTGACCCCCTGCTACTTGCAGTTACTGTAAAAGCATAGATATTTTGTATAGAAGCATATTGGAGTTAAGCTTGACTGCACTGCTTTAGCATCCATTCCTACAGGGGCACGTACTTTCTCAGGGTCCCTCTTTTTGTTATTTGACAAAAAAAACTGAGTATTTCTGTAAACATCCTGTAAAGATTAAAAATACTAGGTAGGAAGACAGGTACATACATGAAGCAGCTGTAGAGTAAAACACTTGCAAAAAGGTATACAGTTTAATGTGTGTATTTGATTGTATTGATTAAAGCACTGATGAATCAGAAATAGTTTGAAATTTTAGGGAATTAATTTTCTTTCCAGCACTTACATGAGAAGATCAAGCAGCAACTTCCAGGCTGAGAAAGAAGCAAACGGTAGATGTTATAAAAACTGCAGTTCCTTTAGTGGCCACTTGAGGCTGTCTCCAAAAATGACTCAACCTCGTTGGCCCCCATGTTAAAATGCCCAACGTTAAAGCAGAATTAAAAAATGTTAACAGCCGGGTAAAAAACAAAAGGAAGTCATAAATACATTGGTTTTGGCAGCTTATGAATTAGTCTTGCATGCAGACCGCATAGTTTAATAAGTAAGCCTTTGTGGCTCCAATACGGCCACTTTAGGTTTAGACAACCAACTTGGTGGTGGCCAAAAATGCTGACCTTGAGGCTTCAAAAACACAGCTGACAGAACAATGGGTGACATCTATGAAGAAGATTGGTACCAACTTATGTTTGTATCGTACAAATAAAGCTATTGCCAGCAGCTTATGAGCCTATAGCTAAGCATAAGGACTGGGAAACCAAAGAAACAGCAAGCCTTGATCTGTCTTAAGATAACAACATCAGTCTAACAGTAGTGTGAATGCTGCCTTGTCAACAATGAGATATTTGTTTTGCCTGTTTTGTTAATTAAAAAAAAAGACAGTTTTTACAGATTAGACTATATAACCCCAGGACAAGTGGTATTAATTTTTCTGTGTAACTCTTGCAAAGGAAACACACTCCTGTTTGACTCTTGAAAAGTAAATGCAAGATTTATTAAGTTTAAAAGAGAAATATAGTGTTTACTGGTCAGACGAGCTGGAGTTCAGAGTGAGTCATTACATACTGTGTGATTCTGCATCGATGGGCAACATTGTCACCAACATCTCAAGACAATTCAACTTTCCGCTCTCTCTTTGTGATTCATCCTTTTTGGCTGCAGCACTATGGAAGGAAACAAATAAAAAGCTGCTGTATTTTGCTCACAGCTCCTAAGTTGTTGTGGGCATGTGGTATGGACATGTGACTACACACACATTCATAGACACACACACATTGAAAGTGAATGATTCACTCCTCTATTGAGAGAGCCGGTATGAATCATCCTGATCCTAGCTGTGGCTCTTGCATTAAAAGAAAACGCTGCTACAGTATGAGTGACCAGAGTGTTGATTTAAAGTGGTAGAAAAATGTCCTCACCCCCCCACCCCCTCGAGGTCCAATCAGCCCTCCGGTAGCATACGCATCCATCCTCATCCAACTTAAATTCTTTCTACAGCAGCTTGTGGAGTGAAACACAATGTAAGAATGTACAACCTGAAACTACACAGAAATATGCAAGACACATTCAAGGTTAAGATTTGAATTTGGCCCTTATTTGTTGTTGTAAATTGTTGTTGTCTTTACATTTGCTTGTTGGTCTATATTTTGAATAGTATTACACTTTTAGATTCAGTATTTTTTCTAACTGATATATTGTTTTGTAGCACTTATTAGATGTACAACTAATGCACTCAAAGAGTGTACCACAGTTCAAGTGCCTGTGTACAGTGTCAGGTGTTTGAAAGTTGAACTATATTTCTTTTGCAAATGTTCCACTTATTTTATGATTTTATGTGCATTTCTTTATTTTTTTAAGAGCTAATGAAGGTTTTTAGTAAACAGAAACAAAGTTATACATTATTTGTGGAGACTCAAGCTAACTGTAAAAACTTGGCACCATTATTAAGACTTACATGTACAAACAGGTTGCCAATGAATACATACTGTATGCGTACACGCTATTAATACCGGCAACTGATAGGGCCATGTAGCATAACAAATAACATACATGTCTGCTACTCTGAAACTCACATATTAGGTAATAGAAATCAGCTCTGTGCTGAGTTTTTGCATGTACAGTAGGTCTCATCACGTGCCTCCATTTTAGAGGCGACAGGACATGTAATGTGCTGTAATATGAAATCTTTGGGGAGGTTCACTGTGATTCTCTGTGTTATTATTAGAAACTTGATACAGAAAGATCAGGACCTTCTCCCCCCAAAAAGCTGAATGTCACCTGTACTTACCTACTAATGTTAAATGCATTGTGTTAATGTGAATTTCTTAGAGTTGATACAAGATACAAAAATACATTATAAATGTACAAAAAAAATAAAAATGTGTGCAAATGAAATGAGCATCTATAATACAATAAATGAGATGACATTGCAACATGTGTCCCACTTTGTTTTTTTCACTAAACAAAGTCCAGATGTGTTAATGTGTGCACAAAATATGAGGCTTGATACTCTCTGATACTATCTGTTCAGGAAATTTGAAACTTCAAAGAGTGGCATCTTAGCTAAGCTTAGCATAAAACACAAGTGAAAAAAGTTAGCTTTGTCTTCCCACACTACAAAAGTTCTCAACTCATATGTCCTTGAGGCAGATAAAAGGATCAATACTCTCATGTCTCTGCAGGAATAAAACATTCTTTCAAGCTATAGTCAGTGGCCACTTAGCCTAGCATAGCATAGCATAGCATCCTTTCCAAATTCCAAAGATCCCTTTTTTACTGATCACATTTTTGAGGTAGGTAAGAGGACTCTTGAAAAAGGAAAAGAGTAGAAAAGAGTAAAAACAAATTTTCCATTCCACGTGGTGTTATGCGCCAGAATATCCCTGGGCAAAGTGCAGTGACTTCCTGGAGTCAATTCTCAATATCTGGCTAATAATCCCTGCACATCCTCCAAGTGTAACCACTTTTTTTGCATGGATTAAACAAAAAAGATGAATTTGAGGGCGATCTAGTAACCTTTGGACAGAACCAGTTTAAGCTTTGTCTTCCTGTGTGCAGTCATTCATCTAGCTAAGCTAACCAACCACTGGATGTGGACATTACAGTTGTATCAATCTTCTCATTTAACACTAGCAAGAAAGCCAATATGTAACTATATTTCCTAATGTTAAACTCGTTCCTTTAGGTAACTTTTGTGCTTCGAGTTGTCAAAGCCAGAAATAAGCGAGTTTGTGAGCCTGTTAGCTAGTACTCAATGAGAAAAGTACTTCTATTTATATGATTCCAAAAGTTGGTTGTATAAAGACCTCTGAATCCCCTGAGGAAAAGTCCACAAAAGTTGCAAAGAATTAATGTTCGTAAGTTTTTTCCCTTCAAACACCCAAAAGCATTTGTGAAAATGACCTCAAGCAAATGAAAATAAAATGGTAAAACCATAAAGTATGGAGTGGCAGACAGGCAGCCAAACCACAGTCAAAAGCAGGACCATATGTGTGTCCCATGGACCCAGAGTGTCGTTCCCTGCTGTCTTAACATCACTTTCAAGGGTTTTGTTCCTGCTCTGAGTCAGAGATAAATCCTCAGCTAAAATCCTACACGGACACAGGGTTAGGAAGTCACCAAATACAGTACAAATGTCTGCAGTCCTGGGGAGACACTTATAACAACGGCACTTCAGTTTTAACAGACCAGCCTTCTTGACACTTTGTTTCTGAAAAACAAAAACAAAATAAGCAGTAAGACATGTTTCTGTACAGCTTTTCTCTCTCCATGGGATGTCAGATTACAGACTACAGAATTTGATCAGCAGGGAGCACTGATACAGAGACACTAATCAAACTGCATTTTTTCCTATCAAGATTAATCAAGACTGCAAGTCAGCTGAAATGGAAAAAGAAGAAGTCTTATATAGATAAAGGGAAACAGACATGCCCATTGTAGAAAGAGCAAAAGACATATTCAAAGATGCTTCGGGTGATAAATCACAAACGCGACTACATCACTCACTCAACTCATAAAAAATCTCCTACAGCTGAGGATAGTCTGTGCAATTTAAATCAGTTTTTGCTATATTGATCTAGTACATTTTTAGAGTTATATGAACACACTGAAATGTTGCCAAGAAGTAGCATGATATTAAAAAAAATACAAAAACACTAGGATTTGGGGTAATAATCAGAAACTGATTATTTAAATAATGTCCAGCTCATTAAAAACCCAAATTTATTTCAAAGTCAGTCTGAGTTTGACCTTTACCCATCCGTCCCTCAATTTAAAGCTCCTGCGAGGACCATTATGTTTGTATTGATTTTAGGGCCCCCTGTGGACAAAGTGATACCTCTAATTTTGTCCCATACATATGTTGAGTTTCTTCTAGCAAGAAATATCATCCAGCTTTCTTTTAACAGTAAAAAGTATCACTCATTGAGAATCTTTGCTGTTTCTGCAGTGAGCTGACATCGCTTGTCTGACACCTACCCCCCAACTGCAGTTTCATATTTAAAATATAGAAATGATCAATCTTCTAGATGGTCATGTTTGTTTGAGTAGGTCATATAAAGGTTTCAGTATTTATTTCACTCAGTTTCACAACCAGTTAAAACTCCTCAAAGGATCTTTAATGTCAAATTGTTTCGAAACACTCTTGACAAGAACAACTTTGAACAAGTCTTTTTTGTGTGTAAACCAAACCAAAGTTTCACAACAGTTGTGGCAGTCGCACAAATACTTTTGGAATGGTATTGTGTAAAAAAGAAAGCCACAAATTTCCCCAAATTTATCACAAATGTTTAAACAAAAATGAAAGCAAAGCCAAATACACTTCCTCTGGTATTGCTTTGCTATTGGGGCATTGCTTTGGTCGTATACAAGCTTTGTTGTGGACATTTTTATACATTTTGGCACATTTTTGTGCATTTTTGCTTTTTGCCTTCATTGTGCCATTCTCTCCAGCATGCTACACACTTTTCATTTGCTACTCAAAAGAAAGTTAATGTTCATATTTCCCATGCTTATTCCAGTTCACATATTACAACTGCAAGTTTTCACATTCTTGTTATCTATAATAAACTTAGAGATCACAGGGGATGTTATTCTATGTGGTCTTGAGTGACAATGTCAGGAAGAAGAATATGGTCATATCCCCTAAGACAGGAAGCAGCAAGATTTATGGTAAATGTGGTTCTAGTTGTCTCAAACATATAACATTATTTGTCCCCCATCTAAATCACACATCCCCTGTACAACCAGCGCAAGTTTGAGCGAAATCAAAATGCTTAAACACTGACACATCTTGGACTGACACATCTTGGACTGCAGCTGCCTCATCTGCACACAATGTGGGCTGACGTCCTGCAGGAGCATATTTTTGGAAAATGGCATCTTTCCACAAACCGGAGGAAGAAGTGGATCTCTGAAGGTCTTTCAGTGCATTCCAAATGTTTGAACTTCTTATTGCGATGTTAAAACACCAGACAAATAAATATACAAGACCCTCCGGAACGAAACATTGCATGCACCAACAACCAGAAACTTGGGGGTATTTCTAACAAGATCTTTATCCTATTTTATGTTTAACCGGTATATTCATACATGTCTCTGCAGGGTGAGAAAATAACAGCTCCAGATCATGTGTGGACACATGAGGAAACAATCCGGCGTAGCAGCGGTTAATACAAAAGCAAATCAAACCAATCCAACCCAGGCCTCTCCTATCTGCGTACATCCCACGTGGATAGAAGGGGACCACCCTGTCCCAAATCTCTTCATTTTATGTCTAGAAAGAGTCAAAAGAGATAAAACACGAACTGAAAAACGAAGAAGAAATCCTTTTGAGTGTGATGCACGCCAGCTGCAGGAGCCCATATCCAGTAACACCTCACTCTGGTGAATAACACACCCCTACAAGTCAAACACACCCGACCACAAACTCTCATCAGTCACACTCATTCTAATTTATCGTGTTGCACTTGTTGCTGTGAGACTTCTAAGGAACCTAAGCAGGAAAAAAAGGATTTAAAGAAGAAAGAGTGTTTTGTCTTTGTCTAGAAATATAACCCTCTAGGTATAACCACATAAATCTTTCACTTTATACATATCCATGAATCAAATCCATGTGTATACAGACCCTTGGTACTATTTACACCTTTGCACAAGCAAATGTAAACAGAAAGACAAGTTCAAATAAAGGCATGCTTTTTTAATCACAGGTAATCAACCAGACAAATTACTTCTTAAATAAACTTTTTGATGCTGCAAAATTGTTCCTGTTTGTTTAATTCTCTATTTTAAGATTTTTCAAAAAACATTAAATATGTCTCTGTTAAGCAACTTGTTGAATTTCCATGCATGGATCTGGTTTGCTTGTTTCCTGCTCCGCTGTAAAGTAGTGTGGACAACATAGTTGTCTAATGACACATTAGAGTGAGACTCAGTGGGATTTGGTTTGCCCACATCCATAACTTAACTGTCGCTTCGCATCAAGACAGAGGTAAATTATTTCAGGGCAGGGGGACATTTTTCTTTCCTTTTCTCAGTTGAGCCTGTAATGTATGCAGCCTCAACTTCATGCCCAATGCAACTCATAGTTTTGAATACAGTAGAATAAATTGTTACACCAGGCAGACTGACACAGAAAATGAAATGTCTATTCAATGTTAAAACAAACCAAAACAATTCACAATGCTGGAACTCTGCATCCCAAATTTTGCAATGCACGTTTACTTTGTGGGAAATAACAGTTATAATTTGCAGCAAATGGTTAAAACCTCGTGGAATACTTTTACATTTTTCCCATTTACATTTCAAAGGAAGATTTTTAACATGAAATGTTTACTTTAATAATTGAATCGTGTCTTTGCCAATACCCACAATGGCTGCCAAGTATGATGGCAACAGGAGAATAACACTATGACACATTCTGCTTCGCTCTCTATGAAACAATCTAACTTACTAAATAAAGAAAGGCACATATGGCTCATGTCAAAGTGTCCTCGAGGAAGCCTACAAACCCCAAGTTTCTCCCGATGGGAATGCCATTGTTTGCATGGAGGCGTGTGTGAGAATTTGTGAATTGTAAAGCACTTCTTCCCTTAGGTATGCTTCATTCTCCATTTACGCAGATGAATTCAAAACCAAAACAAGCACTGTTAGGGGAATACATCCTAGAGCATGAACAAGATTAATTATACTGTGGTTACATTCTGTCTCTTTTTCTCTGTCTTTATGGCAATGTGTACTGGAAATGTATTTAAATGACATTAAAAATGGTAAAGGATCCCGCCTCTAGTTCTCTGTAACAAATTTCCCTTCAATATGAGCTCTGGACCAGAAGCTTCAATCTGTATATTCTTCATTAAAAAAGTTTTTCATTTCTTTAATTTACTGTATTGGTATCGAGTTATTGTATATTTATCCAAGTTTTGAATTTAAATTTACATCTCAAGTAAGTCTAACAACATTGTGGACATTTTCTTTAGACAGTTTGGACTTGGAACATTTGCTTGAAGTGAGCTAGTGATGAAGACAATACTGAGCAACACAAATAAACAGAGTAGATTTACTATACATAGATACAAATACAGTAAACATTTTCCCTTTTAGCTCTGTGATTTCCTTTCTGCCATGTTGAGGTACCTGTTTTTATGTTTCCACATGCTCAAAACGTATTTTTTAAATAGGAAGCAGACAAAAACGATCACACAGAACACCAAGTCTGTGTTCATGTTTGGGAAACACACCTTCTCCTGTGTTTATTTACAAGACAAGGCCTGATTTCTCCTCTCTAATCATCTTGTTCTTTTATCCTGGTTGGACATTTGTATATGACAAAAGGATAAACATCTAACACTCATGCAAGAACAAACATATACTTAAACATTTGCATGCACAGATGGAGCCATCCGCCTGCATACAGACGGCTGTATCAGCCACACTTGGCAGCAAAGATGTCAGACGATGATGAGTAAATAACCTCAGGGCGCCCAGGTCCATCAGAGTTTGTTTTTTCCATCTTTGATGATATAAGAAACATAGTGAAGGTAAAGTCATCTTACATCATTACATTAAACTGAGCTTCTTAGCATATTGTTGATATCAGTTACATGGAGCGAAAAAAGTGAAAGCAGTCCCTCCTTTGCTTTCTAAACTCCTAACAAAACAAGCACTGACTGAGGAAATCTGAATCTGATTTATAAGCGATGGAAATTCAACAAACAGGTTTTCCTAATTACATTGCTATTCTCACCTTGTTATGGTCTCTATTTCTGTCAACAACAATACAAACAGAGAGGTTGTGCTTTTTCTGCATTGACCCTCTTCTGCTGCTGCTGGTAGCGCAGCTGCAGTGTCCAGATGCTTGACTATCCAATGCATGCTTTAAAAAATGAAAAAAAAAAGGAGTGGGAAACCCTGTGTGTTTACTCACAGGATGTGTGGGCAAGCTAGCACCTGGATGGTTCCTGATGAAAAAGGAGTTGTGAGTTTTCTGTAGTGTATGATAAAAAAGAGATCAAGGGACTTTTTTTGGAAATTGAAAAAAGATAAATGGCTTGGTTGGCTATTCTTCTCCTTTGCAGGGGATGCTGGGGACCCACGTCATTTCTCACTGCATCTGCACCATCCAGGTTGTGTGGGTGACAGTTAGCAGACAGCTCGCTCTGGTCCACAGCACACCTCGGTCCATTGAACAGACCTGGAAGTCAGTTTTATGATAAGGTATTATCTCCTGCATGTGTTCGGGGTGAGACTGTGACACCGAGACAATCAAGTACGGCTGTCTCATGGTAGAAGGAATTGTTTCCATTTCTCTCCACTCTTCGGTAAATAAACACTATTTGGTGGGAGCCATCATTTATAAAGGCAGAAAATAGGAGATGGCCTACAGCGACTTGCCTCTCTCACCCAATGTTAACAAAAATGCAGTGGCTTTGCTTTTCTACAATGACAAACAAATGATAAAAAAATCCATGAAGAAAAATTCTTAGAAGGGATGGATGTGCCTAACTGATCACAGTATAACATCCCTCAAAGGTCTTAAAAGCTTTTCGTCTTTCCTTTGGCCTTTCTTTGTTTCTCAAGAAGACACAGCTCAAAAATTCAAATACACAATATGCTTCACCATTCAGACTTTGGGATTCCTCAACATGACCACCCTTTTGAGGGTTCTCTAAGCCCTTTTGATAGCTGATTTATCCCCTGTATCATTTCTTCTCTTCCCCCGATCCTCCCTAAAGAATAAAAACCAAAGAGAACCCTAAGATCTTTAGGAATCAGCTGACTTGTAGTAACCTCGAGCCAGAACTCAAGCCAATTTCAAATTGTGGTCTATAGTCCTGCTGTTCTTCTATGGCTTTGAAAATTGTTTTCTATCCACAGTTTATTTTGTGTTCTTTGTTGCATCTGGAAAACTTGACTGTATTTTATCTCCTCTTAGATTTCTGTTTTCTAAATCTTATCAAATGTGTCCTGTTTTTTAATATTTTTTAATTGCTGTTATTATTGCTGATTGATAAAAAGCCTTTATTTATTTTTTTAATACTTTATTTTTCCAAATGTGTAAAAAGCCTTTATGCACATTATATTTCCTGTGTTTGAAGTTTGAAGTCTGCTTCACTTATCTGTTCTTTTTTTTAAAAGCTAATAAGTATGCTAACATGATGAACTAATTATATAAGAATCCTTACATTAGTGTTTAACTCAAAGTACCACTAAACCTTTAGGTACAGCTTCATTAGATCACTAGTGGCTAACTACACCTACTCTGTTACTTCTTTTATTCCTTGGTTTGTTTCTTCTTCTGTACAGAGCCTTCCTCAGCATGCTCTGGACAACATGGGATTTAGAGTTTTTGATGCTAACATACATGCTGTGGCCTGCTGAAAGAAACTAATTCAGTCGCAGTCGTGTAGGGAGAAAATAACAAAACAGCAGGCAGGTCAGTGGCATTTATAGCAAACCAATTTCATACCTGTTACTTCACCTGTCTGACTGAAACCATTCCAATTTGTGGTCAGGCAGAAACAGAGCAGGACCCAGCTTACACATATTACTGGAGGTCAGTGGAGACAGTAGACTATGAAGATAGGAAATGTATGAAAAAGACAAAAAAAGGTAACAACAGTGAGAGAGTCAAGGTAAAAACACATTTTCCTGCTAGTGGACAGCAAGACAATTCATAGGGAAAACAGCTAAAATTGATAATTTATTTAACAGCTACAGAGCAAACCAATACTGAACACAGGGTACATAAAAAAAAGGATTGAAGTCCAGGATCACGGACCTGCCAGAATTGAGGTTAAGTGCTAAGAAAAGTCTCGTAACACATTCTTTTTCATGTGGGTTGTATTTTGTAAGTAGGTCACAAGTAAAGCCTAATTTGATCTTCAAGGCTAAATCATTTATCGTTACATTAGCCTGGGATGGGTGGAAAAACAATGGATTGATTAGGTGATTTGATATTTTAAGTTTTTTTTAAACTTTACTCTTTCTGAACCCATACCATTTAAAAAAGATTGACCCAAATTGCTTCTTTATTAGAGAAAAAAACATTACTTGCTCCTCTCAGTGATATATGGGTAGTTTCAAAAAGTGTGCACTTGCTTAAGGGGTTATAATAGAGGACCCAATATAGTGCCATGTGGTACGCCAACAACAGATGAATGTTTTTGTTTTCAAATTTGAATAAACATTATCTGATCCAAATAAGAATCTGTTTTCACATATTTTTAGTTGGTTTTATGGTTTGTAACTATGTTGTGATGTTTTACTAAATGTTTATTGTATCTTAACAATTGATAAGGTCTTATTTTTACGAGTATATATAAGTTGATATTGTTTGAGTTGCTGTGTTTTTTAGGGATAAGTGACAAGAACGTGTAGTCCTAATTATAAACCATCCTTACCCCAAGATAAGCCAATCAGCCAATCTTGATGGATCAGTAGAGGACAAAGCAAGCAAAAGTATCAGACTACCCATGGCAAAGATTCTAGTGACTGTATTGCCCCCACTCATCCTTTAGCCACACTTTTTGCCTCCCTGGAATGTTCGGGTTCTTTTTTATTGATGTCGTGTTTATATTTCATTAGGTATTTTATGTTAGGGAAACTTAATCACTTTATAGTATTTTATTACTCTTTTATTGTTTCATACATTTTTATTGGCCCTACAAACTCTTATTATCAGTCCTGTCCTTTAAAAGTGGAAATTTTGACCTTTTGCTTGTGGGAATGAATTACCTCATTCCCAACATCTGGTTTGTACACTTGTCTGGGAAGGAGGATACAACTGAGCATGAACAGAAAGAGGACTTTGATTGTTGATTGAAGTCCAGAAAGATTAGCTTGTACATTTTACATCAGGTTAAGGTCTACATTCCTTAACTTGGAGGGGGATCAAACTGAAGAGACAGAAATAAAACTCAATACAAATGCCTCCAATATCCTCAGAGTGCCCTTTAAAGTGATTAATTACTACAAGTTGTTGCTGAAATGTGCTATAAAACTTGCTGTGCCTTGCCTTACTATTTTTTTCCCGACAAAAAAAGTTCAGAATTGTATGCAGTCTAAAGAATTTGACCCTGGAAGTATATATTTCTTCTTGGTCTCACAGGTTTCTGTAAAACTTTCATTTTGAATTTATATAAAAATATATTCATATTTGTAAACCCATTTTGATTAAATATAAACACAAAGATCTGAACTGTGCATTTAACTAATATTTGTGGCTTTGTTTGTTTGCTGACGCCCTCATGTTGTTATTCAGCTAACCAGGAACACATGACAAAACATGTAGTTCAAGAAAAAACAAGTATTAAGCAATTGCAGAATCAATATATCAAAGTATGAGGAATGTCTGCTGCTCCAAAACACAAATGAGAAAAATAATACAATAGCTTGTAAAACTTTGGATAGAATTATACATCTTTTGCGAATGTGTTTTTGAGATGTCATACATAGCATTGCATGTATTGATTAATGAAACACTTTAGTAGAAAGCTTGCTTACTTCTTACCGTCTCTTACCAGCACTTAGGTTATGTTTGAGAGCTCATTACCTGTCATTACGAGCTGACTTTCAGGAAAAACAAAAATCCCACACATGCATTTTAGCTGACCATTCAGAGAACAACTAATAGATCTGACACATCTAATGGATAATTACTCCTCCTGTGTAAAACCACACACTGACCACAGGCCTGCCTTTTATTGTTCCGAAAAGCCGTGCTGGAACAATGCTGGATTGCACAACACACTTGGCATGTCGACATTTTGCCATAAAAAATTACTTTATTTTCCCACTAGAATCCTCTGCTGACCACTCCCTGAATGCTGACTCCTCTGAATTAGAGATAAAGTGGTAATTAAAACAAAGAGGATCCATTAAAGTCGCTTAACAGAAAGATGAGATAAAACACTGTCTCAAAACTTTTGGGAAATTCTTCACTAAAAAGAAAACACCTCCATACTCTTGTGACTTGGCAGGAAATGAGAGGCTTCGCCCAAAGGACACCCACATACTGTAGATGAACCCCAGAGCACCGGCAATACAGAAGAGTCATTAATCAGAGCTCTGCAGCTTCATCAACACCTTAAAGATGTGGGTGTGAGAATCAATGGGACTGCACAGCCCACGCCTCAGCCTCTCCCTCGCTGAAAACTTACTGAAGACTTCTTACTTTTAACATTATTTATAACCTGTTTCTCATCCAAAAGAGTTATACCTTAGTCTGTTCACCACATGCTGCATGCCAGAGGGTCGCCGTTTTGACAGATCAGGTAACAATAAGCGGTAAAGTAATGAAAGGTTCAAGGTATTGAGTAAAAAGGACAATATAGAGCGTGAGTGCAGTAGTCCGAAAAGTTGACACACAGTGTGTCATGTTAACTCCCAGATGAGGTCATCAATCAGCACCACAAAGCGAGGGGGTCTGACAGCTGCTAATTTAACAGGAGGAATGAAGGGATAGTCTGAAAGAGTATACGACTGAGCTCAAAGTGGGCAAAGGCAGAAGGCTGAGGGGAAGATATATTTGTAAATCACTTTCTCTCTATATTTCTTTAATTTGTTCTTTTTTTTTCAGCTCCATCTGTCCCATTTTCTGTTTTCTCCACTTCTGCCTATTGCCTCTCACAGCGTCACTCTGAAGCCTTTCCTTTCGAGGTCTTATCAACACATCTGTCTGTAGCAGTTAGTGTTCCCATCCATTTTTACACCATGTTTTCCTAAAGTGTCACTGGATCCCCGAACAGTTCTGCAAGTCCTCTTTTTCCTGTCAGGCCTCCTGGAAATATATATATATATATTTAAAAAAAACAGGTGGGTATTAACTACAGACCCCCGACTGACCACTGCCTTAAATGAATCTGCAGAGACTTCCCAAACCTCCCGGTGTGATCAGAAAGGACTTGACTGTCTACACAGCATGGGAATTAATGAGAAAATGGCACGGTGCAATGGATTTCACTGTAGCATAGTGGCTTTGCATGAACAGGTTGATCTATAAATGGAGTCAATGAACATCTGTTAAGCTACAATTCCTTGTTAAAGCTTGCCACACAATATGGACCCTCTGTAATAAAAAATGCACTTTACAGGTGGAAAGCTGATTGTTTCCAAATGGTGTGGTGTCATCACATTTAGTTGCAAATGTACAAGTAAACTGTGAAACATTTCTTAAGTTTGTGATGAAATTAAGTTTCATAAAACACAAGTGATCCTGATATATCGCCCCATTGTATCCCATAGACTTTATTGTTTTGTTGTACTACAACTTTGTGCTATGGCATTGGCTTTCAACATGTTTTATTTGGAGCCAGAAGTGACCATATTTGGATGTATGGCTGAAACTGTAAAGGAGTGATTGGTTAAGAAATGCTTAGCAACAAGCTAACGCCTCAGATCACTAAATAAGCAGACTGAATCATTCATCTGTGATTACTGGGATATTATTCAGGAAAAACTGCTGTAAGACAAAATGTTCTCTCCAAAAGAATTAAAGGCAGAACTCTGAACAAGGCATTCTTTTGATCCCTGTGGCAGCTACTTGTCAATTTAAAGGTAGTCGCTCCCTAAAGCCTTATCATCTTTTTACTCTAAGTGTGACCAACATTTACAAACACAAATAAAAGAAACACATTAATCCATTGAGCAAAACTTTTAACTCGGACTTAAGGACGTAATGTCAGTTGGATTATAAAATAAGTGACATGTAGGGCAATTTTTACATTTCTTATGATCTGACTTTTTATTGCAACTACAGTAAATGCCTCGTGTTGGACATGAAAGATGCAAGTTCAGGCACATTCAAACATTCATTATTTCAGAACTAGGGCCTTCCTTCTTCTTCTTTTATACAGTTGGTAGATGTGCTCTCCTTAGAAAAGCTGTTTTCCATCTAGAAACTGCTTCACACACACTGGATGAATATGACTTAAATATTGGTTGATGCAAAATGTCATCTGAAACAACTATGAATGTGTTCAGTGTTTCTCTATCCCAAAGAAAAACAGAGAACTTGCAAAGCTAAGAAAGCACATGCAGCAAATCCAAACCTAAAGAGCACGAACTGATGGCCAGACAATCATTTTCTCCTGAGCCGAGGGATTGGGCAAATTTGCAGATGCAGCTGGTCTTGTCGTTAGTTAGCCCACGTGGATCCACTCACCATCTTTGTGGAAGAGCTCCTACCAAATTGTATTATATTAGACTCCAGTGTTCCTCCCCTCCCTTGTTCTCTGTTCTTACACTCCTTTCTTCTAACGCATGCTGATGCTAAACAGCTGTAGCAGAGAAATAGCTTCTTTAGCTAGCATTTAAGGACACACTCCTAGCATCTTTATGTCTTTGATAATAGCAGTGGAGAACAGCTACTGGACAAACCTACTGTGTCTGTATCTTATTAATGGGTGTGAAAGGTTTTAGAGATGACATGGAAGCTCTCCTTTGTTATAGTAAATATGCTAAAAATACCCAGAGGCCCTGTTCACAGCCTGACACATATACAGTTAAGTTGTGCTTACAGAGACTCATTAAAACTGCATTATAGTGCTAAGTGCTGTGAGGAGAGTAACTAAATGAGCACTTGTTAGCTTTATGGCGCTGGTGGTGTTGGCGTAGTCTGCAAACCTAGAATAATTATCAAGCTTCATGGGCCACAGAAATTTATTTTAAACAATGTCGTTGAGGTCATGTTGGACCAAATTGGAGAAATCATGCAGATTCAGCACCACAAAGTAAGTGCAGTGAATTCAATTTTATATTAATGAGAATAGCATCTTAAGAGCTCTGGAGGTGAGAAGAGAATTAAATAATGACAGTAAAAGTGTCTCGGACAAAGTCAAGTAAAGGCATCAAGATATATAGACACACTTTGCACAGATTTCCACATTAACACTTTAACTGCACTTTAAAACCTTACTCCAACCATTGCCTACCTCTACGGTTCAAGGAGACAGAAACAAGTTGTAATGGCACAAAATTAAACAATGTGTGAAGTATAACACACTTTTTTGTTCGGCATGCTTATTCTTCATCACATAGGTATTATTGGGCTGTCCCACATTTAGTGAAAGCACTGAGATTTGACCAGAAATTAAGGACCAAATTTGAAGAGTTTGACAAAAATATCTTAAAAGCCAAACAAACATTGAATGTACAGTTTGAAAATATGCAGGACTCATTATCGAATAAAACATTTATTGATTTTACAAGAATAAAGCATGCGTCTGTGTTTGTGTGTGCGTGCGTGTGTGTGTGTGTGTGTGTGTATGTTGTGGTATTTGTAGCTTAAAAAATGAAAAAAAGATCAATACATTTCCACAGTATGGCTAAAGTAGCACAACATTAAAAAGCAGCTGCATACATTCTGACAAAGACTGTAAATAAGAAGTGGATGTAGCCTCACAGTCTGTAGGTGAAGTCAATATGGAAGAACCCACTTCCTGCATTCTTTCTTATTGCCATTAGGGGGCGCCTCAAGTGGTTGCAACGGGAGAGGCTATGGAAAAAGACCCTATAGGACCGCTGATTTATGACCTCACTAAACTTTTACCAAATAAATTCATGATTTCTATCGCTGGTGTCAAGCCTTCTCTGACACAGCATGAAGTTCTTTTTTTATTTAAATGTATGTTGCATCAGTGTACTTCAGGACATGGCTACTTTGTGACCACCGTGAAATGTCAACCAAGATTCAGATTTTGGCAAAGATCATCTATTAACCATTTCCATAATTTTCCTTTTTTTTTCCAAATCTAGTCACTTTTTGCTCACAAAAAGAAAAAAAGAAAAAGATGAACAATGAGCCAAATACCAGCCTTCAACATTGTAGTACAGAACATACAGAGATTTAAATCAAGTACTTTATGAGACCCATAATGTATTGGGATCTGTAAATATATCTAAGCAATAGATCCGCCCCCCCCGAAAAGAAAAGGTTCCCCATCTCATACAGCAAATGTTTAGACTGAATCTGTATTATGTGGAATCTAAACAAACATTGCATCGTAAGAGCATTACTTATGCACAACATTATGATAATAGAAAATGTTACTGTCTAGCATTTGATGTGTCTGCATGGAGACACAGGGCTTAATGTACTAAACAGATAAAGCAGCCTAAGGTCTGTCGGGCCAGATTTAACAATGATTTTTTGAGATTTAGAGCTGCTCCTCAACATAAAAAAATTAAATGGCTTACTTGTAAGTGCATCTGCTGAAAGATGTAGTTAATGCATCGGACAGCCGGAGAGATAAAAAAACAAAGACTACTTTTCTTTTCTGCAGTGTCGTCCAGGAGAGTGGACATCAAAAATCACACCCTCAGGCTAGCCCAATTTTAAATTGTATGGTCCGTCCACACTGAGCTTGGATTAAAAAAAAACAACTAAAAAGTGCATTAATGGGTTTGGATAAAAGCATCTGTGCAACATAGAGCTTTCTATTTCAGTCTATAATGAGCCCCAAGATGGCAAAGAGATGTTAGTTATGTAAACTACTTTGAAAGGCAGTTTGTGGATCTATAATTAATGTGGTGCAGACATTTTATTTAAAAAGAAGAAAAAGATCAAGAAAGTACAAGTCATAACTGTGTGAAACCAAAGTCAGAACTAACCAACTAACTTTTTTTCCACTAGAACGTTTCCCTGGCATCTCTCCATTGTAGTAGATTCCCTAATGTTACTCTGACCATTAACATCCAGCTGCCATAATCGAGCATGTGTTACAGGTGGACACAATATTCTCTGGTTCAAAAGTTTCTGCATTAACCGCTGTCATCACACCTGATGTAGTATGCGGCTCACAGACAGCAGATGCTCTCCCTGCATGGGGCTTTTTGGCATGAGGCAAGCTCTTCTTCACCTTCAACTCCATCTAGTGACACTGTCCTTCGACTCCTGAACTTTTTCCTGCTTAGGAGAGAACTGCTACATTTAAATGTGGAAGAGCCACGGCATAAAGCTGGCAGTTTTTTCTGACAGATCATTTTTGTGTTGTTGATTCAGAAAATAGGACACCTTAAGAGGTGAAGCTCAGTTCTCCTTTTGATTTTGTTAAGGGGTGTTGAGGACAGAGGGAAACTTTCCTTACAACCTTCGCATAACCCTTTCATTTTAATCCAATTTTAAGTGTTTTGTTTTTTATGACAGTATTAGCCTGAGTCAGATTTCATGTCTTACCTCATTGTGCTTATAAACCCAAAGGCTATTTCCATGCAGAGAAACCCCCTCTCCCCAAAAGGTTTAAAGGGCATTGGAAAAGCTGTGAAGCTACATAAAATGTTCAACACTCATAACCATCTGAATGCTATGCCAAAAAAATCTTTGCTGTACCAACCCTAAATAATTATTTCCTCCCGAGGTTGCATTTTAGGGCCAAATATGACAGAGGGCCATTTAATTCAACATTTAAAAACAGGAAAAGAACTGTTCAAGGTATGAACATTTTCCCACCGCTAACACATTAGATAAAGTGGTCGTTCAATTTGATTGTTTTGTCTTTTAATCCATACAAAGAGATGGTGTCTAAAATAAGGTGATAAAAGGTTGGATTTCACAGATTCAAGGTCAGTATTTTTAACGAGCATTGTACCATAACATGCAGTGTACTGTGGAGTTATTTAAGGTCAGGAGCATTTACAATTCAACACACCTACCAAAGTCATTTATCCAACCATGTAAGAACCAAGGAGGTTTAAAGCAGAAAGTGAAAACAGGGTGTTTGTCATCAGTAATTGTTTCATTATTAGCTCTGTTTAACACCCATATTAAGCTCAAAAAAATGTCCTGACTCTATTCTTCAAAGGTACAACGCTCCTAAACTGGCTGGATGCAATTTCAATGAAATAGTTTCCAAATCGTAAACTTGATATCTGGTTGAAAACATTCACAGCAAAAGTTGAGCATTAGGTGCCATCAAAGCTTGCGGTTAACCACAGGACTTTCAACTGGTTAGGAGGTAGATTCTTCTTTTACGGCAGATCTAGGGAACGGTTTTTGATCCCACAAACAGCTGCACAGAGACAAATATTTACCGTAAAGGCTCTAATGAAAGAACAGAGAGCTGCAGTTGCTAGCATAATGTGTAGATACTATCTTTAGTTTTGCAGAGCTACATGATGAATCCCTTAATTTGGAGAGGAAGTTCTCCATGTCATTTGTATCCCAGTCTCTTTGTTTGCCCCTTTACCTTCTTCCTCAGCCACACCTGTTCCTTCTCTGTTAACAACATGAACGGCTTAGAATAGTGTGTTGCTGATTATCTCAATGTGGACTCCAGGTGCCAATGACTAGCTTATTAAAGGTTGTAGGTTTTAAAGGCATCTGGACCTGTCCTACTGTTTCAGTTACTGTGTGAAGGTAGACAATATTTAGAACAATCTTTAAGCTAGTTTTGGAGTCATCAGCCATTTTAGCTTCTTTGAGAGGCTGTACATTAAAGTCAAATATTAATTTCAACATGCTCACAATGCTGACAAGTTTAACATGCTACTGTTCAGTAGTTATTCAGTTTAGTGTTGGCTTCACTTTTTAGCATGCTAACCTTTGCTCATTAGCACTAAACAAATCACACCTGAGGCTGATGTAAATTCCTAACATTTTTTAAGTATTTGATGACCGAAAATTGGAAATGTAAAAGGGGTTTGTAAACACAGTAGAAAGATTCCTCTTTGTAGAAATCTGTAAACGCTTGATGGCAACTTAAATGTTGAACTGAGACCACGATTACATGAAAACAATCTACTGAAAATCATTTTCTTTTGCGAAGCGTTGATGTCCACCCACAGGCGCATGGCTATGACAGGGACTGTAAAGGGCATTTTTGAAAAGCCTCAGTTTTCAGAGGTCCTGCATATACAGTAACAAGACAATGGAGACAATGTCGTTTTCAAAAGTTTGTACTCTAGAACCAGTTTTTAAAACTATACATTTGTTGCCACCAAAAACACTCTTGTTGTGTAAAAGAACAACCAAAATGCAACAAAAGGTTACAGTTTTCGGCTGAAATCTGAAAACAATGTTGCTAGCCTACCTTAAAAAGCTTGAAGTTTCTGGTAAAAACCTAGCACTTTTAGTATACTCAAGCAACATCAATTTTCACTTTTAAAAAATCAAGTCCAATGTCCTTCTCTAAAGCTAAATATCACACATGCACGAAAGTACCAGTTTATGAAAATATACCAAAATACGAACCCACACAGACAAAAAGCAAACGCACTAGTGAGACTTATTTGACATGAAATTAGCGGACGGGACCTGGGTCTTTGCTGTGTTGTGACAGTTGAACCAGCAGTGCGTGTCTGGATGAACTGACATGTGAACAAAAATCCACAGAGTCCCAGCAGGTGTTTCAACTCCAGACAGAGGAGAAAGAAACCAAAGCATGTCAGGTGTTGGGTGCAGACTGGCGCAGAATTACCTCAATTTTTATTCCCGATGGGGAAAATTCCTCTTGCACCAACTGTGAGGTCTCTACCAGGTCCTGCTCCCACTGCTCTTATTTTGCAGCTGTCCAAAGTGATTACACAGCAGTCAATAGGCACCAGCTGTCTGCAGGAATAAGAACATAATCAGGCTTTTTAAAGGCAGATATGTGAATCACTTTTTAAAGTAAGAGTGGGGAACCTGGGTGCTGATGGCCTAGCAGTAAGGTCGCGCCCCTTGTCCGGAGGCTTTAGTCCTCAAAACTGGTTCAGATTGGTCCTGCAGCTCCTTTTCTGCATATCATTTCATACTGTCTCTCTCTCAAATTTCCAAATCTATACACTGTCCTATCCAAAAGGCAAACCCCACCCCCCCCACCCCCCTTCCCGAAGAAACCCCTATAGAACATGCGCTCCTCTTTTATCCATATTTGCCCTCTTTGTTTTTGCTTATTCTGATCACTTTTTATCACTAGAATAAAAAAAGTCACTTGCCTCACTAAATGGCAAAATATTTTGTATCTCATAAGGCTTGTAGTGCAGAAATTTGTTTACATGATGTGGAGGCTGCAGGTTATTTTTCATCCCAGACAAGCTCTCAACCCTGCGGAGGGGGAAATGCGGTGGTGTGGAATAGAGAGCTTTTTAAAAGCCAGTGAATAAAAGCTTTGACTTCCCCTTTGCCCCGCGTCCCGCCACCGATCCCGTCTTCTGTTTCCTCCAGCCGCCCTCGTGCCACTGTTTCTACCAGAGCATGTGAAGATGCAGCGAACGCAATTAAGCCTGTTGTAATGAAATCACACTGCGCTCTGGTTAATGGAGATGTTGGTGCACGGGGTCAGCGAATGGACTCTACGTGTAGTTGTGTGTGTGTGTGTTTGCAGAGGATAGAGGCAGCTGTCAGGCGTGTTTTTTCCTTTTTACGATTTTCAAATGGACCACCGGCTTCATCTTTCTCTCTAATACAAAGTCTACAAATTAAGAATCCATTTAAGAATCCCCTGTTGAGGTCTATAAAGACGCCTATAAAAATCCTCCACTTAGATATGTCTGCTTATAACATGAAAAATTGATTTGACAGAGTGGAATAGAGTCCTTGTCAAGATTTTCTTGATTAACCTCATTAAAGTGTTTAGTCTGGCCGATGGACAAAGTGAACTGATTATATCTCAACCTCTTGCAGGCTTCCAAGACTGTCGGCTAACAAACTATATCAGATTCTTTATTGCACAAGCTGTTAATAGGTGAAAAATAATTTTCCACTGCAACCCAATGAAAAACACATTACCCCTGAACATAACACATACAGTTTCTGCAACATTATGCAGTAACACATCATTTTGATGAATTAAAAAACTCATTGACATTTAACTCCTGGATCAAATCAGCGCAGTATGTGTCAGATTGAACTCTGATGCTGTCATTTCAAGCCCTCATGCACAGGAATGGGCAACCGAGCAAAATGCTAAATCAAACTCCTTCCTCGACTTTGGTGGATCTACAAATGGCTCTTGAAAGCAATAATTTCGGGCAGTAAATCAAGCAGATAATGAAAAAGGTCCATACACGCACTAGCAGAAGCACAGGTCCGGATAAATGGATGTAATGAGGTGGAGATGTTGCTCATCGGCTCTGGGCCTGTGGATGTTTTGGGTATTAAGTACATAAGGTCATTCAGAGTGTTTAATCTGTGAAAATACAATGTGTTATCCTGTAGCAAGATATACAGTAAGAAAATATGAAATATTAAACTAATAGTTGTATGTTTAATGGTAAATGCTCGTTCATAGTGAGTCAAGTTTACTGGAGTCAAATTCCTTGTTTGCATAAACATACCTGGCCAATGAAGCTGATTTCAATGAGGATGTGGATAGTACATTATTTTAGGTATATCAAATCTTTACCAGTAGAAACATAACCATCCACTAAGATATGAATTTCCCTGGACTTCGCGATTTCTTAAAATGCAAAAATGTCTAGACATGAAGTCTGGGCTTTCAAAATAAAATTCAACTTACAAGATTTGTATTTGAGTGTTCACATGAAACTTGTGAACATGGTTAACATGACACAAGCTGCAGGCACCATATAAACAGCAAGCAGAACATTAACAAATGTAACTTAGAAATAGATAGAATGTTATTTAAGCAGCACATAAGCCATGGACAGCTTTTCAAATGTTAGCTTGGTTAGCAGCAAATTAACGGCAAAGAAGCAAAAAAATCAAAGAGCACACAATACTATAACATTAAAGATGATGCTCCAACAATGACTGATTGTATGTCGTTTTAATTGGCACATACATGTCAAGAGAGTCCTTTGAACACATTGTCTCCCTGTTTTTTATATTTTATGTGTCTGTCTGTGTTTTGACGTCTTGTTCTCTTTTTTCCTAATCTATGCTTGTTGAATCTGCTGCTTTGAAAAGTGCGTGTTCATTTTGCGTTGATAACATTAACATACTGTAACAACCCCAAATCTTCAGTATTCTGGTTCCCTTACCCCCCTAAAGTATATAACACACACTAACAAGTAAATTATATTAACAACTGAATTGCTTATTTTATGTAAGTGTAGACTAGACTCCCAGATCAACGCTGCCATTTGGCAGATGACCTGCAAGTAAACATTCTGATTGCTTGTGTTTATATTTTGCTCCATCTTAAATGTCTCTAACTGCTGTTAAGAGATTTACAGACCAGAGAAGGGCCATTAAAAAATACTGCAGAGGTGCTGCACTGTTCTGTTTCTGCACTTACTGACAGTTAGAGGAGGTGCTGTTGTTTGTGTTCTTACTTGGAGCTGTGCTGTGTAAAAATGACAGAGCAGAACCAAGATTTGTTTTAGCATTATTACACTTTATGTTTAAGTGCTTCGTTGTTTATAAAAACACATATAATAGTATTAAAGTTTTACTGGATGGAGGTGATTTATTGCTGCAGCTCTATCCGACCCCTCCCTCCCTCCTCACCATCTCAGACAGCGGTGCATTGGTGGTAATGGGTTGGCTGTAGGTTACGGGGTCCTCTGGGGTTTCAATCAGCTAACGGGCTACCATGGAGGTGGGTGAGGCTCCTTTACCCTGATGCACAAGCTTTTTAATCAAAACTTCCTGCACAAATTGCCATGTGTTTGCAAGGCTGATTATATTACCGCTTTGATCTCTTGAAGCCAATTTAGCACTTCCTGCTGGTTGTCTCGTATATGTATGTGCAAACAAACACACAAAAAGGGCAGCTAAATGTGAAAAATGCCAAATCAAGCTCGTGAAAACTATGGTACATTTAAAATTTCTGACATAGGAGCATGAATTTAGCATCCAAATAACTTTTCTTCTGCACAACAGACCCTGAGAGTAGTTCTCCCTTGAGTTTGGTGCATTAAAAGCCCCGTTGAAAATAATGCAGCATTTTCTTCTGCTTACTAACTCTCCTTCTCAGGTGCTTAATGCAGACATCCATCTACCAACTCTTCTGCTGCAGACGCTGGCTCCAGATCAACATTATTATTGGCCGTCTTTACTTTTAAAGCCACACATATGGCTTCATCCAGAAATGATTTATTTGTGCGCCTGGTGTTTCACACTCCAGCGCTCCCAATAAAATGATTCAAGGAGGGTTTTTTTTCCAACAACACTCACCTAGAGGATTGAACCCAGGTCCCTTGATCACATGACATTTGAGAAGCTGAAGAGTTGATGGAGGAGCAGGTAATCATGTGACATATGATAGGATGAAGAAACTGTGTCTAGTGCTGGCATTGGAGTGATGTTTAGTTGGGTGCATTTGTTTTTGTCCATCCATGTGGGTCAAATTTAAACCACCCTTTTTGTGTTTCTTTAAAAAATTCTGCAGACTTTTCCAAGGGGAACACCAGATACCATAAGAAAAGAATGACTTATTTTGCTCTCCCTGGTAACCTCCACACATATCTGGCACCCAAGTGTGCACACACAAACCGCAAAATGTGTTTGCAAATGCAGTGTCACCCGGCACTAGTGTGTGCTGTTGGAACTCATCTGTAGTCCATTAAACAGCGCGTTCAGGAAGAGTACTTTAGTTTCATGCGGGGGATTTCTGTCAGGGCTTGTTTGACGTTAACTCGAAGAAGAAGTGAGAAATTTTTAAAAGTGCAGCGAGTACATTTGAGGTATCAACATCGCAGACAGTGGCCACACTTCCAACAAGCAAATGAAGCAGATAAAGAGGATCAAAACCAAATTAGGGATGAATTCAATCTCTCCAATAGAAGCACTTTGTACTGCAGGAATCCAGGAAGCACAACACTTAAACAGACGGGGGGAAAGTGTCTGATGGAGAGGTAATATAAGAGGCGTATAAGAGGCATGAACAGCAGTCTGGAGAGAGGATGACAAAGAGTTGGAAGGAAGACTCTTCTCTCTCACTCTCTCTCTCTGGACTGTCCAAGTGAATCATGGGGTGGACCAAACGCCGTCCAGTTTAACCTAATGGGGAGGGAATTTATGGAAACACTTAAAGAATGAGATCAATAGCAGCAGAACTTCCAGCAGTTTAAAGGAGGAGGAGGAGTAGAGCACTGGCCCAACTCGGGGTCAATATCATCCAATCAGGATCAGTTACAGTGCCGTTATAGCAGGCCAGAAGACTGTGAGGAAGAAACAAAGGTCAATACCAGTTAGCTGTGGCCTTGAATAAACTCACAAAAACAATCTTTAATAATATTCATCCTTTTCATTCAACTGCTTAAACTCACATTTCTTTCCCTAAAGTTGCAGCACCTTTTCTCTGACTTAACCCAGCTCTGGAGTGACTATTTTTATGTCAGTTTATCCAATTATGTTGTTGTCTGAAATGTTGTCTCTCCCTCTACTTCACTTTCTCAGCCCATCCAGACATGACATATGGCTGTCCACCAATAAATCTGTTCCTGCTGGATGTTTCTGACTGTTAAGATACTCTGCCTGCTATATGCTTAATTATGGATGGATATGTTTGGTCTCTTGAACTAATATAATAAAGTAAAGTGGTGCTAAGTACATAATATAAAAGTCACTTGATTGACAACATGTAATATCATTGCTGCAGGAATTTTGTTTGCTTCCAGCAAAAACAATGAGTGCTGTTTTTTTAAACAGAAAATAGTTTTGGTCCCTTTTCAGAAAAAGGTATGTTGGATAAAATGCTGACAATATTTACAGTCCACTGGCAACAGTTCAAAAATACTTCATTCCACAATAGCTGGATATGCTGCCTGGCATATAAAATCATGGTTGCATTTTAAAAAGAGGAACATATTAACACTAGATGTTGTGACAGGACTAAAACTACATTATGCAACATAAACATTGGATGTCCTACCTATGAGTCCACCACCCTCACTGCTCTCTGCTTCGTTAACTAAAGGAAACCCTGCCTTCTAAACCTGCTTCATGTCAGATTCACACCTACACCCCCAGAGGAGACCCTTCCTGTCTGAATCTGATTTTCTCCTGACCCTGAACAGTGTTTCACTGCTGCTATGAGATGCTGGATGAGCTTTGAGGGGGTTCAAGAGTGATTTCTGCAGAGCTTAGCTTCCATTAAAACCAGTTACACAGGAGGACTCTGTGCCTCGCTCCACAGTGGAATATTTTTCTACTTTTCAACAATAATTATCAAAGGTGTTCCACTTGATGTTCACAGTGAAATTGCCTTTTATCTTGCTTTGCCTCAACTAATGTTACATTTACTCAGGCAGTGGGAGAGGTTTTTGAAGACATCAGACTGTGACATTTAAACAGTGGGCTAAAAGCTTTAGATATGAAAAAGCTGTTCTGGTTTTTATTGTCTCCCTGACAATTTCCCACATTATTGCTTTTCCTTCTTTTTTTTCTTTTCCTTCAATGCTTGAATCAAGATATTGAACTTGATGACACAATGGCTCAAATCCCACGCAATTGAACATGCTGTACTCATCACAATGGAGGATCTAAGTCCAAAATAAACTGGATTCCAGTTCCTCAGAGTTATATTAAAAGCTTCAATTTCTTTTGATTTGACTCCCATGTCTCCTCTGTCGGCCAGTCTCAACCTTTCAATGTTATCTACATGCAGGGTGGGAAAACTGGAGCTTGGGATAAGATCCACATTCTGCAGACATAATATCAGGACTGGGAGATTGAGGCTGAGATTTCAGACAGCTGTCACAAATTCTATTTTATGATTTCCAAAAGACCACCAGCCAGGCTGGTACCTAAGTATTCTGGGTCCCACACAGATTACTGCTCTGCCCCCTCCTACACTTAGAATTCCCCTACTTTTACTAAAATAATCCTCCTGGAATTTTTGTGGGCGATCTCCAGCTGTGGGCACCAGGAATCACGACCATTTCCCTGCCACTGCCATCAGTCAGTTTGTAAGCGTGTGCTGGCCTCAGCCAGTTTTCTTTGCATAGTGTGACATGTAATTTCCTGAGAGAACACAGAGTCAATTTTATTAAGAAAAAAATGTATAAAACCTTCAAATTTTGACTATAAGTTTTGAATTTAAACAAATAATGAGGCATTTGAGGTTATGTTCATTTGATTTCAATTAAAGTGAATGGAAGCAATTTTCCATATAGCTCCTTTGATACCTATAAATCTCTTTGATTTTAAAGGCAATACAATGCACACATGGAAAATGTCAATGTCAGGCCACCACTATGCAGTTCACAATGCTACAGTCTGGAATTGTGTTTGAGAAACAATCACTGACATGAGACAAAAGGTGTGAAGCACTAAAGATGTAAGCAATATGGCCATTTATGTCCTCAAGTTTTAGGACCGGCTCCAAATATGTGCATTGTGTAGATATTTGCCAAGGGCAGACTCAAGGCCGATATTATGGTACTGCCTGATTAGTTCAAAACATTTTTATTTAACCTCCTGGATTTTAATAAGAAGGTTCATTTTGAAGGAGAAGTCTGCTTGTGATGTGGAGAGGTAACTTTAATTCATGAGGTGCTTTGACGAAAGGTCAATGCCTTTCATGCACAGACATTGTAAAGAGTGCAATAAAGTAAAACCCAATATTACCATGTCATGTATAGGAGAGGTTGGGATTGGGAAGACATATGCAGCGCATCAGAAAGGAGTTACCTGCATATCTCTGTGCAGTCTGGCTTGTGTTTGGCTCTGTTTTTGGGCAGACTGGGACCTGCTGTCGTTGTGATCGAGGGTGTTGAGCTCAGGGGGAGGAGAGGGTGATGACAGGGTTTAATCTCTCACCGTGGCATAAACCTGCTGGCCACCTCACCAGCATCGAACTCTTAACCGCGCAACAGGACAAAGACGATTGCAGATGCAGAAAGCGGAGCAAAAGGGAGTGAAGTACATGCATGTGGGGGTGAAAGCACTGAAGTGGATGTCTGGATTGACACCAAGGCTATGTTCCCATGCCTCCCAAGACTCCCCTTGTAGGATTACTGTACTCCCTTACATGCTCACTAAATCTAACGTGGACCCCTGGTTTCACTCTGCTGTACTGTACAGTGCCGTGCCCAGCTGGAGGTATATATGGCACGTCTGTTTTCGTTTTAAACATCCAAAACTCTTATTACAAGAGTCGGGGGCCAGCCAGGGGCCACTCTGGGAAAGCCATTAGGAAGTGTGTGTGAGCTGAGCCAGCCTCAGCGTGGTTACAGTAGTACAGGGCTCTGTCTAATGACTGGAATGGCCTGTATGTGCACTTTAATGAAGGCAGGAGTTACTTAATCTTCAGCCTGACTTTATAAGGTGTCCTTTCAACCCATTGGAGGGGAGGATCAGTGTAACACGGCAGAGACAAATCCTTATAAAGACCACACGGATCACAGCTGACAGGCCACTGACATGCAACACTCCACTCCACTTGTAAGGTCGGATAGCTTGTTGGGCCATTATGAGAACTATACTTTTTTTATTGTTGCATGAGATGTTGCATACCATGGCAACAATGATTGGGCAGTAAATCCAGAGATGATGGGAGGAAGGGTGCAGCAGAAAGGGCAGTGGGAGAGAGGGAAGGGGGGGGGGGGGGGGGTGCAATTAGTGGATTGAAAGACCACCAGAGCGGCTGCTGCCACACAAAAAAACAGAAAAAAAATAGCAGCAGTGACATGAGTGAGAGGGGCAAATTGCAATTTGAGTTGTACAAACAAAGGTTGTGTAGCAGAGCCGTCCTGGATAAAGAAGACATCCTATTGGCTGTCTTAAACCTGAATGGGTAGCAGCCATGGAAAACTGTGGTCATCAATTAGGCAACAAAGGGCACTTTGGAAATAAATGCTTTACGCTTAGTCTTCTGTGTTTCCTATATAATATATATTGATATATATATTGAAAGACTTGCTCCATGCTCGACACAGATAACATGAAAGACGTAAATTAGAATAGAACATTTTTCAACATCATTATATGAAAAGACCTAAGGAAGTGTTGGGGAAGAGGGTGGTGCAAAAGATGTTAGAGGATAAAAAGGCCAGTGCAAATGACATAAAAGCACTTTTAGTATTAAAGTCCAGTCGATAGATCACGCATAACAAACAGCAGGGGTCATCAACTACATTTATACAAGGGACAGCTTTTTTCTTGACAAACACTGAGGGGGCCAGACTTTAAAATATACTTGCACATAAGCCTAACAGCTGTCCAGATGTGAAGAAGTTGGTGTCAGAGGGGAAATGTAATTTCTCCTAGTGACTTATTTTTTATGTTTATAGTTTAATCAAAGGTCTTAGCTCCTTTACATTTGATTTGATGTGCAGAGTAACATTTGATTTTCTGTCAAAATAATTAACTGTTTTATTCATTTCATACATTGGAGGTTGTTTAAAAGATAAAAACAAAACACATGTTAAACAACGGCATGCAGAAAAAAACACGTTAGATAAGAACAGCAAGACAACGAAAGTTTAAATAAGAAGGACCAGTTTGTCCTCAAATGTAGACAAGATGAGGCACAAGCAACATTTCAGTCATAAGTAGGGGGATTTTTTATTTAATTTTTTTTGACAGCAGTAGTTTGTAGCTTACTCCTGGTTGAAAATGTGCCAGTAATAGCTAACAGGATTTCTGTAAAACAGATCGAACATTAAGTAATTCATTTAAAAAAATGTTTTATACTCAATTACTTTGGGGTTGCTTTAATAGCTATATGGATATTAAAAAGATAACCTAAAACCACACCATATTTTTTCCAACTAACATTTGCTGAATTAGTTATATCCTGGGGGCCGGATGCAAAGCTTTGGGGGGCCGGATGCCCCGCGGGCTGCCAGTTGATGATCACTGACATACAGTAAAAAAGAGGTAGAGCAGAAGAGAAAATCTGATATTTATGGTGTTGTTAAGAAAATAAGAGTGGTGAAAAGCTCAGGAAAACACAAAAACACTGATGTAAGCAGGACTAGCAGCAACATCAAAGCCCTATCTTGTAAAGTGGTGTAAATGTATAAATGTGAGATGACAAACAAAAAATGATTCATCTTCTTGCACCTCTTCAACTTTATTTGCAAGTTACAGTCGACATAAACCAAACACAGAGCAAAGACACATCATATCTCTCCAACAGTAACTGAAAGCTACACAAAGAAAGTAGTGGTTATTTGTTGTCTGACTGGTTAAACAAGAGAGAGTCTTCCAGGAGCCATTGCCATTACAACCTGCCATTTCCTGTCTTAATGGTAGAAAAACCAAGCAGCTTTTAAGCTTTGTTTGTAGCAACCGACCAGTTCCCAATAATGATGGTTGTACTGCTTTCTTAACTAATTGGAGTGAGTGCATATGACGGAAACTCTAGCTTTAGTTGGGAATCTTCGGTCTTCTCACTCAACATTACTTTGACCTTTTCTTTTGGGCGCCATTAGGAGAGCAGCAATCTAATACGATTAATATGTTTACTTAAACTACAGACTTCTAATTGATACTTTGATTGATTGGGTCAGGGGCCCAATTACAAGAATCAAAAGATCAGCACTTTCCAAAACTGTGTAAACAAGCCATTACCGCTGAGCCCTTCCTTCCTTATAAAGCTCACAAACACGTACAGGTAGGGCTCCTGTCCACATTTGTAATCCATATCCGGTTGGCTTCCCATTGGTCCAAAGTCTACCTCGGGTCCACAGGCAGCTCCCTTAATGACCTGAGGTGACCTTTCTAATGAGAAGAGGGCATCGGAGGACGGACATAGCCATCAGTGCTCCATCATGGCAGAAAAAGAAAAAGAGGAAGGAAGTGACAACTTGGAGAGTTGATGCTTCCCATATGTCAGAGTAACTGAGTTTCTAATTATGGTGTAGCCTGGAGATGTATACGGTTATACCAATCGTCAAATAAACAAATTATTCTTATAATTCCCCTGACGGCTATTAATATAGATAAAGAAAGGATTATAAAAAAAGAGAAGTTTAACTGACGTCTAACTGCCTTGAGAGCAAAAGTCTAAGACATCAAGCCTAAGCATTAGCTCTCAGTTCAGGTACTGTATTAGGAAACAAACACAGCCCTTCAAGTTGTAATGTGGCGTTAAGACAGCAGTTTTCTACATCTCAAAGCAAGGAGATTATGTGTTTGTGCTCCCAAGAGTCTATACACAAATTCAGAGAAGACACCAAAACAACACATCAAATTAGAGAGGCAACCATCTTGTCAAACACACCGAGCAGCGGCGCTCTGAGTGGCCACGGTTAACCATGCATGCAGATTTTATCAAAGGGGGAATGCAACACCACCATTAGTCGTCATCTGCTGGTTTCTCTCGTGTCAGAAGGAGAAGCAGTCATGGCGAGCGTGTTTTCAAAGCATCAATTTCCTACCCTGTGAGCCAGAACAAGAAGATTCTTGTTTAATAGAGAACCACTTAGAGAACATTAGTGAGCTGCTGTAGACAATTCATAACAAATCTAGAAATTCAGCATCCCTGACAAGAAGACCTAATAGAAATGGACGTAATTAGTTTTACATGCAATAATGTTGCGTGGCCCCATCGACCATATGGCATGTCTGAGAAATCATTCTTCACTGTCAATGAGCTTCCTTGCGTCTTTGTCCCGCATTTGGAGCTCACAGCCTTTTAAATCTTTGATGAGGCCTGGACACATATTGTTTGATTGCCATAAGACAGGACATCAGCTGAAAATTCAGGGTTCACTGCAGAGTTTTTGGACACCTGTAGAGTTAATGTTCACTGGGCTGCATGTCGCTTCTCTCAGTGTGTGATGATGGTGTTTTCTGCGACCCAAAAGCCATCAAACCTCACCTGTCTGCTGGATGATTGAGAAACCCTTTCAGACTGGACCTCAGGCTGTCACTAGGGATTATAGAGCCAATGTACCTGATAGGCATCAGACAAGCCCCCACCCACCTCCTAAAGCCTGGTTAATGATCCCCCGACCAGACCTGGTGTCTGACTAATCCCCTGCCAGCCAGGAAAACATCAACACTGATCCACCAGAGCCTCCCGCCGCTAAAAATTATGCTACTAATAAGACAACTTACTTTAATCCTGATCAGCCGCCTCAGGAAGACATTAGAGTCAGAAAGGAGACTGGGAGACAAATATAGAAGTAGGTTATTAAAATAAAATATTTTAAATTGCTTGAAAGTTTTTGAAAGTGCTAAGCTAAATAGATAATTGCTAACCTTTGAGCCAGCTGTTTACAAAGGACACTAAACATATGGTCAATTACAGCTTTTCACTATATCAGAGTTGTATTTTGATTCTTCTACAAATGCTGTCTCAAAGGTTTGTTTGAGATAACATTTGTTATGAATTGGCGTCATACAAAGAAAAATTTATTGATTTGACAGATTTTTCAATATCCATTCACTCGCTTGATGCTGACACTTCTTAGGCAGTTCCTTCAATTCCAAGGCAAAACAATGGCAATCCATGTCCAAGCTGATTTTCTAATGTAAAACGTAGTTCATGAATTGGGTGAGGGCAGGTGCTGCCATCCTGAAATAAAAATGTCATCACCGGCACAGGCACATGGCATTAACACCTGAGAGACGCTCAGCAGAATATGAGCGATAAAAAGGTTCATTGTGACTTCTGCTGCGTCGGGCTGCTAGTGAGTTATGGCGGTGAGCTGTTAGCAATGATCTGAGAGAGGTGATCCTGACAGCTTCATCTCTGGGTCAGCGCGTTCTCAGTGGAGCCCCGTAAACCGTCCTTCCCACAGGACTGGAGTTTAATGACAGATAAGGGAGAGGAAGGCCCCACACCTGGACACCATCCAGAATGACATCTCTCAGACTGGCTGTAAAGAAAAACTGACTGTGAACTATACATGTGTGATTCAATGATTTCTAACAACATATGTGTGTGCAAACCCGTGATGAAACACTTGAACTATAGCCTCCATTTGTGTTGATGTCAGTGAGGCATCATATCAACACTGCTAAACATCTTTGTGTGTGTTTGTACTTGAAACCAGAGGTTATTGCTAGTGCAGAGGATGTTTATTTCATCGACGCTGCGGGTATCCCTCCGCAGTGTATGCATGTTTATGGACAGAGTTACTACTGACAGAGCATATTACACAACACACACACACACACAGAAGGAAAAAGGGACACACACATGCCACACTGTTGGTTCTGTTCTTCATTAGAATTCCACGTCTATAACAGTTTTCTATTCTCAGTTTAATGGGAAAAGTAAAGTTGAAAGAAACACAATTGGCCTGGGACGATTAAATCAATGTTTGTAAATGTGGACAAATCTCTCCCAGAATTCAACACTGTCGTGATTTACAGCCTGGAAAACGCTCCCCTGATAATAAACTGAAGATTCAGACTTGGAATGTTTTCTTCAAGTTATTTTTTTTATCTAGGGGCTGATTAATTATACAAAAATTATTGAAAACTAAAAACAGATAGTCCATACCCATGTTGTTTGGACATCTTTGCTGAGTATATGTGTGCTATGCTGTGATAGTAGTGGACATGAATGCAAATTCTTTTTTGGAATGAACGGAGACATAATTGATCTCTGTAGGGAGATCATTCTGCTCCCTTCACATGGAGGCAAGTGGCCAGGGACTACAGAGCAGCCATGGACCTCTGTTGATATTCAGTCAATCATAATTATTGATGAGAGGTGTAGAAGTGGATTGAAATTCACCAAGAGATTATAATGGACCATTGATTAAAATTACAGTTTGATTGGTAACAGGAGACTTTTGGGCGCCCTTTAGACTTATGTTTGCCTCAGAATTAAGTGGAAAGAGTGCATATTCCTCCACAAGTACCTGGAATTAAACACATTTTATAAATATAGGCTACATGATAAAATCTACACATTTATCAAGTAACATTTATCAGTAAACATTGTGGCAAAAAAAAGTCAAAACTGTTATGCATTAATGGTGATTTATACTTCTCTATCATTGTTTTATTTTAACCACTGGTTATTTATTTCAATAGCAGCACTGTTGAGCATTTATCAATTGGTTCTGTTTGTCTTTCTAGTGCATGGGCACAAGCTACTCATCCCCTGGTCTATGCGTGGCAATAACTTGCCAAGGAACAAAAGAACCCCAAACAAAAACATAGAAAGATAGGTTCTGGTATACATCATGAATGTAAGAGTAATAATGGTAAATGGTAAATGGAGTTGAGCTTGTAGCGCTTCTCTAGTCTTCTAACTACTTGAAGCACATTTTACACTGCATGTCACACACACCCATTCACAACACAACATTGATGGCAGATGCTTCTATGTAAAGCGTCAATCTGAATTGATTTATCCCATTAATGGACATTCACGCACATTGACATGTAAATGCAGGAGTTGGGGATTGAACCCCCGACCTTGACAGATGACTGACTCTACCACTGATCCATAGATACCCCAATTCTGCCCCATCATTCACCGGTGTCTTCTCACTGGCTATGGTTTTATGTTTTTGTTACTACTTTAGAAACATGCATTTGAATGTGATTTAAACAGGTGTTATTTTCTTCATGACTGTCATCGGATTGCTGTCTGCTTTTCTCATTGGGCTTTTTGAAGTCTTAGTTTAAGTTCTTGGGAAGGTTCCATGTCCATTAACACCTCCATGCAGCTCCCCACCACCATCTCCTCTCCCAAATCTCCAAGTTAATAGACTACGTGATCTTGGCTTCCCCGTGCAAACCTACCTTAGAGTGCAATCTACAAATGAGCACCACTCAATCAGTTCGCTTTACAACATCTTGTTGAACCTTTATGGACTTTCACAGGATACAGGTCGTTTTTTCACTGGGGTCATAGTAACTAAGGTCCTCTAAACTATGTCATATATAAGTCCCAGTTGGTTAAAATGAATGATGGATTATTGATCCCACAGGATCTCTTGAACTGAATCACTGCAACAACATTTCCAGTCTAAGAATGTTTAAAAAATAACTTTTTTGTTTAACAGAGAAATATCAAGTTTCATATCCTACTCAGCATATTCACCATCCTAATGCAACATTGATTATATAAAACTAAGAAATATTATTGAAGTTATACCTCCAGTCTCTTCCTAACACAGTCATGTCATTATTGAGGAATAGGCTCATTTGTATTTTGGATTTTTAATGCTATGACTCATAAATCTCCTACAGCATAAATATTACCATGTACCAAAAACTCTTCACTGTATGAGATGTGTGGATGGATTTAAACAGTAATAAAACATAGATTACGGACTGCATTTATCCCTTTAAAATATGCAAATACAGTGTTTCAGCCGAAACCATCAAAGTGAAAGTAAGTGGAATCAGTAAGATTTCATCGTGTAATTTATCTCCATTTCTGTGTTTTATTGATTTATTGTACGATGCAATTCTTGTTTTTATCTAGTGTCTTGCTGTCCAGGGAACCAAATCAATTTGTTCTCTTAGTATGAGGTATGTTGGATAAGATAACTTACTGTACAGTGAAAGCATTATATTCAGCAAACATAAAAACTGCTCCTTTTAAAGATTTGGTTGAAAAGCAAAATGTGGTAGCTTTACTTTAAACTGAATTTAGGAAAAGTTGAATTTACCCTCTTGTTGTGTCTTTGATTGGTTGCAGGTCTGGTCAATTGCATTCAGAGATAGCCTGGCTTGCAAGTTTGTTGGAAACACCTCTTGTAAATAAAAATAAAGTGATAGCTTCTGAACATATCTTCATTTCGAGGCCAGTCTGGGGTTGTCAGGCGACTTTGCCATTTTTCCTCGATCATTCAATCAAGGTGAGCCAACTGAACTTAATGGGTAAACATCGGACTGCAATTGGGTATCAAACTTTCTAAAGCCTCTGTAAACTCTACTTATTTCCATTAAAGGAGTTTTTTTTAAAAGCAGATAGATTTTCATGGCTGCCAAAGCGTGATAAAAACAATCCATAATGATTTCATTTTTTAAATGCTCATAAACACCCTGTCAATGGATATTAAAAGATATATCAAACAATCTGCTGAAACAATGCTAATGAGGTTTTACTATGCATTGAAATCACTGTATACATGACATC
Source organism: Tautogolabrus adspersus (assembly GCA_020745685.1). Classification (NCBI taxonomy): domain Eukaryota; kingdom Metazoa; phylum Chordata; class Actinopteri; order Labriformes; family Labridae; genus Tautogolabrus; species Tautogolabrus adspersus. The sequence continues at coordinate 16,574,670 of CM036553.1, forward strand.
AAAAGTTAAAAAACAAACAAAAGGATTTTGCTGAGTACAACAGATATGATTCACAGAGTAGATTGTTAGCCCATATGGAGCTCTTATATCTTTAGACATCTTATTTTTCAAGGGGCTGTGTCTGTTGAAATAAGTGCTGTCATTAAGACAGATAGGCTCCTTCTCTGTGTGTCCTTGAGCATAATAAGAAACAGGATGGATCTCAAAGACTACTGTCCTGTATGTATTCGGGATTCATCACACACGCAGGAAAAAAAAAACACACGGAAAGTACAGGCAGTGTCTCCTGGGTGTGTGCATCACTATAGTCAAGTTTTACCACCCAGGCAGCAGCTTTCAGCTATAGTGGGGAGGAAAATGAGGAGGAGGGGAAGAATGAAGCAGGGAATGCATTCATCTTATCCTCAAATGGAGATGTTCTATCAAAGAGAGTAGCACAGTCACCCAAGGGATTTCAGGCATTTTGATGGAGAAAAGTGGATTGTACGCAATAAAAAAACGCACACACTCCCTCCCTGTGTACAGCATTAATTCCCTAAGCATCTTTTTTTCTGTGTATATCTTAGCTCATCACACTGGTGCAGTTTTTTTAAATGCTTCTGCTGACACATGCTGCTTTCAAGATGGAGCAATACATAATTGGATGTGACTACATATGAGGTAAATTGAGATGGATTGGGACTCGAGGGGATCAATATCAGTAAGTGACCGGCTGTGCTGAGGCGCTCCGATGGACCCGCCACTCTCTTCTTCTCCTCTCATTTTCACCACAACATCATAAACTCACTGCTGGGTGTCTATATGGGCTCATTAGTGGCTGATAGGGAGGGTGGTGTAGGTGGAGGTGGAGGGGGCAGAAGCCATTACAGGAACCCCCTGCCTTCTACCCATCACATCACTCTGCCCTCTGCCTCTTACCCATCCCATGCACGCTATACCAACCTCAATACCATCCACTTAAAAGCCCTCTCACTCTCTATATCAGAAATCCACGTTTATAAGATTAGAGTGAGAGAGAGGTAAACCAGACACCAGCATGGAGGAGATGGATGACAGGGGGTGGAAGAGGAGGAGGAGGAGGATGTGGTTGGGTTCAGAGGAAAGGGAGCAGCCTTGAGCAAAAAGCAAGAGTGGCATTCGGTGGGCAGCCCCTGTCACCCACAAAGAGGTTATGAGAGAGGAGGAATGATGGCGAAAACAAGAGACACAGAGGGCTGATTCAACAGCTGTAAATGAAATCTTTATGAGAGCCGTGATGCACTCGTCAGAATGTGTGATGTCCGTCCACGATTTTGATACGCTCAGAGGGATGAAATCGCCCGAGGGGGGAATGCACAGCGCGATGTGTGTCATTGTGAGTGCATTTGCAACAAAACTTTTGTGCTTCAAACTGCTTGAAGCATGTGGTCCGCACATTTTTCAGCAGACCATGAAACAGCCATTAAACAAAAAATGAGGGTAAACAATAGACATCCTTAGGCTTAATATGGACACAGAAAAGTGACTGTAATTGCGTGTTTCAAACAAACTCAATCTTGGTTGAATTTACTTTGCTGACGCAATCAAAGGTGATGATTGCAAAGTGAGGCATTATTAACATTGGGTATAAATTGAAAACATTGGCTATGACAGCTTCATCAAACAACAACAGAAAGCCAACACGCAAACGTAACAGGTGAAGGGGTGGGAAAGATGAGATTAAATCAACATGTTTCTGCCTTTTTTATTTCCACCAGGCAGCAAATGTAAGTAAAAGGATCGAGAAATTAAGTGGACTTTATCGTTAGTTAGCACAGGATCCCACGCTCCAGCTCTGGAGAAAGCTGAAGTGAAACCAGCTTTTCAACAATTGCTCATGGGAAAAGATCACTGCCATCACAGTATTGTTTCTAATCCACTACAGAGCACTGTTTAGATGCAAACACAGATGTGGTTTTACTAACTAATGAGTAGCACACACAAACTAACCCTCAGTACACTTAGATATACAGTAAATACACAATGACCCATCAGTGTTTCAGGCACAAACACTATCTGTTCTTCAGCATCTTACATTCAGTGGGTTTAAGAAGCTAGTAGAAGTGATTCGGAACAGCTGTAAGCATTTCACAGGCCTCTTCAAAGACGACAAGGATCTTCTGTGGGTTTCCAATGGAAGCTATTCAGGAGCTGTGAGCGATACTATGTTTCACTTTGGGCAGATCCAAATGTAAAGTCTGTAATTTTCACATTAAAATAATCTGCATTTGGTTATTTTTTCTATTGCACAAATGTTCAGCAAATTCAATTTTAAATTCTACAGTTACTTTGCAGTTTCACTAAAACTAGTTGTTTCTATGAAAGTAATTTCATGCATGTACGTATCACATTAGAAAAGCTCGATGGAAAAGGGAAAAATCTTTTTCAATTGTGCAAAAGAAGTTGTTTGAGGAGACTTTTGCCTTTGTTGGAAAAGAGTAAATGTGCCAAACCGCCACCCAACCAGTCAGTGCAGGCGGCTGTCTACTAGTGAGTCTGGTTCTGTCAAGGTTTCTGCTGACATAATGTAAGCTAAGAACTTACTTTCAAGCTAACATTATTCAGGAAACATTATACTAGATAGATTTTTTTTTGTTAAACTTTTAGCTTTTAGCTGTCATCGAGCAGCTGCTAATGGGTTTATTTAAATGGACAGATTTTAAAAACTTTGCCAAAATTGGGTCACGTAAAACAGATATTAAAACTTGACCAATTGAAAAAAAAAAAACTGAAGGACCTTTTTCTTTTTCCCCCAAATGGATTGAATAGATAGCCAAACTTGATTCATTTCCACTTGACAAATGAATTCTGTTTTTGCCTCATGTATTTATAATTGATTTGAAACATACCTGTTTAACAATCTGAATGGCAAAAATAAAAATGGGTAATTTAAACATTCATCTTCAGCAAAAACACGTTTTCAAAAGAAACATTTGCGTTTAAATAATAACTTTTATTTATATAGCACCTTTAAAAACACAGGTTTACAAAGTGCTTGACAACCAGCAAAAACAAAGCAAACACAGAAGAACATAAACAACAGCAAGAACATGACAAATGCAAAAAACTAAAAACCCAACAGACATATAACCCGACCATTACAAGAACCATCATAAGAATCCAGGCAAAACAAGAACCCAACAACACGGGCTGTTAAAGCCCGACTCAAACCCAAAGAGATCATGATACACACCTGAGGCGTACAGTATATCCATTTTAGCCACCCCCTCTAGACCGATTGAGATATATAAATATATATTTGGAACATAGTATTATTGATCGATTAAAAACTTAAGATACTTGAATTGGACTTGCTACTGCCCTCAAAGACTTGAGAGACAAGACTTATACTTGCAATCGACTTATTCCCATCTCTACTCTGAACAAAGTTAAGCAATTTTTTTTCACATGAAAGCCCAAACTTCTAACCATCTTTGCTCTATGAGCCCATCAACTTTCCACAAAGTCACCATTCTCACAGTTTAATCCTGAGGCACTACATTCATTCTTGGCACTCGACTACATTTAATGCATGATAGAATATTAAAACTATACAGCTGAATGAGTTCTAATAATGAATTGCAAAAAGATGATGATACTTTTCTTGTTATGAGAGCTGAGATGTTAAGTTAACAACTATTTTTTCTGTCCCTGGACCACAAACTTTTTGCTATTTTTTTATTTCTTGTATTTTTATTATTGTTCACGTTCTAACCATAACGTTGTTTGGGCTGTCAGTTAAACAAGGTCTTTTCAGTGGATATGTGCAGACTAATACCTCTAATTCTGGTTGTGATAAGACATAATTTCTAGTAAACAACAAGCAAAGCCCTGATATTCTAACAGTGAGACAATCAGAAAAAGCCTGTGTCCTTTCATCCTTAACCACAGGACCTCACCGGAGAAGAGCCCAGAGATAAAGCAGCCTCATTTTCACAGCTAACCCAGGGTGGCTGTGATGGACAGCGCCAAGGTGCAGGCAGTGCCAGCATCACTGTGATGAATGGATCCTGCGGTGCGTCGTGACTGACTCTGCCTCAGGCGGGCACTGTGCCCACCCCCACTCCCTCACACTCGGGTGCTTTTCCCTCCCATTCCCCCTCTCCTGCAGCAGATGAGTCAGAGAGGCTGTTACAGTGGGAGATGGCTGAGTAAGGAGAGGGGATTAATAGAATCAAAGAAGGAGAAGCCTGCCATTATGGACCCGCCCCGCCACGCATGGATGGCACACTTGATTTAATTTAGAGTTTTTAATCTAAAAAGGGGGGGCTATGTTTTATATCACTTTTTCTCTTCTTGGCAGGTCAAATTTTTGAGCTTTCCGGGGACTTCTAATTGTTTAAAGCACTTCCTGGGCAGGTGTCAGCCATGACGGCCTCACTTTGGGGGAGAAAGGAAGGGTATGTGGGCGCAGGCTTGTCTCCTGTGTTTAGGAGAATGACGAGAATGTGTGTCAGAAAGTGTTATAAACCATGTGAGATGTGAAACACGAGGGGGAAGGGCTTGTAATGTCTAACACCTGACATCTATCCAAAACAGACCAACATCAGCAGAGTTGTCTGTTATATCCAAACACACAGCCACATGTCTGCTCATCTCACACACAGACACACACATCAAAGAGTGTTAGCAGGTTGTGGCTTACTTCGTGACCTTCATCTTCATCGTATCCGTCATTGCTGAGCAGGTGTTACACGGTGAGTCGTTGAGGCTGTGGGGTCATGAGGAGGAATTTTTCATTTTGGCAGTGTTGACTGAATGGCAGATACTGAAGATCTGCCAGAAAAAAAAGGACAGGGCAGTTCCAGTGAATCTTTTAAAATCAGTGTTGTTACTGGAGATATCTATCAAAGACAACAGTGGAATCCACAGGTGATTATATTCATATCAACTCATCATCAGAGTGATTTTAAGAGGTAAACAAAGCACAGAATAAAGGACTTAAAGAAGAAGCACTAAATCACCACTAACACTGGAACCAGGGTGGATCATAAACGCTGCATTACAATCAGCAGTGTATTTAGATCTGATATAAACAATGATTCATCAGTTTATTATGTACAGCTGTACACACTAATACAATCCAGAACAATATTACAATGATGCCTCTAACGTTGTATACAAAAAGGGGGAACGAATACGTTTCATTGTCAGGCTGTCCTATAACGTCATGGTTATTAGGCATATACTCAATTGTTGTTTTATTTTGTTTTCAAATGGTCTGTGTCTGTAAAGGTTGTCTTCTCTAAAGTGCTATGAAGTCACATTTGTGTGAATGTGCAACACAAATCAATTGAATTGAAACACTGTATGTTTCTATGGTTACTGATGGTTTGCAAGTTTCTTTTAACAACAGAAGCTGCAAAGTCAGTTTTGCTGCAAATAATTTGTGTTCTTTACCTTTACCTTTTCATACTGCTGTATCAACTCGTAGAACTGAAGCTCATTGTATCTTAGAACTTTGTATATCGAATGTAAAAAATTATAACTGCATGGAGAAGAGGTTTCATCTTATCTGATGTAAGACATGAGATTCGAGTTAGAAATGTGTATTGAGAGATGAGAGGAGACGTAACGTTGAAAACCATGGCAGATGAGATCTAAGAGATGGTCTGAGGTAAGACTCCAAGCATGATTTATGAAGTAAAAGATGGAGCATGAAAATTAGGGGGAAAAAGATGAGCAGTGAGATAAAACAGAGTTTAGATGAGAAAAAAAGACTTAATGAAAGATGAAACACAAGGGATGAGATAAAAAGAGAAATGAGACAGAAGACATGTCATGACATGACATTCAAACACACAAAAAAAACAGTTTTGTATCTCTTTAATGCTTCAAAACCACTGAGTCCTTCCCACTTCCTATGAATAAGCCGTTCATTCAGAAAAATCCAATAGTCCTAACAGCCTTGTAATTCCCTCATTTTCACCCTATAGCTCTTGCAGCCACCTTAAAGTCCCATTGAAGCTGACAGCCAGACATGAATGAAGTTAGAATTCTCCTTTTAAAGAATCCCTGCAAGACTCACTTAAGTTGCAGTAATGAGCAATCCATTACCTTTGGTCAGCTCATTAGTGTAGAGCTAACTGTGACGTGGACCTGAGCTTTCATCTGGCTGTTTGTTTAGAGTAAAGTCAGTGTCAGGGGAGCTGGAGTGTTACTAAATGCTGAACAGCGCTGGTAATGGAGTGTGTGCATGTGTGTGTAGTCTTACACACATGCACATGACTGATGGAGTGAATTACTCCACATGCAATAAAGAGAATGACAAACTGTGCATCTCTGTGACTGTGTGTTTATTTTCAAAGATGTTTGATCCATCATTTCCAATTAAGTCCTGCACACCAGCACCCCTCCGCCCTCCGAAAAGGTAGAAAAATAAACCTTGAAGAGCAAGAAAATCTTTCCACTTCCTGCAGGGCCTTCACACTCTCCATTGAACCATGTCTGAGCGAACCGGGCTCCATTCGAACCTCTTCCTCCCTTCACAGCGGCAGCAGATCCATATGCCCTAAATCACAACCCTTGCCCTTGACAGCGTGCGATGGTGCTGAAAACGTCTTTCCCAGCTTGTGATTGTGACGGATTAGCTGGCACATAAATCACCCCACAAAGGAAAGAAAGTTGTTGGGGAATACAACGGTGGCGCAAGAAAATTTGAAGAAGAAAAGAGGGCTTGTGCATGAATCGCTGAACCGAAACCCTTGGTGAAATTTTTCAATTTAGGAAGAAATCACTGACTCACCATAAATTACCTCCTAAGACTGAACCCAATCTTCGAAATGACCCAATTCCCCAAAGCCAGAGGCAGCTGGGTGATTCCTGATGCTCTGAATAATCATAAAAACGAGATTTACACCCAGGGCAAAGATCAGCATGACATCATCATAGTCATGCAGGGATTCATTGGCTTTTTGGCCTTTTTCCATTAAAACTTCCAAGTCCACAGTGAAGGACGAACAGTCCTTGTGTCGATTGTGTCCTCTGGAGTGTGGAGATTTAGGGGCCAAAGAGTGGATACGAGCACCTCATATCACACTTAAGAGTTTCAAAGTTGTGGAAACCCAATAAATATTAATAAAAGGTTGCATATCATCCCACGTGTGATTGAGACGCAGACTGTTTCCTGTTAGTCCTGTGGCTTCAGAGGAGTTTTTGTGTAAGAACCTAAGAGATGTAAGGATAGAAAGTGTTTATGTTTGCTTGCAAGCATTCCAGGAGATATTACCAAACCTCTGGTGAGACTATCATGATAGTGAGTGGGAGCAGCAGGGGTGCTGATTGGCTAAACCGACATGGGGAATTGAAGCAGGCTGTTTCTTTAGGGATCAATTCATTCCCTCCCAGTCCCAGACCGAGCATGAAACACATGGAACCAATAAAAACCTGAAAGTCAGACGGTGTTGCCAAACAGCATACATGAACTACATGCAAGGAGAAGCACACAAAAGAGAGATCATGGAGGAGTGAAAGACGTCCACTACACTGCACTCAAAATTGAAGTCTCTCGATGATATCTCACAGGGGGACTTTGTGTGGGGTCAGTGAATGCATCACAGCTTCCATTAAGTCATCCAATAACGTATCACCTTTTGTATTGAAAATAGTAACCCTTTGGAGGAATTTACGAGAGTCGAAGAAAAATTTTAAGAAGCTGGTTAAGGGTGCAATAATAAAACTAGAAGTTACCACAGTGTACTCAAAGCATTATATTGGATTTTGCTAGCAAAACACGCAGCTAATAAAAATTCTGTAGGGGAATTCTGCGTAGCACTTCATAGAAAAGCTGCCCCTCGCCCCTCACCCTTACTACCGTGGCAGAACGTATAAATGTAAAAGCCTTTCAAAGCTCCATGTGGCAATCGGTTCAAGCAATGTGTTTGAAGAGTCTAATCAGGCTCATGTATAGTTTATGTTACCCTGCGTAGCCAGAGCTTGGTTCTGTCACATAGTGTGCTAATGCTGTCAAGTCAATAGCACTGAGACATAACGTTTATTTTATAAGGAGTTGTCGGTACCACCCGTCTGACAGTACAGAGGCATCCATCACATCCAACCCCCCAGGCTCATTTGCAACAATGCACTCAGCATGTCTGGAATTCACATGTGGAGCAGCAGAAGGTGTAGATGAGAGCAGAGATGCCGCACTTTATCCATGACTGATGTAAATCTGTTCCTTGGTGTGAAAGGAGCTACTGGTCCCAGCTGACAGCTGGTAGTTAGCACAGGTATCGTCTCTCAAACGCAGAGCTTAGATCAAACACAAGGGCGGTGAAAGGGAAGTGCCTCAGTGCCATGACATGGTATTATACAGCCTACAAAAGGCCCACACTTAACAAAGTCCTGAGGGGCTTTTTCTGAAATGATGGCCTGGAGGTTACAGAGAGCACAACCATCAATTTTTATCTCAAAAAGATTACAAAAGAGTCTTCCTGTTTTACAAATGCATGGATCTTTGATGATAGAAGGACAAATGTTTTTTTTTATTTTTTTATTATTGGGTTAAGTGATACATCTGCCAACCTTACAAAAAATGGACGTGAATGGAAATTTCTTTGGGTTACCATGTACAATACGGATAGATATGTCAGATATGTCACTATCTACTACTATGTTGTTAAAGGAGACTGTTGTTTAATAGAACATTGTGTAGCTGTGCTATATGTTTCATCTGCAAAGAGCAAACATGCTAAAAAGGGACCAGTTTGCCGGGCTATTACTACACACTAATCCTGTTATTGGCATTCCTTTAACCCCATTACTGTATCGTGGTGGTGGCCGACATCGCAGACATGGACAGTTAATAATCTCAGGGAATATCAGGCACAAAACAATCTGCATGACTTGCCCCCTTAAGGTTTAGTATTACTTTTCTGTATTTCAGCCAATGGGATCCTTTAAATATCCTTTTTTAATAGTCTAAAAAAGTATTAAATGTTTAGTTTGATATTTCATGATTCAAATCAGTCAATTTCTTACTTGTTTGAATTCACATAAAACTTTACTACTTCCTGCATTTTTACTAGCAGGGACCTAACTTTGTGGACGCTAACGACCTCTGGAAAATCAGAGGAGACTACTAAATTGTTTCTTTGAATTGTGTCTTCAAAATATAAGTCTAGTTTTTCAATGCTGCAGGATGAATAAAATGTTGGGACTTAGACAAACAAATAATGAAGTATACAGCAAGCTCATTGAGACAATTTCACGACTATCTGGGTAACAGAGGGCAGTACTGGAGCGAGGATGATAAGTTGGTTTGTGCTTTAATCCATTGCCCAGCTGCGGGTTGGTTGCTATTGCAGTAGCACATTTCGATCGATGGCAGCACTCTGGATTAGATTACAAATTGAGTTTAGCGGTGCTGCTTTTCCCCTCTTTATTCCTGCAGGGTCCCCCAGCGAGGCTCCACTGCAGGCTATTTACAGTGCCCTCTTCCTTGGTAAGTTAATAATGTGAGCCCAGCCTGGACGCAGCTCGACACATTGGCCCGCCCCGAGTCATTTGGGCCTGGAATTGCTCCGACACACCCTATCAATCATGAAGTGGGAAGGGGTCATCCCCAGAGCAACCCTACCCCATGCACTTCATGGCCTCTTGTACTGGTCAATACCAGGCATTATTCTGATCATAATTGCATTAGATTTTTCACAGCGTGCGTGCAGCATAAAGTCCCACTCCTTTGGACCCATTTACTGGCAAAAGCTTTAATACACTATTGTTGATTCATGTATTTGGCTAAATTGCCTTATTGACTGTGCTCATTGACTTTTTATTAATGGATTCAGTCTGTTGCACTTATGGCTGAACATACCGACTCCGCAGATCAAAACGTCTAGTGATTATGAAAATGAGGGATGTTGCAGACCTGGGGGGGCTGTGAGCAAAGCTGAAGTTCAATAAGACTCACAGACTAAGCCTGGTGGTGATAGCGCAAGCTGCTCCGAGATCTGGAGTAAACAAACCATACATCAATGTCACTATGAACTAATAATGATTGTTTTGTGGTGCATCTCTATGTCTTCTAGAAGTGATGCAGATAATGCTGCATGCATGCTGAAGCACAGATTTCAAGACTATGCTTGTGTTACAGTAGATTTCACAGATTTAAGGCTCTGAAAGTAATGATGCTGGCATCAGATCTGAAAGAAATAAAAGGCTTACTTTCTGAGTGCTAGGATTGTTGGGTGTAATAATGAATTCATGGCTCTGAATCTGATGTTAAAGATTTTTTTTTGCAAACCTGTGCTCATAACTTGCTAGAATGTTTGGCTAATAGCTATGTGATGTGTTTTTTTTTGGTAACACGTGGGTGAGGAGTCCAGGGTGAATACTGTGTGGCTGACTGGGGGCTGCACTCTACAGCTGTTTATGGGCTCCACCGCAGGAGTCTAATGAGGGAGATGCAGTCAGGATAATTACACTAAAGGTCCTGTTCCCCAACCATCACAGTTAAAGGTATGGAGACAGGGAGCAGAGTGGGAGTGGAGGTCAGGCATGAGCGGATGGTGTTTGGCAGACAAGTGTGAAAAAAGTCTGTGGAAATAGTCGATTTAATAACCTCGTTCACAAAGCCTAAACCGCAGCGGACCCACGGGGTTGCATGAGTTAACCCAGTTGCACCCTTCTTTCTTACAGTTCTGCCAACGCCCACGCTGCCTCCAGTCACGTCCTGGAAAAATCACATGACAAGACACGACCCTCGCTCTCTGAGAGGATGTCTGGGGGCTGAAACCACACCAGGCCGCCACAGAGAGGTGGTGATCACAAACACAAAGTGATGAAAAGGCAGCGTGACAGCGTGAGAGAGAGGAGAGATACAGCATGAAGACATCGGTTTGTCAGAGAAATCTGGACTGCAGAGGGGGATTTTTACTGTGGTAAACATGTGCAGAGTGGCCTCTCTGAGCGCTGTGGTTTACTGTAAGCCTGTGGATTACAGGACAGGAGGACACATGAGTTTAAAAGAAAAACGTTCACAGGTCATGGACTTTCACTAAGGAGGTCAACAAGAGACTTTGCACATGAACTTTGACCTCTCAGATGTGAACTACTACATGATCCAAGCAATTGCTTAATTTTCTATCTCTACTAACATTATGAAAACTTTGGAAAGTTCAAATGTTCTTAACATTTTAAACCTCTATCTTTTGCTGTGAAACGGGTAGCAGAGTGCTCTTTTATTTTGAACATCTACATTATTCCTGTAAAGACAGGAAGCTAGGGAGAGGCTCGCTGTGGACAGTGATTTACATTTGCAGTAGCCAATCCATCATAGACATTCAAATGAACACAACTGAAGACTACTAGCTAATTTGAGGTTCATGTGATAAATGGGGGCGGGACATAAAGACACATGAAGCATTTCATTGGATGCAAAATGAGTTAACACAGCAGATTGGAGTATGAGTCATCAACATTCATTCTAGTTTACCAAGAAATAACAAAATACTATTAAGAGTGTCAATGCAGCATTTTTGTCATTATTGGACCAGAAAAAAAATGTATACAAAAAAGCTTTATTTTATCTTTATGGGAACATTAAACATTTGTTTTGTATTGTTTTTTTATGACTATAACTGCCCTGCCTGTTGATATTGTGCGCTTCAAAATGTAAATAAACGAGTCTTTGCTTTTATAGTTTTGTAATTGGTCATATTAATGCGACAGAACCCTTGGGATTGACAGCGATCGATCAGCTCCGTCTAAAGTGGTTTGGATCTCTGTGGTTTAGATCTCTGTCAGGCCTTATTGTAGCCATGTCACAAGATCTCAAACGTTTATGTAACAAAAAACATTGTTTTCTTTGGTGAAATGTGAGCGGATAACTCATCAGAAGTGATGGTTAAATCTCCAAAAATAAGACCCAAGTCATAATAAACATGCTTTATATGTGAGGCACTTTGTAACTTTTATTTTGAAAGGTCTATGTAAACTACATCTGTACTTACAGTGATTGATCAAGCAAGTATAAAGAGGAGTGAGTGTATTTTTTTAAGCAATAATGAATGAGTCAAAGGAGCTGGATGTGAATGTGCAGCAATAAATCTGCCTAAATCTTTTCCTCATGTACAAATATTTTTTGGATCACCAACAGTCTGCCACTGGGACTGTGTTTCACGTCTCTGATGTCTGAGGTGGCAGACTGTGAACTGAGGGGGTGGAGGGATGATTCAGGATCGGTTTAAGTGATGGGGGACGACCTAGAATCCCCTCAGAACCACAGTCATAACCAGAGTCTGCTGTGTTGTCAAAGAACATAAAGACAGGTCAAAAGTCAATCGCAGATGCATTATGAGGGCAAGCCCGAGATCTGTTAAATCAATAAGCCACTCAGTGTCACATACTTTGATGTTTATCTTAGAGATTCACCATGGTAACCAACAACACACTGCTCTGCTTAATTGCATGAGAAAACCCAGGGAAAGTCTGCTGCTGGCTGATTATTCAGAAGAAGGGGGTGGAGGTGATATAGGGGAGGTGGAGACAGACAAATTGAGCTGCAATTACTGTAATCATCATCAGACGTTTTTGTGTTACATTGGACTAAGAATGACAAAAGCTCAGACGGAGACCAGGTGGAAAGGACACGTTTAGCAGCCCATCGGGGAAAATAATACGAAGAAGAGAGACAGTTTCTGTCAGAGCCATGACACCATCGTGACCTTTTTCAATCTTTGTCACAAAGACCAAAATTTAGAATCCTGAACAATAAGGCATGATCATACCTGGTCCATGGCTGTAATCATCCCTGCATGTGTCCTGTGAGTGGAGATCATGGCTGACACAGGGATGAGTCACCACCTGCAATCACACAGACACACACGCAGAAAGAATAACTGAGGAGGAAGCTTCAGACAGACACTCTGGTCTCTACCTTTTTATTTTTATGCAAATGACAGTCCATTGAAGAGGGCAGGATGAATGGGAACTGGAAACTAGAAATAACATTATGTAAACATTACAAAATGTAAATGAGGCAGAGAATGGGTTTATTTTAATAGACTGAGTAAATCCCCTGCATGTTAAAGGCTCCTAACTATTGTTTGCCTGATGAAAACATGTTTGCTGGACCACAAGCAGATGAGGTGCATCTGTAATTTATTCGATAAAAGCGACACAAACTTTTAAAAGAAAATGTAAGCTGGTCTTGTACATTAGTCACCGTGGTACCTGAGGGGCTAGAATTAAGACCAATAAGTCATACTGGCAGCAACAACATTATCCAAATGTTGCATGCATCTTGGGTCAATCTCGTTTATGTGAATTGTTGATGATTATGCAGTTTCAACAAATGAGCAGGCTGGTTAATAGAATCATTTTCAAAAAATCAAGGTTACTGCATGTGTGATGTGTTGGTCTGATGTTGCAGTGTTTGAGTGTGTGATTGTTTGAGAGTGCATGTTTTGAATTACTTTGTGATGATGAAGGGTCCTCGGTGTGACCTGACACTGTCATTGATTAGGTCAAACGTCATTGGAAAAGCTAGTACCTTACCATCAATGGTTACTGATCAATCATACAACCTTTATCATTCATTGATTATTTCAACTAAAAAGATTATTTCTAATGAAAGAAAAATCCTGTTCTCATTCATATCTATTTTCTCCCACTCTGGGAAATTCCTACTTGTTACAAAAAGTGTGACAAACTGGGTGAGACAACATTAGGTTTTAAACTAATCACTTGTTCCTGATAAGTTTATTTGACTTATTGAACCACAATATTTTCAACTTATGTCACTTTGCTTTAGTTTTCCAATACTACAAGGAAATCAAAACACATCACTATTTTACTTGAGCTCATTTACTTTTGGGAATAGCTTTTTGGTTGGGCAGTGGTTTCAACTACTCCAGGATGCAAAAAATCAACAAAAGAAAACGATTTTCAGAAACCAAAAAACCTTCTTCTTGGTGTGACCCAATGATGTCAAGCAATGACACCACAAACAACATACAAATCAGGAAATGATAGTATCGGACTTTCTAGCAACAGTCCTGTACGGTTTGTCTGAACAAAGGAAAACAAAAAGGAAAGTATGATTAAAAATTATGTAATAAAAGTGACCTGAACTAACTTAATCAAGTGATTTTTCTTTAAATTATTGGTGCTTTGATGTGAAATGTAAGAAAAAGCCAACAGCATCAAACGCAACATATGAAGTGTAGCCATGCAGCCTTTTACATGGGACTTTAGTTTGATTTATTATGAGTAATGGAGCTTATTTTCTCTTACACCTAGTTGGTTTTTGCTAAGCTACATGAAATGGATTTTCACTGAAAGTAAATATTCACCTCTGTCCACTGTGTTAGTTTGCTTTCAATGCTACTCAACAAACTGATCTAAAAGAGCATGTTAGGTGCATTTTCTTTCCTGTAAAGCATTTGCCATGCAAATTAAATTTGTCATTATTTTACTTCAATTGTATCTGTTTTACAGTCTGCTTCTTCACTACCTCTTCTGGCACTTAGCAACATACCATGTTGTGTTTTAGCCACATGTTGTCAGAGGACATGTGTGGCTCCATTTGTAGTTATATGTCTTATGTCAAAAAGAAAAATAAGTATAGGGAGCCACAATTAATACAACAGCATGATAGCATTACAAAACAGTATCATTTTAGAACAGTGTTTGAAGCATTCACCCCGATGGTGAAAAAAGCAGTGGAATCACTATCTGTCCCGTCAAGTGTCAAATTAAAAAAAAGATATTGCACCAATAAAAGCAAACATGCCACATATTTTTTCCTGCTTACTTTTTTATAGTTATTTTTATTGTCCTGATTGCATAAGGGCCAAGAACAAATGGTGTTTTGGGGCCAAGAAGAGAGTAGGCAGAACAATGAAAGTTAAATCTTTCTTTTTTGTTTGAGAATGCTAATGATGCCTTTGACTCCACTCACTGCTGCCATGTTCAAAACAAAACCTGGGTGCTACGCTACTTTTAAACATGCTTCAGTTACCCTTAATTCTCTGAATGTGCCGATCATATTCACTCTAGCTGGGAGGGCCAGTCAGGACTGGTGTTTGTGATTTGTTTTTGTAAAGAAGGCTCATTATATGAAAAAATATATATACATTCGTTTGCATTGAAACATGAAGTTCAGATGCAAACTTATCAAAACGCTACTTTATCATCTTTTAAGGCTTTGAAAATTGTATGACTTTAAGTGTCTTATTTGTGCAGGATTAGTTTCTGTAAAAAATTGCACAGTCATTTAGAAAATTCACACCTTCAGTATTTGAAGAAACCGATGTTTTTCCTTCCCTGTAATAAACATTCCCTCACACATTGGAGCCTGCAACGATCTAATT
The DNA here is from genome assembly GCA_020745685.1 of Tautogolabrus adspersus. NCBI lineage: Eukaryota > Metazoa > Chordata > Actinopteri > Labriformes > Labridae > Tautogolabrus > Tautogolabrus adspersus. The sequence continues at coordinate 16,590,002 of CM036553.1, forward strand.
GGGCCTCATGTGTTAAATTAAACACAAGAGGTGAGCGCTGGCACACGCCTCAACAAGGTCACGCTCCAATGATCACTCCCCGTTTGGTCTTACTCGCCGCCAAACACACACACACGCGCACACACACACACGCGCACACACACACACACACACACACACACACACACACACACACACACACAAAGGGGAATCGATACAGTATACTATAACAGTGAAATATTACGTTTACATGTTAATACAATATGATGGATTATGCAGTTATGTTGACATTTTATTCATTAATGGAAGTGGACATGAGCCCTATAGGATGCTTTCAGGAATCTGAAAGGATTTGTATTTAATCAACAAATCAAATAACAGCATTGTACATGTTGTATGCTTGGGGTCCATGCTACACTAATATAATTGGTCGAGCGCTGGTAGCAATTATAAAGGCCTACAATATACCATAGCATAGTATGTATAGTATATCTTGCATTCAGACTGTATCTGCACTCAAAGAGATAAAGAAACATCCTTGATGCCTTTTAGAAAGATCAATTAATGAATTTAAAGGCAACATGCTCCCCTTCCTCATACTGTACTGCTGTGTTCACCTGATGTGATTATAAAGCCGCGGTGACATCCTGCACTCATGCCTGAATATGTGTACAGCACATTCGGTTGGCTCGCTGCAGCCTATTGGATCTTTCTAATTACCACAGATTAAAACAGATTTCAACTACCAGGAGACATCCACCTAACATCCCCCCCCCCCGGTAGCTGAATCCACAGGCCTTGGTTTTATGTTTCCAGCAGCAGTGGTCTGCATTGCGGTTCTACCCCCTCAAACCACCACTGACATCCGTTTACATACCGACCAAACTGACAGCCATATCAAACACACATGTTGAAACTGGACGGCCAGCTGTTGTGACAACCAGCAGATGTATTGTATAGGAGAAAATGGCTGCAGGTAAGGTTGCAAGAGCATGTATTTAAGTTGAAATAGAAGGCAAGGTTTGAGGTTCATGAATCGCCCTTATGTGTTTGACCTTCATTTGCTTTACTTCACTTGTGCAAGGAGGGTTAAGTCAACTTACCTGCTGTTTTCAAACAAAACCTGATTTAACATTCACACAACATCAGTTGGTCATGGCAGGTGGAGCAGATTAGCTTGGTCGGGATTTGGGATTACTTTAGAGGATTTTATAAATCCAGAAATAATGGCATCCATACATTTTGACCCACAGGGAATTGATGCGTCTGTCACTGTATATGTTTGAGGAGTGTTTACAATCCACTGATTTTGCCACGTGTTCGTTTCTTTGTCAAATAGGACATCTCTGAATCTGGGACTTCTTTACATGATGCACATAAAGGCTACAAAACTACAAATTCCCTAAAACTTGAAGAAACAGCTGAAGAACTTTTCCCAAACTTTTTTTTGACATTAATACCTTCAGTAAGAGCCTCAGATTGCATTTCTTCACATACCCCAGATTTTTGTTTTTATTGTATCCTCCTTCAGAATCCTTTCTTGACTGAATGTTATACATCAAAACAGTTTTCAGCTCTCCATTTTTGCAGTCTCTCATGTGAAAAATCATTTTGAAACACTCTATGGCATCATAAGTATGGCTGATAAGTAACAAAGCAACTCATTCATATTCCCCCCTCTTACCTTTGTCCTGGCATTCAAATCTGAAATCATCCGGTTACAAGCCCACAATAAAAATAAATCAAAACATTCAATGCATAATGCAACAAAGCACTCACTTGATTAGTATTACACTTCAGTTAGACCGGCTCACTATGCGTTAAAACGGCCCCCTTTTGCATAATTAATGAAGCACTTGGTTCCAAGTACCAATTACGAGGGGAACAATGGCCGAGTCCAATTGAGCAGTGCAGCCATCTGCTCAAGAGCTCAGCCACCTAACCAGGAGAGAGAGAGAGAGAGAGAGAGAGAGAGAGAGAGAGAGAGAGAGAGAGAGAGAGAGCAGCGTAAATAAAGTTGATGCAGCCAGCCCACATGCAGACCCAGACCAGCTGTGTCTTTGTCAATGTGGAGCCATGAAGCGGATGTTTCTGACTCAGATGAGAGACAGGAAGAAAGAGGAGAAAGAGGATGAGGAATTAGAGAATGAGTTAGAGTGAGGACTAGGGAAATGTGGATGAGTATGTAACCCAGAAGAGAAAAAGTTTTGACCACTGTCTTGTATTAATTCTACTCAAAAAAAGTTATTCCTTAGGTGATGGGCAGAAACAAAATGTTTTAAAACCCTGAAAATGATGTGTTTTGAGACACAAAAGATCCCCAGGTTTTCCCTAACATCCACTCAGTATAATTTACGTAAAAAAGACTCAAAAGAATAAAAAAATTAACAGAAGCACCACCATGAAATTAAAATGGCAGAAAAATACACTAAAGGACTACAGAAGACATGCTGTGAGTGGGCATGTGTATATACATTTTACTGACTTTCATTTAATAACTAGCAACTTCTGGTTGTTATTTCTGTCTAGATTTCTGGTCTTATTGATCTCATTATCTCATGATAACAATGTGGGTCTTGTAATCTGGGATAAAAAACCTGGGTATCCCATTATAACAGATTCATATATCTCATTAACTGCCAAACATAGCTTGAGTTTTCTTGATAGCAGGGTCATTTCGTGGGGATCTAGAAAACAAGACAATAGGAAGTTCACTGTGATAGGCCACACTATGACATGCCATGCTTTAAAGAGGTAAGTACAGCCTATTTCACAACAGGAAAGTATAGTTCTCACAGGAAATCGAATAATAAAATGCATGGATGCATGTCAGCTTAGGGAATCCATACAACAGATATAACCCATACCTTTTCTTGAGATCAGATCATAGACACCCTGATGAAGAGACAAACCTGAAAAAAAAAAAAACAGAGGTTGAAGCCATGATGGCAAAAGAAGAAAGGAGGCAAAAGAATGGGTAAAATAAAAGTCTGTTGTGATAAATCAGCATGTGTAGTCGGGCTTGGCTGTTGGAATGTGCTTGACAGTAAATCACCTCCTGTGAGGAGAAAGTGAAAACACGAGGGGATCGGAGGAGACAGCTGGGAGCAAATCAGTAACATCTATTGACTATTTCACCTGAAAAAAAGTGCAAGGTATGCTGTAGCTAAACTAGTGTGTGTGTGTGTGTGTGTGTGTGTGTGTGTGTGTGTGTGTGTGTGAGTATACACAGAAACATGATAATGGGGCTGTGTATGACGCCAGAAGGATGATACAGTAGTTTAAATTTAGATAATAAGCGGTCATTAGTGTTCAGCAGCAATCCTCTCTGTAAGCACGTCCATCAAGCAGCTGCACCAGTCATAACACTGCTAATCCACCCAGAACCCTGACTACAGAACACAAAGGTCATAAAATAATGTAACCACAGTAAACACACAATCACAGCCAGCCCACGCAAAACTCTAGCATTGGGCAGCTACAGGTATTTAGTCCTAAAGTGGGTTTATTATATGAATTACAGAGGCAGTAGTACACTCTGATTATTTATAACAAGTCAAACAGCCAGACAATAGATGGTGCCGCCAGCAGAGGATTTTCTGTCGATTTTGTCGTTCTTTTTTTCTGTCCTGTTGGGTCTTGGATGGCCGCCTAGCTCAGTTTAAACAGAAACAGAAGACTGTAATGGAAACTGGCTGCTTTCTCTAAAACAAAGGCGTACAATGAAAATGGTCTTTTTTTTTGTCACTTTGGTTTTTTATCATTTGCAATGAGTTGCTGACGGATAATGTTTCGCTCTGTAGTGAAAAATGTGTGAGCTTTCAGGCATGTTATTTTTCTCAGTGCGTGTGTATAGGTTATGAGCACGATGTGTACATGCACGTGTGTGTTTGTGTGTTTGTGTGAGAGACACAGAGGACCATTATTGGCTCTAATGCGTGTGCTAAACCTATTGTCTCTGTCTGATCATCGTTCACTCTGATAGCCCTCAACGGCAGAACCTTGTGAGGCTTTAAAAACAGATTAATAAAAATAATTTTATCCTCCCTCTGACAGCAGCCTGGAAGGCATTACAGCAGGGCGGCAGACAGACCCCCGGACGATCTCCAGAAGCGGATTTAACAGCATTAACTAGACAAATTAGGGCCTTTGTGTCCTCACGAAGCCAAGAGAGAAACTCGGTGGCGTTCATAAACAAACCCCCCCTCCCCAAAGTTGTTCATCTAACTGCTACGTGTAGCCTTCTTTTTAAGGCCACCCATGCTCCAGACCCCAGACCATAGGAGTCAAGGTCATGCTAACCAATTCTAATGATGGAAAAACAAATAGCTGAGTATAAGTGAATAAAACAAAAATGAATGTGAAAATAAACGACAACAACTGACAGAAAACGCCTCGGCCAAAAAGGGCGTCATCTGTAGCCAAAGTTCACTCTTTGAGCTTTATTTGCTTTATCAGCCAACTAAAAAAAACAAAACCTCCCCAGATGTGAATTTAATACATTTAAAGCCCAAGGACTTTCTCATTTATATTTACAATTAAGTGTCTGAGATTATGTTACCTTGCATATCAAAGAACACAGCTAATCACATCTTGGAGGCAGGAAGCAGGAGGTTTGTTTCAGATAAAGGTTTGTGTTACCATGGATTTGAATCGCAGCACCTCTGCACTATCCATCATGAAGCAGGTCGCTCAGGCTGCCAGAGCGGGGCAGAGGCCTCGACCCAGCTAACATGAGATAAGAAAGCAGGGGAAGTCTCCTTCGTGATGAATCACCATGTTGAAAATGTTCCCTACTACCTCCAGGAGAAGAGAGTAGGTGCTGCTCCGTTTGTAAATAAAGCCTCACTGCACAACTGTTTCTCCCCGTCCAACATGCATCCATTCATTTAGCCCATTTGTCAGCCATTGACATTTCGTGCTAATAGAATGTCTACATTTTAGTGATTAATTAATGAACGTAAACACAAAATCAGGTCTGACCCGGTCAGGGCTCAGTGTCCATATCAGACTTTAGACTTTATTGTCCACATGGGGAAATTCCTTTTCACAGCCCTGTTTCTGTCCATCAGACTATTTCCACCAAAGAACAGTATACATGCACAAAACACAGTGTATAAAACAAACAAAGTTCAGTGGTATCTATTCAACTGTTAGTCCACCTGGTGTAAAGTGGTATTCATTCAACTGTGAGGATAAATAGTGTCTTTTACATTTTGAAGATCATATCTGCTGCCAATAGGCAAACAAAATGATGTGAGATAAGATGCATGTGTGCAGAATAACACTGTATACATTTATTTATTTGGATTGTATAACCTGCTTAGATTCTTTTTCAGTTTTCTCATTTTGTCAAGTAAAACATTTCCTTCAAAAATACTTCAATGGACTCCTTCACACAGGAAGAATCCAAAGAAAGAACTGGAGCACATTAATCACTTATGGCAAATGTATTATGGTGCAAAGGACTAACTAATACATTTGCCACAAGTAATTATTGTGCTCCAGTACTTTCTTTGGATTCTTCCTGTGTGAAGGAGTCCATTGAATTTTTTTGACGTCTTCTCTGAGAGCACCAACCTCCATCTGCGGAGAGGCTGAAGCATAGGAGTTTCCTTCTCCTTTAATCATTTCCTTATTTTGAGAAAATCTGCTTCTATAATAATGTCATCAAAGTAAAAATATGTTTCCTCTTTCATGTTTCAGTTTATCAGAGATCAGGAATGCCATCATCCAAGGATGGCATCTTGACAACTGTGACAACTGAAAAAAAGCTTGAAATGTCAAATAACAGAGTGCGGATTGTTGATAAATGCATCAGAACTGTACTTTAGTCAGGGTCACAGAGGCAGAACACGCAAACTGCCTTTCGTAGGGAGATAACATTGAGATCAGTGCTCGTTATTAAAGAGAAGAGTGGCCTGCTGCGGCTCCACAGGCACAAAACAAAAACAAACATTTCCTCGTGATAAAGAATCTTGCTAATTTGAGAGCAGGCTTTTGTTTTCTCAAGATAAAAAGATGATTAACTTGTGACCTCAAGATAACAAGATTGAATAACTCAAACTTCAAAGACCCCTGAAACAGGAAGATCTACTATAGAGTGGGGATCAATATTTACAGTTTATGGTGGGGATGTTAGCTTCAGACACAAGTCACTGAAGAACTTTACAATGTTTCTTACCAAGAGAGAAATGTCAGGAGTGTAGGAAACTTGGTGTTGGCTTATCCAAGACTGAAAATGAACATCTAACCGCCATTACAGTGTAGTGAGCTGGATAGTTGAGACAAGACCATTCCAAGAATCTGTGACCTGACCAGTGTTTTTTTCACAGACATTCAGGTTCAGTGAAAGGTTCTCCTCATCACAATAAAAAAGAAAATGTATATTTCTTCCTCACTGGATAAATATTAGGTGGAAAGTGGAAGTTCCAGCATAAGCTTTTATCAGGAGAACTACAAGATCACGCAGCAATAAAGAGAAAAACGTGCACACAGCATGCTGCTTTGTCTTTCTGAGGTTGCTTTGTTGTTAATTTGATGCTAGTTTTAACGTAAAGTTGATAAAGTGATGGAAAATGTGATCGGGAGTCTGTATATTGTGTTTTATTTTGAAATTGACCGGGCACCCAGTGCGTTTCCTTGTCTGACTTCCTATCCGGCTTGATCTACTCTGTCCATTGACTCTGCAAGTACAGCTCCGTCCAAAAAAGACTTGAAGCAGAGCAGAGCGTAGTGGCACTGCTGGCACGCTCCGGAGACAAACCATGGCGCTCGATGTGGAAACAGGTGCTTGGACTAGGGCGGCAGCGAACGGCGCTGTAGTGCGAACACTTTTCAAATTGGAGCAGATTTAACTCACTGTATATTGTGCAAAGAGAGTCAAACAAGAATGGAGATTAAATATAGTCGTGATGAGAGAAATTTAACAAGGTCACAACAGAGGCCTGTGTATTGGGGAGGATGTGACTCATCGTCTGCCGAATCAGAAAACGTATGTCGAGATAAGATCGGCCTATGGCAGTAACACTTTCCCATGCACAGAATGCAATCAAATAATGACTCTAAAACCACTTCAGATTCTTTAAACAAGGCCAGGCTGCAGCTGATTTTTACAAGGAGGAATAATCAATCATACTTGTGACTCACTATCCACATCAGATTCACCTAATGAGTCTGGGGGTGATAAAGTGCCTCAACAACTTCAACTCCCATCAGACAACTAGTCACATATGACTTCTTCATCCGTCACTAAATAGAGCTGCATGAATCATCAGCTCTACGGATACATACAAATACAACAAACACAGGGTAAAATAAGCAACAGTATCAAAGGGGAAAACCTCAAAGTCGGGATCTCCTTCATCAGTGTTGTTCCTAAGCAGAGGAAGAATCAATAACCCCAGACTGACATATCCAGCCTTGTTCCTCAGCAGGTAATCCACTTGTAATCTAGTGATGAGAGCCATCAGGAGGCCATCTCTGCAGGATCTGGAAGCAGTCTGCATGTCTGACTCAATCTTTCAAGCCACTTTTATGGCTGACATGCAGAGCAGCCCGCCATTCCCACCAGAAGAGTCACGACCTTCTCTTCCAACCTCAGAAAATGCTATAAATAGCGTGACTTATGAATATAAAAAGCTCATAATATTGGAGAGTAATACCCGATCTTTGCTGTATTGATTTCATATCCTCTGTAGAGGCTCTGAGTACAGTTCAAGGGCAAAAGTTTGGAGCTTAGCCCCTTCACAAATTCATGCTTAACCCTGGTCTTTAGCAACCCAGTTCTTATATAACACAGATTATAGGCCTCATTTTAAAATCATATTTCTTCTTCACGTGTCAAAGCATAGTGCGTTTGATTTAATGTTTTTAATGTATCAACTTCTCATAGACTGTCACCTACGTAACCCAAATTGGGCAGCACAGTGGTTCAATAACAGGTAATTGCTGCGATCATTTCAATGTGGTTGCAGTTGATTATGAGTGGACAGATAAGTCATCCAAAGCAGTGGTGTGTTTAGAGGAAACTAAACTTTTAGAGCATCTATCAGCTTGTGGAAGTGACATCACTTTGGCCACAACAGCTGAAGGCAAATCATTTTCTGGAAAGTGAAACTGTCGTGAGACCTTTTGGTTCCCAGACAGTAGTTAGTTATTTTGCCTGAACAAGAAAATAATAGGAGTGAAGTTTAGACAGTTCAGAGAACAATGTTGGTTTCCCTCACCAGTCCTTACTGATTTTGGGACTTCTATACTTGGAGGACATCTTGACAGTTGTCTAGTTTAGAGCTGACATGCTTTTATCATCATCATCACTTTGCACTAAATTTTACATCCTGGTGCTGCAGCCTCGCTGGTTTTGAGTTTTTTGACAAATATTGACAGAAACACTGTTTTTGTTATTTTATTTTAATTATAACTGTATTAAATTAATGAACTGGACACGCTCTAATTCATTCACAAGCTGCTCAAGGTTTGCTTTTATTGGTGATAGTAGCAACCAAAAACACAGATGGTCAGCATTAGCACTGTTTGTGTTTGTGTGTGTGTGTGTGTGTGTGTGTGTGTGTGTGCGTGTGTGTGTGTGTGTGTGTGTGTGTGTGTGTGTGTGTGCGTGTGTGTGCGTGTGTGTGCGTGTGTGTGAAGGTGTGTGTGTGTGTGTGTTGTGTTTTGAGCTAAATTAAGAAGAAAAAGAAGATGTTAAGATGTTATATTTAAAGTGGACATAATGGATAAGCTTTGAGAGAGTTGAGACTTTTATCCTTGCTTTTTTTCTTCTTCTGTGGTTTTTCACATTGTGGTTGCAAGCATAAGGAATCTGTGCATAGAGTGAGAACTCACATATAAACTTTTAAACCCACCAACAACAGTGGAGAAAGGCTGAAGATGGTTTGAGGTTGTTGTGCTAACTGTAAAATCAACAACATGATGTTTAAAACTGCAATCTGGGCAAACTTGCATGTCAGCAGCCACAACTGGCAGTGACTTAAAACTTTCTCAAAGCAGTTTTAACTTCCTCAGAACTCGTGATGTTATGGCAGTAGACTGCCAATAGCCTGCTGATGTATGTTTCCCATGAGGGGCAAAACATCCAACACTGTGGCGGCCAGATTTTTTTGGAAAGCTCACTGCTGTTTCACTTTAATGTTTTCATTTCTAACTTCTTGATTTCCAGCCACAAATAATCTGAAAACCAAAACATAATTCTATAGAGGAAAACATTATTGGGGCTGAGGAAGGCTAGATACTCTGTATGTAGAGTTTATAGAGTGTTGCATTATTTTCATATTACCCCCTCCATAAAGAAACACACAGCAATAACAAGTACACAGAATGGGAAACACAATGTGTCTGGTGTAAGTATCTAACTCTCAGTACTGGTGCCATTACTTGATGTAGTTGGTGACCCTGAAGAACAGGATATTTCAGCTCGGATGTCATATCCATACCTATGCTCGTATTACAATCTAGCTTGGATCTATGTTACTATAAGTGAAAATGGCATCACATATGTTTTGTGCAGAGTATAGGCAGTGTCCAAAGCCTACTTTGTGGAAGCAGCTGCTAAGAGATGTAGCCAAAGTGCCTGTCATGGAGTCAAGCTGAGAACTTACTGGTTGACATGGGCAGTGACGGAAGCTGAAGAGGAATACATTTTGTATTTGGTTAACCCTGCAGATAAGTACAGGGTGGCAAAAAGGACTGCAACTTTGGTCAGAAAAGCTAAGGTGTGGAATAAATTAAGAAGGCTTTTAAGAAGGACTTCCAGATGGCATCCAGGAGGGTTTGGTGAAATGTTAGACCTCTGAGAAAAAGAAAGACGGAATCGACATAGGCTGTCATACATTGGAAATACTTGTGTCCTAGTGAAAGGATAAGCACAAAGTGAAGAAACCCCTCATCCCAACTATGCCCCTATGCCCTACTGATAAGTTACATAAACTACCCTTAGTTGCCACCACAACCAAAACAGCACTGCCACCTTTAAGATACCCAGGCTCTGTTTATGTGAGTTAACCACGTAGTGACAACTACTACTACTGTACCTTACTACCTCTACCATACCAAATGGCCCCTAATGGCCCCCACAACTCAACCATGTACGCCAAAGGGCAGCAAGAGCCAGGACAGCTCCAGGATTGTCAGCAAGGGAAAAGATCTGCTGCCCCAAGAAAGGGTGTTGCTGAGCGTTGGAATAAATCATGAGCTTTAGCGACTGATAGTATGAAAATGCGTATAGAAAAGGCTGAAATAGGTTTCCTCCGCCCATTGGATTGATATGGCCTTAGAAATTCAGGAAGATTCTTGCACATGTAGAGGGAAAACTCACCACCCAAACAAGCCATGTTGGAACATTTTCTGTGACCTACAACAAACTGTATAAATTACTCTCTTTTGCTTTGAACTTCATATTTAAACTCCTTTACAACATTCTGCTTAAGGAAAAAGGAATTTCAAAAGTCGAACATTTTAAGTCAGTTGTAAACTTAGTTTTTTTTACCAACCCTTGGAAATTACGTCAGCCTAATTTGTTGGCCAGCTGCAGCTAATAGAATCTGCTATTACCAAAGGTCCTTTTTTATATGAAATTCAATAGTTGTAGGTAGAAATGAGAATCCTGCTTTTTTGTAAGGCTTTCCAAAATCCAAAACCTATTATATTTCTCAGTAACTAAAATCTACATTTACACATTTTGAAGGTTGACAGGTGTAGCAACCTGCTGTAAGGGCTCTTGTGGTGAATCAATCAAAATATTGAACATTTGGAAATTTTGAGACTGTTTTTATGATTTTGTACTGAACCATGGAGCAAAACTTAACTCATCTCACCATTGGTCAGTGGCCAGCATCATGTTATCCAGAGGTCATGCAGTCAGATGAAAGACATGTCCTCTCTATCACACACAACTCCACAGGACTTAGTGCAAAGCATGCTGGGCCAAAACTGAAAAACCTCAGTAAGTTGTCTTTTTCTCTTTCTTTCTGTGTACTTTTTGACTTTCTAATTTCCACCTTCTCTCCCAAGCCCTGTTCTGTTTTGCTGCTTCGCCTGCAGAATAAATAAATACACTTCAGCACTATCGGTTTTCCATACCACACGGCTCCCCTAGTCGAAAGAAACATGTCAAACCGCGCAAATAAATAGCTCCCCTGTAACCCAAATAGTGTAATTGCTTGGATCCTGCACCCCTGCTTGCTCTCTTCCTGAACATAAAAACAAGTTCAGACACCCCCGCTGCCCCCACCTTGGCCTGAGGGCAGGAGACTCAGTCTGCCCCGGGCTCTTTAACACCTCTAACTCAACCTCCACCTACTTAGCCACCCATTTCCCATTTCTGGGGCACGACAGGGGGGCTCTTCTTCACCCAAACACGCGCCATCAACTTAATGTAAAACACGGCACAACATCAGTTCAACTGAATATTTAACGATCCCCGCAGGGAGTTAAGGGTCATTTCAGCAGCATGTAATGGGACACAGCCAAAAAGCACGGAACATTTAGAAATACACAGGATTTAATATAACAAATTACGGGAAGTAAAACTGCACAAATGAAATACAAATGTTAAATATGATGTGCTAGTTGGCAGCAAGAAATGCTACAGGACAGCAGTGGAATTGCAGCAAATGAGGTAAAGATTTTAATTAAAAACATTTAAAAACATGAGAATACGTGCAGCAGGCCAAATAATACAGGCACTACTGTATTAAGTACTAGACAAAACAAGCATTAAACTCAGTAAAAATAATATCCCACCCAAAATACTTTGAAGATAGTTGAATAAGGAATGTGCAGATTTGCATCATGGGTAGGGTTTTTCGAGCCTTTCCGCTGCAGTTTGTTGTAAAAAAGTGAGAATGAAGATACTCAGTTTGGAGGTAAAAACAGTTAAGACCTTTCACCTGAGCCTGTCTTTAACCCCGACCTGCACCTGAACCCAGAACTCACACCTTCTCCCCCAAGGTGCTGCTTTTACCTCTGGGTGCAGCAGTAAACAGAGGGATGTTTTCCCCCTTAGTGACATTCAATAGGTTCATTGGAGATACACTGTGGGGGCACAGTAGTTACACACCAGGCTCAGGCCTCCTCTTTTTGACCCCAGATGCCGCAGTAAAGCAAGTCTGCTCCACTGGACTTCTGGGGTCGAGTGGGAACATTTTCTCTTCATAAGAACAAGAGAGTAATATGTCTGTGTGTGTATGTGTGTGTGTGGGTTAGAAAACCGGTGTGAGAATCAGGATGCTCTCCAGTTCAAGCTAAGGAAATGAAAAGTGTTTTCAAATGTTTTCACAACCTGGGAGGGGGTTTTAGGGACCCCGCTAATCACAACCACACGAGGGGGAAAACCTATTTTGACGCCTACACACTGGATTACAGTATAAGCTGAACTGTGTGAAGACATGGTTTACCAATGCAAAAGTATCTCATTCACCAATCTGGTTTTGATTTTTTTTTTAAAGTCTAAAATTGGCTAACTTGAATTTCCTAGCTGGAGCCAGTGTAATGTAATTTTATTCAGTATTCTTTGCAGCAGCTGAATGTAACTACATGCATTTCCTCCATCATGATGCAAACATGTAGAAACCCCTGAATCCCACTTATACTTTTATCTAATCCTGCGTCTCTCCAGGGCTTCTATGAATATTTATGCTTTCCACTGTGTTTAGTTCAGGGTCTTACACTGTAGTCACTGGGGGCATGTCCTAGACGTGTAATTGTTTCCATCCTTGTTCACGGCGTTTACGTTACACAGATCTGCCAGCAAATAAATGTTTTCCTGTCATGTCAACAAAGCAGCTAATGGCCACAACAATGGTCTAGCAATGGTTTTATTGCATGAGGTGGGAAGAAAGAAGTCGAATAATTTGATTGATTGAGCTAAAAGTAAAGTTTTCCACTAAATTCTACTCATCGTGACCTCTGTGTAACAACCTCTATATGTTAAAGTCATACATTTGTTGAGATCATAGTCTGAGCTGCAGACAGGTTGAAGCACTTGCATGTTCCTCTTTACAGCAGCGTGAATTTCCTGACTCTCCACAGGCGCTTCATGATATATAAAGCATTTTTACAGCATGGAGAATGAAAGACTGCTGTCTGTAATTTTTTCTTTCACTGTACATCACCAGCTGTGAAATGTTATTGCATTTACTCCAGTGTTCAATTAAAGTTCAGTTTTAAAGGCATTTACTCGTTTAATTCCGTTTTTATGTTGCAAATATCAAATTACAACTTCGCTAATACTGACGAAACTAAGAAATTTCGATCTGAATCTGTAGCTCTACTGTAGCCAACAATTATACAGTTGTGGTTTACCCTCACAGCCCACACAGCACCTGTTTTTATTGAAAAAGTACACAGAACCCACTGACAACTTATTGCTTTGCACCAAAAAACAACCAGACGAAGGGAAGACTAAAAACAGACCCCCAAAAAGTGAATATTAGTCTCATATTTATCACAAGGCCAGAAACATGACGCTAAAAGAATGACAATGTTGCTCTGTTTCTGCTGAACATGTAAGCTATATTGACCATAAAGTTTGAATAATCCTAAGACTAATTATAACTGTGCATGAATTTGAATAAGGAAAAAAAAAAAAAAACACAATTTCTCTCTGTTTTTGCAGCATGGTCATACAAAACAAGCTGTCTTTTTTGGCAGGCGGGTGTCCTGCACTATTCAATCTGTGTCTCCAACCAGCCCAGCACCACCCCCACCTTGCCCCCTTTAGTGGCACAGCCTCCTCTAAAAGCTTTTTTAATTATGGCAGCCATTAAAACAGGGCTGGCTCTAGGCTCTGACTGATGGTTGTGTATGCACCACTGCTCCTCTGAGCCAGCCACATGCTTACATGCACTTATATGACCACACACACGTATTTACAGTATATGAACATGCACACACGCACACACACACAATTGATGTGCACACATGCATATAAATGCACTTGTAGACGCAAAATGCTTCGACCAGACGACCAAGCTGGCTCCAGTGGCATTAAATCTGTCTAATCATCTTTTTTTAAGTCTGTAAAAGTGATGGTGGCATGCCCTCATCTACTCAAGAGAAGAGGAGAGGGACAGCAGGAAAAGAGCAGGAGCAAGGGGGCAAAAGAAAGTAGGAGCGAGAGGAGGGGAAAAGGGAGCAGGGAGCAGAGCTATAAAACAACAGATCCACCATGTGTCTCCCTCACGAGGAGGGTTGTGTCTTCTGCTAGATTGTTCACATAAAAAACTGTGCAAGAAAGTAAATGCAGGGCTAAAGATAGAAAGTGCAGAATGACAGCATGTATGACTCATCCTTTGAAAAAACAGATAAGCACTCTTTCAATTATTGATCACCTATCATAAAACAGAAATGAAACGGTGACATCATGGGCTTAGCTGCTCAGCTGATGTTGGTATATAACAGGGGTAACCAGACTTGTAAAGTTAAAGAGTACAAATACTTTGCAACTACATAAAGCAACTGAACATGGGAAACTTTCATTTCATGTCAATTTCTCCCGCCACCAGTGGACTAATCATGTGTGTCTCTTTTTGTGCTAACCCTCACCTTTACATGTGTACCCTGCTTCCTGTAAACAGTCTACATTAACCATCACTGTGAAACTTTGACATGGAACTGTAAAGGAAGGCTTGTTTTGTTTACATGACATTGCTTCTAAAAAACTTGTCACACTACTTAAGAGTTTGCAGGTATATGTTCTTTTCTTTTGTTCAGTCATTTTGGCCGGTAGGGGTCACCTGCTGAAACGACGAACATTTAGAAAAACGAGCAGCATATTCAGAAACGCTGCACATTCAAAAGCTTGTTTCTTTTGCAGCGCGTTTCAGTCGTTGCATTTGTTTCGGGAGTTTGCATCTGCCCTTAATGTGCAGCATTTCTGAATATGTTGCACGTTTTTCAAAATGTTTGTCGTTTCAGCAGTTGCCTAGCGTGTGACCCCTACCTAGATAGAACAGCTGAAGTGAGACAAAAACTGTTGGGCGGAGAGAGTGAGGGATGAATTCGGAGGTCGGATTCAAACCCACGGCTTCAGGGATAAGGGGTTTTAGCCGCAGTTCATGGGGCGTGCAACATAACTGCTAGGCTATCGGCGGCCCAGGTATATGTGCTTTACTGGAGTAATTATACATCAGAAAAATCTTTACTTTTACCCACATTTAAACAAAAAATGAATCTACTTTGAACTTCTTACATTCTGCCAAACAGGCTCCTTACTTTAGCTTTATTGCATCCGAGGAGAATAGTTGATTATTTTGTATTACTGCACCCTGCTTGCCAATTACAAGACTTTTTTTTAACCTACATGGATAAGGCACTATCTAATAATGTAAATCAGTGGAGGTAGTGCTCAACAGGATCACCATAAAGAAAAAAGATTGATCAAGAAATAACAGAAAACAGAGGAACTTTGACCACAGAGAAGAGGAGTTCAGTGATTGTGAAATCTGTCACAAGCATAGTGAACGAAATGGATGCAAAGATCCAAAATTAACTCAGAGCTGGATCCCTGCAGCAAGGCATTCCCCATCCCACTGATTTACACATTTGCGTGAAATTAATGTTATAACTACTTTATGTGTATTTTTTATTCATTTTTAGTTTACAGTGGTTTAGGTAAGTTTACTTGTCTCCCATTTAAGGGGTTCAGTTAGTTGTGGAGCAGCAGCTAAAACTGTCCTTCAGAAAGCTACTTCCTATATGCTGTGAGCACATGTCAGAGCCTGTGCTTTTGCACTTTTACTTCGCTTATTAATACTTCCATATTCAAATCTGTACTTCTTTTGAATTAAGGAATTGACTTTTTCTATTTCTGTGCAAGTTCTACGGTAAGCCTTAGGGCCTCAGGGACACGCAGCAAAAATAAAACGTGCGTCTCCAATGATGCAAGTGCTCCCAGACCAGGTCTACCTGTGTGAATGTGTCTGTGTTTATTGGGTCCCATGGCCGTCTGGCCTCCATAAGACACTAATCCAATTGTCACCGTTCTAAGAGACATATTTGACCCTGGGGCTTCACGGGGTCACGCCTGTTTCCTGTTTGAACCAATGGGAAGACTCCATCAGTGGTCTGACAGGCTGCTACAGCCACTCTCAGGTTACACCACCCAGCTCTGGGAGCCACAGTGCTCCCAGGGGTAGTTCTCGAAGGTGTCCATATGCGATGTGTGGAAGTAGGATGGGGTTCTAAGAGGGTCAGCCAGCCCCAGTTTTGAACCATACCCACTTCAAAGGGTCCCTGTCTTTTGTTTCCCTGAGGGCACCCTGCTGTTTTCCCTCTGTGGCACCCCTGACTGGCTACAGCCCACCTCACAATGGCTGATGACGCAAAGGCCTTGCTCAAAGGCCTTGAAGTCGGACACCTTCCCAGCAGCCCCGCCTGTTGACCTTCTCTGTGTATCTGATGTTCAGAGCATCCCAGCTGATAGTGGCACCACTTTTAAAACAGTGTAACAGTGTAACTTGAGGACACCACATCCGGACCACAAGATACAGTCATATAGGCCATATGGACCAACCACTATTTTTAAAAGGAAACTCTTATATTATATATAGGTTGTGACATATTGCAGGCCTCTTGGTTATCAGTGCGGACGACAAAAGGGAAGAAGATACTATGACCAGGACAAAGACTAACCTGTTCTCTGGGTTATAATTATGCATGTGATGGATGACCTTTTAAAAGGTGAGATGAAAGATTTCCATTATGTGATGACTTTGAATGATAACCTCTTTGTACCACTGTCCTTTGCACTGTTATTAGGTATGATAAAAAAGTTAAAAGCTAAATCCAGGCTTTTTGTTTTAATATATCCTCAAAAATTCTCTAAATTAAACTACCATCAAACAATCAAGGCTTATGGCTGCCAACCAAAAAGTCTGGCTCTGGTTGAGGGTTCTGTTTGTTAAGAAGACGTTGCTCCTTGACACTGTTGTCAAAGTGCTTGTTCCTTGGTGGATTAAAGTTGGGTTTTGGTAATTCATTAATTTAACAAATACAAATACAGTCCAGTACTTCTCTGGGCTAGGGTTAGGGCTAACCCTAACTGGTGGATTCCCTATGCTATTATATTGGGGGCGCCCATGAGCAAGGCACCAGACCCCAAAACTGCTCAACTCTCTTTCGTGTACAGCCCCTCACGCTGACATTTCTCCATTAGTGCATGTCCAGGTTCCTGTTTGTACGTGTGTAATCCCATCCTATGTGTGTGTAGCATGTTTGAAAACCTTGTTTTAAACTGAATTTCCCCTCAGGATTAAAAAAGTGTGAGAAGAATGCTTGCCGTTTTCTTTTGTCCAATACAAGGCAACATAGCCTCAAATATTATCCAAAAATATTATTGATTTATTGGAGATATTCAAATGTTGTAAATTGATATTATACTAAGTTCAGTTACATCACTGCAGGATGGCAGAGGAAAATGTAAACCAGAATGTCAAGTTAATGAGCCTTAACATGTCATGCTACTCATATTCTCATCCATTTTCATGTGATGGATATGTTATACAGGCTAAAACACCAACAGGCCTGTTCGTGAGGGAACACGGGAGCTTGACCCTGAGCCACAGCTTTTATTTTTCTTTGTTGCCAAACCAACAATGATGGCTGTCACTCAAAGCTATTCAGTAAACCCCAGTGTTAATAGATTTCCTTTAGAAGGACTTCTGACAAAAGTACAAATGTATTCAGCCTGAGCCCTGAGGCACTCCGTCATGATCCATGGCTCCAGTAACAGTCCAGGAAATGTTTACAAGCAGACCAACTGGCTTGTTTAAGGTCAAAGGTTACATACAAAGCCATATTTAGTTAAACTGTGTCATATGATAGACACTAGAGGGAGTTTTAACGGACCCCATCATGGCTCACAGTGGGAAATTGTGAATTGGTTCTCTTGGCTCCCTGGGATATTTATTTTTAGTATTAGAGAGGTCAAACAGGCAACGCAGAGAGAAAGAGGTGCCAAAGCTGAAATTCATTGGTGTTAGGACTGAGTCACTCTCACCCCCCAGGTTGTCAAAACCCAAACAAACAGCAATGCAGCACTGAGTCACTAACACCTTCAGACAAGCCCTCAACAAAACATGAGCTGTGGACAGAACAGAAGGCAAAAGACTCATGACTGTGTAAGAGCACATGAACAGACCACAAATTATTCTGGCTGGAAAAAAATCTGAAATGATTACTGAGATCAGATGTCATCCAATATAAGCATTGGTGCTGTACTGTCTCCTTCAATTGAAAGTACTTAACTGTTCTTTATCAGTTAATACTTTATCAGAAGTAGTCTGTGCAGTTGGAAGTTGCGTTCATAGAGGTTTTTGTTGGAGGAAAACATGCTCAACATTCTTGTTTTGGTCTTGATGACGAAGCAGTTTTTAAGGAGTAGTATTAGACGAAAGAATGTTCTCAACCCACAGAGAAACATAAACGTGGCACCTTCTCTTCTCACAAGCTCTCTCAAATTAAACTCTACTGAGAAGGCAGCTCAGTGTGTGCAGCACTGGAGTCCAAGACAAATGTCCCCAAAGGAACAAAAAAGTGTATTGTATTGTATCATATCCCATCCTATGGTATGGTATGGTATGGTATCGAAACCTGATGTATTTAATCATTCTGACACTAAAAATAAAAAGACCCAGACTGAAATCTAGTAATGCAAATGGACCTATGGAGCTGTCATGTTATTAACACACTAAGAACTAATATTTTGGTTGGCTTGTAGTCTTATACTAGACAGTAGTATAACTTTGTCAGACTGGTTCAACTCCACAAGATTGTGTCATAAGACAAATGAGAAAGGACCCTTAGCCCCATTGGTCTGAAAATGCATTTCTTGCTGTTTTAAGCTTTTTCCACACCCCAGCTGTCTTACACTGCAAACGTTCCTTGCATTAGAAAATGTAGGACTTCAGAACAAGGATCCTTCGAAGCTAACCTAACATTCTGCCACTCATTGGGCCCCAAAAACAAGGATGTTTGTAGCTGCTGGTTTTAGCCTGCTTGCCATTTACTTTGAAAGTGTGTAAATTAAGCTGGGAAATATGTTAAACATGAGTTGACTGAATTTTAGTACCCCAGGAACCAAGATTTCATTGGTTATACAAGTTGATAACAACAGGTGAAGCGGGGTTTGGCCTATAAAAAAACATAATTGAAACATGTCCAGCGATTGAACTTGAAAAAACGAGAAACAATTAATAAGTGAATATTTAACAGTTTAAAACAGCAGCTTTCATTACTGTTTATGTGCTAAGCAGCTATCCAGGATTGTTCAAGGAAAGAGTTGGTGAAGTTTTTCTGACCTACTGAATCTTCGAAAAGTCTGATTTTAAGTAACGTAACTTGAACTTTTTGCCGGGATGTTGCTTCCTTTTAACTTCAAGTCGGATTTCGGGAATATCTTTTAAAAACGTACACGTAATACTTTACTAACAACATAGCTTCTAGATAACCTTAGAATGCTCTAGATAACCCTAGTCTGCTAATATGTCTCTTGCAAGTTTCCATCTAAATCCATAAATCATACTAAATTAAAATGCTTTAATGTTGGATCTAACATGTAGAACCTTTTAGTGTTGTGTTGAGTGACATTTCATAGCATAATGACCTCTTTGTGAAACTAAATGAAGTGCAGTGGCGAGACAAATCTTTGCACCAAGTCATGGACATCGCTTAAAAGGGTTGGACCAACAGAGAGCCAACAATCTTTTCTAGAAGCAACACCAGAGGCTTTGCTGCAAAGGGCCATTTTGATGGGACAAGCTTCTGTGTCTGAGACTCTTGTCTGGGTCTGGAATTAATAAAGTGTTCTTAAGGAAAGTAAAATAAGATGAAGTATTATTAAGAAGGGAGACCAAAATACTATCTCAGCATCTCCCGCAACTTAATCAACCCTCTGTGGTACATTCAATATTAACATCAGAAGTCGAGGCAAAGCTAGGGCAAGAATATTTAACTTCCGAAAATGTTTTTAAAGTACAAATAATCCCATTTATTTTACGAAAGTAATATTTAAATAGTTTGTATGTGAATATCTGCATGGCAAAGTAAAAGGAACATTATAGACTCTATTTTTCTTACAGAAGGGGGAAATGAAACAAAAAGAAAAGTGGGATCGCAGCAGGATTAATGGATCCTGAGTGTGTAGACCTCAGAAGAGTAGGAGATTTGATTCTCTCCTATCCATCCCGACCTCTTTTCATCCCTCAATCCACATTTAAACCTCCCATCATCCCCCAATCCTGCATGTTTCCAGTGCCAAAGTCTGTCATCACTGCTGCTTCTCTCCCGAGCCACTCTCTTATAATCGTAGAAAGATATTGATTAGAAGAGGATGAGATGACTGACTGCTCTATGGTGGAGATTCAATCAGCCCATTGTTATCCTGAAGTGTGTTGTATATTTATATCTCTGAAGATTATAGATTGAGGTAGAAGAAGAGAGAGGCAGAAAAAGCTGGGGCAGAGAAAGAAAAAGTAACGGCTGGGGTTCTCTGACATTTATTGACAGAATGTCTCCCTCTCTGTCTATATATTCTGCAATTTTAAGATTTAGATACCATAGTACTTTGGACTATGTCAAGAAAAATTGGAGCTTGATACTTTTTGTATGTATTTAACCAGTAACAGCAGCCAGAAACATACAGATATTTTTCTTTTCAACCATTTTACACTGACCAACGGAGAGAAGAAACACTGAAAGACACTTCTTATGTTGTCAACCATCTCTCATATGTGATGGATGGTCATTGATATCCTCAGGAATTCCAAAAGCTGCGGAGAAAAGAAATGTAGAGGATTCCTGTTCTTACAGCAGCCCCTAGTGGCTGTTGGAGATATCAGTCATTGCCTATTCTTCAATCACATCTGGATACATGCTGTTATATTGAGGCACGTGGTGCTAGTTCAACATGCACATGTACGTCACATATGGATTGAGATCATTTTGCAAAGATAATGTGAATCATGAAATAAATGCAAAAAAAGGAAGAAAAAGGAATCCATGTAAGTTTGACGACATGGGTCAAGGAATCATGAAAGTTTTGGGTGTACACCCTAAATAAAAACAAACAGTTTCTCACCTATCATCAGTGGTATCCACATAGTTTTGGTTTCATCTTATCAGGTTTTGAGGTGGCAATATTTGTAATGCCAATTGCATCATAAATAAGGTGAATGCAACCCAACTAATCTAGTTTAGAGCAAGTAAGAATAACAGTTTAAACACATTGCAAAGGTAAGGTTCCACTGATCTCTTTTTCAGTGTTTTACATGTTTTTGTGCTTCTCATTTTAATTCTTACACTGAATTCATTTTTTTTTTTGCATTCTTTATGTGTTTGTATAAGGCAAGTTATTTATTTATTTGTTTTGTGTGCACACTTGTCCAGAGAAATGCATTTGCATTCCACTGTTTGTATGTTAGACATGGAATTACAATCAAATAAACTTGAGCTTGCATTCTAATCCTTAAGACTTCAATTGATGCCATCTTTGTTAGTTGTGTATGAGAGTCCTGACGACTGATTTATTCACTTGTTCCTTTACATGTAAAGTTTAGAAAAGTTTGCATCCAACATTTCAGACTCCGTTTGGGATAATAAACTGGATTGTGTTCGTTATACATTTGTATGATTAAGAAATAAAAACCTTTGCCTCCAAATGAAGCATAGCATAAGCAAACATAACATTGCTTAATTGCATTAATTAGCATGCAATGCTAGTTAGTGAGAAATGTAAGGCACTTTGCATTATGAGTTATTTACTTGAACAAAGTCTGCAAAGTTTTCACTTTATTAAAGTGAGTGTAGAGTGCTCTAAAGGTCAATCAAAGTGCACTCAAACACTTGGTGATTTCCCAGAGGGACAGTGTAAAGAAGCAGATATTTAAAAAGACAAAATAAACACAATCCCTCCAAAAACTATTGACAATGTTTAATGTATATAACTCAGAGAAATAAGAAACTTTCTCCTGAAAATAGATGCTTAACATTCTCAAAGTTTGAAATGTAACGACTTAAGAATGAAAAAGTAAATCAAAGTCTTTACTATCTTTGTTATCTAATGTAAAAATATTCCCAAAACAGAACTATCTGCATGATAAATACAGCAATGCTGGGTAAAAAATGGCTTCATTTGACTTTTTTGGGTAACTGCACCTTTAAATGACCTCCTCGAATAACGCTTTTTCTTTTTTTTTTTTTACTGGAGCTGCAGAAGAGACTGAAGACACTAGAGGGCAGCCCATGCTCATGTATTAACTGTGCTGTCCCGGCCTCTGACATCTCACAGGGCTGTCTGCTGCCTGCAGCTCCTCATTCAAACTGAATTATACTGTGAAATAGGATTACGTGTCAAGCAATGCAATGATTGAGCACAATTGTTGGAGTTTGGCAGGAGAGCGGAATAAAAAGGAAATACACAAACACGGATTCCTATTTGTCATGCTGATGTGACTTGTCTGTGAAATTACATTAAGATAAGTCGATCCTGGATGTCAAATGATGGGTATCTTAGCATCCACACCGCCTTATTTTTTTTCCCAAGTGAGTAAAAAATAGCAGTCGCTTGCCTTTGCTGGTCCCCACGGAGCACACAGACTGAGTTAGGGCCCTGTAATTATGTGCAAGAGTGAGTGAGTGTGTGTGTGTGTGTGTATGAATGAACGTGCTGAGTTTTAAAAGGCGTTTTGTTATGGTTGCTGTTTTTCTTCAGATTGTGGGCCGGGGAGCGGATCTCCCTTTATGGGTTTGCTGTTTCCTCTCCCAGAGAGCTCCCTCATACCCTGGGCAACTGAACAGGCTGGCTGGAATTATACAAAGGCATGTTTGGAGTCTGAAATAATCTAAAAAAATGAAAGCAAGAGAGCGGGAGAGAGAGAGACATCAGGCAACCTTCTAAGTCGGTGAGCTCATTCCCATCTTTCATCAGCATCTACTGAATGATAATGAGCAGGGAATACGTGTGCCCACGGTCTGAGGGGAAGAAAAGACTTCCCTGCACCCAAACTCTTTCATGTCTGAGTCACACAGGATCAACAGGGCCCCCCTCTCCTTTTGGTGACCCCTCAGAGGCCCTGACCCTTTCACCTCTAGGGGTCAGATCCCTCAGCGTTACTCCTGTCGAGCCGATTAACCCCTGAACTCGGATCAATTAACCCTTTTGCACCAGCAGCAATCAGATAACAGCACAAGCTTTATAAGCAGGTGCAGAAAAAGCAGACGATCAAGAAGTTTCAAATGGGGTTGATCCAAAGACAAAATCACTGTGGTAGAAAAGGTGCTGACCTGGTGACGGAGAGATAAAGATATTAGTTAGAAGGAGAGCGGAGAGTGGAAAGAAAGTAGGGGAAAAGCCCATCTATGAGTCTAATTAAGCAGAAATGGAGCCGTGGGGAGCCAGGGAAGCCTGCATAGCGATATCTTGCATTTCAGTCCATTAACCTGCTCCTAATGAACTGTGTGTTATTGGGGGGAAAGTCTTTATTAATCACACCCCGCTGAGGAGACGGTCATCTCACAGCATCCATCGATTCTCCTCACTAGCTGGACAAACAGTGGGATTGTAGCAGCCTGCAGGAGGATCAGGATTCCTTAGTACGACATTGGAGCTGTTTGTTGTGACAATTATGATGGGAAAACAGACGCAGTCTTTCTCAGTCAATGATTTCCACCCACAGTGATGAATCTATGTAAGGCGTGGTGATGAGAAATGCTCAAAGTGGATTGGTTAAAAAGGTGTCATAAATATAGGTAAGGGATTGAAAAAACAGAAAAAGAGACAGGTAAAAGCAGAATATGTGTTGTGGTATTTTGTGTGTACTTGAATTGCTCTTAATTTTCAGCAAGAGTTAAGTGGAAAAGTAGTGAAAGTGAGAAAGCAAGAGGTACAGGATAGAGAGAGATACTGTAGGGATAAGGGAGGGGGAGAGAGGGAGAAAAGGGGAGAGAGAAAAGAGAGGCTCACACACGCAGGAGGAGAGAGGGAGTAGAAACTGTTAAAACGTGTGTGTTCGTTCTTGCCAGTCTCAGCATCGCTCAGTTTGTGCAGGAGGCTGCAGCTCAGGATCTCCACTCCAGATATGATCTTCACACTTCTCAGTCGTTTCTCTCCAAGCTGGGATCCCTTCATTTGTTTGCTTGGATGTTAACAGCCTGCTGCGTATTCATGGATTTTTCATACCACAACTAATCTGACTCAAACCCGGGATCGGTTCAAGAACAGACAAAAAAAGGGGGTGCCCAGGTGGTTTTAAGGTTTTTGGAAGCTGCAGCTCATCCTGTGTTGGACATGGGACCGTGCGTCAGCAGACAGGGATCTTGTGTCGGAGGGAGAGCATCTTCCTGAAGGAGGAGAAGCCCGTGTGCAGGAGTTTTTTTTTAATATAGTATTGCTTTTTGCTACCGGGGAGGTGGAGCTGAGGGTTTTTACGCGCCGGAATGATGCGTCCCAATCGCGGCTTCATCCTGCTCCTCCTCAACGGAACCGCTTGTTTGGTAAGAAAAGAGTAAAGTCACACTGCTAACTGCATGCATCTTGTTCCAAATTACATTTTCTCCATCTATGAAACACCTTCTGCGCGACCGGGAATGACACGGTGCCTGCACCCCATTTACACCAAAAACTTCTAAACTCGCAGATTCAAGTAGACATAACTGACCCTAACATGCAGAAATAAACACTGACAGCTGTAATGATGCAGGTAAAACGATGAATGAAGACACGTGCAGTTGGTGTTTCTCTCAGAGATGCAGAGATGTTTCTTGCCTGTTTTGACCTGTACACTGCTTTACATTTTTTCTTTTTTTGCAAACTTCTGTTTTATTTCAGCCATAATTAAGAATAATTAAGTCAATAACATTCACTTTGACCCTAATCGGCTCAGGTACGGCAAGTTGTACTATCACTATTCCCAGCGGACACTCGAGCTGGCAGCGTGCGTAGCGCACGGTGCCGCCGCTGTCCGTCATCAGTGTGCCTAGCGCTTTGCGCATTTATTGCCACATCAGTGATTTATCTTATTATTCATTCTACTTATTGTGTTCATGAAAAGTATGTAACTGCATGTTAAAGTTTTCTCCTAAATTATTACATTATAAATGCAAAAAATGAATGAATGAAAGTACAGGCGATGGCAGCCGTCCACTTTTGGGCAAAAAGATGACAAGAGGCAAAACAAACAATGCCGACACATTTAAGAAAAAGAATGCCAGAGCTTCGGTTTCATTTGTATTCAGTGAATCAAGTTTATTTCAGCTTGTGTCAGGGTACATGACTGTCCGCTATACAGCAAATGCCCACACATCTGGCTTGAAAAAACTAAGACACATCAGCTTTTTTTTGATGACATTTAAGACAGAGGATGGCGGGCTTTATCATGTCAAACATCTACAGAAAGATGAGACAAGAAGTTTTTCTTTTTTGGTAAAGTCTTTATTCTGAGGACTCTCCCCTTTGGAGTCAGACTTGATCAAATACAGAATTCATACTGTGGTGAAATAACCTTGAACTAAGTCATGCCTCAGACCAGAATATCTATAGATAAGAATATCTAGAGGTTAACAAATAAATACAGTTTAAATAAAAAAGTCAACTAACTAAATCTCAGGGCCCTTCCTGACCTATAACACCAGATGTTGAGCTGTTTCTGTAGTCTTAATGAATACGTCCCACCGTTATGTAACCTTACAATCAAATTTGGATCAGCAGCTCCTCTTTCATGTTTGCCTGCAGTTTTATTAAAAAGCAGCCTTTAATGAGAAATCCGCTCTTGATTCACAGGAGAGAAAAACTGGAACATCCTTCTGCTCGGAAAGCCCCGGGCTGAGTAACACAGGGGCCTAGCTCCAAAAAAAAGAAAGGATAAAAAGTACAGTCAGAAGAAATGTTAAAGTGAAGTTGTGTGCTTGTTTGATGCACCCGATTGTGTCTAGGTCCCTTCAAGGACGACCTTGTGCTTTTCATATTAAGGTATTATTGAGGTGCTCAGGATGAAGTAATGGCCCATTGGAGAGTGAAAGACTAAACACACACAGATTTATTTGACTGAGACGGAGCCCATTCAACAGATCTGAAAGGAAAGAAGAGACCACACGCTGATTTAAAATATGGGGGGATGAGCGCCTTTTCAGCCGTTGTATAACTAGATACAAGAGTGTGGGATAATAGGCTTAACACGCACTCTTGTGTTGTCTGGGAGCATTTTTATGTGCTGCAGGGCTGCTGGCGGTTGTAACACTGAAGGTCTGTGCCTAATGATAGTGAAATTAATTGGGGTTTTCTCTCCCTCTGCAGACCATGCATCTCTAAAAAAAAGCGTACATGACGTCCCTCAGCAGGAGATTCTGGGTAATTCATTAGCCCCGCGACATTGATAAATTATACAGCAATTAATAAATGAAGTAACTTTTTATTATGGAACAGAGCAGTGATTAATAATCACATAAGCCGACTATGCATTAAAATCCAATCTGGATTATTTTGGTTGTAATAGAGGCCGCAGGTCTCGAGGGGCCTTTTCCCAACGACTCCTCATACAGTCGACTGTTAGCACAGGGTGCCGCTCTGCCTGCTGTATGGGTGATGAATGATCTGTTTCAGATGTTAATTATTCTGATTCCAATGGAGGCTTATGAATAATATAAACCATCTCAATTGTATAATTGACTGCTTGAGAAGTTATGTTTTGGAGTTATTTTTCATCTCTGCGAGCTGGATTTGTTTCAGTGAACCAAGTCGCTGATATGAAGTGAATCATCTCTGGAGTATTTAAGAGGAACCTTTGACTCAAACTGGGCTTTTGGTTAAGTTTAAGTTGTTGGTAAAGATGGAAAAAGGGTTTTTGGGCAATTTATGCATGAAAAGGTCTGACTATTGACATTAATGCTGATTATCTTTCCTTCCAATCGATAAAGTGATATGTGTAAAACATGTCTTCATAAGGCCATCAGTAACAGACACAAGCTAAACTGAGCTCACACTAAATGCAGAGGAGAGACAGGTGCCTTTATGAGATAAGTTCACACACTGAAAACAGACAGAGCAGGTGCAGAGAGGTGTGAAGGCAAAGCAAATGTGAGTCGGTGAGTGAGGTAAAGATAAAGCTGATATAGAGCTAAAAAAAAAACAAGTTAAACATCTGCCTCATTGACAGTCATGACACATTCTTTCTTCCTTCTGCTCAAAAACATCCAAGAAAATACGCCTAATCCACACATAATTACTACTGCAGTACAGCACAAGATTGACAATCTGAATCCTAAAGAGCAGCCGGTGAATTCTTGCAGGGATAAGGTGAACAAAATGTTTAACAATCGGAATAACTATTAAATGAAGAATGAAGTGACCCTGAACAGGGCACTGAACTTGTCTGCTCCAGCGAACTGCACTCCCCCCACCCCCTGCAATTACTCCAAATCACGCCACTTTACCTTGGAGTAAATGTTTGCTCTTCATCAACATGTCTGGATAAAGTGTTGTTGAGTGCACAAGGAGGTATTAATGTTTGCACAAAATACACATGCTCGCACACAAAAAGAGCATCTTTTTTTATGTGTGTGCAGTTTTATGGCCTTGCTTGTCCTGTATCCTTCATGTGGAGCACGGTCCTCCATGCATACTCACAGCTGCTCTTTCACAGAATTTTCTAGAAAAGATGAGCCTCAGGTAGCCTCCGCCTGGCCGTGAGAGACATGCAGGCTTTATGCTCCTGTGATTGTTTTCGGTGCAGATGCAGACATGGTCATCATGCTTGCTAGCTGAATTTCACCTCTGTTGCTCTTTTTTTGCTGAATTAATTCCTGGAAAATAATCAAACATATTCCAAGGTTTATGCTCTACTCTCTTTTCCGTGAATGTAGGTAATGTAAAAATCAAGAAAACACAAAGCTTGTGCAAATCAGCACTGAAACACATGTTAAACTTTTACTGCCATCCTTCATTTGACTTTGCTATCAGCAAGGAAAGTCATTTGTTTAAGCTCAGCATGTCAATTAAAAACAAAAGAATGTTCTTACACTCACAAAGAAGGGATTGTGATGAGGCTGCACATAAAGCACAACAGTGATGGATCATAGCAGCACTACTACAACAACAACTGAGATTTAAAAAGGCAGTCAAATCTCAACAAAACTACTACGTGACAACACAAAACTGCAAGATTAATAAAAAGAGGTCATTCTAACAACATCAGACTCCTCTCTATTTTTTTTGGCCTGTCACAATCTCTCACATTTATGTTTCTTAGATACCTGTCCTCCTCGCAGGGTCGCTGACCTTGTCCAGCAAGATTCTTCCCCAGCTGAGCAGAGATACCACCTTAAATCCTGAGAATACAAATAGAAAAAACCTTCCCCGTCTCATACAGCACATATTGCACGCAGACGCAAATGTGATCTAGCAGCCGCAGAGTGAATACTAATTTTTTTTTCCTTCTTTTTTGGCGTTCTCACTCTCTAGAGTCTTCCTCTCTCCCATCATCGTTGCAATCGGCCTGTCAGAGCTCATAAGCTTCCCGTGTTCTCCTTACGCCCCACACACACACACACACACAACGCAGGAAACTCACAAGTCATTCATAAACGTCGAATTTCAATCAAAAAGAACAGCTACGAAAGCGAAAAAATGGTTTATTGTGCGGGTGACTTCTCTCTCCCTGAGAGTTTAGAAAGAATCATAACGGCCACCTCGTGTGAGAGGGACAATTATCAGGTTGTGGCTTCCTCTTAATCAGATGCAGAATAACACACTTTATTGCTTGTTTAAATAACATAAAACACCAGACTAAATAAACTTATTTATATCTTAAATTAAATTGTGAAACTGTCATTCAATTGTAAGAAAACTCATTTCATTTCACTTGGCAATCTGAGAGTATAATTGTTCTGATGGAATGTGTGCTCCGGAGAGACACAAGACAAGGGATGTGATTTGTTGAAGTAATTAGATGCAACTAGTTGTCTTGACTTTGTCTTAAATTGGCGATGCATGCAGACTAAATGCAATATAGCTTGGATGAGTAAACAATTGTTGTTAAAACTTGATCCTTCTCCCTCATTCTGTTGTGTATGACAGAAGCCACACTGAGGCCCATTTAACCAATGACATTTGGTTTACAATAAAGTATCTTATGTGTTTAAGTGCAGCAACAACTGATTGATTTAACTTGAAGATGATCCACAGAACATTTTAGTAAAGCTTAAGGCTTTAAAATGGACATTAAGTAAATACTCATGTCAGAAATGTCTTTAAAAAACACCAATTTATAAGCATGCTTGTACACTTAATATCGAATCTAAATATATGCGTAGTACTATAACTCCTTGCATATGATACTTCTAACTGATAATGACATAATATTCATTGAGGCTATGTTGGGTCTGTCCAATAAATTGTGATGTCATCAAGATTGTTAAATAGCAAAGTGCAATACCCAATTCACAGAATCTAAATGCTTTGACAAAGGCAATACATTTAAAACAGATAAGCAATTCCAAGTAGTTTATGTAGGCACAGAAATGGCAATAAGGTCAAATGTTTGAGAAAGATTTTTTAAAGTTAAGTTTAGAGTACAAAAGTGCTGGAGATGAGTCCAAGCTTAGGACTCATGTTCTGCCAAACCTCAACAACATTGTGAAGCAAAAAATGATCAACCCTGCCGATCATGAATCATATCTTGATTGTAATATGTGTCCTTATAGTCATAATATGCATCTTTTCAATGTTGTCAAGTACTACTTTTGACAATAGTTGCTACTTTTGTAGTGTTCAAATACACAGCCAATGATCAAACATGAAACCAACAATCATTAACATGAATCCAATACATGACCCTGAAGAAGCAGCGGATGAGCAGCGCTACACCGCTGTCATAACGGACCACCTTTTGTGGCTCCTGCCTGTGCTGTAAAACAGATTGAGTTATTCACGACCACAGTGAGAATGACCCCAGAGGTTCACCTCAGCCAGGGGACCCCCCCCCCCCCCTCCCTCCCCCTTGTCTTCAACATCTCCCTCCCCCTGCAGACAGTCTCCCAGCAGACTGAGAAGGAGACGTAGAGAGACAGACAGAGAGAAAGCATGCTCCCTGACACACTGACAGCCCTTCATATTGAAGCGCCGAGCTGTCCTGAGACGGAATACTCTGTCTGCTCCGAACGCTGCACAATTTACTGTGGCACTGCTCCCTATAAGACTGCAAGGGAGACAGAGTAAATCCTGGAAGAATATATGTAGGTTTCTCTGCTGGTTTCCAACAGTGAAGGGTGGATTACAGAGCACAGCTTAAAGAAAAATGACTCGTAGCCTTGGGTGGAATGAGTGGGTGTAACTCCCGAGGGATCCAGATAAAGATGCGCTTGACTTTCACACAGAGGAATAACTAAGGATGGAAAAAATCCATAACAGATGTTTTGATTTTCACAGAGCTTCTGCAAGAACTGACAATAGTAAAAGTTTTTCTACTGCAGTGTGAAAACGTTATAGACAGTGTCAATATAGAGAGACGTTTTTATCGTTTCAAGATCTGAAAGCATCGAAACAATCTAAGAAGAAGGCGATGTGGGAGCAGGGGAGGTTGGCTTTATTAAAAGGGGGGAACACCAGGCTGTCAATGAGTTTTTCTGATGCCGCAGGCCCCTGTGGTTCACGTTGACCTCAAAGCGGTGTGACTGCAGCCGCTGGATAAAACACCAGAGCTAAAGCCCATTTATATTCTCAATTCTCTTACAATCTGTAAACAGTCTGTTCTGCGTGAATGAACAGGGAGTGTGCAGTTCACCAGCATGCTGCCCGGTGAGGCTTCAGTGATTTTCAGGGTCAGGGTGGTGCACATGTCCAGACGCGGCATGCTGAGGGTCCTTACGGGGGGATTCCAATTAAAGCGCTGCAAAAGCCACAAAGATCAGGGATTTTGGCTGGGCTTGAAAGCGGAACGTTTAAGGAAAAGGATAATAGGAACATTTTCCTTTTTGCAGAGAACATGGATTTCTGTATTGAACTGAAAATGCAGTGTTGTAGAATATAGGACAGCAATGACTGGCAATTATTTCAACCTTTATTACCTCAGGAAATGTCAGTATGAGCAGTGGTGCGATTGTTTACGCCCCAAATCACATTGACCCTGTTAAGATCTCTGGTGTTTTCAATTAGTGAGAAGTTTGATGACCTAAAGCACAACATTGAATTTTTGTCAGTTCATTAAAAAATACAGAAGTGTTTTAAAGTGTCCCAAACTATAACTTTCTCTGTAGCCTCTATATTTAAGGTCTAGTAAGCTTTAGATAATCTCTTCTTCATAGTTAGGTTATGGAAAAACTGAAGTCATGAATAAAGAAACAAACAAAAACATTCACCGTTTTCACACGACGGCCATTCAAGGTGGCACATGTTCAAGGTGAGAAGCTCAAACTTTTTTATAATGTGGTACTGTTGTGTTCCAGGTTTCAGGTTATGTTTGATACGGTATCTGACAGGTGTTATATCTTTTAACGCTTCTCAAGTTAAACGGACATGGAAAAACACTTGACATATGGCAATATTTTAAATTAAAAACAACATATTTGATAACCCAAGAGTGACAGAAAGACATCAACAAATGTTAGCATTCCAACATCTTAGCTAATGTAACATTAGCTAAGAATTGAAGCCTTTCTTATTGTGTCATGGAGCATTTGGCCTAAAGTAACAGTACAATGAGCTTTCAGCCACTTTAAATCAAACAAAAATGATGTAGTACTTGGCTGAATGCTAACATTAGCTGTTGTCTGATTGTAGCTAATGGCTAATCAAATATGCTACATTAACTTGAAAGACAGCAGGAAATCCCTCCAGATTTTCACTGTTAATGTCTCATCAGATACTGATATATCTAAAAGTTGTTAAATGGTTATAATGGGGAAGATTTCTCTATTTAAAAAAGTGACTTCCATCTTGGAAAATAGTGGTACATACATCCATGATGCTTCGTTTGAGCTTCTCACCCTGTGCGTGAAGTCAGGGGAAATTGTCCGCGATGAGAATATGGTCAATGATTATCTGCTCTTAGAATTTACTTAAAGTCATTTGAACAAATGCAGTCATCTTTTTGGAAAGGGCAGATTTGAAAAGTGAGAACATGTTAGTTTAAAAGCTTACGCCTAGCAGCTTCTTTGGTGTCTTATCATCCAGTTGAGCTGGACTGCGGTTCACACCTGCTGTCACGTGGTTTTATCTGTTAAAGACTTCAAGCTAGACAGGAAAAAAGTTCGACATAGAGAAGCAGCTTGCTGTGACACTTTCCACTGCTGTCCGAGCTGTGTGGCAGCTGTGTATGTGTTTGGAGGCTTTGTACTCTGAATGCAACCTGTGATGTTAGACGGAGCTTCAAAGCAATCGAGGATGCGTTCATGCTCGCCATACAAATGGAGACACATCTGGCAGGCATGTAAATGTCGCCAACGTGACTGAGTCTCAAAGTATTCTGGGTACAACCACATCTGTATTCTCCAGTAATGATCCAAAACGAGTATTCATTCCCTTTTACTTATGCATAAGTGTGAACTGAGCCCTTCTACACAATTACACTCATTCTAAGAGCTGCACAGTCAAACCATTGTCTTTGATCTGACTGTTTTGCACCTTTACTTGCTTAATTAAGAGTATTTCTTAAGCGATTATTAATGAACAAGAAAGAATAACTCAACTGCTTTTCAAGATATTCCTGTTCTCCAACAGAAAAGCTGGACAATAAATCAGGCTACAGCCATTGATCAGGCAGCATTCACTTGAACCTTCATGAGACAATGGAAAGTCCTTCCAGCTTTTACTAGACAGGTGTGAATACTGTTTCAGCCCTGCAATCAGCTCCGTCCCATCAGCCCTTGCTCTTCTCCTTGCTCTCGCCAAGGGAAAAACCGCCCCTGCCTCCCCCTCTCCACCTTCCCTGCAACTTGTCAATATCTTATAATGTAAAAATTTGATAGCCAATTCAGAGCCCGGCTTCTCTCTGAGCATACAAAATGAGCCTGAGTCCACAGGGAACACACACGTGAATCTGTCCAAAATGAGCTGAACGCAGCACGAGGACACTGAAATAAAAGAATAGATTGTGAGTTAAGAGTTTAGAATAAAAAAGATTCAGTGCGAGTGTTCACCCACTGCAGATCTGAGCTCCGATGACCCCCAAGAAGAAAGAGTAAATTATTCATTAAGAGTCAAATGGCTTGTTTCTTGTGAAATTACCTTTCTCTCCCTCACCTCCTCCTGGATCCACACTAGCCAGAAGAATAATTAGATATAAGGCCACCGCCATTTTCAGACTTTAATCATGTAACAGAGAAGTCTCCTGCAGTGAGAATATTAGATCTGGAGACGTGCAGAGGAGACAGATAAAAAATAAAAGAATAAAGCATTGACGAACACTTAAGAAATCGGAGCTGCCTGGGTTCTTTAATTAAAAATTGATGTCATATTAGAGATGAAGATTGCAACTCAACAGTCAGAGGAAATGGAGTGCTTATTGAACTTGTTAGCTGCCGGGATGAGCACATGCTTTCAGGCCCGCTGGGTGACTCTATAGACGGGTTCCCTGTGTTAAATCAATCAGACAATCAATCACTTTACTTTAGTCAAGATCATGCATCCATTCAAAACACTATTTCAAACACATCACGGTAGAGACATACAAACACATCCCATAGTGAATCTTTGTTTGAGAAAGTTAGGACTTTTGTTTTAATGTATTCTTAAATGTAGCAATTTCAAGATATTAGTTAAAAGCAAAAAAAAAAAGGTTTATTTTAACAGAATTTACTTTGGGTCCAAGTCAAATTATATATATTTGTAACCTGCAATTGTCATGGTAATTTCCTGCTGGGACACATTTAGATGTGAATGAAAAACGAAAAAGAAGCAATATAAATACATTTTATAAAGTATACATTTCCACTTCACAAACGCTTAATATGTATAAAAGCTCATCTCTGACACATGTCTGTCTAAAAGCATTTTAGGAGGTAGAGCGCAGTCTTTAAGATGCTACATAAGCAGCAGCAATATATGGGTAGCAAGAATGAACTAAAACTCTCTCGAAACTCTCAGTAATGAATGAATTAAAGAGGTTAATCTGTGTCCATTTTTTTAGTTCAAGTTTGGTTTGGTTGTCATTAAACTATTAAGAAAGGTTATAGAAAAAGATTATGTTGTTTGACATCAGTAACTAGAGAACATTATAAGAACGATGATTGAGCTCAAGGTTGACTCTTGGTTTAGCTTCACACATGACAGACCAGTCTACTGGGTAAAAGTTGGGTTTGTTAACTCATAATTAGTACAGCCTTGGGCACCCCTCCTGATAAAAATACAATGACATGCATCTTTTTTGTGCCATTGCTGTTTTTCGAGTGTTCCCAATGAGGAAAAAGCATATGAGGCAGCATGCAATAAAATGAGGGACAAAACAACACCCAGCATATTTTCTTCCTAAAGTGCACTGCCTTTTTTTTGTGCGGATGCCCCCGCCTCTTCTAGTTATACATCTCTGAACTCTTCAGAAAGGCAGTAGTGTTGTCAGCATAGCTCTTTTTCATCCAACTAATCATGTGGAGTAAGAACTCCTCACCCTGGTAACCAGGACAATGGATACATATGGCCTGTCCTTCCTTACCAATTCTGTGTCCATACGCTCTGCTGCAAAGCTTTGTGCTGCAGACAGTGCTGAGGCTATTGTAAACTATGGACAAACAACATGAAAACCCCATTTTCTGCATTTGTTCTGCATTAAAAAGCTTCCATGTTGGCCCAAACCAAAGAACATATAAGCTGATGTATCGTGTATTTAATGTTGTGGTTCCATCATAGATATATCGGCCGGCTCTACATGGTTGAATATCTGCAAACCCTTTATTTGTTTTCAGGAACATAAAGAGTTACAGTAAGTCTTGAGGTGTAAACTAAAGTGTGGGTCCTATTTGGGAACATAACCTACTT
Source organism: Tautogolabrus adspersus (assembly GCA_020745685.1). Taxonomy (NCBI): domain Eukaryota; kingdom Metazoa; phylum Chordata; class Actinopteri; order Labriformes; family Labridae; genus Tautogolabrus; species Tautogolabrus adspersus. The sequence goes on from CM036553.1 coordinate 16,624,956, forward strand.
TTTTGGTCGAGACACTAGTTTTTTTACCCGTCCCCTGCTTCTCAAACAGTTATGGCTCAGATTCCAGTTAAGTGGCTCCCTGATCTCTGTGCTACAGTACGGCCATAGTGTGCTTGAGTCACCAGGGGCAGTGGGGTTAAAACGTTGTACCTGTCACTGTAACAGGCTGATTATGGCCTGTGGAGCTGGCAGGCTTGTGCGGATGGCTCCCCTCCCTGCGTTCCCTGCTGGGAGAGAGGCCTGGGGCCCGTGCTCACTGAGGCTGAATGACTCACAATTACCACAGCGACGGAGCCCGCAGCCACCTCCCATCCTCTCCAGCCGTTTCACTGACTCACTTAGCGCACATGACAAATGACAAAATCACCCTGAACCTCCGCCCCCTCTCTAAGACCCGATTGCCCATCGCCCACACTTTGCCTTCAGTACTTAAAGCTGGGATGCATCTTGCAAAACAAACTTAGTCTCCTGCAACTTGTTGTGGCCTTTCAAAGACACACTTCACCGTGTAAGTCTATGGAGATAGTGCATATTTAAGTGTGACCCAGTGAACAGCATACCCTTGACATTACTGCTGAAACACCCTGCTGTTACACATTTTTGAAACTCATTAAAACACTTCTTTAATGTAACAATGCTGGCGACTGAAAAAAAGCTATTATTTGTGGTGCACCATCAAAGGATGACTTCTTGCACTGTATTTTTAATAGGAAAGAGTGAGTGGCAAAAATACCCAAAGCAGAGATGATATTACTCAGCTGTTAACAATACAGTCTCTTTCTATGCATGGTAATATCTGAAAATATTCCACTAAAATGAGGCAATGCATTCATCTTTTGGGATTATGAAAGCAACAGTGGACTCTGGGGTGCTTCAACACTATTTCAACCTGCTTACATTGCAAAAGTCAAAGCTGGCTGATAGTTCAATCTTACACCTCATATACTCTCCTAGTTAAACGCAGAGTGGCGAGAGAGTTGTAGCAGTTTGCAGATTTTCAGAATGGAGCAGAAAAGTAGAGATGGTTGTAATATTTAATGATGACAAAATGTTGCTTGCTGCTGTAAAATTGCTGACCTCTGTGACCTTCACAATGCATTGCTGAGCAGATCGTCTAGTGTTGAAAAACATGCAGATGGTGTGTGAAAAATGACTCCACAGTCTGCTTATTACATGAAGCTGCAAAAAATAAAGCACACGTGTATTTAAAGGCAAAGTGGAGGTGTCGACATCCACACTGCATGTCATTTGTAATTGTTTTATTTCTTCATTTCCTCAGAGCCATTTTAAGCTCATTCGTCTTTGACAATGACACTGCTCACTGAATCTGACTCCCCCAGCAGTGCTAGACACTTAAATATTCTGTATAACAATAGCACAATGCTCACACAATCACTTCATTTCTGCTCCTGCAGCCGAGCCTCAGATAGACAGGGACGCCTGGCTCAATATGTAAGTTACAACAAAGGAAACTGCAATACGTTTTTGCTATGACACAGTTTTATTGCCATCTTTGGGTGACTTAAGACAAGGAGTGTCACTGTTGATGAAGTGGAAAAGTTATCAGGGTCTTAAAAGTAAGGGGTAGTTCAATAGAAATCGAGAGCGAGATATTTTTTCAAGAATCCTAAAGGGGCTTTTTGTAGGACACCACAGGGGCTCTTATGCTAGCAGAGAGCTACCCTCTGTGCCCAGCAGCCGCCAGCTCAGTGAGCAAGAGAAATCAAACACAGACTAGTCCTCTATAAGCGCCATGGGGAATGATGTATCTGTCATTAAAGTTATCCTTTGTGTCCTCAGCTCAACCTCTCTCAAAAAACCCCAAATAAATATAAAGGGCTAAAATAAATATGTCTTAAGCTGCACATTTTGTACATGATTACTGAGTTTGGGATTCTCAAAGAAACTTTCAGAACCATCAAAAAGGAAGAAGTCCTTGTTGAGGTTGCATTATGGGTAACTAGATCAATGGGTCCATGGTCTCTGAGGTAAAAAAAAAAGAAAAAAAGGTCAGATTAAGGGAAAAACTGACCCCTCTCATGTGAGTCCAAACACCAAACCGCAACCACCTCAGCGGGAAAACCCTTCGCAAAGGCAGCTGAAATGTGATCCACGTTGTTATGGAAGGAAATGCTCGTTTTTGTTTTTTTCGGGGGACAGAAAATCAATATTGCTGACTGACTGCCGAGCAAGTGAACAAATCTGAGTGAGCTTGAAAAACCTGCATAAATGGAATAAAAATGAGTCAGACTTAATAATCCAGACTAAGCCTGTATAAGGAAGCACTGGCAGTCAAGACAGTAGATGGATCACAGCACAGACAGGAATGCATGCATTATGCATGGCTGTAAAATCTCCCTGGGTAGTGCACACTAGACACAGATACACATCTTGCCTTTCACGTTTGCATCACTTATTGTTCACATTTACTACCGCTTTAAATACACAATTGGCATGTGTGTGTGCGCGCGCTTTCCCCAATGTCAAAATCAAAAGGACATAACAATACTTCCATGGAACTTTCAACAGAATCTGCTAATAACATATTATTACTGTTGAGTACTTACTCATTACTTCTCTTTCACACTCACAAATGCAATGCCACTTCTCCCCCCAAGCATTGAGACCAACTCCACAGTGCTTCAGTAACAAAAAGCTGTGTTTTAAAACACGGCTAAGTCTACTTTCTACTTCCTGTTTCTTCATTAAAAACAATTGCTCTCCAGTTAGAAGATCTTCAGGAGACCTTTTCTGACTTTGTTCCAGGAAAGAAGGAGATGTAAGAGGAGAAAACATAGAAAGTGGTGTTTTAAAGCCTCGATTCTGCTCTTTTTGGTACATTAAAACTCTTTGAAGTGCATACGTTTACTTCTAACCTCTGCTGTCAGAGAAACAACTCTACAAAGCGTCTCTTAATGATAGTGCTTTATTGTTATAGAGTAGTACAGCCTTTGTGAAAAATTGTCCCCCCTAAGAAATATTGATTAAACTGCCCAGACGCCACACAGGTAACACACTTTGTGTGAATTCTGTTTTGGCGTGGATTTTCTGTTTGAATCTGTTCTTTGATCCCTCTGGCTCCAGCAGTAGCTTGAAGGAGGCATATGAGCCCATTACTGGTGAGCTTAGGGAATTACATCGGCTTTGTGAAGACTAGACATAAAGGAGTATTTTCTCCCACAGCAGAGGTAAACAAAAGAATGTAATAATAGAAATACCTGCAAAATTTCAGCCTTTATTTATATATATATCTAACATTGATAGAATGTCAGGGCTACTACCAGTAGAGGACTGAACGGTAAATTAAGTATTGATTAGACCTTTAATTTCTTTTCTGTCCACGTTTCTTTCCACCTCGCTAATAACTGCCTACTTTCTTTCTCTGTTTTCTTCTTCCATTCCCTTCCTCCACCACCCCCACACTTCAGGTGGCCCTTGGTCAAGAAGACGACTCCGCTAGCCCCAAGAGCTCTTCAGACGACTCCTCCAAGACGGTGGGCCTCCTGAGTGGGCAGACTCCACTCTCGCCCCTGAGCCGCTGGATGCTTCACAGTAAGAGCAGAGCGGCTAACACAACTTCTCTGGAGCTCCCCTACCGGTCCCCGGTCCCTTTTTCCAAGCAGGAGTTTTCCAAACAGGAGTTCTGGGAGATGTTGGGCAGCGACCTGCTCAAACCAGACGCTTCCAGCTCTAGAGTCAAACGGCGACCAATCGTCAAGACTGGCAAGTTCAAGAAGATGTTTGGCTGGGGAGACTTCTACTCCAACATCAAGACGGTGAGGCTTAATCTGCTGATCACCGGCAAGATTGTGGATCATGGTAACGGCACATTCAGCGTCTACTTCCGCCACAACTCCACAGGCCAGGGAAACATCTCAGTGAGCCTGGTGCCACCTGTCAAGGCGGTTGAGTTCGATCTGGAGCGCCAGAGCGTGGTCTACCCAAAGGACTCAAAGATCTTCAACTGTCGCGTTGACTATGAAAAGGTGGATCGCAGCAAGCGCACATCGCTGTGCAACTATGACCCCTCCAAAACCTGCTTTCAGGAGCAGATCCAGAGCCACGTGTCCTGGATCTGCTCCAAGCCTTTCAAGGTTATCTGCATCTACATTTCCTTCTACAGTACGGACTACCGTCTGGTCCAGAAAGTTTGCCCGGACTACAACTACCACAACGAGATGCCCTATCTGCCCTCGGGTTAGAGTGCTTGAAGGGGGGGTGAGGAGAGGTGGGAGAGGAGAAGAAAAAAAGTGAGGGTGAGAAGAAGTGACTGCAACATAAGAGGAGGAAACCAGGGTTGAGAATCATCCTTAATGCCACGGTGGCAGAAGATACCTTAAAAAAGCCCTCTTTGTAGCCTGACTTCTGTAAGATGTAAAAACATATATGCAAAACTAAAACTACCGTATGCAGATAAAGAGGCATTTGGAATGCAAAACAGCAGCATTCATTAACTGGGACTGGTACTGAAATTCAAAAACCGCCAACACGCACATTCTTACCTCAATCCTGTTTCGTAATGCCAACTTTCTCGCCAGCTATTTCTCTCCTCCATTCAGTCATTTGTTAATGTTGAATGTTCCTGTAATCACCTTTTTGCAAAGTCACAAGGCAGTATTTACAGTAAAAGAACACATTTAAATGCTCTGATAAGACTCACGAGAGAGTTGTGTACAAATCCAGACTTTATTACAAACATCATAACAGTACTTAACATCGTACACTATGATGGCAAAGACGACTTTTAAATAGTACCCAAGGAAAGTCTTCTTCAGATACTAAGAGCAGATGAAAGTGTAAGCAGTTGCAGGATCTTTTAGGTTACACTTAAAGTCTCTTTCAACTGGGCATGCTTTCTTTACAGTCCTTCTAACGGTTTAATTTTACATGTAAGCATCCCATCGTGGCGTTTTCAGTGTGTAGTGTTGGATTTTGCAACCTGCCAAATCTAATCACACCATACTTCACGCACACCACCTTTATTTCAGTGAAAAAAAGGAAAGTAGGGAGGACAATAAAATAATACAATTGACAAGAAAAAAGTATTTGCTCGACAAAGATTGAGGACCAGGGCTTAAGACAAGTTCAGTGCAAAGGAAATAACTAGATTCTGCATAGAGATAGAATTGGCCCTCCATACTTAAGAGAGAAAGGGGAGAGAGTGAGAGGTGGGGGAGAGAGGGAGAGAGATTCAGTGAGCTGTTTTAATTAAAGTGGAGAAGGAGATGTAGAGTATGCAGCTCCTTCTATTGTCCCATCTGTATGAAAAAGATTACATTTTGTTGCCGTCAGGATTCCTGATTTCACGCCTTGATAACTTTGACTGCGTGCGGGAGATTGCTCTCTCCCGACAAATGCTGTGTTCACTAACGGCGTCCCGTTATCTTGAATAAATGAAAATATTATCATAATAATTGCATATAATTTAATCTCCTTTAGAACTAATTAAGGTTTCAACGAGAGGGCGAATTGTATTCCTAAAAATCAAGACAGTGGGTGGATAAGAGGACATTCACAAGGATTGTTGTGGGGTTTTTTTTTTTAGCGTGGAGCTGGCAGCCAAAGCAGCAGCCCAGAGTTAACTGCTCTCATTAAGATAAATGGCCACAGGCTGGCCCATCTCATGTTGCTCTCACAAATATTATCAGTGGAGAGGAGCTCACAATGGAGCTATGAATTAGGTAGTGTGTGCTGAGAGGTTAACCCTGTCCTGCTTAAGAGGACACAATGACTTTTCAGTTCATTAAAATGTTGCAAGACAGGTGTGAAGAGTCATTAACCGGCAAGATAAGATAACCGTTTTGATGCTAATTTGATATGATATCAGGGATAAAGCCTATATCTAGCAGTGTTGTCCCAGGTGGGCGGTGAATGAAAGCGTCCTCCTGTGGGGGGGAAGCATAAGGCCAGACATTAATGCATGGTCTCAGCTGCTCAGTGTGAGAGCAGGAGTAGGATGGGAGAGCAGAGATGCTGCGAAGGCTAAAGATAGCAACAAAGACCTGTAAATGTGAGCATCAGAGCTCTGAGTTTTTAATTTACTCTTAAAGAGGGGGGTAGCTCCTCTCCATATGCCACCAAATCAACGTGAGCAATGGCAGCAGGGCACGAGCAATTTTGCAGGAGACTGACAGCACCTGCAGGAATGTAGCATGCTGCTTAAGTGGCTGAGTCAAACCTCTGCTTTCTCTTGTTTATCCAAAGAGATATTTCCTACAGTACATGCATCCATTTGATTCTGAAACATATCTGGCTCCTGGTTTAGTGCAAGTGTCTCACAAACAGAGGAGCTTTTCTTAAAGAGGCAACCATCAATCAGAGCACCAACTCCAAGAAAGCTTGTCTAGACACACTCTCATTTCTGCCATGTCACAGTAAGTGATAATGCAGTATTCATTTGAAAGTCAACATAAAGAGTCCCAGTGGAACATGCAGTATAGATGAGGGATTGGCAGCATCTGAAACCAACCTCATGACACATGTCTAAGAATCTTTTCTTTTACTGCTGGGTGCATGTGTATAAATTGCATATCAACCAGCACATATGACACAATGTCTCTTCTTCCAGCCATCCCATGGGCTATATAAAAGAGCCTGACAAAGCCTTGTGACATCACACCTTGGTTTTAACCACCTTCTGAAGCTAAGGTTTGGCGTTTTGGAGTTGACATCTTGGTTTTTTGATCCAGAAGTGACAAAATTTGGACAACAGTCGACTTGTAAATCACGGTGGCCAGGCACCTGATTTAGCACTGACTTTACTCTGAATGGGACCATAAATATCCAATAAACATCATTTTATTTTGAAGAAACTTTCCTCTATTAACTGGCAATCAAAGCTCTTTTCATCAGTTTTCATTCAATTTGATCGATTATTGCAACCAGTGGAGTCCTCCCTTGATGGCCATTGGAAAGAAAGCAGTTTAAGGCAGGGATATGCACGATTGGCAATTAACCTAGTTGATAAAACATTGTAACTGTCACTAGTCGGAATAAGTAGTTCAGTTAAACTCATTAAACTCACAATTTTTTCTGTCTTCTCTCCATTGTCCCCTGTATGTGTGACCCGGTTGACTGACCCTCATACCCTCTCTACCTCCCTTACCCTGGCATTGAACCCTGCTGTGGGTAGTTCCTCATCGCTGCCCCGCCCACCCTCCTGCGCACAGCACTGATCTGAGCTGGCTAATCTCTGTGAGCTTAACGCAGAGCACTGAGAACTACCCTCTCTTCTCCTCTTTCTATTTCTCTCTCTATCTGGATCCCATCAAAAACAAATGCGTGTGCAAACACAGTTTTAAGTTGTGCTGGTTTAGGTTTTTTCCTCTCTCATGTTCAAAGCATTTTACATAAGCCCCCTGGATTGTGCAAACATGAGATCTCCTCGAGAGCATGCCAATGGACTGCCCAACACAGATGCACCCCAGTAACCTCAATACTCCCCTTCCTTTTATCATGCAGGGCATCCAGAGAGAAGCTGGATTCTCACACATGTTGGAGTATTGAACTCATGTAGAAACAAGAAGCACACATGATGTGTTACGTGTCCGGAAGAATCCCTCACCCGGCTCCTTACCGATTCTCTCAGATTTACAGCAATACTCTCACCGAGACTCCACCCTCTCCGCCTCTCCAGGGCGACCTTTAAAAAAGGCTGCTGGACTACGTTTATGAGTCAGTCATGTTGCTGTGGGGTGGACCATGTTGTTACTGTAGCAGCCTTACTGTTGACCCATATAGTGCCAAAAGACATGTGGATATTTGGCCTTAGAGACTGCTGGAGAACTCTGGTCCACTCAGCAAAGAATATTATCAAAACTGGACTGTCAAAAAGATAAATATACATATATATATATATAAAAAACTAAGAGTCCTCAGATCTGAATAAAGTTGTATTTAACTGTGGGTCATGAAGTGGAGGTCGTCTGTTTTATTTTTCAGTTCCTCATGGTTTTTGTTTTTCTATGTCATATTGATGATATACTGTATGGATGATATGATGGCATTTTCTGTGGTTTTCAACATTCTAAAAATCAATAAAGTGCCAGAAAAAGTACTTGAACCACTTCAATTGTGGAGATATAGACTTAAATATTATACCTGGTTGTGCTTTATGTGTAGGAAGAGTGTCAACAATGCTCAAGTCTCATTTTTTTCTCATATTTGCATACCCATACTGTGTGCGCCTACGGCAAAGAAAAGATGTGACAGTTTTTTTTTGTGTGCCGAGGGCTCTGGCAGATATACATGCAGAGAGAGAAGAAACAGAAGGAGAAAAAAGGAGCAGAGAGGGAAAATGGGGTTGAAAGAGAGAAGGGGAAGGAAATGTTTCAACTGGAAATGATGCTTGAACACAACTCGATTCCCTAATTAGCCTCCTCTCTCTTTTCCTCTCCCCGCTCTCTCACTCTTTGCTTTCTTTGTTGTTCGTCTCTGCGCTCCCCGTTCATTTAAGGATGTAACTGACATTAAATTCATTCTACTTCTTAATTAAATCCCAGACAACTGTTAACGAGGGGATGGGTTCAAACATTCAGCTCACAACATGCCTTTAAATAAGATAGATTACGGCATGGCTGGAGGCAAAGGCAGCCCTCCCCTCTCCCTGCCCCTTGTTCCCATAAAAGTGCTTCCTGCCTGGGGATAACCTTGCCGGAGATGATGAAAGGGAGGCAAATAAGTCAACACGGAGACAGAAGAATAGAAATCTAATTTGGAAGGAAGCTGGATTGAGGTTAATGTGAAATCTGTGCGAGCAGCAGAGTGGGTCAAATGTCTACATTGGTGCACGAAAAACTGCATAATGTGCTCAGAGGGCAAAAACTGCCAGCAACAATCATCGATAACGGACATAAGGGTTTACAAGAAGTACAGAATAATTTTTGTTGTCCAGGAAAAGAAAAACAATTTGAGAGTGTGAACTTCTCGGAGAGGAAAGGGCATTTCAGTATGAGTAATGGGAAGCTGGACGATAGTCAATTGAGAAAATAACTAGTCACAGCGTGAGGAGGCGGAAGAAGGCGTGTGAAGCTTAAAATGATAAATAGACACTCCGAAAAATAACCTTGAGGTATGAAAACGTGTGTCTGGGAAAAAGCGAAGACAGACTCCTTGTTAACACTCTGTTTTGACTGAAGAGTTATCAGGTTTGAAATTTTATCCTGTAGAGTAATAAATATGTGTCATTTTCTAGAATGACACGTTACAGCACAAAGTGTTGTACTGCTCTGGCGGTAGATATTGCACGCAGCAACATCATCCCCCCGCAAACAGTGTTGACAAAGTCGAAAGCCTCAACCTCGGCGCTCTCATTTTTCACACTTTGAAATCATCAACTAAGGATTAGACGGTATACCAGTTTGATGAGAGTCAAGATGAACAACAGACAGAAAAGAGTGATATTGAGGTCTTATTAAAAATCTGATTTCATCAGTCGTCTGGAACTAATATGATACAGGTTTCTCCCTGATGGCAAAATCTGTAAACCCTGCAATGAGAATCACCTTCTTGGAATGACTTTTTTTCTACTCTATTTTTACACACACACACACACACGGCCAAAATCTTCATTTAAATGACTTATGTGTCTAGAGATCTCTTTGTGTTTTGAAGAGGCGTGTGGGGTCAGCATGCTAACCCATCTGAAAATTTCATTAGTCTGGGCTTTCAGAGGTTTTGGTGTCTCACTGTGTTGTAAATGTGGAATTCAGGAGCTTTTTGCCCTGAAAAATGAAACATGAGAGTGATACATATGGCTAAGCATAACAACTTGTATAATTCAAATGACAAAAATCCTAGACAGCCATTGAGTGTGTCTGCAATCTGTTTCCTCATCATATTAGACTCAGGACGGCAGATCTTATAGAGAGGGATTAGAGCTTTTGTTACCTGGATACCAACTCCATCCAGATGCAATTTATTATCAAACCTCCCCTCGCTGCATTCGCTGAATTCAAATACACTTGATGTTCTTTGATATTCTAGACTGTCTATCAGGTCTGTCACGGTCACACTCTTAGTAAGGACGCAATTGTGCAAAAGCAAATGTACACATGCATGTGCTCGCTGCCCACCCACTTAAGTGGTTTCATGCACCAGCATCCTAATAGTCTCTCTGCCCTGTGAGTGGACAAGCAGGTGGGCCGAGTCTCCGCCACAGAGCATCATGAAGAGACAAACACGGACAAATATGGGATCAGCCTCTCAGCCCCCGCAGCTTCTTTCATGATGAAGCAGCACAGCCTCTATCTGCCAGTCACTGTGTTTTCTGCCCAGGCTGGACACAGCGCAGGGCACACATGCTCAACAGAGGGAAATTATAGTGCAGTGAAGGGGTTGAGGAAACAGCGGGGGGGGATGTGGAGGCAGTGAGAGCTCGTTGCAAAAAGAAAGCACAGATGGCCCAGGGCTACAACATGGTGGGAAGAGGAGAGAATAACTGCAAAAAATAATTAGAGGGGCAGAATTTCACACACACCTCCTTAAAAGTTAGCACACCCCTACCTCTGTTTGCAGAGTATGTTATTCCTATAAATCGTTTTTTTTTTTCCGGAGAGAAACAAGAAAATCTGAGGGTTGTAAAGCTTTGCTGCCACTTCTTGTAACACAATAACAGGATAAGTCAGTTGGGATTGCAATGGTGGTTGACGACAAAAACGCCAATGTGGAAATTGCATGTGTGTCATGCAGTGTGGCGGTATTAGCTGGAGGCCATGATGGAGACATTAGGGCTGTGATCTCTGTATTAGCCTGAGAAAAGGACATTTCCACTTAAGTAAAGGAAGCGATGGAGAAGAGGGGTAATTTAAATTCAGTGACAAGGCTTTAAATACCAGCAAGGGATCACAGTTGTGCCCTTTGGCAAAGTAATTATTCACTCCCTTAGAAGACGATCAGGTGTGGATGTGTGCGCGAGGAGTGTGTCGGCATCTTTGTGTGTGTGTGTGTTTGATTGACCTGGAGGGAGCGAGGGAGGTGTGAAATGTTACAGTTTCTCCTCTTTTCATGTAACTGAGAAGTGATTATGCCAAACTCTTCAGAGGAGAGAAAATGTACTCAGCTATGTGTTCATATCAGGTGATAAACCTGAGAATGAAAAGAGAGAAAGGAGACGTAAAACAAGAACTGGTAAAGGTTAGCTTGTCCACCTCTCCATCACTGTCTCTCACCAGCTTGTTCTTGCCTCTCACTTTTATTTTTATAACCTTCAACCATGAGCGGTGTGATCTCAGGAGGAGGAGGAGGTGCCGTCTCCCACTGAGGCCGGGCCGAGGATCAGCTCAGGGGCTGATGGGAAAAGGCTCTCATTGGCAAACTGTCCTTCAAAAACTGCAGCCTGATGGATTTTTTGGCCCTGGTGTTGCTTCTATCTCTCCCAACACATCCTCCTTGCCTTCCTTCTGGCAGCACTCCATCTCCCCTGAGCTCCCTATATTACCCCGAAGATACCAACCAAGTAGCCCCAACACACACATAAACACACACAAACACACACACATGTTCCTGCAGGTCTGTTTCTGCTGACAGTCCAGTGCTGACTACTGCAGGGTTGCTTCTTGATAAGGCAAGACATCGTTGGCGGCCATGTTTCTTCTCATTATCTTAGTTTGGGGCACACTCACACTCACACTCACAGAGCCATCTTTTTTCCTCCTCAGGCCTGTCATGGGAGAGTGTTGGGCACACATTGTTTCAACGCTGCCGCACGAGTTCATCACAAACCCGTCGATGTGCAGACTCAGCTGAAGAGAGCACACAACACCTCGATCAGTCTTCATTTGCCTCCTTTTCCTCGTTATATTGTGCCTCTTATTTGGAGAAGAGAAACAGGGATCTCTCAAGTGAAAGGCTTTATGTTGCAGTTTCTCTATTACTGAGCAGATTTTTTGTGAGCATTTGAATTTTCACCAAAGGCTAGTGGTGAACAATGTCTCACCCTGCTGGGCCAAGCAGTTCTCTAAAACTATAGGACCAAACTGCAGCCACAAAAAAGGTTGTTTAAGGGCGCACTCACACTAGGCAATTTGTACCGTGCGCACACTTCACCCTCAAATTAAAGTTTGTTTGACTAGAGTGAGTTCTTCGATCCATGCTCAAGCACGGCCCTGGCATGGTTGGAAAAGGTATGCTTCGGTACGGTACAGTTGCTCATGCACCACAAGCACACGCGCAGGTACACAACATGGACATAAAGTGTAATCGAAATCCTTTTGTTCTCCGATGTGTGGTCACGGACTCAACCGCCAACCCCTATTTTATTTTATTTTTGAGTCCACCTTTCTTGTAAACTAATCACGCTTCATGATCAAGCAAAGCTATAGATACGCTGTATTACAATGTTATATACAAGAGGTTACTGTGCTCAGGCCCGGTTAATCCTGGAGCAGTGCTGGCCAGCAGGGGAATGGGGAGGGGGGACAATCATGCTTGAGCACGGTACTGGGCAACTGTGCCTAGTGTGAGTGCGCCCTAAGGGCATCATCTATTCTTACAGGCACTTAAATTACTTTTTTTTTTTTAAAGTAAAGCTCCCTTGAGTAACTCCTAAATGCACTCCATGGACAAACACTTGGTTGACCTCAAGAGTTTTCCTTCAAATACGTAGCATCAAATGCTTTCAGAGTTTCTCCTTATGAAATGGACGAGTTTGGACATGTTTCCTCTGTAAAATGTCTGAATAAACTCCTTGCCGCTGCTTTTATTGCTCTGGATGGAGCTGATATTGATGGAGCAGCTTCCCGGTTTACAACATCTTTTTAAAGAGAAAGCTACGATGGAGAGCAGGCTCATAGCAGGAAGGTAATTGGAAGACTGGACTTTAATACGACCTCTCAATGATAATGGACGGTCATGCAGTTATAGTCGCAAGCTGACATTTTAGCGAATTTAAAGAGGATCTGAGCGTAGTGCTGATTAATTATTTCACATATAGTGTTGGACATCTTAAATAAAGGCCAAAAACTAAACAGCTCCTTTGCAGATCCTCCATTGTGAATCATTTGAAAGTAAAGGTGAGAGACATATTTAAATCTTGTGTCCTGTACTAAGTTGTAGCTCTTCAATAATACATCTTTTACTGCCTATAGTCAGGCAACACAGATAAACCCATCTAAAGTTGATCTGATAGCAACATTAGCAAACTAACAGTATGCTCCCATGGTACCATTTATTGGTATCATGTTTGTGTAAAAAGCTACGATAGACCGTATAAAAGATTTGGACAGCTGAAAGTGTTCTATTCTGTGCAGCGTACTCCATCGAAAATAGACTCCCAGCATATTTGAAACGGAGCAGAGCGTAGTGGCGCTGCTGGAGACGGACCGCGGGGCCCACTGCGGAAACACAATCATTGACTAGAGTGGCAGCGAACGGCAGCATAGTACACAGTGCTGACGGACCACGTCACAACGGAGTATGTGGAAATTGCGGGATACAGGGGTGGATCCAGGGATGGATCCCCCCACCCCCACCCTACTCCCCACCTTGTCCTAATATGGTCACTGCATGCTCCAGTAAATAATAAGACAGTGACACTGAAAATGCCAAACTCAAAGCTCCTTAATGTTAGGGTGGGTGACACCAGTTGATTTTTACACTAAATTCAAACTTTGTTTTATTGTTTCTCAGATTTAGTTGATGAACCGATGTAATCATTTGAATGTTCTGTTATAAGGCTCCTACTTAAAAGTTGACAGTTCAATTTAATATGGAAGACACTGGACTGGCTTATTTTTTGTCAGTCCAATATATGCACTTTTGTGTTTCAGCTGCTTGATTATATACAGAGCAATGTAGGAGCAACAGCCCTGCAGCCTGTAATCTATACAGACTGAGTATAAAAATTACTCTTCGGTGTCCTTTGTTATCATGATTTTTACCTCTCTCCTCAGTTTAAACTCTGTATCTCCCTGATGCTTTCAAACCATTTCAGAAGCAAAGCTCCTGCTACAGTAGCTTGTTTTAGGTGTTGGCCAATTCATTTCAGGTTTAACATTCGTGTCTCTCTGAGACTCGTTGGAGTGCCTTTAAATGGTTTCTAGCTGGACTGCTATCAACTTTGGCTGACTTTATTGTCATGACTGCAAAGTGACTTGTTGTTCCAAGAGAAAATTGATGGAAATGTTGTGATAGCTGGGCGCCAATGGAACACTCTGAAAAACATGCATCTGTCAGGAAAGACATGAGAGTCATGTTGGATTTTGTGGTAGACTGTATTGAAAAAAAGAAACAAACACTATGAGTGTTATATTGGACAACTAATCTGATTCACTGTCACAATTCCGAAGTCCATCTCGGGTACGTAATGTAATGAAAAAAGAGAGGAGCACAAAACAAACTGAAAGTTGACAACAGTAACGCAGCCACACTATCAAGATACATGATATATCCTCCAGTTGAACACATTACTTCAAGCTAGGTTTGGTCTGGGTTCTATTCTCAAAGAGTTTTCTCCATAATGTGCTGACACCATTTTTTTTTTTTTTTTTTAATTTTATATACTTTATCAATCCCCTACGGGGAAATTGTGGTTCGCACTCTGTTATTTTTGGACATGCTTCTCACACACACAGGCCTGAATCACACACATGCACAACGAGACCTGTGGACATGCATTAATGGAGAGATGTCAGAGTGCGGTGGCAGCCCCTTGGGAGGCGCCCCCTGAGCTGGTGGGGGTTCGGTGCCTTGCTCAAGGGCACCTCGGCAGTGCTCGAGAAGTGGTCTGGCACCTCTCCAGCTACCAGACCAACTTCCATATTTTGGTCCGCATCGGGACTTGAACCGGCGACCCTCCGGTTCCCAACCCAAGTCCCTACGGACTGAGCTACTGAGCTACTGCCGCCCCCACCATGCTCATTTAAATGATAGATATCTCTACTCATCAAATATTTTTCTGCTCATTACCTGTCGCATAACGTCAGCTTTGCTGCCTCTACAGATCAAATCTTTGGACAGAATTTTAACTCTTACCCAAATCAGCACATCCATCCTGAAATCCTCAGTGTGTCTCATATTTTATTACCGACTCGCACTAAATATGACATCATTGGCTGGCCCGCCGAGCTCAAAACATGACCTCAACCGAAGCTCTCTGTAAGAGTCACGAGGTTAGCTATGAAATATGACCATTGGGGAATTACAGCACACAGGGGAGCTGATGCCGTTTTCCTTACTATGCTGTAATGTGTCGACCTTCACCTTAAAGATTTTAGCATGCTACTATAACTCCTATTCTAGCTTTTAAATAATGGGATTATTGAGGTTGCATGGGCCAAGGGATTCCAATTCATTGCTGGATGCCTCCTGCATTATGATGATTAATGGCTGAATCTGCACAGCCCTTGTATTGGCTTTAGCTTGTCTTTTCAGACGTTTAATACTGCCTCAACTATTTTCTACGGTAAGATTTTCAATTCAGGGTCCCTTTTTGAAGATCTAAATCATGGTCTGAACCCTTCCTCCATACACACACTCACACACTCACTCACTCACTCGCACGCACGCACGCACGCACGCACGCACGCACGCACGCACGCACGCACGCACGCACGCACGCACGCACGCACACACACACACACACACACACACACACACACACACACACACACACACACACACACACACACACACACACACACACACACACACACACACACACACACACACACAATGGAGCTGCTGGGGTAAGGCAATTCCTTTCACACTGAGGGATTTCTTTCTGCATCAAACAAGTCAGGCAATTGGAATTATGACCAGGGTCAATGCTTTAGATGAAACAGCAAGCCTACCCACTCTCCTGCTAAATTCACTTTCCACCCACCCCCGCTTCCATACTGTCCTTGACTCCTCTTGACCCTTCCACCTTGGGGGGGAATTGAGTTATTCAGTGTAACAGCCATCACCCTGCAGCCATAACTTTAAAAGCTGACCTTACTGCCTCTCGCAAACATGGTAGCCGGAGCAGCGGCTTATTGATGGAGCCTCTTTAACATGGTTCCCTTGTCTCTGCCTGGGGCATGAGGAAATAAATCAACTTTACCAATGTCTTCTTAATCCCCCTACTAGAGCTCGACAGGCGCTGACGCAAAGGGGGGCAAAGGGCTGCCATGGTCACTGTATATACACAAAGTGACATGTCACTGCTGGAAGGTGTCATACAATCCGATCTACGGCTCTCACAGACGTCTGATTGGGGTGAGAGGTGGACTTGTGACTTCATCCATCACCACTTTCACACTGAGGGAGTGATACAGAGAATCAAATTTGATGCACGGAAACAGATTCAAATCCATACAAATGCAAATTGCAAAACATCTCTATCTGAGTCTCAAGAAAGACACAGTTGCAAAAAGAAACTCTCTCAGGGAAATGATAAGTCATCCGTGGTGTGTAGGTGGAGATTTAAGAAGGTACTGTAGGGGAGGGTGATTGGGGGAGGAAGGTGTGTGGGTGATGTGGGGGAGGGCAGCATAAGACGAGGGCGGGGGAAGTGGATGTTTTATGAGGCCCTTAACATTTACTTCCCCAGCGTTTCAATCCGCCGTGTCTATTAAGGACGGCTGCTCCTCCTACGTGTTCCCCATCCATCAAAGACGTAGAGACGCCCGGCCTCACACTGACGGACAGCTCGATATGATGGAGGGAGAAAAAGTCGGCATCAGGCAGAGGGGGAGGGAAGGAAAGTGAAAATACAGAGAAAGAAAGGAGGAAGAAAATGAGGAAAAAAGGGTCATGCAGCTGAGAATTCAGTCTTAGCAGGAGAATGGCAAAGAAATGCTTTCAGGTACAAACAAAATGGTTGAAGATGAGTTCTGCACAAAGAGCTGAGGCAGCATTTTGTGTCAGAATGTGCTTTGTTCAAGGTGGGCTGCTGTCCCTTCGCAGGCACAGTCTGAAAGAGTTTTTGTGGCTACGCACAATAAACTCAAAGCACACGTATACCTGCGTGACAACATTTGGCGAGGAGCAGTGAAGTCAAAACAAAACATAAATAAAAAGAGACTCAAGGAAAATAGATGAGGTCTCTATTCTGGTTGACAGAGTGTGTGAGGTGTGTGTGGGTCAGGGAAGTGTCCAGCTCTGTTCAGGTTTTAGTTTTACGTGTAGCCCCTGCAGGTCACTGCTATTAATTACAAGCTTAGCCAGCGACTCTTTCATTAATCTAAATTTAGAGTCTAGACTTAGCTCCAGCTTGATGCTGCTGCTACAGAGCTCTGTTCCAACCAACCAATCACATAATAGATTTTCTGCCCTCTGGCCGACCGTCGACAAGGTCCACTATCTGCAAACTAATCATAGCCACAGTCTGACACTCTCAACCTGCTGGCAGCCAAGGTCAGCGCTCCACTGACCACAAAAAACACAGACTGAGGAGGAGAATTACTGCAAATCACAGTGTGAGACTGAACATTTTGACCAGCAGAAACGCATAAAATCAGGCTCGTTAATGAATACATGGAGCTAATGATGACTGCGGTGATGAACAGCTGCTTTGCGCTGCCATACATCTGCCTTCGGCCTTTTATCTTAATTAACAGCACACATATGTCCGTCGATGTTCCCACTTTGAGGCAGCCCTGGCCGGCACTCACCGGCAACATGCATAGGTCAGACAAGGAGAGGAGTGGAATTTACTTTGCAACAGATCAACAAGGAGAGAGGTGTGGATGAGAGAGGGTACATTAGACAAGGATGGAGAGAAGGGGAAAAGGAATAGAGAAAGGAGACAGAAAGAAAGGGAGGAGTGTGGATAGGGGGTTATACCATCCTGTAACCTTGTGTTCCCCTGGCCATACTGCCCCTGGGCTGCTGTACCCCCCTCCAGCAATTAATCATCTGATACTGAGCTTACTCAACCGACAACCAGCTCCCCCACATCCTAATTAAGCCAGGAGAGAAGAGGAGAGGAGAAAACAAAACTGCGGCTAAAAGACAATAGATAAAGGGAAAGGATGGTCACTGACAATGCAGAAAAGCAGCATGAACAGTGCAGCAGAGCTGGAAGCAAGAAACAAATGAAGAAAAAGTAAAAGGGAAGAAATCCAAAACTCAGTTCCTATGGATTGGTAGTGAACATAATGAAAAGCCTGTGCCAGCCTGTGTCGAGGACCATCTATCTACTAGACTGGCGAAGCAGGCACCATGCTGATGCCAAGGTTATTCTACAAAGCTCAAAGACTGCATGGTTTGTGTGTGTCCGTTTGTGTTTGTTGTTGTTGTGTATGTGTGTGTGTTAGACTAAATAAAAGAGAGGGGGAAAGAGTGTGTAGATGCATGGTTTTTTATGCGTGTTGCAAGCAAACACAACTTTAAAGATGTGTCTGTGTGTCTGTGTTAACGCCTGTTTGTAACAGGAAGTAGGACGTATATGTGGGTGTGCGAATGTGTGTGCATGACTTGTTTTTCATGCCGCAGAAGCCTTTTCATCTTCAGCCCAGGATACAGACAGACTTGATGTCCCGACTGTTCTTCTTCCTGGCTGAGATTCACTGGCGTTGTCCCGGCCACCTGCCAGCCAATTAGCTGAGCGGGCAGAAGCAGCTGCCCAGTAGCAGGTGGATGTCCATCCCAACATCCCTTCCGCTTGCTAATGCTAATGGCTCTGATCTTAGAGACCACTGGACTGGACCGCCAGGGGAGGCATGTCAGCTGTGGATAGAATTAACGGAGGCTTAGTTAAACTGAAGGTGTACAGAGAGGTAGTTTATAGTGGGGATATATAAAGAAACTAGCTTTTACTGCAATTCTACTATAATTGGTATGTTTACCATTATACAACATGACTTCTAGAGATCCCTGCAGCACTTTTGTACTTAACTAATTTAGAAATCACCATGATGTAAATCCATGACGTAAATACTAACCTTAGTCTTAGTGTCCTTCTTGGTTTTGTATGATTCTCTTTAGGTATTCCTTTCAAACCAGTGTTTTTTAAATCGGGTCGTTGGGCTCTTTCAGTGGGAGATACAGAGCCACAGCAGGGAGGGCATCTCAAACAAAATGCCATCTATTTTTTATTTAAGAAAAAAAAGTCCTTTAGTTCAGATACACATACCTGTCTCACCAGGCACGCTACTGGAGGCCGTTTCATTTGATCAAAATCCAACATATCAGTTCAACGCACTGTGATGGAACGCCCGACTTTATTCTGTTACACAACTAAAATGATGTGTAGTTTCAAAATCAAGCTTTAAGATCATTATTGAAAGATGAGTTTCAGTAATTGGCATTCCTTGGAGTAGGGTCATTTTGGCATCTATAGAGCAGATGTATTAGATCTTGATGGATTCAGTCGGAGCTGTTATATATGCATGTATGTGTGTATGTTTATGTATGTATGTATGTTTATGGAATAGCTGCTGCTATGCCAAAGCGTATGGGGATCTAAATACAAAACAAAGCAAGAAAATACAAGGCCAAAGTAAACGTTTCTAAATCTTTTTTTGAAAAGTGAGTTATTGCCTGTAAAAAGAAAAAATGGTCTAGAAATACAAGCATTTATTTCAGATTTGACATTTATTTTGTCCACATCTCCATGTCACTGATGCAGATAAATAACAGTCACATTGTCCCTGAGTCTGACTTCCTGCAGTTCATCCTTGCTCCCTCCATCGATTCTTCCTTCAACTCTGCACAGTGAATAATTAGCTCCGTCCACAGGTGGGGGCGTGGATGAGGTGGCTTTTTGTGCTCGGACCTGAAATAGGCCCGCTCCTCTCCTCATAAAATGCACCGACCCTTTTTCACTTTTATGGACGGTGGAGTAATATATGGCTTTATTTACGAGGACAGGGCCTGACAGATTTAATATTTTAATTCGGTTTTATGACCTGAACATAGGGCGGCGCAAAACTCTTTATGATCCATCGGCATGAACGGACAGAGCGGCGGGGACCACCGGGCGGAGACAGGAGGGCAGGAAGTGACAGATGCGACCATTCCTCATGCATCTCTGCCTAAATACCATCATATCTCTGCCGGCTCTAACCTCTGCTCACTCTGCTCCTCCCCTGCATGTCTCTATAATCAGTCTCCAGTCCTCCCTCTGTCTCCCCTCAACCCATAACTCCAGTGCGAAGACATGGCCGTGGAGCAGACAGTGCAAGTCTAATAGAGCGGGGATTGATGGTTGAAACGATTCAGGGCTGGTACTGAGGCGAGATTCATGCTCGAGACATCTCGGAGCTATTGGTTTAGAGATTGATGAATCTGAAGACACAACCCTAAACTTTCCGAGCTTTTCATGGCTTCAGCGATACACAGCCAATACTTTCTGAGGTCAGGGTTCAGACTATTAACAGCTGATATTTGAGGGAGGCACGGGAGGGAGCTGATTGATGAATGTGATGATTTAAACTCTTCTGTGTAGATTGGTGGTCATTTTAAAAAGCAGAAGTCAAATAGTTCTTCAGAATGAAAAAAGAAGAAAATTCCCACACCCATCTAGTACCATGAAAAGTTTGATTACTTTTAATGGAAATCAATAGGGCTTCAACACTCTCTCTCAGGGAGAATTTTTAATCAAGAGAAATTCATTATTTTACCGTAGCGCGCACACACTCGCGCACAGCTATCATCTGTCCAAAGGAAAAGAACCAATAATAACCAAGATAGCCTTTAACACCAGCAACAATCTTTTGTTCCAATTTTGCTGCCAATTAAAGCGTTTATCGTTTGACTCAATATTAACTGTCCTCAAAGGTTGATTTAGTAAAACTTCTAAGACAGAAACTTTCTGAAAAAATCAAGAAGGTCTTCAAAGCGCTGTATCCGGTGGGACTCTGAATAGTTCCCATGGGAACTGGCAAATGAGCGTCTACCCAGCCTCACCCCTCCAGCACAGCGCCGGGAGAACACAGTGATTATTGATCCGTCTGAGGGGCGAACAGCTCAACCAATCAATGGCTCTTTGGGTCCCCCGAGGATTGTTGTATTGAGGAGGAACAGTGTGCGTGTGTGCAAAGGAGGGGTTGAACTGGCACTGCTAGAGTGATTTCTGTCCAACACAAATCACCAGCTTAATTGACGGGCTTGAAAATGGTTTAAAAGGCTGCGTGCCCCCGCCGCCTCCGCCCAGGCCGGCATCAAGGAGGAGCGCCGCTTACAGGTATTAGTGTCATTATCCCTCCCAGGGATGGAGGTGAGAAGCCGGTCAGGGGCCGAGCGGGCTGGGACGACAGCGATCAAAACACCTCGCAGAGGGGTAAAGTACAGTTCAGACATTTCAGCCACCCTCTCTGCCTTAGTTCTGCATGAGTGAGTCTGAACAGGGCTGCTATGTGCTCAGTCAGTGTGAGGATAAGGCATAGTGTATTGAACTGAACAAAAAAAAAATAGAGAATGACATTAGGCAGTGTCCCACAATAATTTGATTTGTCCACTACTGGACAACTGACAGAAATAACAACAGTTTTGATCATTACATCATGTGTCAGTCATTTTTTCAGAAAAAAGCAAAGCACCTCTTGCTCCGAAAGTTATAACGTCAAAGACTCAGACATACTTTCACCAACACAACACTTGCTTTGCTTTAACTTCACACTCATAGGGGAACATATTTGCTACCAGGATCATGTTCTCCTGTGATTTTTGGTGAAGTGGAAGAGCTGCATTTTTTTTAATCCCTAATGTATGCTCATTGTGTTTGTTTTCAGTGGACATACTGTACAAAGAAAAGGACTATGACGCTGAGACTTGGGTCTTTTGATTGTAGAAATATATAAACATATGCTATGGCAGTTTAGTCATGGTTCACTTGTCTTGGCTTGCACCTTATTTTAATGGCAGATATAGAAAAACTAATTATATGTTTCAAAGCACATTTTGCAAATCATCACATACTGTATTTACTCAAACTACAAATACTGGTTTAAAAAAAGGAGATGGTTCAGAAATTCCATCACAGGTATGAGAGTTGATGGACAGCAAAGTCCATCTGTGACCTGCTGTTAAAAAAGTTCCCATCTTAGCAGTTATCTTAATCTTCTTCTAATATTCTTGTTGTTGTTTATGTCACATGGTATCTTAATGTCTATTTTCCTGTCAAGAACTCAGTGCATGTGATGTTGTAAATCCAAAGCACACAATTTAAAAAAGCACATTACACTTCATTCATGGCTACCAGAATTATTTGTTCCAACACCTCTAAAAAATAATCAGATGGGTTTAAACACCAAACATTGTTTTTCAGATGTGTGTTCAGACTGTGGAGAGTGGAGGCGCAGTTAGAAAGTGATGTGTAGCTGTGGGCCTTTCTTCTGCACTCAACAAGTCACACACTGATCAAACTGCAGTCCAAAGCTGCCCTCGCCCCCTGCAGCTGACTTAATAATTAACAGGGCTTTAATTACACCTATAAGCAAGCAAACGACCCCAGACCCTGGGGAGCCATGGGGGAAGGAGGGAGAGGGAGTCGGAGGGGTGGATTGTGGGGTGAGATATAAGATTATGGTAACAAACAAGCAAGAGAAAGTGGCCTGATGAGCACACGTACACTAGCACAGCCTGGCCAGCTCATTTACTTTGACATTTGAGAGGAACGGTCGCTGCGGGAAGCAACTGTGAGGAGGCCGATATAGAGGCGTCTGACTCACAGCACTGACTGACACTCTAAAGTCCATCCATCTGATCGCAGGTGAATGAGAGGAGAGAGGCCGATCAATAAGGCAATGGTTTGATAGAGTGTTTGTGAGTGGCTGCATTTCCAGCTATTGAGCCTTCTGCGTTTCTAATAAGGGGGAAGATGTATAATGGCAGCGAGCTAATGACTGAGCACTTGAATGGTGAGCTGACACTCCAGACAACATGACTGCGATAACAAGCCGGGCACGCATCGCATTGGATAATAAGTACTGTAAAGGCACTTTACAAGCCAAAATACAAGGCAACACATCTAACTCAAGAACTGTTACTCTGACATTAAGGGAACGGTATATCAAACTTCGTAGCTGTGTTTAGCTATAAATGTTTTTTAAAAGGGAAACTTGGCTGATGTTCAACCTTCCAATAGTGTGAGAAAACTGTTGTAGTTTGAGTAAAGCTTGGCGAGGAGGTTAAATCTAGACTTCCTTATGGCAACATCAAGCCTTTGCTTGTATTTGCAACCTTGCAAAAAGGATGCTAAAAAGAGGAAACATGTCAAAATATTTTAGCCTGACTGGATATTCAGCTGTATTTGTTTAATTGACTTATACAAGAACTGCACTTTCTCTGAAGATATAGCACACACTGAGGTAAGTAGCTCTTATTGACCACATTAAAACTCATCTCAACAATCTTAATGAACTCTAGAACTGTTTCTACATTACTGCCACATTACTGTATTGTAACTAGCCTCACTTTATGGGTACAAAAAGGTCTTTACCATTTTTGAACCCATTCATTATTAGGTTTTAGTGTTATTAGGTTAAAAAACACTTACAACAGAAAAAAACTGTGTCTAGTGAACATTCATTAAGTGTTCATATTCTGCTTAGACATGCTGAATAGGGAGATTTTAATTTAAATCTTTAAAGAAATATTTAGTATCTGTTACACATCGTAGGGAAGTCATATGCTGAAGTCGAATGACTGATTTTGATTGATTTGCAGATTAACCAATCATTTAAAATACACTGCACAAAGACAATCTTATATATTGCCCAATTAGTGTGCATTTCCTACATCACCAATTAGGCTCCCAGTTTTGTCAGACCGCTTTGCTTAGTTGCACGAAATATTACACGACATGGAGCATGTGATAAAAAAAGAAAAAGAAAAACGCTATCATTTCATCAGCCTAATATTGCAGAAAAGGAAGTAAAATCATCTTTCTCATTGGTTCCAGTGACAGCACTCTCATTTAATCAAATTAAACATCAGAAGAAGTGTGTCACACCACACACACACACACACACACACACACACACACAACGCGTATACTCTTTCTCGCTTTATCCCGCACGTTTCAATCTTCTCACATGCCTGCACACTCATGGCTTCTTTCTTTTGCTTCCCAGTGGCACAAGCACTCAAAGATCCAATCCATCAAACCACTGCTCACACACACACACACACACACACACACACACACACACACACACACACACACACACACACACACACACACACACACTCAGGGCAAAAGGTGCAAAGGTAGACTTGCTCTAAGTTTACTACCAGAGCCATGATATCCTTTGTCTCTTTTTCTCCATTAAAGCAGCCGCCGACCCTGACACACGCTGCTCTTTTTAAATTGTGGTAAAGAGGAAATTAATGTCTCCCTGGGCTGCCGTGGCAGGATATTAATCTAGCAGCTTCACTCATCTCTTCTCGTCTTGGTTTGATAATCCCCTCCTCATCGCTAGCATATGCAAACCACAGGTGGAAGGGAGTAATGGATTAGGATGTGAAACTCCCCCTGCATCTCTTTTCTTCTCATCTTTTTCTTTCGTCAATGCCTCTTTTCTGTTGCTGCAGGTGTATTATTGACCCATCAATCTCCAAATGGAGAGATCCAGAGGTTGAAAGTAACACAAACAGATACTACTGTATGTTGCTATACTTCAGTAGAGTTTGCTACTCCTTCATTTATAAAAAGGCTTCAGCTGTTATGCATTGATGAGTGTTCTGGATGGTTTCTATATCACAAGTGCATGATAATTGAATGGCTAGTACAAACAAAATCTGTTTCTGGAGGTGTCAGTCCACTTCATGTACACTACAGAGGTTCCCTTGAGCAAGACATCAAATCCCCAACTGCATGGAGCGCTTATCTGTTTGCAGACCCTTCACTCGGACACCTCTCCATTAATGCATGTCTATCGTGTCTTGTTTGTGCATGTGTGTGAATCTAGCCTTGGGGATTCTTCATTAGCTTGTTGTTCAGTGGGCTACTGTGTTCATTTAAGAGCTTGTACTTTCAATTTTAACTCATTAAAGAAGTAAAAGTAGAACTTCTACATCTACAAGGGTTTTTAATACACAAGTATCAAGAAAAGAATGCATGTACTTCCTTACATCTAGTTATAACAAGTTAATAAGTTGACTTTCTATGTTGATGTCAAGTGGAAATCACTTTAGAATCCAGTGCGGCCGAGTTTCAACCTTCAGCTTAGCATCAGGGACCAAAACTCTGTAATTATGGCTGTAATGAGACTAAATGACATTCATAATTAATTACTGTGTGCAAACCTCTCTCATCACCCCTCCCTTCTTGTTCAGTGATCAGCACGGACATTTAAAACAAGTACAGGACAAAACAAACATGTTCCCTTAGAGCGAGGCTGTCTCCCAGTGGGCTAGTCGGGGAAAAATGTGCCACATTGTTTTGATTTGTAATTAGAACTACCCTCCTGGGCTTATCAATATGTTGTAAATGGCACTTCACAGCAGCAGAAAAAAAATGTAGCAGATATTCTCACAAACCATAAAAATATAAATAAACATGCAAATGATGATTAGATTAGTAGTTAATGAAAATGTGAAGGTGCAGCAGGGAGATGCAGATGTCTGTGTAGGTAAGTAATCCAGGTTATGGTAAATCGAAGCCAAAATGATCACTTTATGAAATGTGTTCCTAAGTGCATGTTCACACACTATCTGCCCCCTGGGTAAAGTCATCACTGTTTTTTTTTTCCGAGTCGCTCTCTGCTGAGGAGCCTCGAGTGAGAGCCGATAAAGTAACATGATTCTTATCTAAGCGTTAACCCCTGTGCTGCTCCCCAATTTACACCCGATCCACAGAAGGAGGGTGAGGCTTCCGTGTAGACCCTCGGGGAGACACACAGGTCTGATAAAACTAAGCTCATTATCGGTTACTGACACATTGGTCAGGGGTCAGGTCTAATCTGAGCCCAGAGGAGCCCGGCCGCTTGGCCACCATGCAACCTGGCTCTGTTACAGCCCTTAATCTGATCCCAGGTTAATGTGCTGCCTCTCTATGACAAAAGCAGAGGGGAGAAATCACCGTGAGAGAAATAACACCCTCTCTCTCTCTCTCGCGCGCGCGCGATGGAGATCCGACACTTAGCCCACACAACTGAGCCATGACGGAGAAGAAGAAGAGCACGACGCAAAATAAATATCATTAACCCACAATTAAAATCCTGTTCTCTGTCCTGACATCCTTTATTGTTCTCATATCTCTGTCCAATTACAACACAGTGGAGTAATTACTGCTGCATTAAAAAGTAATGAAGTTATATGAGCGGGGCCGTTTCCACAGGGTGATCCCTTAGAAAGTGGGAAGTGAGAGATGGAGAGAGAGGGAGGAGTCGCTGGAGCAGGCCGGGAAGCTGCTCATCGCTGCCCATGAGGTGAAATGTCACCCAGATGACTGTGCAGCACCCAGGAACATCCACAATTCAGCGGATTCTCCCTCATGGAAAGAAATGCAATCAATCATTCTGTTTCCTGGGTAGCTCTTATTTTTTAGGTTTCTAAATGGTCAACATGATCTTGTAGCCATGGAGACAAGGTCTTACCCTGAGGGCACTGTGTATAAATGGCGGGCTGCACTTTGCAATGTGTGTAAACAGATTTGAGTCAGTAGCACAATCATTCACAGGTCAAGGCTGTGGCAGCAGAATTAACAATACATATATAAACGCTATGGTGAGTGTGTGAATGTGAGTGTTGGGGATTAGGACACATGTTGCAGTGTAAACATACTTGTTTTCATGAATGAGAATGGACGATGTACTGCCTGAGTGAGGCTGTTAAGCGAGGGTCAAAGATGAGTGCAAGGCAATTTGAGGTTGGAAATGAGCGATGTCCGTTCTTATTTGAGCGTCACAGAGGCCTCAGCCACCTCACACGCCACATCCCCTTGGATGTCAGCATGTCGCTGTGTCTTGGCTCTGTGGTATTTGTCTCGTAGTACATTGGGAGAAGAGAGAGCGAGAAAGAGCAGAGGGGTGAAACTACTGTGTGTCAGTGATTTTGAGATGAAATATCAGTCTGGGTCTGTGAGTAGCGGGAGGGAAACTAGGAAAAGACTGTCCGTGAAAAAGACAACAAGGTAGGAGAAAGAGAGAAGGGGAGGAGAGACAAAAAGAAAGAAGCAGAGGGAGATATGTGGCTGCTGGGATATATTGAGCTCTAGCCCGAACTGCTCCACACATGAGTGCAGATCTGACACTGACACAGCACTGGTCCTGCTGGTCCGAGTGCTAACTCACATATTCAACGGCTGGATGGCTGGATAGAAAAATGTGGACAGAAGGAAAGGAAAAGGAAATACTTATGTATGTATGTATGGATGGATGGATGGATGGAAAAAGAGAGAGAGAGACTCACTCCCATGATTCCCCGCTAGCCTCGACACCATCTTTTGTTATTGTTTTAATTGAGAGCCCCCTGGTGGTGGAATATACATACTGTGTGTTGTAAGTATGCAAAAGTAGTAAACATATTTTTAACTTTTTTTAACTTCGTTAACTTTAATTTTCTTAAACAGGTCATAAAATGCAATTTAAAGGCAGGGTTAGTAATTTTCTCCAGATACACTTTTTAAGATTTTGGTTGAAACTGTCTTTAGGTCCTGACAGAAATTAATAACTCATGTGCTCTGAAAAAGAAACAAAGAAAATCCGTCATATGTAGCAGTTGTAAGCACGTAAAAACTTCGACCAATGTCTGCACTCGGTTCGAGTTTTATGAACCAATCACGCCTCCCTGTCTCCATGCTCGTTCTCTACCCCATGCATGCACGAGCCCTCACTCAAAGCATGAGCTGAAATCCGCTTCTGGACCAATGGCTCTCGTGCATGTAAGTGAGAGGGCGTGGCTTTTTGAGGGAGCACAGAGGGGAGGGGGTGGGTGAAGACGGAGCACGGAGGGAATGCTACTTTCAAAATCATGCTAGTTTTCAAAAATTACCAACCCTGCCTTTAACATTAAAATGTCATCAAGTGCCCTAACTGAAATTATACAACTACCAATAGAACAGGGGCACATTTAATGGAACTATGGCATTGCAGGTTGAATGGATTTTCATAACAGGAACCGTTTCCACAGATGTACTGAATAAAGAGGTTCATTGTTCCCTTTTCCTTCAAATTATACATAATATATATAATAAACAGAGATCTGCATACATTCACTGGGTGATTATATTGCTGCATTGTGTATGTCCACTGTGTAAGCTGGTTTTCAAACCACCAATAAATACCATAAGAAGAAGACAAAGAAGACTAAGACAAAGAATAAGGAAAAGATGTCTAACAAGAAAAGATTGTGGGTCAGAAGATTTAAAAAAAGCTGTCTTTCACTTATAAACATAATGCGGTAGACAAACATGAACTGGGAGATATCCCCTTGGCCAAATATTACCCCATGTGGCCTTAACAACTCATTAACTCACTGATCCTCAATAGGAACACTAGTAGGGAATTTGAAATATTTTAAACACAAAGTTCCTTTCATTTGTTTAGTCTTTTTGTCATCATTTTTGCCCTGTAGTGCAATTGTCAGTTTAGCTATCTTTGGCCCCTTATGTGGCAATATGGGCTAATAACAGGCGTGATCTTGGACCATGGATGAGAATGTGCTCTGAAGACTGTTTTGGGTGCTTAAATTGAGCTCATCACTTCACATGCGCATGCACTGAACAGTTCCAACCTCTTTACTTGAAATGATTGGTGTCAAAAACCGTATTTACTGACTGCATTGTGTACAAGTCCAAAACACATTTACTTAAGGTATTGAATCTGTTTGGATTCTGTTGTTGTGTTCAGCCGTGGACCATTTTTGTTGCCTTTGTCTGTCTGCTGGCTTCAGGGTCCATCGTGGAGGATTTGAAACTACATTACAGAGGTATAAATGAGGGAATGTCAGCCAGACCTGTCAATGTTTTTTTCTGGCACACAAGGCAGCTTCTTTTATTATTGAAGATTGTTGGGGATAGAGCAGAAACAATACATGGCTAACAACACAGCGACACAACACACAATGAGAGAGCAGCAATAACGGCAGCACATATGATGACTGGAATTGGCAACACGGGTCAACAACAATAGATTCTTTGATAAGCATCAATCAAGCTTGTGGCCCTCTGGGGCTTTGATCGAGTGGTTGTGTGTTGTTGTTGAGAGGCTGGCTGCGGATGGAGGCCGGTGGGGGACTGATAATGGGCTGCAGAGAATCACAAGAGATGAACCCCTGTTGAGAGATGGAAGAGAGGAAGAGGATGGAGGAGGGAGAAGCAGGGCAAATTGAGGAAGAGAAAGGAAAGAATGGAGCAGCGCTGGATGAGGAAGGAGACCCCAGTCACCTCGCTGGATGACCAGAGACACAGACAGCCAGGCAGCATGACCGACACTCTCCTCCTCTAATGAGTCCCAGTCACAGCTGAACACACCGCTGTGCTTTACAGCACCAGCAGAGGCCTGCCACCATGACAAACTGACTTTGTGCTGCAATCACAATCACAAACACAGCAACAAATACAAAGAGTCAAATGGGGTCCTCCTGCAGCGAATCTCTAGTATAATTATGTTTGTATGTCTTTGAAGATGTGTAGAAACTGTTTTTTTTGACCAGGACACCTGCAGTGTCCCACTCCGCCTTACCTTCCCCTCTTTACCACCTGTTATGTCGCCTTTCTGAGCAGAGCCAGCCAAATACCTACAGTATGCCAAATAGCAGAGTATCACATACGCAGGCTCATCTGGCTCCAGGGAGGGAAAAAAAAAAGAAGCTTGTATCACAGAGCGCTCACTCACATTTCACATTGACTAAATCCATTCAGTAATCTCCTTATGCGTGTGACATGGCAGTATCAGAGGAGGCTGTTGAGGTAACTGTCAGGGAATTTGATGCGAGTTCCCCTGTCATAGTCGCTTTGGCTCGCTCCCATCACTCAGCCTGTCGTGCCCTGAGGGCCGGCTGACAGTAGAGGTATAGGACAGGCAGAGGAGCATTGACGAGGATGTCCTAGAGCCAACCTTCTCCAACAGACATGGACTTCTAGCTTTTACGGGCCTCAATCATTTAAAAAAATGTGATATAAAGAAATCAGTAACATTTATTTGAGAAAAAATGATGTCCCATGAAGACCACTCATGCTATTTTTGCAACTATACAAATTAAAGACAGTTAATTTGCCAGATCATCATTTTCTTCGGCCATCGGTTTGCGCCAGATGGCTGTCCACCAATTCCACTGTTACCATGATTTTACTCATGCTGGGTTAATGTTGGGTCGCTGTAAATTATACAACAAAGAGTACTGTCTATCCTGCTCTAAAGTGTCTAACATTTTTTATTTTGTGATTTGGTGGTAAATAAAAAAAGGGTTGAATTATTGATTGATTGACTTTGTTCGATGTCGTTAAGCACAGAAATGTGTTACGATTTAGAAAGTTTCACTCAGGGTGTCGGACCGCCTAGCAGTCATGTAGTGCACCCCATGTACATAGGCTATCGTGCTCTTCGCAGCAGCCGTTAGAATCCAATGTTGGCCCTTTGCTACATGTCATCCCCCACTCCCCTAACATTTCCGGTCTCTCTTCAGCTGCCCTATCCATGAAGGAAAAAAGGCACAACAACACCAGGACAACGAGTGCAGCACGCAAGATCTCCATGATTGTTTACTTTCACTTTGCGATTACCGCTTAACCCCGCCCCAGACCTTTTTGTCCATTGATTCAACGATCTTTGCACACATGTGGTTTTGTTTACAAATTCTGGGCCTCTTGCGAAAAGTGCCATGTGAAAACGAACCGCAACAAACCAAAAAGGAAATATTGTATTTGGTCCGGACCAAAGAAAGCGAACTAAAGGACTTTCCTGGTGTGAATACACCCTAAGATTCGAATGGTGCACTTTTGAGACATTTAAATTCCTATTTCTTGGTCAGACATAGAAAATATGAATATATAGCTTATAGCACCTTCCTTTTTTTCTAATCTACCCCTTCTAAAGGAGTATTTGAATGGGTCCATCTTATAAGGCCACTTACTCTGGATCCCAGAGTCTAGATGCAAATTCTTCTAAATCATAATGAAAAGGCATTGGTACACACACTGCTCTGGCTCGTGGAAGTGTTTTTTTTTTTTTTATCAAATAAGGGTCATTGATTTTGCACAGCCTGAGTCTTTGTTGCTGTATGTTTATTGATTTTGTCCATCTTTGACTTGTCAGGCAGGGGGTGAGCTGTAATGTGAAAAATGCCCCCTTCCCCCCCCCCCCCACACACACACACACACACATATTTTCTCTGCCAGAGCCAGTAAGGCCAGGCCAAAACACAGCATTGAACCCTGCTATTAAAGCAATGGCCTCTGCCCAGCTGACATTACAGTCTATTATTTTTAAACTGAGGTCTCTCCATGAAATTGGCACTTAAAAAAACAATGCCACAACTATTTTTCTCAACTCCCTTTGTAGTTTCTGCGCCAAAACACACAAACACACACATGCATGCGCCCTTACCACGGCGTGTGTATGATTGTAATCTAGTCCTCACCCTGAGTCTCCTGTGGGTGTCTGTGGTTTGCTGTGCCAGTGAAATGAAAGCAGGCCTCTCTAATAACAGCGAATTTAATACCAGCACTAGTCCCTTAATGAGAGTGCCCTGTGTTTGCTCTAGGCTCATATCCGCAGCACTGGTGGGAGAGGAGGCGAAGAAGGGAGGAAGGAGGGAAATGTAGATAAAATCTACCATTAGCATCACCTCCGGGGCTTGAGCTCGACGCTCCCTGTGGCAGCGGCACTGGTGGCGGCGGAGGTGGCAGTCTGCGTGGCACAGGAGTTCATGGGATGCCCATTCCAGCCCCTGCACAGCTGGAGCTCCTCGGATGGCGATGTGAATGTGTGTGTGCTTACATAAATGACACACAAAAACGACTGTGGCGCTTATTAGAAAACAGCACGACAGCGGAGATGGGATGAGAAACAATCTGCTTCAGTGGAGGAGAGGAGCCCTCACAACAGACGTGATGATAAATGATGTAAAACAGGGAAATAGGAGATAAATTCAATGTTCCTTCATATCATTTGAGGGCGGGTGAGGACTTTAGATTTGAAAAGATCAAAGAAGGAAGGCGTGTGGGAGGGTGAAATCATTTTAACTATGTGTGTGTGCACATTAGGTAGATGTAAACTGTATAATATTACATGACATGCAAACACGAGGGAGAAAACAAGAAGACAGGATTAAAGTGTTATAAGAAGTTAGGTGACCAGAATACTTCCACAATGGTCAAACAAATCAATTAGCAATCCTTTAGCAATTAGCATGTCGGCTACATCAAGGAAGAAATCTAAACAAAAACAAAGCATTGCAATCATCTCTGCTTTAATAGTCTTGGTGAGGTCCCCTGAGTGTTTGCTAAACAGAGTGATTGCGGTGGAGATTTGAATATTTAATAACAGGAAGAGATTGGAGAGGAGCAGTGTCTGGGGAGAACAACAATCCGTTTGGACTCGCTGGGCAAATGAGGGAAACTAGGCTGAGCTCATTGAATTTGTCCCTGTGGTATTAATGAATTTTAAATGAATTTTATGGAATAGCCATAAATACACTTGGAAAACAGTGAGCAGGGAGAATTTCTCTGCTGAATATGGAGACAGAATATATGTCTCGTTACACTGAAAGAGTCCTGAACCCACAGCTCAGGGGTTTTAGGTTGCAGACAGACAGATGTAAGGCTTATCAAGGTTTGGAAAACTCGCCCAGGTAGATACATTTATTCTCCGACAGCAACAGAAGAAAAAAAGTATCTCCTCTGGGACAAACTCGATCTATTTCTCAATCCGACACATTCATCACATTGCACACTTACACGGATCAAACTCACCTACACATGTAAATTGGGTTTTCCTACCAAACAAAATGTGTTATTTGCAGAAGTTTGCAGTTCAAAGTTTGTCTCTGGACTTTCTTTTTGAGTGCTAATAGCCTCACCACACCTCCATTAAACATCAAAACACCACCCGGGGTATGACCTCAGCAACTGGAGGAGCACATTGAGTCTTCAACCTCGGTCCAGGGGTGTGCATGTTACCATAGAAACAGTTGAGATGTTTTCTAATTACATCGCAACTGCAATCCAGCAAACACAAATAAACACAGGAAAGGCCACACATTTATATCTTCAAATAAAAAGTTCTTGGCTTTTTAATCAGTCACTTTGGTAAAAAAAAAAGTGAATGTTAAGACTGATTTAAACTTTTAGACACATACCGTATATACAGTATTTTAAACATACATGCTATATTAATGGTTTGTTACATTGGAACAGTGTTTTCTGATGAGATCCAACAGCTGAGGTCAAACACCCTGCCTTAACATCTACCGTCGTATTAAGAATATGTTGGGTTTTTATTGATTTCATAGATCATTTTTTTGTTTAAGATGCACAAAGTTACACTTTACAGCAACTGATCCTGGGATCACAAGAGGCGCTCTTTTTCTTCTTCTTTATGCTTGACTGGCAAACTTGAAGTGGCAGACGTTGGACCTTTAATGATTGATTTCTAGGCTTACTTGCTCATACCTTCAGCAAGCCTGGATCACATATGTTTGTATGAACGAGTTCAGACTAAATCCCTTACCTAACCCTAACCCTAACCCTACCCTTTGTATATAAAGAGCACACTTCACCAAAGTCAAATTCAGTGTGTGTGTGTGTGTGTAAGCATACCTGGCCAATAAAGCTGATTCTGATTCATAGGAGTAGTGTCATATTCAGTCTGTGTGTTGAAGCTGGTAGTGGAGTGATGGTAGTGAAACTACTTGTACTCCTTTGGATGTTTTTTTTCACACATTATTTTGTCCATATCTCAACAATATGTCTTCTTATTAGTCCACAGATCACCCACATCACCCCTGGGAAGAGTTGGCATAAATACTCTGATCCTTCCCTTAATCAAAGGTAGCAATACCACAGTGAAGTCATTTTACAGTCAAAGCCATGCGTACAACTTCATGAAAAAGTAAGGAGCATTAAGCATTCGAATATAATTACTTAAATGTAAGTAGTTATAAAGAAGAATTTCCCATAAGAGAATGGTTAACATCATTTTGATAGTTAAGCTGGAGAGGGAGGACTCATTTCATGAACATATGCTGTTTAGTTTGTGCATTAATAAGTCACATTCGATCTTGATCTATAGTTATACAGTATTTGTTAATAAGTTGATTATATTTTGTATTAATAATCTTCTGAAGGTATCCCATAAAGTCGGGTAACATTTACATTGTTTGCATCTGAAATTTGGTGAATTAGAAGAAGTAAAAATAAATATGTGTATGAGTGTGTTAAACTTGTTTCAATATTTAACATCGTAAACATACTGCTGAAATGTTACTAGTAACTGAGTTACATTCCTCCTCGTTGGAATCAGTCTTTCAGAGACTTTTGGCCGTAGAGTGAAACCTTACAGCCAAACTCTGAGGTTTAAATAACCCACATTCCAATAAAAATGTTAATTGCGACATTGAAAGCACAGCAATGTTGGCTTCATGAAAACACACATTGCCATATTCAAAAGCATACACACACGCATTCACACACACACTCATACAAACAAACAGAGAGTGAGAGCATTTCTTGCAGGCCCGGTCCAGGTCTATTAGGCAGGCATCAGGCATGCACTGTGGGCCAGGTCTGGCCGAGCTCCCAGGTTAGAGGACGTCTCCTCCTGGCCCTCTCTTACCATCTGCTCCGTCCAGAAGGCCTGCACCACTGGGGGGAGGAGGAGGGAGCTGGCCCACCAGATACTGCCCAGAGGAGAGGAGAGGGTGAGGAAGGGAAGGGAGGGTGGACACTGAGGAGTGGAGGGAGGTTTTTCTGGGGCTGACAGAGGTGCAGAAAGGGCTGGAGGTGTTCAAAAGGCTCTGCAATGGGGTTGGAGTGGGTTGGTTGTGGGAAAGAGAGGGAGGAGAGTCGGGGTAGGGCAGGGCTTAGGTACCCAGGGGGGAATAACAGGGTCGTCTGTTACCTGTCCACCTCTGACCAAAGACATCTGCTGCAGGGAGAGCCGGAGAAGGAGGGGGAGTGAGGAGCAGACGCTTGGAAAAAACTGTGAAACTATGAAAAAACGTTTCTAATGTGAGATCTAAATTTGTGTTCCGCATTTTGGTTTTAATTAGTATTTCATATGGCGCCCGTGTCCGTTTTTCTAACAAGGCAGGGTAATTGAGAAAGAGAAAGGTAATTGAGAAAGGAGGAAATAATATTAAAGATGGATTGAGCGGGTGAAGCTAGCGAGGAGAGAAAGAGAAAGAAATTACTCTTTTCTGCATGGATATGAGGCTTTAATTGGACACTGTGCTTTCAGCGGGGCCCGTGCAGGGGCTGCTGCTGCTGCTGACGCAGGGAGTTTTGGAAAAATTGGGTTTGAAACAAGAGGGAAATTTTCTGCGCTGAAATGAGAGATGGAGCGATATGAGGGAGCTAACACAGGACAAAGAAACAGGTCAGCCACTTCATCTGAACATTACTTTCTGCTCTTTGCCAAATCCTATTCCAAATGAAATACGCCACACAGGCGGCAATAGAAGTTTATCACAGCATTGCATACTGGCTTCTGATCTCTCATCCATGGGCATTATAATTGACACTCCAAAAAAAAAATTGCAGCAAGGATGCCCAAGGATATAGAGTTAGTATATCCCTGCTTGTCTGTCAAAGCCTTTTGTCCCCTCTGAGCCAAACACAAGGAAGCAGACTGAAGGACGGACTGGTGAAGGTGAGAGAGATCCAGCAGGCAAGGCCGAGCTGAGACTATACTAGGGATTACACCAAGGGCAACTATCCCATCAATTGCTGGTTTAGTAAAACTTTAGAAAACAGTTAGCTGTTGTCTCTAAACCCTAAGCTTACATTTTCTGAACAAAATGAGCCCATTGCTTTTGCTAGTGGATTAACATTGGACGACAAGGGAAAACTAACTGCAAAACTCCTAAAACATTCAATCGAGGAAATCAGGCTACAACATTAGTAAACCTGCAGACTTAGGCTAAAGAAATGGTTGAATTGCTTACTCTTTGTATCTCTACAAAGGAAAAAGGAAAGAGACCAGGCATTTTATATGATTACTGTTTATCAGACCACAAAGCACCACTGGAGACTAACGTGGCTGAAAGCCAACTGTACACAACACAACTCTGCAAATTGTACAAATAAATCATTGCAGCTATTTTCTTAGATTTGGGTTAGAGTGCACAATATTAAATGGAAAAGTAAACAAAGCTAGTGTTGCTGCTGTAAACTAGTAAGCTCCGTTAGCTGTGCAGCTAAAGGTTCTGTTAGCTGACTCTGCCTGCTTAGCTCAGGAACTTTGGATCTGATCTCCTGTGTACAAACATCCAGTTCCTAGCTTCCTAGCACAGCTCCCCCTACAGGCCCGGAGCTCTTCTGTTGCTAATAATGGATATGTAGTGTTTTTCATTATTATTTTCTGGGTGTGTGTATTTTTGAATTTTCATCTAATTTGTTTTGGCTACCTGCAGTTTTTGTTTTCCATTTTCAACACTTAACATTTGTTGTACTTGTTTTTAACAATCACATTTGTTTTGGAATTGGCTAAGTCTGGACATTAAGCTTGTTTCTCCCAATAAACACCTTCAGGTTTGTTGAAGGGCATTTGCCCTTGTGGGCCACCAAACTTTTCTTTATAGCTCAACACTGATTGTGGAGCATTTTAAATATTATTTTTCAAATCAACAACTAATGTCTAATATTAAAATGACAGTATCAACCAGAGAATTAACAACAGAAATCTTCAAAACAATCCGAGCAGGACGATATGAAGCTACCACAGAGGCTAACTCAATTACTTCCATCTCAAGCAGATATTTAAAATGCAAGCAGAGAACAGAGAACAGAATTATTGTATACAATATATCACAATGACGCTGCAGGCATAGTCAAAATTTACCGGGGAGTGGTCGCTGTTGAGGGTTTTTACTACATTTCCGTCCCTGACAGAGCAGAGGATGACAGGACTTTCACTCACCCAAAAATATCACCACAGGCTCTGTTTCCAACAATCAAAAAAGATCTCAAAAATGAACACATACTGATGATGCTCTTTGAAAGAACCCCCATGAGTAACCCATCATAAAGTTCATCATGTTACAATAGAATCATGAAACACAAGTGATGATAGCGTTGAAAAAAGCTTTTTCTCTCCTTAAATGATGATTGACAGACAAATAAAACATGTAATCAAGCTGTCCCCAGTTCTTTAAAGTGTGTTTATTTGTTGTTCTAAATACTGCCTGATGGCTGCTCTTGGAAATATTGATGCACTATTTCTCCATGGCAGCTGCATCAGAGGTTTGTTTGAAATAACAAAGGGTCTCTTAAATGACTGACTTCAGTCGCTGTGAACCAAAAATACACAGACATGAAACATTGCTTCAAAGGTTACATCTTTTCAAAGATCCATAAAGGACGAAACCATCTTGTATCTAAACCTTCTTGGCATTAGAGAACAGGAAGGAGTTCCAACCGCTCATTTGCAAAAACAAAAACAAAAAAAGCATTAGACTGAAATCATACCATTTTGTTGGAGATTCCCTTGAGTGTTTGTTTCATGAACCATGATATAGAGATCTATTCATGTTTCACTTCCACTTAAAAAAAAAAAATGTTTTATATACTTTATTAATCCCCGAGGGGAAATTCTGGTTCGCACTCTGTTATTGAGAGACATGTTTCTCACACACACAGGCCTGAATCACACACATGCACAAACACGACCTGTGGACATGCATTAATGGAGAGATGTCAGAGTGCGCTGGCAGCCCACAGGAGGCGCCCCCTGAGCTGGTGGGGGTTCGGTGCCTTGCTAAAGGGCACCTCGGCAGTGCTTCGAGAAGTTGTCTGGCACCTCTCCAGCTACTAGACCAACTTCCATATTTTGGTCCGCATTGGGACTTGGGAACCGGCGACCCTCCGGTTCCCAACCCAAGTCCCTACGGACTGAGCTACTGTTGCCCCTTGGCCACCAATAAAGGTCATAAAGTTTGTTGATCTCTTAATGTCATAATCTTAAAGACTCAGGTTTAGTTAAGTTCTTACATCTATGTTTTACAGAATAACTTTAACTGTGATCCTTTGCACTTGCAGAATGCTTCAGGATGATGAACTTGATGTTGCGTCAATATTGCTTTGAAAAATCCCAACCATCATCCATTCCTGCACAATGGTTTGTCCAACAGAGAGAGAAAAGGCGGACAAATTGTGCTGTTTATGGTTCCTGCTTGGTTGGACATAGAGTTTTACGGCTGAATGATCAAAGACAAGATCGACTGAGGCGACGAAAGGTCAAAAATTAATACAGATTAAAAAGAAAGGAAGCAGATACTGTACATTCAGACACATTTACATTTAGATCAAATGATCAACCATCAAGCTGTTTGGAGAGAGGCTTGTCCGAATCACACTTGTATGCACACCTTTCTACCAGTGATGCTGCCAAAGAGTTGAAAAAAAATACCTTCTACTTCAATGTTGAATTGAGAGCAAAATCCACCACATAAAATTGTTCTGTCATTTTTTTAACAATACGGGTCAATTTTTCCAGTTCAACACTGATCAAGTCTAAACAGAAGTGAGTAGATCCATAAATGCTAAGTCCTTTAATTCCCATAAATCAGAAGTGTCTCTTAAATTCTCTACCTCCTTTATGCCCTCTTCTTTTAATCTGCTCACGTAAATTTGTAGACTTTATTTTAACAGTAAATTTCAATCCAAGCCAAAATAACCCAGATGACATCCCTTTTACATCATCAGGGTCATTTATTCAGCTGCATCAGGAGAAGTGCTTGTGACAAATACTACTAGAATAGGCAATTTCTGAAGAAATTACAGTGTGAGAGCTGGCAAAGCTTTGAACCTAAGCAGCTACCATCACAGCCATGGCTGTTGCAGCCATCGCTACCACGGTCTCCTTTGCAGCTTTTTCCACCTCCAAGGGCAAGGGCTGCCAACCAGTTCCACAATATGAGGCAATGACAACACATTGGAAAAACCTCTGTTTTTAGGCCTAAAACCTTTCACACTTAAATCATTTTCAAAATGTTGAAAATATAAAATAAAGAGTAGTGAACTTCTAAACTGACTACAGTTACGAACAGCCACATGGTGGTGCAATAAGAACCATGTGCAAGTATTTCAGGCAAATTACATTATTTATCAAGTTTTAAAGACACTGTTGCCACAGCGCCCCCTTGTGGATTAAATGGTAAGAATTCTTCATCTAAAACAACTTAATACATACTCTAACCACCACAGGGACAAGGTTCCTTTGTAAAATAGAAATCCTGCAAGTCTCAGGAATCGAACCCCAACCATTGGAGTAACTGAGTAGCAGTTTAAGCCACTGAGCTACAGCGAAGGCAAGGTACCACCAAGATATAGAGAGAAGATACAAACCGAAAAATGGCGGAATAATAATGATACATAAAAATAAAGAGTTAGCTGGACTCTCTGCAATCAAAATAAAATAATTTAGCTTTCTATAAGACTATAATTCTATAAGCACAGAAATTTGAATCGTTATAAGTTATACACAACTCATTTCAAGCTCCAAGTTCAAGTAGCCAAAACACAACCTCAGAAATTATTGTAAAAAGCAATGTAAATAAATATATTCTAAAATGCCCCTTAAACCATGTTACTGATGCACACATTGTTTTTCCGGTTGTTTCCCAAACACATAGAAGTTGAGTCAACTTCCTAAAAACATGGAGCTGACAGATGAGCGGCCACCAGTCTCCCAGCTTGGGGGCAGCAGCTCTGCCAGGCATGGCTGGTGATATCCGGTTTTTAGCACCTCTCCCCTGCCGTGCCACAATTAGCAGTCATTAGCAGCTCTGGGAACGAGGGGGGCGGCAATGAGGGTTTGGGGGCGGGGGGAGTTGGGGAGTGTTAAGGTGGGGGACAGACTGCAGCAGCATGGTGAGAGCTTACAGTGCTAATCAGGTCTGCTTTCTCCATCCCCTGACTGTACTCATCCACGCCTCCACTGCAAACAAAAACAGTCCTTCTAATGGTGCAGAGAGAAGCATGAGCACATAATAATAACCAGACACACACACACACACACACACACACACACACTCTGTCATGTAAAGATTGAAGCCGATGAGATGGAGTACTTAACACAGTCTTGAAATCCTGCAGGATCAATACTTAGCCAGAGTTATTACTCAGTGTATTACATTTATATTGGCACAGCAGCTCTGAAAAGCCACCCACGATGCTCCACGAGAAATTGATGTCAAAGGTGACTCCGCACAAAAGGAGCATAAAGGAAAATGTGGAAGCAAAACCAAATAACAGTGGATCAAGACTGCAGGTTACCATCATTATTACGCTGGAGCAAAACCACAATGGCCGTCCTTACAGATAAAGACCATCTGAATGGCCATACATGGCTAAATGGGCTTCTGAAAAATGGCAGAGGTTGTTGTTTCTTGTCAGCTTGTCCTTTACCACAGCTCTCTGGGCGGGACGGCTCCATGTCATCGCCCCTGCTGTGATTTGTTGGTCCGATTACAGAGTCAACCACTTTTACAGCTGCTATATCGTCATGGCTAAGCAGGATGTAGCATGTGGAGCCAATCCTGTGTGTTTCCATGTGTGTGTGTGTGGTTGTGTAGCTATCCGTGAAAGGAAGACATTAATTTGCTGTATCATTTCATGCTGGGACAGTCACCGCCCCTCAAATACACACTCACACACACTTTTTTTGTGCACTATAGCGAGCCTGTCTGCCATAATAAACTGCTCCAATTGGAAAGCTGAATTTAAACCAGGGCCATATCGCATATTTCTGTACATGAGAGGGAGGGGGGCTGAGAGAGAAACACATCAATAAAAATGACACCGTTTAAGAGGCAGACAACCTTTACAAAAGAGCGCCGGGTTTAATGGGCTGCCTGCGTGGCTCATAAACCTCAACCGCATCAGACTGCAATGGAGACCGAGAGGCAGCTTTACTCAAGGCTGCTGCAGAGGAATGTTACGGGACGCAACGACGGGTGTTTCTGCGCGAGTCAGCCAGCAAGAAATCGCACAAACTCAAGGACTGCAGAGGGATCAGACAGATGGAGGAAGCGAAGTGAACTTTGTGCTGTGGAGATAACAAACAGCAGATTTCAACAATGCTTAAGTTGCACACATTTAGCATGAACAGTTTTTTTATGGGTTTGATTCCTTTTTTTCTGCTTTTGTAGCAACAAGCATGACTCCTTGTTAGAAGAAACACACCCATTCTGGACATAATCAGAACATTACATACATTTTCTCAACATTGCTTTTTCACTCAGGGCTCTGGCATTCAATGTGTCTTTGTTTATGCGCTTGTGTTTACACTTGTTTGGGTTTACATGTGTGCTCCTGCAGTAGTCCTGGTAAAATGTGTTTATTTTGTGCACATTTTGTGTCAGACAGCAGTTTTAAGTAACATTACAACTAATGAATCCAGGATCTCTGAAGACAATGTTAATGTAAAAAACATTACAGTACAACCAGATGTTACTGGTTCAGACATATCACAGTAACAGGGACTACTTTCATCATTCCTTGTCAGTAATTTAAGGGTTAATGGCTGTAACTCAGAATAGCAAGACTGTTGACGTGTTCAGGTGCTTCAATGCTCAGCTTTTATGAAGAATGATCGCTGAAAACACTTCCTGCTCAGGAGTCTTATACAGAAGAAATGAGTGCGTAAAGTGTTATAATTGAACAGGAAACAGTGGCAGGGCATAAGACATAAATATATCCACAAGTATATCATATCATTTAGATTTAAATGAATGCAAATTCATGCAAAACCAGAAACTGACCTCAACTTACCAGACACTACAGCAGTAAATATCCAAAATGTCTAAGTTTCAACCATCTTCTGTTTTGCCAGCTGCCAAAAACACTCAACATTTTTCTCATTAATATGCAAATGTGGGAAATCAGATTTGTGTGCTGGATTGAATTAATCCCTGCCACCCCTTCTGCATGTGCTGTAATCACAAATTACAGACATGCGTCTGACGGTAGACTAAAGCCTTGAATCCTGTCAGAGGGTCTTTTACCTCAGGGGAGAAATCCCAATCAACACGACTGGTCAGACACGAAGATACGACAGCAGCATAGTAATGTGGCTCATCCGCTGTCAGTTTCAAAGGGATATTAATTTTCCCTTTTCTCTTTGCCTTATCTCTCTGTTCTTACAGCGTCATTGTGGAGCAGCTACAGTAGGCACCCGCTGTGACCAGTTTCCTGACATGTTAATCAGTGGGCAATTTGTTCACAGTTAACAAGGGGGGATGTGTGGGGAGATAAAATGCCTCCATCCTGCCTGCACAATTCTGTTACATTTAGAGCTAATGAAGAGAGTGCATTCAGACAAAATATGCCACTGGTGTTTATCCTTTTTGAAATTGATCCCATAAGGTGATGATGATGATGCAGCAGCATATAGATAACAGGAGGGAAGCTAAATATTCGGATGCAGCATGTAGTTTCATGAAACCAATATGAAGGATCAAAAACAAGCGTAAATGGTGCAAATAGTTTTTGATAAGATAGAGCAAGCACTATATACGTTTTTGGTAGATTTTTTTCATCATTGGGTTCAAGTAATTCTTTCTCCACCAGGGGCCTGTTCAGAATTTCTTGAGTGAGGTGGCCATACTGAGGCACTGACTCATGTATTGGGGGGGTGAAGTATAGTGTGCAGCATTAAGTCTCCCATGCTTAATTCTTGAATTAAGGAAACAAAGATGTCCCTCCTAAAGTAAAAACCAAAACAAAACTAGAAACAAAAATTGTTTGCTACATTTAATGCTTCAATAGTTGCTGAAGCCTGTTTCAATCAATCAGTTTGTTGGAAATTAATTCCAGCCCCTGACTGGAAAAAGAGCCAATCAGGAGGTTTATTCCCCGTTAACACTGCTCTTGTTACTTTAAGCCACAATATCATTCACTAATTGTTGTGTGTGTTTATGTGTTTACAGTGTTATCCTGTTTATGTGTGCAGTATTGAACCTCGTTTACATCCTTATTTTATTGAACACGTGTATTGTGTCTCCTCAGGAGTCTCTCTTGGATGCAGATGGTTGTGTGAAGAAATAATAAAATAAAAGGAGCATGCACCTGTAAGACGAGTGTCAGGTATTCCGGGCGGACTGCTGAGATGTTCATGAGTGGAGTCCTGCTGAGAAGTGAAGGTGCGAGTCCCTCATGAGTAGCATCAGTAGATACATCTGTGAGAGAGGAGGGGAAATATAACAGGCCTCATTCAGATGACAAAGAGGGGGCAGACAATGGGCGTAGCAGCATTATTTCAACTCCCTTCTGACAGTGTTCTAATTTAATGAGGCACACTGTGAGCGCCCGGGTAAGTCTCTGTCTCACTTTGTCTGGAGCAAGGTCAATCTGCAAACACAAGGGCAACAACAACAACAACAACACAAAGCCCGGCCTTGTAAAGCAAAAATGAGAAAGTCCGATTACAAACCACCAACAGAGCAAACAAGAAAAGCCGCGCTGGCAGCCCAATATCCCCATAATTAAGCTGTAATAGCAGACATGTTGTAAACAATGTGTGCTGTGCAAAGAATGGTAATAGC
Source organism: Tautogolabrus adspersus (assembly GCA_020745685.1). NCBI lineage: Eukaryota > Metazoa > Chordata > Actinopteri > Labriformes > Labridae > Tautogolabrus > Tautogolabrus adspersus. The sequence continues at coordinate 16,668,525 of CM036553.1, forward strand.
ATTTTACTGAAGCGGGGACCCGGCCAGGTTATTAAACGGTGTTGCTCACCTCCCCTGATGTGCTAAAGTGCGACTCTGCAAACAAGGCTACCATAGTCACAGCAAAGACAGCCAAGCAACAACAACAACAACAATCTATTCCAAACACACACACACACACACACACACACACACACACACACACACACACACACACACACACACACGCAGTCTTAGAGAGACTGTAACTCCAGCCTTTTGGCTTCACCATGTCCTTCCTCGCTCCATCTGTCTGTCACCACAGACACACAAGCGCCATTCCAGGCAGCAGTCGCTTGGCAACATGGCTCAGCCTCTGAACATATTTCCCAGTTCGGGTAAGATATACACTTTCAGCTCCAGTGTTATTTCATTAGAAGAGAGCATGTGGGTTTGTGTTTCTGCATCTCTGTCTCCAGCCACCTGCTTTTATTGGAGCCTGCCCCCGGAGTGTGTGCAGGGGGAATATTAAAAAGACGAGTGCCGTTGAATGGGATATTATAACATAATTAGCAGGGGTTCCGGGCTGGCACACCGCAGGAAAACAGATGGCCTGCTAATTCTATTAGCAGGGCAGAATGACCGCGTATCTTTTAACACTGGTAAGAGTGCTGTGACCTTCAAGCCCCTAGAAGTGGCCTGGTGCACAGACCCCTGAGACTATTAATGGATACTCACACTGACAACAGACATTTTATATTAAATGTTTTTAAACATGTAAGGGAAAAGGTCCCACATGATCCCATCTCTTGTTTGTTTTTTTATGAAAACATGGAGGCTCAAATAAGAACAGATGCTGAAAATATGTGTATTGAATGTATTTAAATACTTCAAAGCATGCCAAGCAGAGCAGTCACAATAATGGACCCAGGTTGGCTATCAATAGGCCTTTTTCATATCAGACATTTTGAATTGTCATTATAAGGAAAGCAAAGGTGTTTCTAATAATAGTATGTATAATGGCTTTGTTTTATTCAAGTGTCCCAGCAATGACAATGTGACAGCTCAAACCAGGATCCATCTTTAATCTAACTATCTACACCTTTGCTTTTTAACTCCAAATGTCAAAATATCATAATTTGTTAATCAAATAAGTTGCTTCATGCAGTCAACTGAGCTTCAGATAAGAATAGATGTAGCAGCTGAAAAGTTCTTTATTGAATAATGTCAGTATTTCAATGTTTTTAGAAGTACTGTGATAATATACAGTAGGACTGCGACAGAATGACAAAAGTTCTTACAGAGGACACAAAGCAACATTACACATTTGTAACCAATATTGTAATCATGGTTTCGCTCCACTACTTAACACAAGGCTGTCTTAAATATCAACATATTTTAGGCCTGCATCTCATTAGTTAGTCGGGAATGTGCCAAACTTTGGATGCACGTGATGCGAGAAATTAGGTCAATGGTTTCATTAAACAGAACTAATACGACAATGTAAAAGGTCATGCATTAAACATGTTGCTCAAAGAACTGTGGGGAGTTTTCACTGCTTATCAAAGTGACGGATGGCCCAAAAGAGTTACAGAGTTACAAAAGCAAACCATATCACCAGGTTTAAGATTGTTTTATATACTGTAGGTGTATGTCATTTCTGTGCTTCAGCCTGGACAAAGAAAAAAGTGAGTGACAGGTTTGACGGTTCAAAGACAGCCGGAGGAGATATGTTACAAAACACCACTTACACAGGATCAGACATACTGCTTTGTATCCTGGGTTTACAAAGCAAACAAACTTTAAGTTCTTCACAGTAGCTTTAAATAAAAGAATGCAAGCTTAATCAAGAAAATATAGAAAAAATTGCCCAGAAGAAGGATGAGTTTTGTATCTGCCTTCCATGTAATTAAACAATAAGAATGTGCAACTTTTTGATCCAGTAGATGTCGCCCTTGAGCACCAGCACCAAAACAAACTTCTGTTTGGCGACACCTCCGCTATTCTGAAGCCGCCGCTCTGTTCCAGCCACACACCTCCAACCCCCCTCTCCCCTCTCGTTCACATGAAGGAGTCATCAAATGGAACGCACCATAAATAAAGCACCATTTAGTGCAAGCAGGGCCTTTGCTCGAGCTGCAATCGCCTGTGTCCTGCATTGTTGTGTTAGCAGGCTAATGTTAGCACTCTTTGGTTAACTCATAGCTTCACATTGCACATAAATTGACACGGAATGACCGTGAACTAAAGACACTTACGTGACATCCAAATAAGCAGCGAATAGGTTATTCTTCTTTTCTCTAGTCATTGACTAAAACAGCTTTATACACAAGGTCATCCCGTCCATGTAAACATGATGTAAACAAGGCTCTGACAACAATACAGCTGGCGGGACTGACGCTTCTCACTCATTGTAGACAGTCATGACTCAGAGAAACATTTGCACACTGTAGGATATATTTGATTTCTGCTATATTTATGTGTAAAATGTTGCACATTCTTCCTTTAAGGCTGTTTATGTTGCAGTTCAACAGACAACTGATGAGGCCCTCATTGGCCTGTCCCAGTCTTTTTCTGGCTGATAGTCAGTCCAAAGTCTTTGTGAGTATTCGCTGCAAGTGTCTGGAATTGTCGCTGGTAGTTGGTCATAAACCACTGCATCGTCCATGTACAGCATGAGATTTTCTTGGTCTTTGGTTTTTTCCCTGAGACAGGAAGGTTGAAAAGACTGCTACTGATCTGGTGTGGAGGAAGACTCCCTCTGCAGCTCTAAAGGCATGTTATTCTCATTACCCTGACATATAAATGGTAACCATTTTTATCATTCATTTTCATAAAAAGATAGATAAGCTGTGAACACATGGGTTCATCTATTTTGCATCTAAATGGCCAGTGGAATTAAACATAAAACCAGTGTCATGTCCGTCCTGGTTCTTAATAAAATGAATCATGTCACTCATTCATTCATTCAGTTTCTTGGCCAGAGAAGCACAGCAGGTCTATAATGTTATCAGACCATAAAGTGTTGGATATTACATTTTGAAATATTAAAAAAGATCTTTTTTTTCATGATTTTATTACAGGCCATATTCATGTTTATGAATTTTTATCAAACTGTAACTTTGATCTGGCTATGTGTGGTTGAGCCAGTTTGGTGGATCCTGAAACAATGAACCAGTACAGTTTTGTAGTGGCCATTGGTCTGAAGCAGTCATTTGACCGTCCACATCCAAACATCTGCTCTGCCCCGAATACTGAGCGGAGCTTTAGCATCTGACTGTCATTCTCACGCCCACTCACTTTTCATTTTTACCTCAGCCCTGACGCTCTCCCTCCCAGGTTTCAATATGCCATCCTTCATCCTTCATTCCTCAGAAGGTTCCATTTACCTTCTCTATATATTTCACAGACACATTTTTCAGCTCGTTTTTGCCCTTTTTTTCAGCGCCCCCCTTTCCTCCATCCCTTTGCTGTCCCTCTCCCTCTGAAGCAATCATCCTTCTTCCTTTCCCACTTTATTTACATGACACCAAGGTTCTCTCAGAGGCAGGTGCGAAAGGCAAAAGGCAGCCTTTTACAAAGCGGTTCAGCTTTAATATCTTCCCCTTGCTTTTCGTCACAACCCAAGAGCTTCATAGCAGAACTAACAGTCCTCTGGTAACCGCATTGTCCTTCTGTAAATATCATGGGCCCAGTCTCATCTTTATTTTATTACCACCTCTATCACTAAAGATCCTGAGTGTGGACCAATAACGTTTAGGCTTGAGGGCCACTTGACACCAGTCTCATATCATCCACCCCCTGCCCTTCACAAAACGCTGCATAGAAAACACAAAGGACTTCTACAACCAAAGCAAGACTTTACATGAAATCAGACATGGTATTCTGTGAGATGCTTTGTTGTGTTTTCGTTTGTGTAAACCGATTGTGTTTGTGGAAAGTCGTCTTGTTTTGTGAAAGTGCTGTGAAAGTTTATTTTGGTTTGTGAAATTCTGTGTTTTATGAAATATTGCTTATGAAAAGTTTTACTTTGGGAATTATCATTGAGTTGTGTTTAATGCTGTGTTCTGTGAAATGTATTTTTTTGTGTGGAGGATTGTTGTGTTTTAGAAATGTTAAACTCCATCTTCTTATATATAAGTACGGGGCGCTGGTTGCATGGCGTTTGGTGCGCGAGCCCCATGTGCGGAGGCCGTTGACCTCCAGGCGGCGGGCGGCAAGGGTTTGAGTCCCACCTGTGGCTCCTTTCCCGCATGTCTTTCCCCACTCTCTCTCTCCCTGTTTTCCAACTATTATATGAGTGAGTGCTGTCAGATGGGGCCCCCTTTGGAGGGTTTCTTACTGTCATTGAAAATTTTGAGCCACATGCTGTGGTTTAAACTTTTTCAGCCCTCAGGGGTCCCCTACTGGCCTGGGGCTCCAAGCAGTTGCCTGCGTCAGCAGTTGGACAAGCAGTGTCTCAGCTTAGGAAAGTAGCTGCCACCATTAAACACACTGTCGAGCTGCAGCACGGGCTTATTCATTTTCCATCTCTTCAAGATGACCCATGTTTACATCACCTGACAACCACAGAAATACAGAGATATTAAGATACACTGCTAGTTTTAGGCCCTTGTGACCCTTAGGCTATACTGTACAACACACAACACACTATTTCATCTGCTAATAATGGCAAAGTCTTAGCCAGCATTTTACTTTGTGAAGTATATATATATATTTAGTGGAGAGTCCTTCCCCTACACTGCTGCAGGATGAAAGTCCACACAAGTACAAACAGCTCCATTTTTTTTTTGATGTGGCTGGTGCAATTATGCTGCTGTTTGAGTAGTGAAGGGCAAGAAATTCTTCATCAAAGCATACGTGAGAGCTAATTAGCCAACATTAGCTAGTAAAGGTTACCTAACGATAGTGTCAGGATCACTACAAGCTGTCACCGTCAGTCACTGTTCCAGGGCAGACATGAAAGTAAATTTCTCAGATTAAATTCTGTAGAAGTACAATCCAGGTTTGTGTTTTTGTTGGTCAGTGAATCCAAATTAAACAAATACTTTCTTTCCTTTAAAAAGAGAAAAAAGAAAAGCTGGTTAAAACACGTAGGTGGAAACTGAGACAGATAACTTCTTAGTAGCGTGCAGCAGTAGGAAGTTGTCTCTTTTGCCCACCAGGTGGGCGGTTCCATAAGTCTGTGATGTCACATGAAAGCTATGAATTTTCTTCTTTAAAACCCAATATCAGTCAGGCTGTACATGCGATATCTACTTAAGTACAAAATAGAAAGATCATTAAAGAAATCAGTGAGAGCCACAGAGAGAGTGTAGTCTCATATCGGGCTGTATGTGAAACATAATGAATGAACTTGCCACAAAGATATCAAACTCCTACAACTCAGAAAAGAAAAACACCAAGAAGGGCAAGAGGAGTTATTGAGAAATAAAAACCTATTTGATATAGTGTGTGCAGTAAAAAAGTTGAAGGGATTTATGAGGAGTCTTTGGCGACTAGACTCCAGCGTGACATCGTCATTTTTTACGGCGAGAGTTATGCCGTGTGCAGCGCAGGAGTCTCGACACTGGCGGGGGTGAAAGAGCAAAGCAAAGGCGTCGCTGAGAATCTGGATGGAAGGCAGGAAGGCAAATATTAATCTTATTATTCCGTGGAAATATGACAGCAAGGAGATGATAACCTCGCAGAGGTCATGGTGAAAACTGATTGAACAAGAGATGCCTCAGTCAGCTGATTGGAAGTGAAAGAGGAGGAATTCTAAACATGAAGTAAGCAGCATCCACCATCCTTCATGATATCAAAAAGCAAAGTCAAGTTAAAACCAGGACGGAATGATGCAGGATTTATACTTCTCTTTTTAGAAGTAGGTCTAAATATTCAGACGTACATTTGTAAGTAATTCATCAATAACTGACTGATGCTTCTTAAGAAGCTGAAGATGATGTTTTGTCCATCACAGATCCGGAGCTGCATAATCTCAGGGAGGAAAATAAAGAAGAAATGTATTTGGAATGAAGCGAAGAATCCCCATCAGACTCCACATCAGCTGTTCTAAATATTCTTTCAAGAGCAGCCTCACACACACAACTACATAACAAAAAAACGACTTTCCAACATACTGTACGTTACGTTTGCATGTGTGCAGTCTGGAAAAGTGTCTCTCAAGCTCCTTTTGTGTACTCCTTCATTATAATCAAGCAGCACAGTTCCTCCCCACTGTGTCTGCTTTATAGTGTACGTCAAGTTGTCAGCTGTTTATTAATGGATTCCCACTGGAGCAGCACATGCAACTCACTGATTGCTGCGGCACGGCAACCTACTTACTGTGCGGCCGGTTAATGAAAGCCTTCAAACTGCTCTTACTCCTTCTCACTGTATGTGCACAGGCAATTCTGCGCGTTATGCTGTGATTGTGAAAGATAAGAGGAAGAAATGACGAGCATTCGTGGCGAAATGAAGAGGCTGCGGGGAATTAATTTCAAGCAATAATCCTCAAATTAAAAGTCATGAGAAGTTAGTGTTTACAGCTTTAATCTAAGGTGAAATATTTGTTTTAACTCTAAGACAGTCTCTAATTACACACTCTAATTTAGCAGCGCTGGAGCACGGCTGCATATTGTACAAGGCATCATGTTCATATTCATTAGGCAGAGCGACAGCACAGTGATGATTATTATTCCCATCATTGCACACGCACCTTTGTGCAGCTACTGTAATTCATGCATTTATTTATTCACTCTGGATTTTATGAGGATGTTGCTCGTTAACACAACAGGCATCATCATGTGTTACTTTCGTTGGATTACTCTTTAATACGAAGATTAAACAGCAATATGATTTATACATTTACTGCAGAGTCTGCATGGTTTCATTCATAATGAGGAAGAATTTTGGAGTGTTTTAGGGAAGAAAATGCTCTGGCGCGCTCCCTGTGTAGCAGTCTTCCATCATTTGGGGCTTGAGCTCCAGCAAAATGACCTGGCGACAAGGCTGCCTCTCCTTGGTGACATGACTAATTGTATCAGCTGTAAAATCAGACAGTCTTGGTTTATAGGGAAGTCAATGACTGCATGCTTCAATGCGGTGATGTAAAAGTTCACAGAAAGGTTCAGTTATCCTCCCACTGCAGCACAGACATATTTACAAATGTGGGAAATAACCAGACCCCCAGAGCAGCCAAGAAAAAGAGAAGGAAAAAAAGAATCGGAGAAAAGACAAAGTTGTGTCAAGATAATTCTCATGTGCAGTGACGAGAAATTGGCAGATTAAAAAAGAATAAAAGAGAGAGGGAGGAAGAAATCCTTTGCATTTTAATGACAAGTTTGAATTGAACGTAAATAAAGAATATGAATGAAGCGAGACAAAAAAAAAAAACATTGGCTGTCAGGGTTTTGATGGAATTCTTCACCATGCTGGAGTGTGTATTTGTGTGTGCTGTAAGTGACGAGTGGACTGACACACAGACTCACCTCAGTCAAGTGTGAGGAGAATGTGCGATGACTTCAGCACACCTGAGCGGTCAGCTTCAGAGGAAGGAGAGGAGGGCGAGCTGCACTTTCAAGAATTCATGAGATCCTAAAAGAAACGTCTCATGAGCAGAGACTTTTTCACAGAGTCAGCCGGACAGAGATATTTTACAACTAATGAAGGGTAATGGCCAAAGTGATGGACCAACACTCCTCACAGTGACCTTTCAGGTGTGCAGAAGCTTGTTTGTGAGGATGTGTGTGTGAGTGTTTGGGGAACAGCTTGCTAAAAGCCGATAGAGCAAAGCTTCTTGAAGGACGGATGACCTCATACATCATGCTGGCATTCCTCTGCACTGTCGTGAAATGAGGGATTTTCTATCCCACTCCCTTTTCTCCTCACACTCCGATACACACACACACATCTTTACCTTTATACTTGTGAGGATCCCCATTGACATTTCCAAGCCGCAAACACTAATAAAACCCCTCACACCTCTAAACAAGACTCACTGTACTTCTTGCTGCAGCAAATTGACTTTGGTGCCTTCATTTATGCACACATAAGCTTGATTGCTCAGCTCCTCTCTGGAGGAGGGTCTTACAAGTCGAGCAGGTTTGATCAAAGCATTTTGCTTTTTGGACCAATCATCCGAGAGAAATCATGAAGAACTACCCAGAGACACAGTTTCAAGAACACATGCATAATCTGGACGGCATCTGACTTGACATTTCTTGCTATATTTATTCAGCACCCTTTCTAAACTGGAGCATCTTGTCAGACAATAATCGAGTGACACAAGAGATCAAAAGGCGGCATCGGACACATAACGGGAGCATGGGATTAGCTCTGCTACGAGCTTTCTGGTATCATCGAAAACAGAATGTATATGAAACTACTTTACTGTCCTCACGGAGATACCAGACAATTAAACATTCAATACAGCATACTTGAAAAAAGGTCGATAGAAACGTATCAAATCAGTTCAATCACGTTGTCAACAAATAAATTAAGTACACATTTACAGCAGTAAACATCGTAAAGCAAGTCCACTGGTAATAAGGTACAAATGAATCACGGTGGTAGAAGATTGGCGATTCTGGAGTAAACTATGAGTAGTACACGGCGTAGGCCCTCTGCCAGCAGGCCATCGGCACTTCCATGTGCTTTCGCAAAACTGCGACAAGCTGCTCCTTTTCAAAGATACCACCATGTGCTGTGGCATAACTCTGACACGCTGCTGCTACCGAACCGGCACTTTCATGTGCCGTGGTATGGGTCAGGTGCCGCTTTCCGATCTTGACGCTACTGCAACAATCTCGGAGCAACCTTGGTCCCATCAGCTATGGTCAGATGACAATGTCGCCTCTGGGAACGAAGGCCCACTTTTCTGGTGTAGCTGGCAGTTAGCGGCCAAGACTTCCTTTACCCTGTGTTGCCATCATTTACACTTTAACTAGCTTGTTAGTGTTAGCTGCACTTGCATACAGATGTCTGTTTAATACACATTAATAAGGCCTAACCCTTTGTAAGGTGACTGTCATTGTGTCCCAGGATTGCAGTATGGTGGATTTAGTTCTTCTCCATGAAGGCTGCTTTCCAGCATGCAGTAATGAAACTCTAGTACATGATTATACTCGGACTACAACAGAAACAAAAACACTTAGGGTACCAAATTGGTTTGGTGCCTAATACAGGTGCTGCATGAAAATGAATCTGTAATTAGAGATGAATCAGAAGATGGAATAAGGGAAGAGTGATTACTAGAAAGGGAGAGTGAATATTAGTCCTATATTTGCCATGTGACCAGACACAAGACTCTACAGACTGAGAAGATTTCTTAGGTTCTTCAGATTTGTCAGCACTTATTGTTCTGCTTTCTCATGCTCTATGTTATTTACTAATCTAAAAGCAATAGTGTTTCAATAAATGATTTTTTTTTTTTTTTTTTCAGTCAACTGTTGAAGTCATGAGCTAACCCCTCCTAATATGTAACACCAGATGAGATTTACTAATGGGACATTTTTGGTTGTCTTTGTCTGTTACTGAGCAGGACAAAAATCTTTGGATTACATCTAGCAACATACCTTCTTACATGGGGGGGACCAGCTTAAATGTCCGTACTCTGTAATCAGATCCTCACTCTCAGTTTCTTCACACGCACAAACATGCGTTCACACAGAAACACACATCGCAAATCTTGTACTGCTGTGAGTTCCTGCATGTTTCTATGACACTGTCAACCTCTAACTACCAATCAGCACTCAGACAATACACAGGGCCATGCTATATAGGCTGGTGGACACACACACACACGCACGCACGCACGCACGCACGCACGCACGCACGCACGCACGCACGCACGCACGCACGCACGCACGCACGCACGCACGCACGCACGCACGCACGCACGCACGCACGCACGCACGCACGCACGCACGCACGCACGCACACACACACACACACACACACACACACACACACACACACACACACACACACACACACACACACACACACACACACACACACACACACACACACACACACACACACACACACACACACACACACACACACACACACACACACACACACACACACACACACACTGTCATTGTGTTATATTAGCATGCAGAACAGTTATCTGTCAGTAATCTGGAGATGTAGCGGGAAGCTCAGCAGTCCCTCATCTGAGCAAAAACTTGCTGATTAGCGGCGAAATTATCCTATTAACAGAAATGATTTCACAAGCTTCAGCATACAAATGAGTCACTTACAAAAGTTTGATCTGATACAAGTGTGAGACTTATTAAATAATTTAATTGTGAGATTAGAGCGGGCTAATTTGACAAACCAGCACTAATCAGAAATGACAATAGGACAGCCTCGGGGCCTTGGTGGGGATTGCGCTATCCTGTTATTTAGATGTTTTTAATAAGACAGACTGGAGGCTGTAAGCAAGGAAAACAGACAAACCAAACAGCTGAAACTCATGTGTTTTTGTGTTGTGTTTGGTTGACAACATCAGGTCAAAACTAAGCTAACCGAGATGATCAGAATTAAGGCACAATCGCTGCCTGGTGAAGCGGACACGTATGCTCAAAACAACGTGAGGACCAGGGATGATAACGCTGAAAGTAGTGGACTGTGATTAATCAGTGACAGCTAACCACTAATTACAATCCTCAATCAATTACCTCAACACTCATTATCTAGTCAACACACCACCTGGAGAGCACTAATGTGCTCTACTTGCTGTGGGCAGAATCAGCATGTCTACTTGTTTTTTGAGGCCCTGACACTAAATGGAAAGTGTGAGAGCTGGAAGAAAATCTGTTTTTGTGTGTAAATCTTTAGAAAATATCAAGAGAATAATCCTCTCTATGTGTGAAAGCATTGTGTCGTTATAAAAGAAGCTGAATATGAAAACATGTGTGTGGTAAAGGGGGGGAAATCTCTGCTGTGGCCAGAAGCCTCCAGCCTTCACTTTACATTTGGAGCGAGACTAAAGATTAAAGCTCCTCTCCCAGCAGCTCTCTAACAGAGCACAACCCAATTACACCTCGCCGGACCTACATGGCGAACCAAGAGGGCAGAAAGATGGAGACGGAGAAAAGAGAATGAAGGAGACAAGAGGAATAAAAATGAGGGAGGTTGCAGGGAGGGATGACGGGGGAGGACAACTATGAGCAGGGAAAGGATGCTGAAGGAGAGGTTGAATACGGAGGGGTAACAGTGGGAAAGCAGAGTCAGAGGGATAAGAGCAATGCAAAGGAAGGCGTTAAGAACAGAGAGCGAGGGGGGAAATTGAATTGAGAATATCAGAGGTGAGAGCAAAGCAAAGTCAGACATCTCCCCAGGGGATCAAAGAATGTATTTAGTTCAAACGTTCCACCCAACTGTTTGAAACTTTAGTAACCTTAAAAAAAACACGCATTATGTTACATGATGTCAAGAAGCAGACAGTTTTACTGTGATGTCTCACAAACTGTGATACTTTGAATCCAAGTATGTACAAGACAAGACAGGCCAAAGAAGTTGTTTGAGTCCAGTATTGAGCCTGGCAAGAGATGTGGTAAATGTTTCAACAGATCTCAAATGATTCAATGACTCTCCCTGCAGAGCTAGCATAGATAGATGTATTTGTTTTACACTAAAGTCTAAACTATTGCAGGGATGGCCGTACTATTTGGTGGAGTCGTTAACTTTCTCCTCAGGGTGAGTGTATTAATGATAGCTCTAATGATTATAATTAATAAACCAATTGGTGCCATCATCAGGTCAAACATCCTATTAGGTATTCATTTACAACTCTGAACTTGCAAGAACTGTAAACAAAGTTATTCAACATGAGAAACATCATCACCAACGTTGTCAATTTAGGCCTGTTAGTATCACTGCATTCACATTTAGCTTTAGGTATGATTCTGAATAAGAACATCCCCAGACAATGCTATTAGATATATTCTTGTTCTTTTTTTTGGGAGACATTGTGCATTTCAGTCACAGCCAATCACAACCAAAATGTTACACTTAGCTTTTTACAGGATCGTTTTGTTCCCTTATTGAGTAGTTTTGTCATTCACACACATATCTGGTGTTTCTCACAACAATGTAGCCAAGGGACATCATTTACTTTTCCTTGAATGGCCACACTCTGTAACTTCTTGTGGAGGATACAAGCATCAAGCAGACAAAAGAAAAACAAGTTCACCATGTTCTCTTTAGTTGTCAAAAAGTGTTCTTGAAAGTGAAGAAGATCACTAATTGAACAAAGCAGGTTGAGAGAAAGTGTTAAAACTGATTGAATTATGTGCATAAAAACGTGTGTTACAAATGAACACAGTGTGGATATGGTGGATATTTGTTGCCACCACTTTGAGGCTGGAGAAGTCATGCTGCCTACGCCAGTGTTTCATAATGGCAGATTTGCTGGTATAATCTTAGAGCATGTTGCAGGCAGAAGACAAATCTGACATAGATATCCAGCCTAATGGAGTGTAATGTGCGGTCTCTCCTACAACACAAACACACAGAAATCTGTGAATTGTCTACAAAAGATGACAGAAAAGTCCTCCACACTCCTTTCTGAGAGATTTCCAAAATGTTCGGTGTAATTATACAGTCGCTGTTTGTGCCTAGTAAAGAATTTGATGCAACAAATTCTGACAGGCATGAAAGGAGAAGTGGAGAAGAGATGAAATAGCGGAGAGATTAAAAGTGTATGTCTGCTGTCTCTCTCAGCTTTACTTCCTTCTGGTAACAGACACTCTTTACACAGACGGAGCCGAGTTTATAAGGTCTGCTGTGGTTGACTGATGATGTGGGTTTTTGGAAGCCAATACCGATTCATCCCAAAAGTTGCAAGCTTGCTTCCTTTTGAAATTTTGCTCTTGGCAGGATGGAACATCATCTGGATGAATATAACAACCCCAGTACATCGAAGCTGTTTTTTTTATCCTTCAGTCCAAATGCTTAATTCTGTACTCAGGTTAGTTTCTCTGTGATTTTGGAATTAGATTTTATGCAAAACAGTCTGACAAAACTGTGCATCAAGTTTGCATCACATCATAGTGTACAATACTTCTTCACAACGACATTAGCAGCATTTCTGTCATTATTCTAACGCTGTCAACTCGGTTCCAATGATGAAAACCTATTACAAAAATGTTTAACTGATTGTAAATATACCTGGACTCTATAGCCTGTTTGATCTATATACCAAAGAATTGTACAAGTTGAAACTCTGGCTTGATGGTGGTATGAATGCTTTATCAATGTCAACCACGTGTTTAGAGTAATCATCAATGTCAGTGGGGTTCATCCTCAATGTCTACTCTATTCTTGGCTAACCCATCAGGTACCTGCTGAAATATTCCCAAGAAACCAAGTGAAAACTTTGAGCTGCTGGTGGACCTACAAAAAGTCAGGGATCGACTAAGCATTTAAGATTCATCCTCTTGGAACTTTTAAGCATTTGTAGGAAATCTTATGTAAATCTCAAAGATTGCTGAAATGATGCAGTCTGGACCAAATAGATGAGCCACTTAACGATGAGTCACGGCTGGTTATAATTTGGGCTTTTAAGTATCCTGATCCTAAAAATGTGGATGTAAACTTCATATCCTGATATCAAAACCAGGATACTGTGACGTGTGAACACCAGAACCAGGTGTCTGCCCATTCTTTATTTTGACAACACGGCTGAGGAGCAGATCTGTTTTATAACTGCCCTTTTTTAAGATAAAATCTCAGGCTCAACAAATGTACTGGCCTCCTGTCAGAGAAACTGCATTGTCCGAAGTCTTACCAAGTTTCTTTTTACAAACTGGACTCAGTTTAAAACCTTAAAAAGCAACCAATGCAGTATGGATCATTTGGAAGAAGTAGCAATGCTGTTTAAACTGTTAGTTGTGTAGTACACTGCAACTGTATAAGGCTGAACTTGAATGAAGATCTCTTTCCCTCCCTTGTCCCAGTGGCAGGCGAGGTAAAAGGGATAAATAAATAAGGCATGGCTGTATAGGTCGCTGAGCCGTGACCTTTCGGCCCATTTGCTTTAGGAGAGCAGGAGTGCAGCCTCAGCTAGCTGCTCCCAACAAACTCCGGAGGGTGAATTTTAATCAGCGCTGTGCCGATGGCCGAGGCAGTGCATCATGCTTAACGAGGCTAAGAGAGGGGCTTTCATTTACCCATGTGCAGGTAACAAATGGACCACAGTGCTCATAAGACAACCCTGCTTTCCCCTTTCCTCTGATGTCCTTCAGCATCTCTCTCTCTCTCTCTCTCTCTCTCTCTCTCTCTCTCTCTCTCTGCTTGTCCAGACCTCAACCTGCCTTACAGAGAATCTCATTTATAAGGTTTATACTCTGTTGGTTCTTTTCTCTCTGATTCACTTGTGCTCTGTTGGTTTACCTCTTCAGACAACATTTTTCTTTCCTTTTTTTCTCTATGTGTAGAGCAATTTCAGCTTCTTCCACTGCAAACACTTAGCTGGAAAAAAGCTCTATCAATGGTTCATATTTCTGTTCAACATTGGCTTTCCATTTTATGTAGTACACCTTTACAATCAAAGCAGTCTTATACAACTCCTTTCAAAAATATACAATAGTTGGAGGTATTGGTGTTCGATTGGATTACATTATTCTGAAAGAGGTCACTATAGTCTGTTTATACCCCTGTTCTTCTTTACAGGTCATATACAGTCCAAAGACTTGAAGGTTAGGGGCACATTTAGCAGCGGTGCGCTAACTCTAGGTGTTAATGTCGTGATACTCTGAAAAACAAGCATTTTATCCCCTCACTTGAATTGACTTTCCATGACATCAGTCTCTGGAATTCTACTTTGGTTATAGGTAAGCTACTTTGGTCCAGGCTGACATATCGCAAAGAGTATTGAATGGAAATATTTAGTGTTGATTCAGTGATACATGTCGAAAGCTTTTCGGATGGATTGTCTTGAAATCTGGAATCCTTAGTGCCCTACATTTTGTTAACGACAAATGTCTGCCAAAATAGACACTTCAATCAGCTCTTAGCTTTCCTTTGTGTTTAGTTTTAATTTGTTAATGTTAGCATGCTAACATGTTAAGCTAAGATGGTAAATAAGGAGTTCAACATGAGCATGTTGACACTGTCACTGTGCTGATGCTAGCTTGCTGACGTTAGCATTAATCTAAAAGCACCAAAGTGCTTAATTACAGCCTAACAGAGCTGCTAGCATGGCTGTAGGCTCTCAGTCATGTTTGTTTTCATTGTGTTGTTTGGTCTTTTACTTGTATTTTTTGCATGATTGCTTTTTTCTGTTCATTTGACTACTGTCTGTGAGCTGAACTGTGCCTTGGGGGCCATTTATTTTTCATTTATCTCTACTTCTATAATATATCTTCAGCCCTGTTTGGACAGAATTCATACTCCAGAGGGAGATGGGTAGTAAAATATTTCCCCAGCTACTTAGCCACTGAGCTAACAATTCCTGCTGGAATATAAGCCATAGCTAATATACTGTTAGGGATTTTTTTGAAGAGCATATTTAGGATGAAAATCCTTTGTGATTTTATTCACATTAACACCGACTGTGTCTATTTGAACTACAGTAGTTCAAAAGACTACTTTAATATGACTTTTCTACACGTCACTTATTGGCCTGAGCCCATTTAACACCACACAACCTCCCTTCCTTATTTTCTCTCCTCCCTGGCTACTGAATGTCTCTCTCCCTCTCTTTCGTGATGAGTCCATCACTCCTCAGCTCCACAGGTCTCATTACAGCCAGGCCAGTGGGGAACATTCTAATAAACAGATGAACATGACACTCTTACAGACTGTGCATACACACACACAGAGACAGACACGCACACACAACCTTGAGAAAGATTACACCAGGGACGAACACGAAATAAAAACCTTTCACTTGATTATTTCAGGCAAAATAAATCACAGCCCTCAAACAACCTCAGAGGAAGAAAAATAGTGATACAATAACATCCGCTGTGAGAGCGTGAGCAAACACGCAGCTTAAGATAACGGCACTTCTTGTTACGAGGAAAACAAATGGACACACAGACACACGTGCACATTCAAACACACACTTAAGTAATGAACACATACACCCATGCACCTCTGTTGCACTGTGCACAATAAGTCTTGCTTCATTAAAGCCAAATCTCATCCACTATCAGTTTACAACCACAGAAGTCGTTTGAACCGCCGGGGAAATACAATTCCATTCCGTTTCGGGGTTATCTTAATATATGAGCTTGTCTCCGCCACATTGGTCTGCAGTTATGAGCCGCACAAACACCCACAGCACCGCAATATTGCACCGACACAGTCACAGGACGGATTGGTGCACACAAAGCAATTAGCAGCTCATATATATGTGCGTAATTGTGTCCTTGTGTGCGAATGATTTAACTCCCACGTCTGGTTCTCTAATTTCTTCATCCCGTGTTATTAGCAAACAGTTCATTGCGAACTGCATTGTATATTTGTTTGTGCATGTCTTCGTATCCCTTTACCAAACAGAGCATTCTCATAAAATTGCACCCAGAACATTCAGGTACAGTAACTTGGTAACCGTCATCGCCACTGCTGCTGCTGCTGCTGCTGCTGTGTTGTCGGAGTAAATTGTTTTGTGAGATTTAACTCACTCGGACACAGAAAAGAAGGAGAAACAAGAGAAATGGAACACAAACAAGACAAATCTCTCAACGCCGTCGATGTCTGAGGTGCTATGGCCATCCATCCTCCATTGCTCCTTCATTCACTATCTGTCTGGCCCTATCCCACCTGTATGACACCCGATCACTCTTCATCCCTCTATCCATCCATTATCCCCGTCACTTCACCCTTCCATTTCTCTGCCCAAAGGCCTCAGATCCCCTCGCCTGTCACTGATGATACCATCGGAGTGGATTACTTGGAAAATCATGAGGGATGTACTCTCGGAAGTTTCCTCACAAAGGTTATAATGTGCTGTCGTTAATGTGGCATTAGTCAGTGCTGATCCGGTGGCTTTACATTTTGGATAGCATTCGTTCTTGAATACTAGTCTTTAAGTGTGTTTATCATAGTCAAATCAGTTTTAATGCTTTATAGTTGATGGCTTTAAAAAAAAAAAAGATGAATAAATCAATGTGCTTCTCCCAACAAATAAATCTATCGAGTTTGTTTTTGTTTATATCTACTACTGTGTGTCTAAATGTGTTCAAGCCGGGACGTTTATCAAGCACATCAAATGTAGTTAGGATATACTAATGTGCAGAAGGATTATGATACCTCAAATTTTCATGGGGAGACATCATGGCCACTTTTATGTTTGCTCCACCACCAAGGCCACACCCTGATAATAGCTGCAGTGTTTGTGAGGTAGTCTTACCTTCCTCTAGGGAATTATTCAAGGACATAAGAGAGTTGTTCATGTTTATATGAAATTATTGACATATTTACATTTAAATAAATGCTTCAGTTGTGTAAACCAAAACTAGTTGAAGTTTAGATTTCAATAGCCTGAACTACAAATTCCAGAAAAAACAGACCCTCCTACCAAACACTCTGCCTCCTGTCCTCTCCGGCCCTCCCTCCTCCTCCTCCTCCTCTTTTTTTACTGCAAACCAGCAGACATCCATCTACATGGAGATGAAGGCTAACACAGACGGAGGGCTTGCACAGTCTTTCAGAGCGCTGACCTGCCAGGCCTTGCTCTCCACTTGCTCATAAATGGAGGAGTGAATGATGGGAAGGCACAAGAGGAAGAGCGAGGAGGAGGAAGGTGGTGACAGACTCATACAGCATGCATAACAAGCGAGTACGCCTCTCCACATGTATCGCTCCATCTATCTCCACCCTGACTGTCTCATCTAAGGCCAATGGAGACACACACATCTTTACAAAGACAGAAGGTCGGCTGCAAGCTGCTACACAAGCTGACTATCAAAGTAAGAAAAAAAAATCACACCCTGATGAATGAAATTCCGGCTCATATGAGGAAGGTCATACGGGCCGAAGTTAACAAAGCAGCATCCTGAAAAAACATTGATAAAAGCCCATTATGCTGACATAGAGCACCGTATGTCTGCCATGTTCACACGCACATACACACACATGGATTCACGCACGCATTCAAACACATGCGCAAACACACGCACACGCACCTTGACCTTCCTAAACCAAGAAGTAGTGGCTGGACATCTCATTTGATTTTTTTTTGGCATAATGAAGTGTAAGCTCCTAAACTCTAAGAATGTTTCCAATGAGAGATTTTAGGAAATTGTAAATAAGCACTTTATTATTCTCAATTGTACAAACAAACGCAATCCAAATCAAGCTCATCATGTTACGTTTTTTATTAGTGTCACGGTTAAAAAGGTGTAAAGTTCATCTGTTTTTCCAAGTCATGTTTAAAGCTAACGTGTCACTCCATTAGATCATATAATTGAGTTGGATTAACTTATTAAAAATGAGAAATGCTGAACTTTCGTATTGTTCTACGTTGTATATTTTATTTTGTAATATAATTGACCATATTTGTGTTATTGATTCAGAGGGAATGTATCAGCTTTTTAAAGTCATTTTAACTATACTTTTGTCATATTTCAAAACGCATCAGTGCACTATGTGTGTGATTCAGATGGCTGTCATTGAGCCAAGCACCATAACGGGGCAATCATTCATAATTTAGGGAGCACTAAAGAACACATCTTTATTGTCCAACAAGATGGATAATTGCCTTTGGTCCATCTGGTAGCTCAGTGAAACACACGCGCACACACAGACACAGACAAACAACACACACAGTGTGGATAAGATACTTAAGTGAACTAATCAGTAGTAATTTGAGGCATTCAAAGATGATTAGTGAATACTGATACAACTATAAAATATATTCTTACCCATGTTTTTTTTAATTAAATTCCATATTCATCTTTAAAGCAAGAAACAACAGGTTACCTTTATTTGATGTTGTTGAATTCATAACCCCTGACAGTGTAGCTCTACTTCTTAACATCTTACTGATAAAGTGTAATAAACGGTATGTGCTGATTAAAACCAGTTTCACCAAAACTGTTTTTCTGTAGTTAATGGTATTTGTTTTTCCAGGGCAACATCTGGACACACCTGGTTCTGGTCTTGTAAGAATCTTTGTTGAAGATTCGGTCCGATCTCTTTCTCTCTCCTCAAACGTCCCCTCACTACTGTTCATTCTGTAATACAGTAATAAAAAGGACCCCGGAAACATACGTCTACAAAATTGTTCTGTCAACTGAATTGACAAGCACACCCCTTTCACCATATCTTCAAAATGTGTTGCCACTCAGCAAATAAATGATGTAACTTGTTCATCACTCCTACTAACATGTGGTCCGCCATGACGCCACAGTAAACTGTGTGTATCACAAATAATGGCCTCCCCTCTGTTTGATGAATGCCGGGAGATTGCTGGTTTATCCCTAAAGATGGTCGCCAGGGCTAACTGTTTGACGTGGAGCAATCTGCAGGGCTCAGGCATGAGCTTCCTTAAAGCCTGCTGGGCCTCGACTTTAGTCAACACAGAGAAATCCCTGTTAAAATACTGTCCAAGAGAAAAAAAAGGTCTGACTCCCTCTGCAGTGATTACAACCTGTGCTCTCTCTCTCGGTGAGGCCAGGGAGAGCGAGTCAAACAGTTCTGAGACAACGAGTGAGAAAGAGTCTACATACCACTAAGCTGGATACGAGCTCCTGTGATCAGATGAGGTGAGTGCCACGAACACCAGGGATTAAGCTGGAAGTAAAATGTGTTACTCACACACTCACTGATCTGGCAGCAGAAACGAAGAAGCTGTTTATTGATGAGTCAGTAGCTGGTAGATGTGGCCAAAATACATTTTCAGATGTAAATTAGGAAAAGTCTCAGACAGGACGGACAAAATAATTAAAAGAAATGTTTCATTTTATACCATCAAATGCCAAAACATCCTTCTAAGGGAAGGTTGATGTGGTGTAAAACAGGTTATTCTTTAATAATCAAAATGTTTTAAACCTGGGCAGACACTTTGCATTTTTTTTAAAATCTTATAGTCATGTTATATAGCGCAGTGCAATTTTTCATTTCAAAGAAACATGTAAGATATAGCTGCTCACACTGACTCTAAGAATGAAAAACCTTTTTTTTCCATCGCCTTTGTTAATATAAAATGTTGAAAAAAGAGAAAAAGCCAACAATACTTTGTGCAACAGTTCTGCTGGGAAGTAGGAAGAGAGAAAAGAAAAAACATGGCGCTGCAGATGTCACAGATAATATGGTGTCTCAGCCAGCCAAAATTTCTGATATCAACTGATCATCTGACAGCCAGACCGTTGATCGCTCAGCCAATTAATCTGGCACAATGTTTTTTTGTTCCCTTAAACTCTGCATGGAAAATTACTTCTGCCCAATTCTTAAATGAGTCGAGCTTGAACAAGGATCAAATATGGCTTAGTCTGTGGCAGAGGTTAAATAGAGAACATAACAGACACTTTGATTTATCTTCAGAAACAGGGATTTTTTTTTGTCCTTTACGAAAACAATGCTTTGTACAAACACTACATGTCCAACAAAAGGAACAGAAGTCTTTCACTTTCTGGTTAGTCTTCACCTGTCTTTTACAAGCACAGTTTGGGCTCAAGACACTGATGGTACAATAACCCCACACAATCTATTCATAGGGACTCAGCGTTGACTTTCCCTTTGCAGAAAGAAGATCACTTTTAATATGACCACCTTGCAGGTTGCTCTCCAATATCACGGACAAAAGGGATATGGAATACATGAGATTTGAGAGCTTGCAATCCATTATTATCCAGCTTTAGATCTTACAGAATTCACTCCATTCTTACCTGCAGAGATTTAAAGCAGCTCCCTCATCTGTGGCCATATACAGCCAGGTTTTAAGTCTGTGGATTCTGCAGGAGAGAAAGTAGGATTGAGGGCTGAGTAACAGAGAGGCTGCTGGTACAGGAGAGCAGATTCAGGACAGGAGGAGGGGGGGCACAGACCAGGAGGAGGCACTGAGCTGAAGCCGGGGATTGATAAGCCTCTAACTGAGAGAAAGTAGGTGAAGATACAGAGTACATGACAGTGGGGAAAATTTAAGCTAAATAAATCGGAGGAAAATTCTCGCAGGAGACTGAGATTATATGACTCTGTCTGTGAGACTGCGGCTAAAATATCGAACCCTAAAAGGTCATTGTAAAAGAAATAACATCACAAAAAGCAAAGGCAAACAGCAAGGCTTGTTAATATGGAAACATGTGAAGAGAGATTGTGTTGAGTCATAGTTTTGTCATATGGTATGATATCAAATCACATTCGTCAGAGCACCAAATCTGAAGCTGCTCGGCCATGTGAACCTTTGTAGCCAATGCCCACTTCCAACCTGTCGTCACACATCACATATGGATGTGAACGATGAGCAATTCAGCTGAAAAATGATTCTCTCTTCCCACATCGAATTATTTTTAAATGGAGTCCAGAGGAGGTTAAGCTTCACAGTATTTCACACAATTTTAGAAAAAAATGTGAGAACAGTGAGAAAAATAAACAGAATTTATTCTGGGGCAGAAAGGTTGTTATGTCTTTCTATTGTTAATTATTTTATATCTTTTCAGTTTTATTTTGGAAACCCTTTGGGGGCTCTGTCTTCAGGTTTAGGTATCGCAGGCTAGAGCTATGATACTTCAAAAAACTGTTCTGCAATCTTTGTTTTAAAAGTACGGTTTGCAATAGTTCTACCACTTCTCATTTTTGTTGCGTGATTTGATTGCACAACAGAACCATCCCACTTTCACATGATTTGAATGTGTATTAAATAGAAATATATTGAAAAACAATTCAGTTTTAAGTGTTGATCAGGAGGAATTGACAACTAGACGTCTAGTTGGGCTCCAGAATATTTGAGATTCTTAAAGCTCCTGTGTGGAGTTTAGGAATGAATATTGATGCCTCTTAGAGATGTACAAAAGCAAGCCAGACCATCTGCAACAAGATTGACTATTTCTGTTCAGTTATTTTTAAGGTCCGACTCTGCTGCCGCAGGGTAGGTGTCAGTTGACGTGATTGACTGCATACTGCCTAGATTACAGTTTTTCTTTTAAAACATTTTCCAGGGCAAAGATTCTCTATAAATGATCAAACTGATTATGAAAGAAAGCAGGATGAGCTTTCTGGTGTAGAACATTTTCTTAAACATGTACAGGACAAGGTCAACAAGGACTTCTTTGTCCACAGGGTCGCTTTGACAAAGAAGTTCCTCATAGGAGCTTTTAGCTTTGACTGCTTTTTATAGAATAATAGTAACATTGCTCAAATGTTTTTCTTCTTTACTTTTTTCTATAGCGTTCAGAGTTCACTTATTATTTGTGATGTGATTAAGATCTGAAATTCTACCTACAAGCTAAGCATATATGTGCAGCTAATAAGAGTGATGTCAGTAGTCAACCGCATCATCAAAGCCAGCAGCGCACTATTTTGGACCTGTGGTTTAAACTACAGTGAAGCAGTTAACTGCAGAATTTACTTAATGGCTGGAAACTGACCGCAGGCAAGGAAACACTGAGGAAGACTTGGGCCTGCGGGACGCCCTCAGGTATGTTATAGCCTTACCATATTTTTATTCATACATGACGTGCATGAGACAGAGAAAGAAACAAGACTTGAACTCCTGAAAAGTGAATTATGCATTACCCGGGGAATGTTGGACGTCAAATGAGCCATTGTGTACATGCACTCCTGCGTACTAATTTGTACGTACTTTTCCTCATCTTTTCAAAAAAAGAAATAGAAATCACTTGGGTTAAGCTTCTTGCCTCTATTTCATGATCTCAGAACCCACAGGTGAAGCAGTGCAGCACTTATTTTAATAATCATACTTATGTCAAGATCATAAAGTACATCTCTTTTAACTCATTTGATTCCCAAATCATGACCCTGGTAAGAATGTCTTTACACTGTTAATATAGACTCATGTCCTTTTTGAAATGCCACATAATTGGAATTTTAAACAAGTGATTAAAACCAACTCATCATTGATTTTAAAAATTCATCGATATCGAATAGTTGTTCAACTCTTTTAGTTTGCCGAGATGAACTGTACTACATTTAATATGTTAACAGCTGCTGTGTTAAGGCAAAGAGTACAACGAGACTTTACACAAGTAATGTATTTACATGAGTCAGGTTTTCTGTTACTGGACTGGTTACATTTGATGCTACTTCTCCCACAGTCTCCAGATAGATGTGAAGATGGATGGATAGTTGGAGGTAGGTAGATAGAAACATAAATAGATACATACATGTTTGAAACTGCTTTGCTTTTTGATCCGAGTATCAAAAAACAAATGAAGTTGGTTAGTTGAGTCAAATGTTTTTCTTCTTTTCCTGACTTTCGATTCTCTGTGGTTTCGTGTATTGACAGCATTAACAGTGATGACGTTTGTAAAGCAGCAAACAAGTCTTGTATTTTGGTGTTGATGAGATTTACTCGTGGTAATCATCTTCCAAAGATGTGACTCTCCAGCAGCAGACCCTGTGGCAGTCCTCAGCCCTCAGGGTGCTGGGCTGCACTATCACGCACCCCTCTGTGTGGCCTTTAATGACATTTTTCACGTTTTATTGCATGGAAATTATCAACAGCATGTGTGTGTGTGTGTGTGTGAGTGTGTGTATGTCTTTTCACTTTCAAGTGTTTATATTTGTGATTGTATGCTGTCCACACAGCAGCTCCAGACCCCCCCAGTCGACCCCTGACCCCAACCCTCTGAGGAGGAAGTGACCCCCTGCTTCCAGTAATGGCCAGCGTGCTGAGGCTGAGGCAACCGGGCCAGCGAAAGGGCACAAGGAGAGCAACCACAGCAGGAGGGGAGCGGGAGGGAAGGAGCGAGGGAGGAAACACAGACAAAATAGATAAATAATAAAGAAATAAAACAGCGATGGGAGGTAGAGTAATTAATGTGTGCACAGAGGAGGACAGGGAGAGGAACATTGATATGAGGATAAAATTAAAAAGAGGCCAAACTGTGACCTCCAGTCAGTGGTTATCAGAGGACAACCACTATTCTGAAAAGAAAAACTACTTCAGAAAATCCTTAAAAAGACTCTCGCTTGATATTACTCACTTCTTTCCTGCTATTCATTTTAATATAATTAAAAGTCTCTTCTTCTTTTCTTCACACGAGGAGTGCTAAAGAGTGTTTGGGTGTCTTTACACAGTGTTACATCCCTGCAGAGGCTAATACTTTAGACAGAAGCAGGATAAAGAGAGCAGACTAAATGACTGTAAGCTGCTTGTGAAGACCGGTCTGGAAAGAGGTAGAAGGTGCTACTGTGGGGGTGGATTATTGGCTCCTCCATGTCGTCTGTTTTCTATATTCGTCCTCTAAATTGATTTTTGTTTTGTTGCTCTTGTTGCTGTCCATTGTGTCCGCAGGAGGAGGGTTGATAACGCTTTTTCCGCTTGGCCACGAGTCCCCCGTGGCCAATTTTCTCACCACCGCAACAACTCTGTCGCAAATTAAACTGTCATAATGCCCATAACCACAATTAATGACCAGGATTAGGGGCAGAAATCTGCATTACTGAACACCTTTAGGCGCATGGCAGCTCCTCAACACAAGAGAGGGAGGAGAGGGCGGGAAGGGAGGAAAGGGAGGCGAAGCCAATGAAAGAAGAAGACCAGGAGACGGAGTAAAGCTGTAAAGAGAGGAGAAAGGAATGAAAATTGGGATTGAAAATGTCTCTGTCGGAGACACAAAATCCAGAGAAAATAGCATTCAGGATTTAAACTGAGAGAAAGTTTCAACTAGACAATAAACTATCAAAAATCCCCTCTCGATGCACATAAATAGAAGTCATGGATGCTAAAAAGCCCAACAAGCTGTCTGCAACCTGATTAACATCAGCAGCTGAGCTTTAATGCTAAATGTAAATGCCAAATATAACATCAAATCAAAGTGGTATGAATCCTGGCATTAAATTATATTTCTTCAGGATTTCAATTCACTGATTCGATTGAAAATGAATGGTGTCCAGAGACAAAGAATTAGAGGTATGAGTGTTTGTATTTCTAAGTGTGGAAGTCGTTTTTGGAGTTGAATGAAGTCATGTAACTCACTAGTTGATTAACCTCGTGGCGAGCGTCTTGATCTGCTTGGCTCCGTGCAGGTCGGCGAGGAGGAGGATCTCTGTGCAGGCTCTCCACACTCTGCTTCATGGAACGTCCTCTCACATCACCTTCAGCCTCTCTGGAGCGTACTGCCAATGACAGAGAGAGAGAGAGAGAGAGAGAGAGAGAGAGAGGAGAAACAGCAGGTAAACTAAATTACTTAAACAGCGCTGCCAACAACAACTGTTGTTTCGCTGTGTAATGATACGGAAATGCAGAATTACTCCAGCGCACAGGCAACAAGGCCGAGATTAAATAAGAGAAATATATTGCCGAGAGGAGCAAAAGTGACAGTTATGCAGACTGAAGAAGGAGGGTGATGGGAGAGGGGATCACTGGAGGGGTAAGAAAATCATTTCCACTAAGTTTGATTACTAAGTTCAGGGAACAATAATTTTCCCTCATTCACTATCAGGAAGAGTCTTGTTGTGTTCAGGAGACACTACAGGGAATTTTGCATCATGACACTTTTTCAATTTAGCAAGTTACTTACAAACTAATGATGTAAAACAATTAATTGAAATGAACTTCTGCTAAATAAAGCTTGAGATAGGATGTTAAAGACAAGTCTAATGAGTAAATGTGTCCCCAGACTTTGAATACAAAGTACTGACAGAGGACAACACTCATTTGGAAATGCAATTTTGCACTCTTCAACTCATTTAAAAATGAGTGTAAAAGATATAGTGCGGATAGATTGCTGCAGGTTTAGTGGACCAACAAAGTCATCCGAGTTACATCGCCTGAGAGCCAGGGGTCGGCGGTAAACTGGTTTCGACACCGTCACCAGTATTACATTCTGTCACGACATTGATTTTTGCAATACCGTCATTATTGTTTGAATGCGATGCATTTCTTTGTATTGCACACACCAGGCAATTCATGCCACACTCATGCCAATGGTAGCTTAACCCACCAGCCATAGTGATAGTGATAGTGGTAGGAAAAGTAACTTAACATTATCGTGAGAGACAACAGCTCAGATTGAGTGCTGGTCTCCTGCATCTTTCACTCTGAGCCAGAAGGACCTATACACTTGCTCTCTAACAGCACTGCCTTCCTCCTTGTGTCAGAGCGAGTGTCAGTGTTTACACTGAAAGTGAATTATGGCACAGCAACCAGGTAAGCTTGTGTTCTCTCCTCTAAAGGTTCGACAGCAAAGATGTGGTCGTAGCGTGTCTCCTTTGGTCTATGTCTTTAACATAGACTTGTTGCATCTGTATTACAAAGGTCTACCTGCTTAAAGGTGTTTCAACTGATGACTCCATTATCTTAACCCAACATGATGAAGTGGGCTTTGACTCATGGTCAAAAGAGCATCTTTAAAAAAACTGCCTACGCACTGCTAATTGCAGCTCCGCTTAGTTTGATGAACACATTTTATTTCCCTACAAACTCTTCACAATAAATGTACCCAGTCAGTTTTCAGCAGCAGCTTGACACAAATCTGTTGGAGCGAAAACTTCAAACCACACAGATTCAGTCACAAGCTACAATGTAATGGAAAACACAACATCTTCCTCTGTTCTCATGCACAGACATGATTTGATTTTCATATCGCAGGCTTGTCTGAGGGGGAAAAGGGGGATCGTAGTGTCGGAACCTGTGTTCATTGCATGATACTTTTTCATTTTGTAATACCAGGTGTTATACCATTGCTGCAAAAAGTCTAAATAACACTGAACATAGTAGCAGGTGTGAGCAAGCACACATCCACGCCCCCTCTCTGTACCTTGTCAGCTGCAGCCAGCAGGTCACAGCCATCTTGTCCAGGTTGGGGGCCTTGCCTGTGTAGATGAAGCACATCATCTCTTCTTAAGACATCTGGCTCCACGTCATTTATCTCCACACGGTTCTGAACGGGAGGAGAGGACAGGGGAGGAGAATACACAGGTGTAAAAAGGAGAGAGACGAAACAGACAGATTCTTTGACAATCCTTCAAAACCACACGCTGCAGCTACAGAGTGTTTTTCATTTCATGTGCATATTCAAAAAATCTCCCCGAATTAAACTCTTTCACCTTGTTTAGCACACACACAGGGACCGCCAAGCAGTGAAACAAAACAAGATTTAAAGTGCCAAATAAGAAAAATATACTTGGAGAACCTCCTGAGCAGTCGAAACACGTTTCATCAAAACTACACTCTTCTGTATTTATTAATTTCTTCTTTTTCAGCTGATTCCTGGAAACTAATCCTGAGCATTCATTCCTTGACTTCCCCTGCAGCCAGAAAAATGGGCTTTATCGCTTGCTGCCACAGTGACAGTAACCTGAACCTTTTTTCCTCTGCAAAGAGAGGAAGAACAAAGCGGTAAACCAATTATAACTGTGCTTTATCGTCACCACGGTGACCAGCGGCAGTTAAAGTTGGGTCAGGCTAGGTGTACGCACAGATTATAGTGTGTTTGTGTCAACTCTGACCACTCGACAGCAACATAAACACACTGACAATGAATGGAGGGATAGTCTGAGGTCACAGCATGCAGTGTGCTGGAGTGGCCTTTACAGGAGGGTAAGTACCACACATAAATGCATTGTGGCATAAGACATCATGAATCCTCTTTTTTAACATAGATTCTGTGTTTTTAATTTGTTCCCCAGAATCTCACCTTTGCTTTAAGCATTACATTTCTCTTCATTCCTTTCAAATGTGTGCAATATTTGAGGTTGGTTTGACATGCAAACGATCAAAACTTAATTTGCTTGCGTTGGTTTTTGAAAGCAAACTGTGTTGGAGTGTTAATGAAATTTAATAGCGCCACATAACCACATTGGAAGTCAGATGAGAGAAATTTAAAAGGACTTTGTGCAGTATTGCGAGCATTAGGGGGAGCTTTCAACAGTGCCTCATAAACAGACACCTCTCCTGTAGTTACAGTGTCTGAGGCCCCCCCCCCCCCCCCCCCCCTCTATTCACAGAGCAGTCCTCTATTAGATGCTTTCTTTATGAGCTCATTTGTCTCTCCTCTATAGAGTGCTGCAGAGGAGTGTTAACCCATCTATCTGTTTTCTCTGAATCGTATGGGGACGCGGCCCACCATCTTTCTCTCTCTCTCTTTCTGATGAAGACGCCCACTTAAACAGCAATTAAGATGCATTTCCTGGCTCTGTGCTTTATAATTTCCCCACCCGAGCCGCACGGGCATCAATATTCCGCTGACATGACGGCTAAATCACCAAGGTTCAATCTCCCCCGCCTCCTATCAGATGAACACAACCAACTGTGGCACGAGGGCTCTCTGCAACACACACGTGTACACAGACGCACATAGAAACATGCAGACATTGTCTAATAATATACGTATTGTATTATATCCTATTAGGGTTGTCACGGTATGGTCAATTTCACGATATCGCAAGATCAAAAGTGTCTCGATACCATCGTTGACCTGTGACGTTAGAAGGTCTACTGGGTGAAAAAGTAGTTTTGTTTCAGCTGCAGAGGGAAGTGGGAACTACAGAGACCATCATCCCATGGGCCCCGATCATCATTATCATTCCTCTCGCTGCCTCAGAACAGTGAAAATGGTGGACACTGGCGGAATTTGCGAGGGAGTACACAGAAAAGATTAGCGTGATATTATCGTAGTTTGGGATTTCTGTATCGTTACATCCCTATACTGTATCCTATCGTTAGTTTGTAGGTTGTATATGTAGTATAGTTTTAAGAGAGCTTCATTTGGGCTAGGAAGAAAATATTTACTTACTTCATTTAAAGATACAATATGTAGATTTTGCCACCAGGGGGCTCTGAATCAATACTACACCAACAAAAGATGCTGATGTTGCGGCTAGCGCGGAATCACGGGAGTTGATACGTTGATAGCGAAGGGCTAAATGCTTACAGGCTAACCAACTGAGAACATGCCATCCAATCACAACAGTGAAACCATCATCTTATTCAGTAGGGAGTTATTGAACTTCCCAGTAACAAAAAGGTCATGAAGTTCATTACAAAGACATGTTCACTCATAACTGATTGCAATCCATTCGTCTGTTTCTTTAGCAGGTTCTACTCTAACAGGGGAGTGTTAAATAGATGCAACGCAGAAGGTTTCCTCCATTGTGGATCCTCTGTCTCTGTTACCTTAAAGGTCAGCTTTGTCAAGACGGCTTGTAAAAAAAAAAAATCCGGCATAAAAGTTCACTTAAGTTTGACTAATTCCGTTTCTTTGTTCCACTGGAGTGAATAGATTTGACTGCAGAGTGGTGTCTGTCTAATCATCGGAGAGGATGGGCGTTAAGAAAACATTGTGGTAACAAAATGTCCACGCTTGTTTTACAAAACTTAGAGATAGTGTTGCAATGACATTGTTACCCCATCAGAGAGCCTTGACAATTTTATTTTTCCTCTGTAAAATATTAAGCTCTGTACATACTGGAGTCACAATGCTTGAAGAAAAATATGAAGAAGTGAACGTTTTTTCTCCTCTAACCGCTGAAGAGAAAAAGGGACTAAATAGCTGTTGTAAGTGCAAAGGCTCATTATGACCTATTTCTAGACTTACAGTAAGTTGGGGATCTCTGAGGACCTGGCAGGTAATATGGTATAACAAGAGGAAGTTATCTGAAGTAGTATAAAACATGATAACTTCTTTGTGAGGTCGCTGGAAGGACGAGATGGATTGGTCAAAATAACAGGATTCTTACAGAGGTGACAGGAATCCTGTGTGGAAGCATCTGTCAATTAGCTACTTATAGGTCAAGTACATAGCCTGACTCGTGTCATGTATGTTAAGTAACCCATGACGCACTTTAGTTCAAACAAACTCGGTAGTTGTGTTGCCTGAAAGTAACCACACTGTGACTGTTAAAACGTTATCCATAGTGTACTACGTGTGTGACATGGGTGTATGGGCGCTGATTCAGGAAGCTCTCCCATGGGTTGTCTGAGAGAAGTGTATCCCAAACTTTAACAGGCCTGTGCCGCTTTCGACAGCAAACTTCCAGTCACGTATCGCCATGGCATTGAGATAACTTTGCTTAACAAGAGAGTTTGATATGCGCGTGTATTGTCGGGCAGATTCACTTGTATTTGTGTTGCTGCAGGGGGCTTTGGAAGCCTTTTAATGGCTTCTGCTTTGCTGGAAATGCTGTCTCACCTTAACTTTCAGTCAACCTATTGACAGGCTAAGAGCTGGCGCTGAGGCGGGTCTTAAGCCTCCTGACAAACAGCCACACCGCACCCGTCCATCAGTTAGGTAAGCTACGCGCCTCATCGTGAATAACGCATATTACGAGCTAATCATGGGTGTGTATGTGATTTCTGCTGAACTGCAGCCAGCCTCAAGCAGACACTCCCCTAGGAACTTGCACTTCCGCATTGTCTTTTTTTTTTTTTTCAACACTGTAGGTAGCTGCTTGGTTTGTTCACAGTATTTAAGACTACAATTTTAATTATAGTTCAGTATGAAAATGTAATTGAACACTTTGACCCAGGAAGTCTAATCACATCTTTCCATACACCCCTTATAACACTTTACACAACACAATTAAGGATAGTGTGTTAAAGTGTAAAACACAAAAGAAAGTGGCATTAGCCTCAAACATACTGTGCATCTCATTGTTGGAACTCAGCTTTCACACCCCCTAGTGATAGCTTTTAAATAGACAGCAGTCAACAAAACATGTGGGAAGACGTGCAGACACACATGGCTGTTTAGAGAGGTGAGCACTTCCTGATGCAACATGGAGAAAGATTAGAATTTAACATTTGAGTCGCCAAGGAGAGAGCGTAAAGTCAAGAGCTCAAGTCACGTTCTTACTCTCTCTTTCATCTCTTGCTCAAACTGTACCGAACACGGGTGAGCGCGCTGACACACAGAGAAACAAAAGAGAGAGGGAGGGAGGTTTGTTATTGCATGTTGATGTTGAGGTTTCTGATATCCGTTAACAGACTGCCACAGGGCCGGAGGAGAGCGAGGGCGATGATTGGCAGCAGTGACAGCAGCAGAAGCATCATGTGGGAGAAGTGGAGAGCAGCACAGTCCTGCTGACAGACTATTGACCACGTCTGACGTGTCAAGGGCTGCAATTTAATGCTGAGAGACTAACTGTATTTGAAACAATATGCTTTAATTAAGGTCCGTAATCCTGGTGCCACTCAACATTGCAAGCATTAAAAATAAACAGAAGTTTGAATGGGTTTGTACTGGTTTACCATTTTATGTACTAGAAAACTCAAAGTGTGTTCTTTCTCCTGCTGAAAGAGGAAACCAAAGTTTCCCTTTAAGGCAGGGACGGTTCAGACCAGACTTACATGGAGACAGAATTTAAAAGAACTGCTGATTTTCTGCTAAAGACAACAGTTCAACGCAACAGGTTTGCAATACAATAGGGTGAGGGGTGCTTTAAAGGTACAGTATGTAGAATTGCATGCTAATGTTTACATTAAACTATTTAACTTAAATTAAAAATGGACTAAACCCATGTTATATATATTTTTTAGATGAGTACTTACATTATCTCAAATATTTCCAAAAGTGATCAAAGCCAGAGAAATCCGTAATTTTATAGTTGTAAAAGGACGTGTCTTGTAGGCGGCCGCCATGATGAGCCGCCACGATAGACACGAAATGTTGATCGTTGTCAAGGAAACACTGGATGTTACGTCAAAGACCGCTGCATAAGCTAGAGCTAGCTGCTACTGAAAGCTGCCGTTCTGTCGCTGTATGTGCTGCTGTGATAAAAACGTCATGTAAATTATACTCAGATACATCGTCAGTACACATATTGTATTTCTCAGGTCGGTTTCGCCCGTTCGTATTGATTCAACACGGAGTTTGTTCGTTTTTACTCCCATGATACACCACAAGCCTCGACGTCATCTTTTGTTATTGTTTTGATTGAGAGCCCCCTAGCGGCGGATTTTACATACTGTAGGTTTAAACTGGAGAGAGCAAGTGGGAAATGACATGCGGGAAAGGAGCCATAGGTCCGACTTGAACCCGGGCCACCTACCTGGAGGACTATAGCCTCGGTACATGGTGGCACCAACATCCTCACTGATTCCTCACAGAAGCTTTACAGGACATATCTACTTCAGTTTGGCAGATCAGCTTTTCTTTTTTTTTTGAGCAGCAAACTCTCAACCATTTTTAAAGTGCTTCAGCTTTACTGAAAATAAAGATGAAATAAGAGCTATAATTAACCTGATCTGTTACCAAAGTTTCCTCTCCTCAAACTGCAGGGTACTCTAAATGGAGTGAAATCTTGTTAGATGGGACACATGTATGATTTTACTGTTTTGTGTTACAAAACAGGTGAAATGACCAACACCTTCAAAGGCAGAGCCGAGTGTTTTCTCTGTGATGACTGCAGCTGGAGTGGTTATGTTTAATCTTCGTGCTGGCTGTCTGATCCAACTGCAGCACTTAAATTACATAAATCAGTCCCACTTCTGTTGCACTTGAAATCAGCGCTGTATGATAATTCTGCACGCTTATGATAATCACCACATCTTGTCTGTGTAGTTCTGCTCAGGGCAACGACAGTGTATTTGAATCTCTTGTTATGTCAGATGTTTGCTGTTTGACTGCAGAGAGAGGACAGTTTTTCAACAAAGGATAATGTTGGACTTCATACTTAGAGTGAATTATCATGGCGTGTCATTGTCTTCTGCTTCGGGTCCCTTTGTTTGATTATGTGCTCATTGGGTTAACACTTTCAATTACTGTCCACTTATAAAAGGCATGATATAATGATTATAATTTAACAAATGTTTTAACACGTTATTAGGTTTGTGTCAAAGTCAGTGATATGCTCATTTAAATACTTAATAATGACTTATTAGCCGAGGAGCTAGCTAACCAGTTAATACTCTTCTGGAAACATGGTGTCATCCATCACATCTGCACAAGCTACACATGAGTTTAATACTGATAATATTGGTCAAATGTGGGTATCAAATAATAAGTAAATAATGCATTTAAAAGTTTTCGCAGTGTTCTTTGATGGTCAGGCTTAAAAAATCACAGCTGCTTTTTACATTTAAAGGTTAATATTTACATTTTCAGTGAATCTTTTGAGGTTAATCGTTTGTCAAATGACTTTATAAGACAAAGTTCTACTTTCTGTTACATTATGAACAGATGAAACATGAAATCAGACTCGCATAACAACATTCTTCCCTCAGTGTCAGAGCTCTTTGATTAAATACACAACAGAAAATAAAATGAAAGCTACTGAGACACTTTAAGGCCTGCAGTATATGTTGAGCTTTTCTTTACATCCCAATCAAATAAACATGTAATGTGACTGAAAAGTAAAATGAACAGATCAGGACAGATCAGATACCTACTTACATATGTCAGTAAAAAACAGGAATGAAATTCATGGATATCTGCATCCTGGAGCAGCACAATCAAAGTCAACAGTCAAAGGCCAGATAGTAGGAGTATTGGGAAAAACCGAGAGTAAGTCTGTCTGGTGCAGCTCTATACTGGTGAGCTCATACTGCAGCAACAAAGGGAAGGGGCGGGCATCATGAGAGAGAGAGAGAGAGAAAGAGAGAAAGAAAGGGTCATGGAAAGTGAAAAAAGGGAGAGGAGAGAGAAAGTCAGAGTAAGTGAACAGTAGACAAAATAGGGGGCTAAAGGGAACTGAGCGAATTTGAGGGGAGAGAAAGAGATGAAGACAAAAAGACTGACAGGAAGACAAATAGCGGAGGGATGCTGGGAGAAAACTAGACAGCAAGAGAGAGAGAGAGAGAGAGAGACTTTAAAAATAGAGAGAGAAAAAGAAAGGAATGTTGAAAGGAAGAGGAAATCGAGAAATGGGAGAAAGAGAGAATAAAGAAAATATGAAAGTGAAAAGGGAAAAGTGAGAAAAGAAAGCGAGGTTTTAAGAATCAAGGTAAATGAAAGGTAAGAGAGGAAGAGAGAGACAGAGTTTAAAGATCACATGGGCAATGTGGAGCCAATTTGAGATGCTCTCCCTCCCTTGTTTGATCCCTCTCTGTCCGTCTCCACGACGATTAACGGCCGGGAGAGTTGTCACGGGAACGGCCAAGAGAGGGAATAACGAGGAGGAGGGACGTCATGTGGACCAAGTGGAGCAGACAGAGAGAGAGAGAGAGAGAGAGACAGAGATTGGAGGGGGGGGGACCCCAAACCACAGCAGTACATAATTAAAATTGCTCCTCACACACACATTTCAACAAATCCAATAATGAACAGCCTCTCTTTGTCCCCACAGACACACACAGTTCACCAGCTCCCCTAAACTTTTCACCATCTCATGCTTCCTGTCATCAAAGTGCCAATCTGTGTGAAGAGGCATTCTCTTGGCGTCATATATGTTTGTATGGGAGAGCAGAAAAAGGGTGTGGCCAATAAGGACTTCTTAAGCGAAGGCAAGAATGAACACAAACAGGTGGTCAGGGTGCCAAAAGTCGATACTCATTATTGGTAGTCAATGTATTCAAATATAAGCATGCCTGTGGCAGGAACAAAATATTCATTAAAATTAAAAAAAATCTGGTGAAGTATTTCCCCTGAAATTCAGTTCTCATCAGAAAGAATCAGAAAAGACAGAATCTGAATCTCTCAGGTGAAACACAGGATAATGACAAACTCAATCATGAAGAACCAAAATAAACTCTACGTCCTAAATTAGTTTGGAACTTTTCCATCTTTAAATTAAGTGAATTAGATGATTAATAAATGAGCAGAAAACTTACAAACACTGATAAGTCCCTGTAGGATTTCCCTGTTCGTTTTTCTGTGAGGGTTGCGGCCTAAAATGCCTGATTTTGCAGCAGCGTTTTAAAAAACTCGGACGTATGCGAACACAGGTATCACACTCTGATGAAGAACAAAGCATGCGAGCGGCGACTGCCTAGAAGAGGTGGTCTCAGCTCGCTTTTTATCCAACTCCATAGCAGTTTGTTTGCATTGAGAACGCAATCAGCCCGAAACAAATAACTGGTTGACTCAGCAGAACTAGTAGAGGTTGTAAGCAGTAAGGTAAAAGCAGTAAAAGTAGTAGTAGTATGGCAGTAATAGTAAAAGGAGGAAAAGTAATAGAAGCAATAATACAGCTAGTAGGTTCTACTACAACTGATAAACAACATAAACATAGCAATAGACTTATGTAACTCAGTGTCCTTCCAATTCAACATTAGCAGAACATAACAGCACTCAACAGCTCTGATCATTTTGTCCAGCTCATAGAACCAGGGGACTTCTCATCAGTGGAGCCTCCTCTCTTGCCTTGCTGGTTTTGAAGTTTCTTGGCCTTCGCTCAACAGAGTGCTTAATGCCTCTCTCGTACAGTACATGTGCTGACTCACAATTATGTAAACTTTATTTATTTATCTTATCTTATCTTTTGTAATCTTTTGAGGGATGTCCAACATTTGTCAAAAATGCTCATCGTTCCAAATGTCAATGAAGCATTGCATTGGACTGCCACGTTGCTTATAGTCAACCTGTGACTAATTCTGTTGGTAGGTTATCTAGCTAAAGTTAGTTGGCATCTTGGAGCAGTCCAACAATGCAAATCGTGACCAGTACACATTGCATTTATTTACCTCAGACTGGGAAAAGGAGTCTGTGATGTATTGGTTTAAGGACAGATCTTTGTCTTGGTTGGTGTTTGCTTTGGCCTGCTTTACAATATTGCGGTGTGAGCAAAAAAAGGTCCCACGGGAAAAATGCAGTAATGTATCATTTTATCATCTGAACTGGAACAGAGCAAACGAGCCAAAGGTGTGACAGGGGCAACTATAAACACCAATAAGTCATTTATTGGCTGAGCTAACTGTTTGTTCTGCCGTCACTTCCAGTCAATATCTGCATCAAGACATTAAATACAATATTCGATGCTTGAATGAAAGTACAGTAAGTTGTCTTCATTTTTTTATTTGTGATTACGCATGCACATAATGTTTTCCATATGGAAAGTGGAAAGTTTGGAACTCATTTTCTCCTTAAAACCATTGAAGAAGTTTCACATGTTTTTTTTTACTTAACTTGGATGAACTGTTCCTTTAACACACTCACTGGTCCCCACAGAGGCACATAAATGGCATGCGATGTTCATAAAAAACAATGACTCTGTCAATCAAACATGCTGTGAATGATTAATGTGGTTTTTCTGCCTCTGTAATCAACATATCAGCCACTCGACATGGAAGCCATTCAAAGGCAACCGTTGCTTCCGTCTTTATCCAATCTGATTGGCCACGCTCTCAAACAAGCCATAATCGGCATTGAAGTCAAATTGGGTGTGTGAGTGTGTTAGCGTGTGTGTGTATCATAGTTGTCTCTACGCCTTCCCTGCTGACTTCACCACCTGTTCCAGACAATGTCAACCATACTCATTTATCTACCAGCAGGGCTCACTGCAAACACAAACACACATACCGGCAAGCTCATGAACATAAACACACACCCACATTCACACGCACACACTAATTACTGAGCAATTTCTAAACGCCTAGATTGACTGACTTGCAGATTTTTATCTGCACACTGTGCCGTCTAATCCCGCAACATGCGGCTGTTACTCGTATCCTCCCTTAGAATGTGGTAGGTTATTTAATTAGTTTGTTAGTCCGTCAATAAGTTACAATTCATGATAGAAGTGTCTGAAAGGAAAATAATCATTACACTTATTTCAGCTGAAAAAGATCTCTTGAGTGGACCTTGATGGCTTGAATCAATACGTATTTAAGTGAACAGGGTTGTACTTGTATTCAAGTTTGCTGAAGTAATAGACATAAACAATGACAGACTATTGGAGGACTTGTACTTCTTGGTTGGACATAGAGCTCTAATACTTGATCCAAAGGATTTTTGGACCAAATGAACTTTTGTTGAACATCTCAGAGCGTTTGAATTACCCTCCTACACACACACACGCATGCACGCACGCGCACACGCACGCACACACACACGCACACACAGAGACACAGAAAGCGCTGGGACAGATTCTAGTTCTTAGAACGCAGTTTAAAGGAACATTTTTTTTTCTTGGTTTCAAAATAGAAACTCTCTCAGTGCAAGACGAAGCCTTGAGAAACGTAAACTTTATTGCACATTTTTTAACAGACTGTTTTAGATGTAAGTGGTAAACATATAAGCCACCAGCTACCTTTTGAAAATCTGTGTAAAAGCTTTAATTGGTCCATAAAAATGGACCAATAGACCAACAGCAAAATGTTAATCCAAGCGTCTGCTTTTCAACTCCATAATCGTCAGGAAACTCCCAACACACTACCATCAAACATGACACCTTTAATTCTTCTGTTGTTGTTTTTTTTGTCCTTTTTCTATACCTATTCTAAGCCAGTTTATATCCCTCCAGTGCAACATATTAGTACAGAAAAAAAAGGTACTCAGGGTTGTTGTGTTAAAGGGGTGGGGGCCATTTTCTCTCGGGGAATCCCAAGAACTGTTCCATTTGAAAACACACAATGAATATCTTAGTTGAAAAGAATTTGGTTCATTGAAAGAGTCAAAGACGTACAACCATGTTCAACCTTTAAACAGAAGAAACTTAAGTATTACAGTAAAAAAAATCGATCTGTCAGCGGACTTGAAATACGATCGATCAGTTCACCAACTAAAAGTTGTTTTCTTTTTTTTTCATAATTACACATTCCTTAGATATGTATACTTACTTGGTAGATTCATCCGTTTGTTATTTTGCATGCACATGTCAGGTCAGAAAAATATTAGAAAAGCAGTAAAAAACGTAAGGGTAATCTTTGTTCCCTGTTTTCTATGTGGTCAACTCCGAAACACAATCAGTGTACTGTTTTAGAGAAAAAGGCTGAAAGTCCCCACAAAGTGACCTTGCTGTTTAAGCTTCAGCCAGGGCTGCTGACACCCAAAAACTCCACACAAAAAACACTCATCCATCCACATCCATCTGCCTGCCTGTTCCGTCCAACGCCACATCCATCCTCCTATTCAGCTCATACAAAAAGACTCCAAGAAAAGAAGGAGAAACGCATACAATAGAGAAGTGCGTGGCAAGCAGGAAATTGAATGTCAAGAAGCCTTGTTTGCTCCTGATGGAGGTTTGAGGGTTTCGCCTGAAGGGGACAGAAAGACAGGGAGAAAAAAAAGGAGGACAGATAATAAAATACAAGAAAAGAGTGAGAAAGGGAGAGGAGGAGAGGCAGGGGATAATAAAAGGTGGAGAGAATACAGATGCAAAGATAGGAAGTGACAGACGGACAAAGAATAGAGAGTCCATCACACTCAAAAAGGGAGGGGGGGTATACGGTTGGAGGTGGCCTCTCTTAAGCAGCAGCTCATTTCTAAATGACAGAAATAGTGAGAAGAGTGTGACTGTACTCTATGTGTGTGTGTGTTAGAGAGAGAGTGACAGTCTGGGTTTCACAGTTGGCTCTATTAATCACACTCCAAGGGGATGCAGGTCTGACTGACTGACTTACATCCATCTTCACACAGACACACACGAGGAAGAGAGAGTCTGTTACACAGACGCTTGCATGCATAAAACACTGATTAGCAATACAAAAAGGCTAGGAGAAAAGAAAAGCGGCTGTTTATAAGAGAAGAGAGGGAGAAAAAACAACACAGAGAGAAAAAAATCAAAGGAGACAGACGGACAAAGAGACAGAGGGCAGAGGACAGAAGTTCAGTTAGCTCGTGCTGGAATGAAAAATGGCTTAAGGAGAGAATGAAGAGGAGGAGGAGGAGGGTGTCGAGTCCAGTCCTAAGTAAAAATAAACAAGTGCTGAAAAGTGAATTGGAACGGAAGGGAAGCCAGTGAGCTCGGTCAAAGTGTTTCAGTATAAATAGCCTAATTAGCATGGCGAGGCCGTCGCTGGGCTCTTAGACACAGCACGGCAAAACCCGCTCCTAATAACTGGCTAACTTCACCAATTATTCCACTGTTTAACCAGGCGGAAACTTAATCGCAGCACCTGGTTATTTAGACACACTGTCCGCCCTGACGGTCTTTACGCCATTAGCTGTCATCTTTGCTCAGCGTCAAACTTTCTCCTCTTTCTCCTTGCACCGTCCTCCTTCTTATGCTGGATGAGTGCACAGGCATGTAGCTTAGTTGTAGAGTCTACAGCCATGCTGAACTCAACACGCTGAGTTTAGGAGGTTATCCTTACAAAAAAAATGATCTTAGTTTTGCTTCTTCGCATGCTTGCACAATGCATGGTGGTAAATGTATTTGGTTTGGCTTTTTGTTTGTCTTATAGAAAAGTGTTAAACATGATTACATTTTGACCTGATTGAGGTGCTACAAAGTCAAAGGATCAAAACAGTGATGAATGTATCCCTATAAGAGAACATGGCTGTCTGGACCAAGTTTCAAAGGAATTCATTCAATAACTTTTCAGTGAAATAGCGATTTGTGACAGACAGCAGCTCAGATTGAGTCCCCAGGTCTTCAGCATGTTTCCTTCTGACAGTCAGAGCAGCAGAGCCAGCAGCTCACTGATCAAAGGCCCCGCCTCCTCCGCGAGTCAGAGCGGGTGTCAGTGTTTACAATGAATGTGAATTGTGGAACAGCACTCAGGTAAACCTGTACTCTCCCCTCTCCAAGTTTCAGCAATTAACAGCAACATAAGGTGGATGTGATCTACCTTTTTCTTCAGCTTTTGTATATTTTTTGACCTTACTGTATAGATGGTGTCAGATCATCTAAATATTCTTGTGATGCATGAGCATTTTTCAAAGGTTCTTCAAGCTTTCCTTTTGGCTGATGCTGATGTTTATTTTTAACATTTTGTTAAATACCGATGATGAAATGTGGTGGTCATCAAAGTCATTATGTAGTCATCCAAATAAATATTGAAAAACCTCAAGGTAAACCAGCCAGCAGTATTGAAGATGTCTTGTCAGTCTGAATAACCTATGACTGAATGCCTGATTGACTTTTATTTATTCCCCGGAGGAGTTAATGATGATGATGCTAATAATGATGGAAACACATTCTGTATACAACCTTAGGTAAAGAATAACAATAATCAAGACTCATCTCAGTTATATCAGCACAATCATCGTTTGTTTCGGTAATTAAGTTCCCAGGATAAGTACTCGCTAAAGCGCTCGCCTCCCAGTTAGCTCCTCAGACATTAAGATGGATCAGTCGTAAGCTCCCTCTAAAGCCTCAAGGCAACGCAGAGTTAATATTGAGTTTCGGTACCCGGATGATTTATTCATAATGCATCAATCTTTCTCTGCCTGTTTATATGTTTGTTTATGGATTTACAGTGTTTTGCCATGTGTGAAATATTTTGAAAAAGAAAAAAATCTAATCAAATACGTTGAGTTATGGAACACTTGTTCTTTTCCCTCTTAAGTCTCTTTTCTCTCTTCGGTCCTGTGCATTCTGAAACAGTTTTGGGGGGCTATTTCTCTCTTGTTAAGCTCTAGCTGCTAAAAAAGCATTCAATCATTTGCATGAGACTATTAGCATTTGCACTTTACTATTTCTGATCAGATTTGGGGCAGGCTCTCATGTTATCTGAGGCATATTGTGGCTGACTTGATGGCACTCAGTAGAAGTGTGTACCTCTACTAGCTCTATGCTCTCGTCAAGATATCTCAGTCTCACTGGTCACTTTTTCGCGAACCTCCTTTCTGCACATTTTTGGGACTGTCAAACACATGGTGTTAAGCTACTCTGAAGCATTTTGGCTCGGTATAAGATCAGGAATCATAAGCAGTCCACTTCTATCCCCATGGCAGTATTTCAAATCTGGTATTAATAATGGATGTTAGTAATGACTGACATGTAAAAAGCACCTGTTTGATTGGGAATATAATGGTCAGCTTAAATCTGGGTGTGCTGACAGGCAGCACAGTGCCAGAAACAATATTGAATTTCTATGTGTTTTTGTGACAGATGATCGTTCTTTACGGACTCGTGGGCAAATGAATTGATTTTTTTTTAGACATTTTTCCAAAGAGATGACAAACAAAGAATGACGGAATGGGAAAAACTGCTCAATTATGCTGGCAGAGGCCAACAATAAGAAATGGCTGCCAGGTTGCCAAACAGGTATTGATTGAATAATTTAAATTGTTTATAATTAAAGTTTAATAGTACCGAGACTGTTTGAATGTTTTCAGCCTTTTAAGTCTACTTGTTTTGATTAAATTCTTGTCTTTCATCAAGTTTATGCTGTGTCAGCATCAGATCCACTGTGTTTTTGTTAATACATAACTTTATAAACTACTCCTCTGTCACTTCAGTGAATCCATTAAAGAAAAGCACTTCTATATGCCTAATAAAAGATTTTTTTCTTCCTCATGAACGCATCTGTTCACATACTTGGCTCACACTACGAGTGTTACTGGAGGATACCTCCAGAGGGCACACTGGAGAGCTCAGGCTGTGTGCAACAAGTGGATGAGCCGGATGTTAAAAGCAGACATGGTTACACTCAAGGAGATTTCTATCATGGTTATTCTGAGATCACAGCAGAAAAGCAACTGCAGCACCAACATAGGTGGTATGTAAGGTGGACAGTGCACACTGTTGGCGCCATCCACAGTCTGTTTCTCCAATATTTGCCTCCGTGAGCGGAAGTAGCAGTCCAAGTCTTATTCTCATTTAGTTTTGCAGGATTCTTTTGTTGCTTCTGCCATTGTTGTCCCTGCTGGAAAAGGGATTTGGGAATGACATGCAGGAAAGAAGCCGCACCAAGCAGCCTGCCTGGAGGACCACAGTCTCCGTACATGTGGCGGGACCTAACCGCTAGGCCATCTGCGCCCCAGGTTTGAGCATAAATGTATAATTGATGTTCCGGTTCGGGTCAGGTTCAGTTACATTGGCCGAATAATCAGCAGTCATTATTTCACTTTGAACTACTTATGAGTATGGGCTTGTCTACAGTTATTTTAACATCCAACAAAATTCATCATCAGGGAAGTTTAAATCTACTGAACACTATGGAGGAAAAATGGATGCTATGGACACAGAATCACTTCAAAAAGACTGACATGGATCTTTGGGCTGCTGGCGAAAGCACTATCTCACTTGTGCGAAGCTTGGTGTACTTACCCGGAGTGTTCTAGCTTTTCCAGATAGCAGCAGCAGCAAACGTAACTTCAGCATTGGTGGAAGAACAATCGAGCTAGGAGGACAGCACTGAAGTTGGGTTGAGTTCATCAGCTCACAGAGTCTTAGACTGAACAGTCATCAATGGTAAGACTCAAATTTGATTTGAAATGATCAATTTAAGGTGATGTGTCACGTTAACGGACTGTTGGTTAGCTATTAGTTATAAAAATGTGTTGGTAAATTCTGTGGGGGATGTCATTTGGCAATAGTAAGATGCTGATTTATGGTAGTAGCTGATGTGCTACCAAGCTAACATAAAGCTAAGTGCTCTAAGTGCTGAATGCAGACGTGTGTGATGCAACTGACTGTATGTGTGTAAGGAACAGCTGATCATACATTGCATTTTGTTTTTTGTTAAAATAATTCACATATAGCCAAATGAAATGACTTTCACAGTCGTTGTCAAGGTCCGTTCATGTTTAATCTGTATAGCCAAACACGCTGGTACCATGTTAACGACAACTGCATGACACGGTTATACTAACTCAATGCTTCAGTTTATGTTAGCCCATTAGCTCAGATCGGATTCTAACATTGAAAAAAGAATGGTTGACGTGTTCTGTTCGGACTCGGTTTCTACTGTCTCCTACGTGGGTTCGGACAGAAATGTGTGGCTTGGAGCCACATCTCTGGCCCATGCTCTAAACAGATAGAGAGCACGCAGGGGAGCCATCACGTGCACTCGTACTTTCATTAAAGAAAGTATATCCCCCGCCTAAGTCGACCTTTTCATTGGATAGTCATGCATATCCACAGCCTTTAAAGTACATGTGCAAGTAAGGGAAACGACAAACGTGCAGTGTTGTCTGATTCCAGCTCTGTAGACAAATATAACAATAACAAACACATTTTAATACCCAAATAACTCACAGTCATAAAAGTGAAGCAATATTTACCGTCCTTGTGTTTAATCAATTGAAAAATGAACAAGGGTAGAATTGGTTGCAAATTGCAACCTGGTAGCCTTTTCCACAGCTGTGCGCTCCTCAGGAGTTTCATAAATGATTCAAATATTTTATATTTTCTACAACAGTAACAGTTTTTTCTTTAATATGTTTCACTTCAAATGCCATTGCAGCCAGTGTAATGTTGCTGCTGAGAGTAACAAAACAAATGCATTTGAAAATTCATTACATATATTAAAAGTTAATTACACAGAGGGAACAGCAGAGTTTATGTAGCAGTGTATCAGGGCTTCATCATCTGTTGTTTACACATGAAATGT
Source organism: Tautogolabrus adspersus (assembly GCA_020745685.1). Taxonomy (NCBI): domain Eukaryota; kingdom Metazoa; phylum Chordata; class Actinopteri; order Labriformes; family Labridae; genus Tautogolabrus; species Tautogolabrus adspersus. The sequence continues at coordinate 16,711,927 of CM036553.1, forward strand.
GATTTTCAGGAAAATACTGAAGTTAAAAAAGAGCTCAGACTTCATGATGTAGGTCTTTATGAGCTGAGCAATGAGACCTGTAGCTGCAATGTTTTTATTACAACTACACAAACACACACAATCATCTACAACAGCTTAATAGATCTGTGATCTTTAAACTTGTCGTCTGAACCCCCGAGCACAAAACTCATCACCAGCTTTTTATAATGCATGACTGGTCCTCCAGTCTGCAGCCAGCCAGAGTAAACAGGCTGGATGTCAAAGAGCCTCTCTGCAGCTCTCCCACTTCCTTTCTATATTTGCCTTCTTCTCCCACTTTGAGACGTTATTGCTCACAAAATCAGAAACACTCAGAGCAAAGACTGTATATCTGAGTGCCTCTGATACGGGAGTCAGAGTTTGCCACCCTCTGGCAGCCGCAACAGGTGACTGAACTGATTAAAACTGAGATTAATGGCGGAATCTCATTTGCTCCTGACGCCATTAAACAAACACAGCCCAAAATCCCAACGCTATTAAACAAAAGTCAAAAATAAACACTGCTCACGCTGTGCTCAGAAGACAAAAGCTAGAACCTTCTGTAATTACAGGATATTCATTTCATCAAAGTAGATTCTTTTTCAAGAACTTTATTCACTCTATGTAGAAGCTTTTAAAGACATTGCCCAAACAATAGACAGTTTGGAGCATCCTTTCTGAGGAGCACAATAAGGGTTGCCTTTTTTTTCATAATTTTTTCTTTTGTTTTGAGAAAACCGAAGGAAAACTGGGCAGTTTGCCTGAGAAGCGACGGAACCCAAGCTGGAACAGGCGGAGAAATAAGCTCCGGATCACAGAACATAAGAAAGGCACACTTAACAATCAGAACAAAAGGTTTCAGACTGACAATGTAACAAGAAGCAGCATGAAGAGCTGCAGGAGACAGCCTGAACACTTCAAACTCACACCACAAGCCCATTCTCATGGCATGATTAATGGACCTCATCATTCAAATAAGGTTTGTAGACACACTGTAAATACACTACTTGATCTCCTTTTGTATTCTACAGCAGAAACCAACGGGTCTCCAAATTCAACAGATTTGACTACAATCTTAAGAGTTACAACTCTTTTTGCATCGTATCGGTTTTAGCTTGGACCTTTAAACTTTACTAAACTTCGACGATTCTTTCTCACAGCTAATGCTCTCAAGCATAGTCACACAACTGTATATCTGTTATGTCAAGAGTGCTTTTTCTTGAAGAAGCACAGCGGGATTTTCTGGCACAACTTTACCAACTTACAAGGTGCAAAAAGAGTAGGTCAAAATGCTCCAGCAACACTTAGTAGTATGAAGATCAAAGTTATTAACAAATTAGACCGACGCGTTTTTGGCTTGTGGCCTTCACAAGGGTCAAGAGTGCTTTTTATTTCAATGGTTCAGTTCAGAGACAGAGGCTAAATCTTTTTCACTCCCAGCTCGTCAAGACTGACAGTTTGGTCAGTCCCCCTTTTATTAGACTATTGATGCTAAGTTCCAGCTTTATGCTAATGATACGATTAAATACAATACTTCTTCGTCTTCCTTAGAGAGTGCAATTAATCTACAAGCTGCATTTAATGCTGTCCAGAGAAACCTCTGGAATAGAGCTCTTCCAAGCAACAATTCATTCACTGGTTGACTTCTGTGTTATTCTTTATATGCATGCTACTTCACCCTCACTAAATAAGCTGGACTCTGTGTACCATGTTGCATTTTGATTTGTCTCTGGTTTGGGTTTTCGTACACATCATTGTGTCTTGTATGAAAGGGTAGTCGTGTCTTCCTTGTACAACCAAAGGATGGAGCATCGGTACGTTTTTCCTTATGAGGCCATACTACATGACCTGCCGTCTTATTTATGCTCCCTGCTCCCTGCAGCTATAGCCTTCAATCCCAAGGACTCATCATGTATGTCTTTCCACAAACTCGCGCTGTCTTTGGAGAAAGTGCTTTTAATGTGTTTGCTCCATCATTTTGTTCTCTATCTGAAACTTGTATGCTGCTGTCTTGGCCAGGACTCTCTTGTAAAAGAGATCTTGTATCTCCATGACAATATTTTCCTGGTAAAATATAAAATACATTGGGCACCTCTTCAGCAGCATTTTATCAAAGTCCACGGTTTCCCCGGTCGAATTACCAATAATTAAAATGCAACACTTGGTTAGATATTCAAAATAAAGAGGGAAAAAGATGAACACCCTCAGGTTAGACCTTCAAACTGATAATCCAATTTATTATCTATCTACTCTATGAGTTTTGGATGGGCAACTATAACTAACGTATATTACTGCTATTACTGCTTTTGGCGCTATACAAATAAAGATTGATTGATTGATTGGTATATGCATATCACTGTGATCAGTAGCCATTTGGTAAGCTTGTGCATCAAAACTACTTCAATGGCAATAATATAAAAACTCAAGTCATGCTTTGGCTTTAAAGTTGTATTAAGATGCAGTTTGGTGATCTACATTGTCCAAAATTGGCTGTGTTTGTACCTATACATACACACTTACATACAGATATTTGGTAATGTAAAGACGGTTGTTTAGTGCAAGTTGAAATAAGTCTGATTTGGTTTCCAAGAGGAAGAAGCCCTGGTCTCCTGGATCAGGGTCACAGCAGCTGGACCCTTCAGGGACTTCTGGATCTTCTTATTTTGATGTTTTGGGCCTCTGACTAACCTGCAGTATGTGACTATTTGGGAGTGAAAACAAACTTGACAGGCAGACCAGCCACCCATCGAGAAAATATCATGTGGGATATCGAGACTGAGCCATATTTGTGTTGCTGCTATTTTATTCAAAGTCATGCTGAACTTTGTGGCCTTTTTGACTCACAGTTGAGTGTATAGTGCCTGATTATCCTTGTTTCGTACATATTCACACACTCAGACAAAAGCTTTCAGATTGAGTTTCCACATAAACACGCATACGTACACACTCATTATAACCACTGCTGTGAGCCTCAACATGTTGTCAGTGAGCACCAGCCATTTGGGTCTCTTTAAGCCCTTTTGTTTTCTCTGCTAGAAGATCACAGACACTAAAGTGAAAGCTTTGAGGCTCTGCGGCTCAAACGTAAGTGCTGTAGGAAATGTTTGGGATGAAGGAAATAAACAATTATGGAGGCAAAAGTTGCCTGGTTTTTCACAATATGAAGCCTTTACTCTGGGAGAAACAAATGGCCTTTGATACGATTTAAAAGACCTGTTGATGTAAAGTTGGTGCACAAACATTGCAAAGGCAGCATCAATTACAGGATCTGTTGTGGCTAAGAAACATGGATGCCAACAAGATAAGGCTTCAGTTTAAAAATCCTGTTGCAAGAGAAGAGTCAAGCTTGCACCATGTTCACTCATTCTCTAACTAATTCTTGCCCAAATCCAGCACTTGGTTTTCCGTCTTTTTCTTTTTTTAAACAATCCAGAAAACCTTTTTCAATGTTGATCCTTGTGTTGTCAATACAACACAACTAAATACGTTTCCTATAATTCAAAGACTCAAAGTGTTTTTTTTTTTTTTTGTCTAAACAAACCCAGATTGTTATGTGCATCCATTGTCCCTCACTCCTTTCTCCCCGTGTCTCTTCCCTCTGCCTCTTTATCCTGCTCCAGAAGCTGGTTGTGTTAGTGTGTGTGTGTGTTGCTCAGCGTGCAGGGAGGGAGCAGCTGGAGCATCTGCAGTCGTCTCCTCTGACAGCGGCACGGCATATGGCAGGGCCCAGTGAAGGATGGGTGCTGTCACCCGGCAAAGTGCTTACCCCACCGACAAGAGAGGCGAGGCCGGGCTAACACCATGAGGAAGAGGAGGAAACAGCTGAACATCAGCACCCCGCTCATTTATTCTCCCATAGCCACCTCGCTGCAGGAGGGACGAGGTGGAGGAGCCTTGAAGAAAAAGACCGCCGACCGGCAGACGGTGGCCAAGATGCTGGCTACAATGCATTTCAGTAAATCGTATCAAAGACGGTGATTATGCAGACGATGAACAATTCGAAAAGAAAAGACTGACTCATCTTCCAGTTTACACATTCAGGCTCTGGTGCTCACAAAGACTTTCACTCATAAACCTTTTGTGTGTCACACTGAGGTGCATAAACCGGCATTATTGACTGCATGACAGTTCATCAATAACAACCCGAGGCGGTGACACAGCTATAGTTCAGCTTCACCTGTTACCTCTTTACTCTGCCTCTTGTGAGCTAATGTGAGTTGTACCCGGGTCACCGGTGTATGCAGTGCCAGGCTCTCTTGCAACTACTTTAGTAAAAGCGTGTTGTTTGGTTTTGTGCTTTGTGAAAATAGAATGACTAATCCCGGCTCTGCAGAAGGTTTTCCTTCCTGCACATAGAACTACAGGACACCGCTATTCTTATCCTTTACCTCGAGGAGAGAAGAATAAGCTCACGCCTGAAAGACCATTAGCCATTGTGTGTTTACTGTATGCAACATGCAACCTGGCTGTCGTTAGCTTAACGTCGCCCACCGAATCAGATATCAATAAAAACCTCCATCTCATGTAGATGTTTGCTATTTCACGTAAAGTAACTTGTCCTTTTTAATTATCTCTAAATGTTAAAAATAACTAGATATACTAATGGTTACCACAAAGACATAGTAGGGGAGTTAGAGTAATGCATTACTTTTAACACTTCCAACACTGTATCTCACATACATGTTTAGGGTCGAATGTGTCACATCTGCACGTGAATAAAAAAGCATACAGTATATGCCACTGCACAGCTAGCACTTTGTTCCTCCCTCGGCCGCATTTCAAAGGGATGTTTACAGAACCTGAGGTAAAAACTTGCTTCATCTCCACCCTCTTATTTAATTTATGTGTAAATCAGACAGCAGCCGAGCATGCAGCAGCTCCCAATTTCACAAGTGTTTGAAGCTCAAATGGAAAGTCAATAAAATCTATGCAGTTTTTTTTGTAAAAGGGCCAAAGCACCTCTTGAATTTGACAGTGATGTGATCCTTAAAGAGGTGCTCCTGATGCAGATAAAGTGCAACCTATCGAAGGTTCCAGCAGAATTAAGATGCGTACAGTTCGGCGTCTGCATGCAGTACGCGGAGTATATAAGGGTTCTTTCTTGCATGTTTCTGCAGACACGACAGACTGTGGAGGAGCAGACAGCCTCCGAATGTTTCTCCTTCTCTCCCCTCCTGAGCTGACTAAAGGTGGGCCGTTGTGTTCCTCTACTTTCCAGCAGCCAATTTAGCATGACTGACAGACACATTTCACCATAAACCTCCCTCTTCCAAAAAAACAACCCCTTTCTTTTCCCTTCAGTCAGTCAAAAGAGACTTTCAGAGCAGTAACCCTTCCTCACTGTGTCAGTCAGAACAGCTCTGCCTGCAGGCAAATCACCGCAGCACAAAGCCACAGGACCCCACGTGTGTGTGTGTGCGTTTCTAGTGGAACTCAAAAAACCTTCAGAGCATTTGCATTATCTATAGTCGGAACAGCTAGAAAGCAACGGTCTGACCTTATAGCAGGAGGTTACGGGGGAAACAGAGAGAGGATTTAACCTGCTCCACCACTGCGTCTCATTAGAGGAGGGATAGACGGAAGGTAAAAACACGTTTCCAACGCATGAAAATATTTTCTCTAGAACTAACAAATGAAAATCCAAACCTACTTCAGCTTTTCTTTTTTTTCCCCCAATGCCACCCAGCCAAGTGGTAACCTACACTGTTGAAAAATGAAACCTGCAGTTCCTTGAGTGTCCACTTCAGGCTGGCTCCAAGAGCAAAGGAATCCCCATCAGATCCCTTATTAAAATACACATACTTATAGCAGATGAAAAAGATTACAGCCTAGAAACAAAGGTCTGTAAGATAGCTCCTTTATTAATATACAGGGCTGCGTTTCTTTATAAAACTCATCTGGTTTGGTTATATTAAGGCTAAGAATTTTGCATACATTTGTCTGATTATGGGCGTGGCGTATATGACTGACAGGTGGGCGTGTTGTAGTTGTTAACGCTAAGTTCTAAAGATCACTTTCACATGAACTATTTGCCTGTGTCTACATGAATCAAAAGCTAGGTGGAGATAGCGTTTCCATTATGGCGGCCACCATCATTGGGCTTCATTATACCTTCCAGAAACCAACGGGTGACTTGACTGATACAGCGTGCCAACTGTGATGGCGTTTCCTTCAATCCATCCTCCCTGTGCCTCCTTTCCCCCCACCCACCCCCCACCCCCAACAGCCAGCGCTTCACCTTTAATGGGAGCTATCTCCTCATTAAATACATGTGGCTGTCTGCAGCTCTTTGGCAGGAATAGAGTGAGAAAAGAGAGACAAAAAGAGGAGAGCAGGGGGCTGGTGTTGTTCAATCTCTCTCCAACATGACGTACAGCCAGATTCCCCGTGGTAAATTTGAATTACTAATGTCTCCAGAGGCGAAGAAGCGAGCACAGGGACCAAAGGGTCAAGAGGAGAGGTTGAGTCAGTATCTCCTCCCTCCCACAGTGATCTGGCTGCTCCTCATAGCCTTTACACTTCTTTGACACTCTATTACACGGAATAAAGAGTAAGAAAGACAGGAGACGAAGGAGGGCAAAGATGGATGGAAGGAAAAGTAGGGAGAGCTGAGCAGAGGGGGGGACATGTGGGAGAAAAAAAAGTCAGAAACTGTGATGCTCAGTGTGGGAGGCAGCGGGAGATGAAAGGAAAAGAGAAAAAAACGAGGGGGGGGAGGAGATTGCGTTTGAATGAGAGATAAGATGGGGGGGATGAGAGAGGAGAAGGAGAGAGGAGAGAGAGAGGGAGAGCCGAGCTCTGGGGCGATGAGGCTCTCTCAGATGCAGGACGAGACCATCTGGACGAAAGCGGAGCCAGGTCGGTGACGGTAAACACTGGGCTCCACTTTCACATGGAAAAAGAGATGCAAACACTCACTCCACACTTTATAACCAACATCCACCCAAACAACCCAACTCCACCTTCCCTGCTGCCCACGTGCTGGTGGAGAAAACAGCACCAGTCCTCAATATTAGCAGAGTCATTATTTACTGCACACAACAGCTCAATACTAGACTACCTTTAACGCCCAACACATGCTGTTTTTGGATTGACTGAATATACTGCTGCTATAGTATATGTGTGTGTGTGTGTGTGTGTGTGTGTGTGTGTGTGTGTGTGTGTGTGTGTGTGTGCGTGTGTGCGTGTGTGCGTGTGTGTGTGTGTGTGTGTGTGTGTGTGTGTGTGTGTGAGAGTGTGTGTGTGTGTGTGTGTGTGTGTATATCAGGTCTGTGATTTGCTTTCAGAGTGTGAACTTTGCAGACCTCTAAGGTCATCCAGGGTTGCTCTCTACATCTTCCCTGAGGTTAAAAATATAAAGCTGAACTTATTATGCTCCTCGAGCATACACAAAAAAAAATCTTCCAAAGGACTGCTTTTAAATCTTCAAAAATAACAGAAAAAGTTTCCTGCCTTTTTAAATGTGTCTTTCTGCTCTCTTTTAATCTTATTTTGTCCTACACAGTTTTCTTAGATTAAGCATATTGACTTTTTTTTCTTCTCGTGTACAAAATGTGCTTTATAAATCAGGTTCACCTCGACTTGTTTGGTCGTCAGCAGAGCTGACTAATTACAGAAGTACAACTGATATTTAAAGAGGTCGAGGGGGGTTGGGGGGGCAACTGAGGACTTGAACTAGCAACCCCTTACCCCAACACATTTTCTTCCTCAGCTCATCTGCAGGAAGGGTATGAATTCAGTGATATAATGTAATCTGTCTCTCCTCCAGTTCTTTCTCCCCTGCAACAAATCTCATCCTCAAGATTACATCCCAACGAGACACGCCTGCACGAAAACACACACAATATATGCATAACATACTCCAACGTGCATGCACAAACACACACACTCACACACACACACACACACACATCCCCCCTATCCCGCATGGCTCTGGAGAAGCATCATTGCCCCTCCTATCCCTCTGTCAATAAGCCCAGTTTGGAAACACTTTAAACAGACTTGCACATTGCTCCGCTGCAAAAACTGAAAAAATAAATAAATAAAAAACTTGAAGACATGCTTCTCCTCCATACCCACAGGGTTAATTAGAATTGTTTTAAACAGCCACTGCCATGCTTTTTAAACATTTATGGGTGCATGCATTTCAACTAAGACATTAACATATCCAAAAAGTTTAACCACTTCTTTGCTCCTGCGCTCCAGCATGAGGGCCAGGGGAGGAACAGAGACAGAGGGAGAGAGAGAGAGAGAGAGAGAGAGAGAGGACAGTTGACCTCTGCTGCCCCCTGTGTTACAGCTGGCAAACAACAAGGGAGTATTCAATGAGGAGCAGCAGCAGCAGCCCGCCTTGGATCAGAGAAGTCAGAGCCAAGACGCCACGCCGGCTGAATGACAATCAGCTCGTATTTTAGCGATGACAGAGAGAGAGAGAGGGAGATCTAAACCCAGAGGCGATGTAGTACCAATAAAAACATACATTATTCACTAAGAGGACATGCAATAAGTAGTAGAGATGAATAAAAAGAGGCAGGAATACAGTTGTGATAACTCCAAGGCAAAAACGCCACCACAAACAAAATGTGATGAAATCTAAACCGTTTTCTTTATTTAGGGTTTTATTAAAATGATGTATTCTGGGGTAATTAAAGAAGTACTACTTATGTACACACAATTCAGCATCAGTAGGATCCAACATGAAGATCTGCATTCAGAGGCTAAAGATAGGAATCAGTGTTTGTCTGCAACGGTTTAATATCGCATTTGATGAATAATACTTCTGATCTGGCAATATAATCAGGATTATCATTTCTAAATGAGCAGCCTGTGCTGCCGATTCCTTTTCGGTGGCAGATTTAGAGCTTGAAATTGAACTGCGTGAGCTCTGTTAAACAAATATCCTGAGTTGAGAGAAGGCTTACCTCTCAGAGAAGCGTTCATTTGTTGGTGGGTTGGCGTGTCCAGCTGAAGGTTTGCAGTTAAAACTTCTTGGAGCCCCCTCTGGATGAAGCGCTACACTCTCTGCCTCGCTGGACAAAACTTAAAAAAACACACACACAAACAAAGAGAAACAAGATTATTTGGAGACTTTCACAACATAATTAAGCCCTGCATGTGTGCGAAAGAGAAAGTTTGTAATGAGTCACGGCCATCAGCGGTGGAGGAACAATGGCAAAAGAGGCTGGGAGCAGGAAGTGTTGCCTGCAGGGGGCTTTTAACACTTCAGAAGAAAAAGAGAATCTCTCTTTCTCTCTGCCTCTTTCACTCTGTGTATCTGCTCACTGCCACATAAAGACGAGTGGTAAACATGAGACAGAACTGCTGTGCCTCTTTGGCCAAGAAGTGAGAAATTGCAGGGATCAAAGCAGTCCAATTATCATGTGTTTATGGAGTGCCAATTATCTCTGACAGTGGCAGGAAGGCTTCTGTAACACTCGGTTGCACTACAAAGACATGGGGAAAAAAAAGGTGGCGGAGTTCTTGTGTGTACGACAGCCTCGCTGTGGGGGCGGTGGCAGCTTTCTACCGTCACCTAACAGTCACAAAACGTTCACATACAAGGTCAAAGGATAATGACTACGGGCTTGGACCACTGCAGAGATCACAGCAAATTAGAGCTAATTGCAGATAAAAAAGAAAGCAAAGCAGTGAAACATAAATCCTTCCAGCAACTGGAGCGCTGTTGGAGGGGACGTAACACCAGTCTGTGGAGAAATTACATCATTCACCATTTGGTTAATGAGAAGATTATGCTTCCCAGGGCACCGCGCTGGAGTTTCTGAATGTGCCAAGACTACACCCTTTTTTGTCCATCAATTTAGGGAAAGACATGTCTTAACACCTGATGATGGTAATAACTGAATGCTGTTAATGTCTCTTATTATACGTCCTGTCCTGCTGAGGGTTGAAAAAAAGAGCATCAAACCAATGGGAAAAAGGGCCAAGGCTACAAAGAAACCACTAGAATCCATTATCGGAGCCATTTTATTTTTTAAGGAGATGACCTGAGGATCCTCCTAAGGACGCACACAGTGACAACATGTATCTGCAAGATTGGATTGTGTTGACAAAGAGCAGGAACACAACTCCAAAGATCCAGTCACCAAAATAACCAGGAGACGCTGTCTGATGTTTATTTGGCCGCGCTGAGAACCTGAAAAGTGACATGTCCCAAGTCTAAGAACAGTATACCAACTCCATCTATATAATGAGCATTCTTGCATGAATTTAATCAGACAGAACCCATTCAAACTAAATGGGAAACACAGAGAGAGAGAGAGAGAGAGAGAGAGAGAGAGAGAGAGAGAGAGAGAGAGAGAGAGAGAGAGATGCATGATTAAGTGGTTCCTTTCAAGGTGCAATTTCATAGAAACTTCTGGTTTCAACTTCTACAAAATCAATGACGTCAATGTTATCACATCCCTAGATGTATAAAAAATGAAATGTAAAACTTTTCAAAACATTTAAAATATGAAAAAAGAACATTTTGTAGCTTAAAGGGTGAAGAAGAGAATGATTCAGCTGTGCAGATGCCTTGTCAAAGTCACAACACAAATATTTTAGCCACAAATTTAAAATCTACTTTCGAAAGGTAACTCTTTTTTTTTTTACCTGGGCCTTTTGCGTATATACATTTTGTGTTAAATGACTTGCAGGTAACTAAAGCAATGAGATGGGCTTTAATGGCTGGGATGCAGTCTTTCTGGGCAAAGTAGCATGGACCCAAAATGTCACGGAAAAAAACACTTTTTTCATTTCGCTTTTGCCTCTGATTAGCTAAGTTTATTAGCTTATTTGAATCAGGCTCAAAATGTGATTGAAAGTGTCTCACAACAGTATCTAGTCATGTGTGCCAATATTGGCAGTACAAAAAGAGATAAACTCTTTGCTGATTCTGTTCTGTAAAGACAAATGCTATTCTGCTTCCTTTATACTGAAATACATTTATCGTACAGAAATAGTACATTTTTTGGTTGCTTTTGTTGGTCATATAATTGAAAAATTATTAAAATGAGACTGTTAACCAATAGAGTTCCTTACAGTAGGTTAATGATACGATGCTCTAATTGAAAGAGTTGTTACTTCAGCTTTTTAAAGCCTGTGTTCTGCTATGTGTTTTTTTTTCTATGGAGTCTGGAGACTTTGAAGAAAGAGACATTTGGTTGTTTTCTGAATGAGTAGAGGCACCTTATTAAAAAAGGTCTATCTCTGTAGTATTCCTTTCTGTAAAGTTATTCAAGAGTTTTGGTTTCATTCTGAGACTGTCAGTGGCCAAAACTAAAACTTTTTTGGATGGCATACAACCTATATCCATCCAAAATCTAGAATAAACTTGTGTTGATGCCACATGATAGAAGTGGTAAAAAAAAAAAAAAAAACTTGACGACTAGCCAAAAGGGCAGGACAAAGTCAAAGAGTCTGATAAGCCCCTGAGTCCCCACACACCAAGAGGTCATCCTTTCTCAGTTTCATCCACCTGCAGCGTGTGCACCCTACATGTGTCTAGCTGCTGCAGTTCAAACATTTCTCCTCAGGCTGCTCTTGCCCATAGATCCCTTCAGGAGATCTGCTGACAGATCACAGCGGGAGGCACTAAGATGAAGTGTCAACGCAGCTGTAAGATCCCGTGTCAAATCCCCTTGTTTGGATCTGAGGGAGCAGGCAGCCAAAGAGAGGATTGGTGGAGGAGTGCAGTGCATATGCAGTTATCCCCACCACTGCTCATGCAGGGGGTCCTTCACTATAATCCCCTGCCTCTAGAGACTGTGTGCAGGGAGAAGCTGACAGGAATCACCATGCAAACACACACCCACACTAAAGCATGCATGTAAGCCGATGCACAAAAATTACAGATCTATGCATTCTGCTTTTTTACAGCACTCTATTTTATTCATTGTTCTGCTGCCGTGCAAAAGACGGGGGGTGTCAGTGAACTATTTTTACACCAAAGGTTGGTTGGAATAAAGTCAAACTTCATTTATGTGGCTTGGTAAACACAAAGAAATGAAATGAGTACCTGGATTCCTCTGGAGAAACTCTTTCTCTGACATTCACCGTCTCTCTCATGTCCTTTCAACATGTTTAATAAGACCCAGCATGTGAGACCCAGATGAAGTCCCTCAAGCGCTGTATCTCCTTGTAAAGTTGTGTTATTTGGATATGAAACAAGACTAGCAGTGATGAGCGAGGACCTCCCCAGTGGCGGTGTCTAAAGCAAAACTGGGGTGTGAGGAGAGAGGTTGGCATGAGAGTGAGACTTTTTGGGGAGGGGGGGGAAGCAAGCCAAGAGCAAAAGTTAAGGAGAGGTGAGAGGGAACGCTGAATGAAGCTCCAGCAGACTGAGAGGGAAGGAGGGAAAGAGAGGTGTGACTTCTTCAGCGCTCACCCTGCAACAGAAAGGAGCGTGTGTGTGTGTGTACGTGTGAACGTGCACATGGTGATGAGGATGTGTGTGCGTGTGCGTGTGTGTGTGTATGTGTGTGTAGATGTGTGTGTGCTGAGCTCAGCTAATGCCATGCTGCCATCTCTACTGGGGCATCAGAGACCTGCTCTGGCAGAGAATCAACTGCAGGTCAGATCTCTGGCACTCGCTCTTTCAGCGAGCTGGCCGAGGTGGCGGGAGTGCAAGCGCTCTGCCAGAATACCAAAAAAGAGCTGGACGGAGGTGGGGGGGGGAGTGGAGCAAGTGAGACATCCAAAAGGGAAAAGAGTGAGTGATGAAGAATACTAGTAAGAAAGAGGGATTAACAAGCATAAGCAGAAGAAGAACAAAGATGATGCTCAGGTTTGTACCATCCTGCTTTAAGCATATGAAAAGTGAAGTTTCTTGCGCTGCCAAAAAAAGACTGAAGGTGATGAGTAAGGTGAGAAAAAATCATCTCTGAGCTGGAGATGAAGACGGGGGAAGCGGGAGTGATGGCACGGTGTTTAAGTGAGCAGGGCATCCATATTCAGGCGCAGTGCCCAGGGGCACAGTTGGCCCACAGAAGGAGAAGGTCGCCAGAAGACAAGTCGGCGCGTCGAAAACGAACAGCCGACACAGGAGCCAGAGTCTCTTTGACCGAATGTCACTCTTTTGGCCTCATCTTCCACATGTTCAATTTAAGCAAAACCTACAGAACCCAAAAAACGGACATGCACCCAATAATAATATTTACTCCATCCCTGTAATAGCAGGTAATTTCCAGTGTTTTTCTCAAGATGTTGATGTTTTTAACCCTTTATCCCCAGAGCTACACATGTTTTTTATTCCAATAAAAATGTGTTTATAAAGAAGTTTCTATTCCTTTTGCCTGTGCATCAAACAAGTAGACTCGTACCTGATGTTCTGGATGGACGACATGATAGCCCAAAATATTTGGAGCTCCCTCTACTGACCTGCTGCAGTGTACGTCATAAGTTCTCCCTCCTCCATGTCAATAGATGGGACCAGGGTCAAACTAGAAATGCCAAATACACGTCTAAAGAACATTTCTTAAAGATGTTTTGTGCCATAATGGTCTTTTTCTTATCATGCTGATTTATGCCTGAGGTTTCACTTCTCTGAGGAGTTCAGTTTAAAATTAGTAATTTAATTTGAACAAAAATACAAACTAACATAAACATTAACATAATGCCATTATTGGGGCATTGAACTTTCCACGACCTGTTCATACAGTAAAAGTCTTAAAACGATTCAAATGATTTAACTTCTGATCAATTCTTTATAGCTGTATGAATATGAATAGTGACTTGCAGATCATTCCTGTTCTCCTTTACTCTTCCTAATGTTAACAATCAGGTAGGCAAACATATCAAAATATGACTCTAGAGGTGGAAAAAAAAATCGATGTATGTAAAAATTGAGATTCTTATCTTCTGAGATTTTAAATCGATTCATAACTTCCAAATTTCAATTTTTATTCTTGCTAATCAGTCACTCCCTGCTTAGTGCTACGGCTAGCTCTTTAACTCAGTAGAATGCCAAATTGAGCAGCAAGAAAATTCTGCCAGTCTCACAGATGACTGGAGTAGATCCTGACGTATGTACTCATTCAAAAATAGACTTTGAATCCATGGATCCATCAATCGTTTTGAATCGAAAATAGATTCTGAATCGATCGTGAAACACCCAAAGATTCCCAGCCCTAGATGACTCTGCCTGTTTCTAAACCTTTATACGAGATTCTTTGTCTAAATTCTTTTAGAGGACACATAACAACAGAACACAGCTTGTTCTGTAGCTATGCGGGTTAGAATTTAATGTTTGCATTGGGTCATCTTCTAGGTAACTAACAAATGATCCACTGCGGAGGAGTAAATATTCATCAAAATTGAAGCAGAGTTTTAAAATCCTTTTTAAAACTGTATCCCTCCAACACACACATTCACACTGGCTGGCATGAAGCAGACTGATACACACATAAACATGACACTAAGTCTTTCAGGGTAGAAAATCTCATCTCTATAGAAGATTGAGCTCTATAAGCTAGTGTCAGCACAAACATGGCTATTGACATTCTTTCTACCAATGTCAATACCATCTGATTATGTAAAGACTACCCAATAGCTTCTACTCTATTAGCCCTATACTCGGCTCCCCCACACAGAATGCCTGATCACCTCCATCAGTTACCGAGGGCAGCGGACTCTGACAAGCTCACAAACTGTGCTTCAATTAACCGAAACTAGGAGAAAAAAAAAAAAGAGCTGAATCTCCAGCTACAAAATGTTAAAGCAGCCCACACCAAAAACATGCTGTAACTAGACTCTCCGGCCAACTCATAAGCTCACTTAGCCTTTGGCTACAACACAACAAAACCATTGTCTGTGGGGGAGACTTAACTAGGAGACGATTTGAATACCAAACAGCTTGCAGCAGAGGATGAGAACTTTCCATCTATCCTCCAAGCTGTCAGAAAGGAGTCTGTAGGGGGGCAGATGTTTTCACTGGCAATAGGAGGAGGAGGTGGGAGTTGGGGGGTGTCAGGAGACAAGTTACTACCCACCCAACAGCCTCAGAGGAGAGAACCAGCACATTAAGAGAGAGAGAGAAATGATGTGGCCAAGCTGAGAGTACGGTGTGGGGAGGAGGGCTGCTGGGTCTTCACTGCTGCCTGAATCCATCTCCATTAGCAAGCGTGGACCATCAGAGGATCCAGACGCAGATGCACACTGTGGTGGAGCCGGGGGGGAGGAGGGGAGGGGGTAAGCTCAAGAGCTGACTGATGCAGATGTGCTCTTTCGTAAGATAACGTCAAGCTTTCCACTCAAATTGGCCATTGTGGAGAGGCTTTCAAATCTCATCTCACTGTGTTCATACCTCTTCCTTCAAGTAATGCAGGGATACTTTAATTCTCAGCATGCACACGTCTGTCAACACGAATCAAAATGTATACTTTAGTGACAGAGACTTTCTTGTAAGATAGTTTGCATCAAAAAACTAAAGAAATGGACATTCAGACTCGTTAGCTGTTCAGCTCAGTGCTGAGGATTTTAGAACTGCCTTTGCTGATGATCCTTATTCTACCAACCCATTCCTGTTTATAGGACATTAAATGCATTGTATCCAAAAACGTTCCCACAGTGACAGTGTACAATCATGCTGAGGAGTGTCCTGCCAAACAGACACCTATCTCCAGCTTTCTTAATTAAGGCCCTTTGTTTTTATTTGGCCTTCTTTCCTCCAGGCCTGGATTAAATTGGATTCTAAATGATCCAGAACCGATAGAGCAATCTTTACTACCATATTCTTAGACCGAGTGTTCACTAAACTGTCACAAATATGCTGGCAGTTGGGTAATTTTCTCTTGTGACAGGTTGGGCGAATGGAGGGCCCAGGTCTCCCCAGGGGGATTGCAGGAAGATTGGAGGAGGGCATATGGCAAGAATGGGATGGGGCGTGCGCCATAGAGCACGCCGTTTATAGCCAAAAGCCCCCGGAGACACAAAAAGAGAGGAGGAGAAGAAAATGAGATCGTCTTCACTTCACTCGGTATTCCCCACGTTCAAGCTTTTCTAGGGTCATTTAAGGGAGAGATGCACACGAAATGGCCAAGCAGGGAAGTCAAACACCTCCGAGGAATGTTTATCACTCATACTGCAGGCAAAATCCTCTCTGTTCTACCACATAGCCACCAGCATACAGTATTATAGCCAGGAGAGAACGCTTTAAGGACAATAACTGCAGTGGGGTTCGTTTCTTAAACCTGTCGCTGAGAGTAAAGAGGAGGTTTTCCAGCATTAGAGGAGAAAAGTGGAATAAAATAAAGATAAAAAAAAGAAAGTGACATTGTGAATGTGAAAGAGAGGAGCGAGAAACAAGGGAGTGTAAGCACACACAGGGGGCGGGGGTGTCAAGTTCACATGGGGAAATGTTTCTCAGCAGGAAAAAAACGATTTCCCTCTCTACACAACCTGCACCGCGGGGGGGTTGTACAGAGTTTCACTGCATACGCCTCCGATTCAAAACACACTTCCGCCTCCCCCTCGCCCTATCTCCCACGCCCCCACTCCTCCCTCCTCCTGTGCTTCCTGTACGGTGTGCTGCAGGGGATCAGGATCGGGGGAGGCAGCCAGAAAGCCTGATAACCAGGAAGCGGTCACATCTGGCCCGCACTAATTCAATTCCACACAAGTTTGCTTTTTCCTCCCCATAACATAACCTAATTAAAAATTGCAGGAATTGGAGGCAGCATTCATTTCCAATTCATCAACAGGGAAGGGAGGCGGACGAAGACTTCTAAAAAGGTTGGGTCTTTTTTAATTAAAATCAAAATTGCCCCCACGCTACTTTGAATTATATATTTACTAGAAATGAGTCCAAGCAATAGTGATTACACAGGCCCATATGGCTATCAATACCTCACATTATTAGACACACTCACAGTATTAGACACACTCCCATCCTCCTACATTTACACATTTCCCAAGCCCCAAAGACACAGGTGTGACAGGAGTTTTTAATTTCCATCCTCTCAAAGTTTGAGATATCTTCCTGCTGAACACACACACGGTTTACACGGGCCTGAACAGCTGATGCCAGCTTATATCCAATGACAAGTTGAGAAAGTTCACCAAATGTTTGATTTAATGCTAATATTGTGTGTTATATGTAGTATTGATCAATGACATCTTAAGTCAAATGCTTTCTTCTACTAAAGCAATAAATGGAATCTTGAATATGTGGTTGGTTCACAACAGCAAATAACTCTTTCGGTATCAGTGTGTCGCTGATGTGTTACTGAAGAGGTTAGTAGCCCATCAACCATTTTTCTAAATGTTTCAACCTGAAACGTTGTTTGTATTACCTCTTCAGGGGCGGCTGTGGCTCAGTGGGGCGGCTGTGGTTCAGTGGGGCGGCTGTGGTTCAGTCGGTAGAGTTGGCGGTCTCCTAACCAAAAGGTCGGGGGTTCGATCCCCAGCTCCTGCAGCTACATGTCCAATGTGTCCTTGAGATAGACACTTAACCTTAATTTGCTCCAGCGCCGACGTATGTGTATGAATGGGATTACATCTGATGGTCACTTTATATAGAAACTTCTGCCATCAGTGTGTGAAAGGGTGTGAAAGGGTAGGTGTGACCCGCGGTGTAATCAGTCAGAAGACTAGAAAAGCGCTATACAAGCTCAAGTCCATTTACCATTCAGATATAAGCCAACCCCTGTTCAGGTGGTTTAACCCTCTGGCTCACTAGCTAACGTTAGTTATGACTTAGCATCCTGTTTGAGTTGGAGAGCTCAGAGCCACGTGAATCTAATGACAGTGAGTGTGTGGGGTGATGTTTTTTTCACCAACAGTAATAAAACATTAAATTCTATTGTGATCATTTCAGGTTAGGATGCAGGAGATAATCTATTCCTTCATAAATTAAAGGCGAAGAAAGAAAGCCCAAGAGGATGATTATGCAAGAGGTAGTCTGGGTTATTATTGATGAGATAATATTTAGTTGTAGGCTATTTGACTCTAGAGAAATATGATTAAGTGCAGTGAAAAGGACACTGATAATCTATTTATGAATAAGTAGTAATCGTATACTAGCGGAGATGCAGTGCTACACGTCTTCAACAACCTGATTGAATTAACATTAGCTTAAAATGTGCTCTTATCATAAGCAAGATTTCCTTTTATGCAGAATGGCTCGAGGCAGAATAATGTGTTTAATATTATTGCAAAAAATAATGAATCCGTTGTGGATTAATGTGTGAATCCCAGACAGCTGGTAAGGATGGCGCATACTATAATTATTTTTAAACCATTGAGTACAGTAGAAAGTGAATTTCCACACAAAGCCGAAGATTTTTTAGACTTCATGAAATTGAAATTGTTTGTTGTTTTGTATCATTAATTGAATCTGAAAAGTAACTGGCGTTATCACATTTGGAGGTGCAGAGGTATAAAGTAGTCGCTAAAGGATATAATGACAGTAAAAATGTTGTAGCTTGTATGCATGTACTATCAGGCCTGGTTCCCATTTGTAAAAGCTCTGTTGCCTCTTTTATACGTCCATGTTAGATCAGAGGAGGAAGTGATGGTGATGTCATTAGGCAGGTTAAGGAGCATGTCTCTGCAGCATGTGATAGCTGTGGGTTGCAGGTTTAATGCTTTTTTAAGGAGTTAAATTATCAGGATTAAGACGACAGCCATTGATTCCTGATAATGGATGACTCCACAGGCATTATCACAACATATGTTGGATGATGAGAAACCCTAATTTTCCAGAAGTAAAAGATGGTGGATTAAATCTAAAGATTTGACCATAACGCCATTGCTGGGAATTTCCTACAGACAGACTAAGTCTGAATGTATTTCAGACTTGGTCTGTATTATATTTAATATGAAAATATCTAACAAATGTAAATGGTAAATGGACTGGAGCTTGTATAGCGCTTTCTAGTCTTCTGATGACTCAAAGCGCTTTTACACTGCATGTCACACCTACCCATTCACACCCATTATCACACTGTTGGTAGTGGTTTCTATGTAGTGAGACCATCAGAAGTAACTAATCCCATTCATACACATTCATACGCCGCAGACGATGCAGCGGGAGCAATTCGGGGTTAAGTCTCTTCCCCAAGGACACATCGGACATGTTGCTGCAGGAGCTGGGGATCAAACCCTCGACCCTCCGGTTGAGAGACGACGACTCTACCAACTGAGCCACAGCCATACGCCTGTTGAGTCGTCTGTTATCAGGGATTTTTGGTTGTCTATTTACTCCTGACGATGTCAACCTTAAAAAGCTTTACACCTGAGACAAAGCACGTCTAAGCCCCATGACCACATACTGTAGGCTGTGTGTCATCTGAAGCACTGCTGCTGCCCGCCCTGTATCTTCTTTTTGTGTTTGCCTTTAATTATGGCCATCCATTTTTTTTTAAATGTGATCTCATTTCAGAACTTAAGCGGGTGGATAAATTCAAAACCACAAAAAGGTAAATTCAAAGGAATTTCTCAGTAGATGTCAATTGTCAGGAAATAATCGACACCCTTGAGCCAATCACAATCAAGTATTTGCCTAAACTATGCATGATATTTGTTTAAGACACGTGTGAAAAGCAGCCCTGCTTTCGCTTAGCAGGGATCAAAACCACACACTGTGTATTCACTCTATGATGAGAGTTCTCATTTCATACAGTTTCATAAAAGAAATGTATAAGATGTATAAGATGAAACATATTGGACCAAAGACTCAAAGAGCTTGTTTATTTTATCACAAATTCAGCAACATGGACACATGCAGTGTATCAATAAGTCAATGTCAAGCATGCACAGGGAAAAAGGAAGCCCCTCTGCATTCTCACTGTGCATGTATCAATGTGGTATCTTAGCCGAGACTTTAACAAAACATCAATTATCTGACAAACATCTATTTCTGACGGATGCAGTTTTCTTGCTAACCTCCCTGAACTTCAAATGAAAGAAGATAATCCTACAGCGGCTGTAGATCCAGTGCTAGGAATGCCAAAATACATCCTTTTTTTTTTTTTAAACAGAAATACATCAGGCATGAAGGATATAATTTACCCAAGGGTTTTTCAAAAGATTTGCTGTGTTCAGTACATCAATGCTACGGCTGAGTCATAGTCTTTTTATGTTTACAGAGAGCAATTTCACAGACGAATCGGAGCTTTGCAAAGTGTATTTGTAACATATGGTTTGTTTGGTGCACAGGCTGTTACGCTGTTTTAGATCAGTAACATGAAACACAGTATGATCTCCATAATACATACTACTTCAAGGAGTAACTGTGTTGAACCTTTTGAGACCAACACTTTATGAAATACAGTAACATTGCATGTGCAGGAGCTCATTAGAGGCAACACTGACAGAAAAATCAGTATCTACAGTTGTTTTGAAGTATAATCTATCAGATGGGCAGCATTAACATCTATGAGGGTTTTTTTGTATTGACAGTTAACTTCATAGTACTTTTCTCTTTCTTGACAGGTATTTTTTTATTATTTTTCTGTGTATTTCAATATAATTGTTACATTTCGTGCCCGATGGTGTGGGGCTGACTTGCAGTGCAATTTCAATCTAATTTTTTCCAACAAGCATCTCATCTGAGAAACAAGCAGTAAAGCTCCTGACAGTGAGGTATAAATCACAGAGCTATACATGAACAGCATGAATTGTTCATCCAGATAGGATGAAAACGTTTAGACAGCCTTGTTTAGGCACCTAAAAGGAGGAAGTGGACTATTAGCTATAATGTCCAAAAACAATATAGAGAAAAGCCCAGTTCCTCTGAAATGGCACATCTGGATTTGTTGCTAATTGAAGCAGGTAACCTTTGAATCACAGTCCTTCTGCTGTGTTTCATTTTCTCCAGGGGTACAGTCATTATTTCAATCCCCCAAAAAACTGTTTAATGCAGCTTTAGCGAAAGTTCCATCAGGAAGATTTTATTCTGCATGCTGGTTTTTAATGTTAGTACTCGTATTATGTTTACATGTACTCCAACATGCATGCTCGCTCATTATCCTGTATTCATCATGTGCTTTATATCGCCTGGTCACATCCATCAAGTAGCTCTGCTCTTCTCCGTCATAGTTAGCCAATCATTTTGCTACTGTCTTTTAAAGGTTTTTTGTGCTTTTCATGCCTTTATTTTAGAGATAGGACAGTGGATAGAATCAAAAATCAGAGAGAGAGTGGGAAATGACATGGGGAAAGGAGCCACAGGTCGGATTTGAACCCTGGTCACCCGCTTAGAGGACTAAAGCCTCCGTACATGGGATGTGTGCCATAATCACTAGGCTACCGGCGCCCCATTGCTACAGTCTTTTTAAATGTGGCTTTCCTGTCCTCCGCTTCATTCTTTCCATCTTTACATGCAAACCTCCACTTTTCCATCACTGCCAGGTCCGTGCAATTTCATCCACGTTGGGATGGATTTTGCTGCTGCTCAGGGAAGATATCCTTCAATCACCCTATCTCCCTGTAGAGTTCAAGTGCCGAAGGCTCTCTGACAATGATTCAGTATCACATCTACTGTATGTCAAATTAATGTTTATCTTTCATTCATTTTCTTGTCTTCCCTGATGGAACAGGTTTATACAATCTGTTGTCATAATCATAAACTATCTTCAAGCTAGCCGTAAACCCTTCAGCTATGAGGACATCCTGATAAAATCAGGCTAGTAAAGGTTTAGCTCCAAAGTTCTTCACCCCATCCAAGAAGTTTAGCTCCTCCAGGCAGATCCCGAAGAGCAGGAGGGAGGATAATCCCTCCAGCATGTTCTAGGTCTCCCTTGGGGTCGACCCAAGTTCAACAGAAAGTTACATTTCAGCCAAATCTGTTTCTTGTCTTAACATGTGTTCAAACAGCCTTCCTTTGCTTTTCACGAGGAACATGTTAAAACTACAGTAATGTTGAATAGGTAACTTATGATACTTTTTTATCGAGTGTTAGTGTGCTTCATTTTATTTAAAGGTGACGTATGATTATGATGACCTTCCTGATCTCCTGGCAAACAGAAGCTGATGATGTTGATGGTCCACATGTAGGAGAACTTCACCACTTTGATCTGCACCGAAAAGACCCAGCCAGGCCTGAAACCAGATCCCGTTATTTATATATTTATCTATTCTATATAGGTAGGTAGGTGGTGTTTGGTCAGCCCGGACTTCAAAACCGCACATCAAAACTGCCTTTCATCTTAATAAACACTGACAACAAACGAAAGGGAAGAAGAAAGGATATTGTAAAAGTGGCTGCAGAAAAAAAAAAACACAAAGGAGATAGGGGAAAAAACGGGGAATCATCAAATGACATACTTTATCCAGCTTGGCTCTTAACGGGAAAGTGGTGTCTGAAGGAGCAAAGCCTCTTCTGCAATGACTGAAACAAACACAATTTCACAGTAGAGGTAACCTTTAAAGAACACATTTAAAATGACACCAATTTCTGTGGGAAACATATTACGAAAAACAGAGTTGCAGGAAGAAAAAAAATCCAAAAGTGATTTGTTCCATTCAACTGTTCATTGAGAAGCCACAAAAATATGAAGATTTATTTGAAAGAATGGAGAAGCAGTGTGAATAATGACACTCGACGTCTGTTTAAGAGCTATCTCTGTTATTTTACAGATAACACAACATTGTTAGACTTACAATACACTATTGAGACATTAGTTCACAATTTATTTTACCAATTTGTCTTTTTTGTCCAATCCTTGTGACTGCCTACGTTACCCAGAATGCAACTAAACAGTGAGCTTCAGGTTTGCAGTGCTAGTAGCAGCTAATGTAGCAGCTAATGTAGCCTTGAGCTGAAATTAAAGAGAGGAGGCGACTAAAGCAGTCAGGAAAGATAGTTTCTTCATACACTAAACAGCTCCATTTTTATTTTTTTTCATACTTGTAGTCCTCAGCAAAGACACTGACTCAAGTGGCATCACTTAAAGCAACAATATGTCACTTTTCCACCATAAAATAGCAGTTTCAAAGGTTGATGTAATAGTACACAGTAAATGGCATCTGTCCCATGTCCACAGCGCGGTCACCCGTTTGCTGAACTATGTAACTTTGGCAGGAGGCTAGGATCATCATGCGAGAGCTGTACGGCACTAGTGCACACACAAGCCTTCAGCTATAAAAAAAAAAGAAGCCTATGTAGCCCGTACTCCGTCTCTGTACGTTTTGATACAATGGCTGAGGCACAAGAGACAGAAGAGGACGGATGAAGCGAAGAAGACAAAAAGGGAGAGTATCTGAGAAAGAAGCAGAGTTTACATCCCTGCAGATATAATACATAACAGATTAGGATGTAACATTAGGCTGTATCAATATCATTGTCTTCATTGTGTCATGTTTGGCAGCTTTAATGTGTGCAGAAAGACTCTTGACTGTACTGGCTTGGAAACATATTAACCTGAATGGGGGCGGGGCCGTTTTGTGGGGTGTCCAGAGGAGGGTAGGACTGCTGGCCACCTTTTAGACAACAACTGGGGCAGAGAGATACTGATCTCAGCTCCTTCAGACTCAAAACTAGCTACGGGCACCCTGCAGGGACATTGAAACACAGTCATTAAAACGACTGACTTGACACTAGTGCTACACATTACATACAAAGCTATGACCTTGTGTTAAAGGTGAATCTAATTGAGCTGTATTTCCTTATAAGTAGGGCTAATCTGGATTCATATGTGAAAGAAGGCTTCAGCATTCAAAGCTTAGCAGCACCACACACTCTGCCTCACGGGGGGGGAAGCCTTCTTTTTTCTGCGTGTGGGTTCCTCTTTGTTTTGCTTTGAGAGGAGAAGAGTGCCGTGCTAGCCATCTGAATCCAGCAAGGCTGCACCCATCCATCGTCATTCTAAATGAAGAGCAACACTTAAGACTTTCATCTCTAGCTGCCAGTTTGCACTCGCACACAAACACACACACGCAAGCACAAGGTCACAGTGTTTTCAAAAGCAAGCGCTAGCTAAGAAAGGTCAAAGTTGTTTTTTATAAGGACGTGCATCTGAGCTTTATTATATTTTGAAATGCTGGCCATGTCACCTCTCAGTTTCTGTTTTGGGCAAAGGTAAGCTGCCCCATTTTAGTCCAATTTTTAGTCCTTTGCTTCACAGGCAGTCTTTTGGGATTACATTTTTTTTATTCTTTTGCAAAAAAAGAAAAAAAAGAAGGAACACGCTACAATTTTCAAAGCTTTATTTCTCTGCCTCCGGTTTCCTCTACACTTAATTCGTACCTAAGTTGTCACAAGGTCTTGCTTTGTCACTGAACCTGAGTGCCCCCCCTCCCCACCCTCCATCTCCTGCCAGAGAAACCCTTTCAGTACACTGCTTAATTAGTGGCTGATTGAAAGAGAAGTTCAGGACCTGAGGAAAACTTGGCAGAAACGAGAGCTGGGAGAGACAGACCAAGAAATGAGAAAATGGATGAAAAAAGGAACAGAGAGAGACCTCTGTCTTTGTGAGTGGATCTCAGACAGGAGGGGAGACCCCGACCGCACTAGATCCAGACAAGACTTAATTAACGTTTAGAGATAAGTCCTGCATCTGATCCTCCGATCTCCATCTGGTGCCCCCTTTTTCTTCTTTTGTATTAATGTGTATCTGATGAAAAACACTAGTGGCGTTTTCGCTCACTAAGACAATCAAATATTAATCCCCAAAAGTTGGGAGAACAAGGCTGCACTAATTTGCAATTTAAATTACCTGAGACTTCCTGGCAATTAATTATAGTCTACATGAGTGAGCGGGGTCGTATACGGAGATTTTCGCACGCATGTAAGTGTGTTTTTATGTGTGTGTGTGTGTGTGTGTGTGTGTGTGTGTGTGTGTGTGTGTGTGTGTGTGTGTGTGTGTGTGTGTGTGTGTGTGTGTGTGTGTGTGTGTGTGTGTGTGTGTGTGTGTGTGTGTGTGTGTGTGTGTGTGTGTGTGTGTGAGCTAAAGCTTTTCTTCATTGCATATTTCAAGCACAATTTACCAGGCGCTTCTTTATATCCTGTCCCTTAAAGAGCACCAGAAATGCCAAGTAATCACAGGGTTTCAATTTAAGAAAACATGACAACACTGGCAGCGCTGCTAACAGCCTCACAGCTTTCTAAATAGACCCAGATGACACTTAACCAGAATAAAGCTAAGGATGCTTTTTTTTTTCCCCCAATCCTTTTCATGACAAACATCAAGAGCAAAGCAGCAATAACAGCTCGCAGAGATGGAGGAGATGTGTGCTAATCATAGGACTCCCTCAGAAGGAACGTCTTCAGACAGTTCATTTGTCATGGGAATCACACGATGACAGCATGAACAGTGAGAACGACTAATAGGTGATAATGCACATGGCATAGAGAAAATAAATATTGTCACATCGCAGGGTGTGCTGGGATTGAGATTCACAAAGACTGTCTTCCCTGAGGCCAATTAAAAGACAAAGTCAGGTGGTAGAGGAGGTCCTGTGCGTCAGATAAGGGAGTATGTGTTGCTGCTCCATCAGCACCACGCAGGTTGGATGAAAAGCAGAAGAAATAAGGATGAAGGATACAGAAAGAAAGCAAATGATTACTCATACTGAACAGTCTAAATCTCTTATACATTAGACCACAGCTTATCCATTCATGTAATAAAGGGCCTTCAGTGAGTATGACATTGTAAAGTACACAATTTCTGAAGGATGTTCTCAAATCCCATGCAATGTGGAGTGTGTTTACCCTCTAGTCATACTAGGAATTGCGCATCATGAGCTTCACAAAGACAGTATTGTCTGCATTACCATCGCTCAGTGGAACTAAATGAAAAAGTTGTTTATGTCCACATTTACCCAGTCGGTACAACTTGAACAACTTATTCTTTATTCTTTTCAGACATCATCTAATAGCCAAAGACTAAATATTTTGCTATAACAAGAAACAGTCAATTGGTAACAAGTCTTCTTTGTTTTAGTTCCAGTTTAATTATTTTTTGCATGAAGTCGGGGTGACCTGATATGAGAATGCAGCCAAAAATATTCAGGAAAAATGTACCGTGAGCGAGCAAGAGAGGGGGTGATGAAGTTTATAATCTTCAACCAGCGTGTGAGAGGTGTGATCTCTGCGCACGCTCCTTTATTGATACTGCGAATATAAACTACCTGCGCAATTGATGCAAAGGTAAACATTGGCATCATAGGAGCCGACTCTGTAGCTTCATCCCCAATTTCGGAGTTGTTCTTTTTCCACCAAGTCTTGCCTCCTGAAACCCATCGCCCCCTCCTGTCCAATGAGAGAAATGGCCTCCCGCTGCGATATGCGTGTGTGAACAAACAACTCAGGAAGACAGAAAAAGGCTTCAAAGTTCCTTTTGCTTACACTGAAATTAAAAACATTTTCTGATGTTTAGGAAGGGATGGATAGATGGAAGGATGGATGGATGGATCATTTTCAGTTGCTCATAGTTTCACTAACAGCTCTTCCGGATGAGCTGGGACTTTAAGAACCACAGAGCAGTCGCCACAAAACCAAGAAGGAAACGGATGTGTATGACTGTGCGTGTTTTCTTTGTGCAATGCAGCGAGTGTGTGAAAGTATAGCGAGGGAGGGAAGAAGGAGGGGCTCGTCTGTATCCCACATCCTCACCGCCCCACGCCTGTTTTCAGAGAGTGAGACCTGGAGCCCATTTATATTCATTACAGAGAGACAGTGTGCTCTCACTCTGCCAGTCCAGCCTCCATCTCTCTCCATCTCTCTGTCAGACACCGCAACACGCCAGGGAGGAGAGTCTGACAAACCAACAGACAGATAGATTCAACTTCCTCTGTATAAACAAGAGCTAAGCAAGTTAAAACTGCACCTCCCACCCTGTCAGTATGAGAGGTGAAGGCTGCCAGGCCCCAACTGTCCAGATCCTGACCACTCGGTCACATACAGTAGCCACATCCCTGGCTCCACACATGACACCCAGCACACTGTGTCATGATGCTGATTCTGTGATATGAACTCCATCTGTACCTTCTACATGGCGAGAGCTTATATTACTGTGCATATGCTTCCTCCGTCTGCAAATCTTATAATGTGAACAGCTTACAATGCATATTTACACCCGAGGACACATTTCTGTTCATTTGTTTTTCCATCTGTGCTTTCGACAGTCTGAATAGCTGCTGATGCTCATGACATCTGCACAGAAATCCCAACCTGTAAGTCTGTCTACAGAGACGATGCTAAATTAACTGGTTTATAGTCTCCACATGTTCAGCCTTTGAACTGGGATCATTAGTTTGATTGTTTGAACGTACCTTTTGCAATAGAAAAGACAAATCAGCACGCCTACTGCTTTATTTTTAACAGTATCAAAAGTTAAGGTGTAGCAGAACGGCCAGAAGAGGAAATATAGAGTTCACTATAAAAAGATAGACAAGATATCTGCCACAACAACCAACATGAAAGTGATCTTCTCAGGCTTAATGCTTTGCCGTTAGAAGGGGATCAACAATTGTTTAGACTAGAGGAAGCTTAAAGACACATGCTAAAGTTCATTATTTCAACTGTGCATGTCAAGTTGTCGACCATGTAACTAAATAATATCTCTAATAGTTTTAGCATTTAACTTTAAAGGAGCAGTATGTAAGATATCTACTGAATTAAATCTTAAAATGAACTTACTATATCATCAGACATTAAGGAAACATACCATGTTGAAGTGCTGTCTTCTCTGACAACAATGCAGCAGCTAGTATGTCCTCCTGTGCTGTTTCTCTTTCTAACGTGGTAAAATGTTTAGGCGAATTGCCTAACGGCCTCATGATTTATATACATAGCTACAAGTTTCATATATATGTAACTTTTTACATGTATAAATCGTTTTTTATCGCCCACTAAAAAGCGAACGTTTAACTGATGTGAAAAAGTAGATGTTCACTGTCTATCTGTGTTGCCTGCATAACATTTGCCCCGGGTCCGATTTCTCCGCGGAAAGCTCCAGGAAGTGTCATTTTATTTGCGTTCTCAACGTTCTCCTCACTCCGCTCCGCTTACAGAAATCAACAGTACAAACTACAAACTCATCACACACTCCCGGTCTTCACCTGCACAGCCAGAGGCCGCATCCCACACACCGTCCTAGGAGCTCTCACAGGCGGACAAACTCATCACACACTCCCGGTCTCAGGCAGTGCCTGCCGAGACTGACGTTGTAGGATGGAGAATGAGACACACAGACTCCTTCACAGACTCTCACATGTGTATGACCACTTACCTCCTCTGTAAACATTATGCCGGTAAATATCCAGTGTTTCAGGGGCGATATTGATGCTGGTTTGTGTACGTACGAGCAACAGGTTACTGGTGCAGTTCGCCTGACGGCCATACGATATCGCTACAAACGCAGTATTTTTGAAAGTTACATTTAGCCCCTTTAAAATATCTAACTTAAATTAAAAATTGACTAAACCCATGTTATATATATTTTTTAGTATATATTGATTTGTTCGTTTTTACTCCCATAATAGACCGCAAGCCTCGACGTCAGCTTTTGTTATTGTTTTGATTGAGAGCCCCCTAGTGGCGGATTTTACATACTGTACGTTTAACACATTTCTCATTAGTCAGGTTAAAGATCTGTTTTGAGTCCTCGTTTAGAATATTGTCATTTCAGAGATATTTCACTCAGTGCTGCTGTAACAGACTGAACAACATTCCCTTATATAGAACCATGGGGCCAACATATTTCCTGCTTTGCAACAACTTTGACTGTAGTCAGATACTTTAGTTCGTTCTTCTCTAATATTAGACATATAATGCACAAGGGAGACATTTTTATGATGCCTATAACTTGATGTAATGTCTGCATTTGTTTGCATATTTTCACTTTAATGCAGCAGATCAATCTTTCCCAGCTAAGTTGATGTGAGTTACCCCACAGCTACAGCTCCCTCTAATATAACACAGTTTAACATTCAGACCTGAGTTCAATTTCATAACCCTCGCTCTACAAAAGTTTCCTCTGATCTCTGATCTCTGCTGAAATCACCATATCATAGCAAAATACAAAAAAACACAAAAACTCTTGATTTAAATATCCCTGTAAATAGAGACTGAAAAGAGTTTTTCCTCCAAGGCATATGCAGGCACTGTTCTGCCCTTTAAGTTATATTTAATTAGGTTTAGTTTGTACAATTACTCATCCTAAAAGGCACATAAGGTGACTTTGCAGTATTTTTTTTTTTTTTCATTGTAAAGCTGCACACACAGT
Organism: Tautogolabrus adspersus; assembly: GCA_020745685.1. Taxonomy (NCBI): domain Eukaryota; kingdom Metazoa; phylum Chordata; class Actinopteri; order Labriformes; family Labridae; genus Tautogolabrus; species Tautogolabrus adspersus. The sequence goes on from CM036553.1 coordinate 16,741,110, forward strand.
TCAATATCTGCAAGTGATAATGACGATAAGCCCTCTCTATGCGGTTATATCAATGGATTTGTATGAAGTTTATCCCAAAACTGCTTCAGTACGGCCATATGGCAGGGACTTCAGGCGACCAGGCCTGCTGTGAAATAGGAGGTGAAGAACGACAGAACAGAGAGATGGAAAGCCGTCTGGAATTCATTACAGCCGGAGCCGAGCCTCTCAAAAAGAAAAACATAAATTCATAACAAACTAACACAAAAAAAACAACAATAAACACATTCACTTACAAACACACACACACACACACACACACACACACAATGTGACTTCATCTAAATTCCCTTTAACTTGCAAATTGAAAGGGAAACATCAAATACACAGAACCACCCACTAGCCTCTTTCTTTAGGCGGTGCTTCCTGCTGGGAGGGGGGGGAGAAATTGGGTAGTGGATGCTGAATTTCCATCACCAGGTAGACAGGGGGAGGAGCTGTGTGATTTGGCTGCTGTAGAAAAGAGCAGTGATCCCAGCAGGGCTCCTGGAGTGTTTCGAGGGTCACCTTGTGTGACAATAGGCAGCGAGAGAAACAGTGAGCTACAGAGACGGGCTGCAGAGTTTAGAGGAACACACAACAAAGTGTGAAAGCATGCCAAAGAGCCGGGGCTAAATGGCAGTGTGTTGCTTTGAGCGTGTGCGTGACGCAAGTCTGAACATAAATCAAGCGCCCACATGCTAGCTCGCTCCTCCACAGCACAGAGTCAACCCTGTGGGTTTTTTTTTTTTTTAAGCATCCCCACCATCCTCGTCACTCCAACTGTGGTCTGAAATTTGACAGAGGGTAAATGGAGCCTGCTCATTATGAAGTCAGATACCATTAAAAGTGGATGAAAGCTGCATCTGAGGGATCAGCAAGACTGATCAAGGTAAGTATCTAAATCTCATCTTTAAAAAATCAAACATACAGTTGCTAGAGGAGCGCACACACACACACACACACACACACACACACACACACACACACACACACAGGGATCACAAGACGGAAAGGATTCCATGTCTGTGTTATAACAGATTGAGGAGTTTTGGCTGCAGAGGGTCAAAAAAGAAGAAGGTATCTCTGATTAAGTGGCAAAAAATATGTATTTTCTCAGGAGTGAGTGACAAACACACACATGTGTGAACAAGACTGGATGTGGAGCTATATGAAAACATGTTCATCCTGCCAGAGGCTCTGCTGATAACCCTGACGCTCTCTCTCAGACTGAGAAGAGGAGGGTGAAAACAGGGATAAGAGAACAGCGAGCACACATACACAAGAGGGCCGAGCATGCCGCGGGTTAGGGAGACGTCACAGTGTGTCTGATCCAGGGCCACAGGAGGTGTGATGGATTAAGAGGCGCCGGCGGAGACAGAGGCCCTCCCTTAACCGTGGAGCAAACCCAGATTAAACATCACTATCCCTCTCCATATCACTAAAGGCCTCCTCTCTCTTTCCACCTCCTTTTTAAATCTTCACCTCAACTCCTCATTTCCTCTGGAACCCAAGTTCACACTGCTATAAAAACCAACCTCACACATACTTCACTCCTTCAGTTACTCAATTGGTCACATTTCCTACTTCAGAGGATGTCAAATTGAAAAAAAGTTCCAATATGTGCGGCTAAGATAACAAAAACACCATATGAAGTCTCCCATCAGGAGAATGAGATAGCTGAGCCTTAATTAATAATGCTAATATCCTAATTACACTTGACAGCATTAAGTTTACCTATCACTACTATGAGAGCCTACGTTAATTAACTTAAATCTTGTGTCAGCTCTAGAGATAAGCACTCACTGCACTGACGACTGATTTCTAAGAGACTGCTTCACAGTGTGGCCAATTCTTTGACATGAGACCGACAGCAGCGCCCAAACCCTGGGAAAATGTGTCATATCTTCAATGAAGGGAGGGAAACAGGTAAATTATTTCACAACAGCAATTTATTACTCTATGTATTTAAAATTGTTTAGACATGTATGGCACAAATGGAATTTTAACCCTTTGTGGAGTTAGGCAAAAAGTCTGGGGACATACTAATTTTCTTCGACGTTTGCTTGGTGTTAGTTCCAGGCGGCAACAAGCCGGGGTTAAAAAAAAGCAGCCAATGTGGACGTGCAAAAAACTGCAGTTCACTGCGTGTCCACCTGAGGCTGGCTATAAAATACCCGGAAGTCCCATACACACCTCTTATTAAAAAGTACATTTGGACAGCAGATATAAACATGGTTACAGCCTGGAACCAAAAAACGACGTAGTTCTGATGAGTTAGTTTCTTAATTGGCACACACTGTAAGGGGGTTGAATTTTTTTTTGTAATTTTATGTAGGATACAAGTTATGCTTAATTCAGGGCGTGGCCAATCTTACTGCAAGTGGCTGTGTTGTAGTGGTTTGTCAGGAGGTTTAAGGCCCGCCTCAGCTCCAGCTCTTTGCCTGTCAGCAGGTTGACCGAACGCTTGATAGAGTCAACATTTCAGATATGGCAACCGCCATGGATGGGCTTCCAAACGGCCCTTCAGACACCACAGGGTGACGTCACCGAGACTCAGTTCATGTTTGTGTTAGTTCAAGCAATTTGTCGACTAGTTGCCGTATATTTATGTATAAGTTTAATAATTTAAAAATATATCATTTGGAGGGATGCAATATTTGAGTTCCAGGACTGAAGAGGAGCTTGATAAATGATGTTACAAAATCTGTGCTGCATGACAAAAGCTGTAATAATAAGCCTTTAAAGTTCAGATCTCACAAGCACAAGCTGCCTGCAAAGCTAATGATTGTAAATGTGTCAGAAAAACTTATGAGAACTCCTTTAAAAACAGTATAAAATTGTTCTTTGAAAAAAAGATTTAAACTTAGTCAAAGACTCTTCATCGATTATGGGTTACATGTTAATACTTTGGGAAACCTCTTACTGCTACTTTATTTCCATCATGTGAAATTTCAGATGGCTTACAGTGGCAAATTGCTGTGTCAGTTAAATGTAATGCAAAGACAAAGAAGTGAGCAGCTGGTCAACATTTAGTCTTTGCCGTCCTCCTTTTTTCTATCTCTCTCCATCCTTTCTGAGCTTTCTTAAATCTTTGCAGAGCTGACCAGCTGCCGTCTGACTCACCGCCTCAGTATAAAAGTCAATTGTTTAACCCTAAAAAAAACATACACATGACAATATTTAACTTAACATTTCAACTCATTTAAATTCCGGATCTTGAACATCCGTTGTTTGCAGAATTCCATCCTTTTGCACAAAGTTTCAAACTGTGAATGAATGTCTGATAACCAGCATTGTGTGCTGTACTTCTTCATACCCACAACTACATTTACTGCATACAAATCAATCTATCTGCATACTCTTCTCGCATTATTTTCCACACTCAGAAACATCCAATATCACATATTCAAAAAGACCGACCTGCGAGAGAGAGATGAAGAGCTCATTGACGGACACAATGCTCCAGAAACCACTGTTCTGCTGCTGTACTTACTTGACAGATGTTACACACACACACACACACACACACACACACACACACACACACTAAGTTAAGGCTATGTGTGTGTAAGTACGTGCACACACACATTTAACCATCTTGTGAAACAGCCTGGCGCTTAAAGTTGCACATCTAAAGCCTTTTCAGTCAGCGCTTACACACCCCTCCAATGTGATCAGCTATCCTCCTATACTCACACAGCAAAACATACCAACACTTCTACACGCACACACACACACGCACACGCACACACACACACACACACACACACACACACACACACACACACACACACACACACACACACACACACACACACACACACACACACACACACACACACACACACACACACACACACACAAACACAGAGACACAGACACAAACACAGCAGAGAGCCAAATCCACAGAGGAAATTTGAAACTTGAAAAAGACAGAAATTATAAACTCAGGCAGACTTCTAACCACAGTGGGCCCATAAAGCCAAGATAACTACAGTAAAGCAGTTTCTTAATGACAAAATGATACTGGCTGCAGTCCACAGCACTCTCTCTGTCTCCTCTTCTCAAACACAGACAGCCTCTCAGACACTCTGTTCAACCATCAAAACAGAAATCTTCTTATACGTCTTCCTTCCTCTGAACTAAGCTGATAGGGAACAATATTTGTGCAGCGACTGAGGTTAAGCATCTTTCACCTTCATCCGCACGGCTGCCGGCTGTGCTCTTACGTATTAGCTCGCCTGTTTATTTTCCCGACCCACAGAGGCTCTCTGCATGGAGTTCCATTCTCGTGAAGCCAGCCGAGCTGGAAGCGAAAGGGAGGAGTGAATGGTGCAGCGAGGGGAGTTGTTTTTGTTACCGCACTCAGTGCAATGATGCAATTTATAATTAAAATGCTAATTTTAACGGCAGGGAGTCTCTCCTCACCTTGTTTTCACTTTACTCCAACAGTCTCGGGGGAGGCGGGTCTCTGCCCTGGATCAATGTCTCGGAGCCAGGAAGTCAATTTTTATATAAAGTACTGAAATCAATTTGAGATTTAGGCTATACAGAATCAGTACAAGTGAGATGCATGGACACACACATCCCGCCTGTAGCTATGAAACATTTTTCCACTTTAAGATGATGATGAGGGACCTTTAAAAGGTTCACATTCCTAAACTGAAGGCTAAAAGCAATTATTTGGGCAACAAGAAAACTCAAGGCCTGTGTGACACATCTGCCACCGGCCTGTCTCTGTTTTGACTCCAGCTTATCACAATAGGTGCCTCAAACATCCCCTAAGCTTCAATCTCCACAAACAACAAAGACAAACGCTGTGGAATGAATCATTTGATGGGAGTTTTATTTCAAAAGTGAGCCTGACAGACAAAACAGAGGGGGGAAGAGGAGGAGAGAAGGCCTGTTTTTAGTGGTTGTCCTTCAGCGTGACTTTGTCATGTAACACATTTCCAGCTCAATTATCTGCATCCAGTGGATTTCAAACACTCTTAGCAAGGACCAGAGAGCTGGATAATTAGCAGGAGCCCCGGCTCATAAGGAGGGCCAAAAACAAAGCCCGTCTTCAGTGCTATCTTTATCGCCTCCGCTTGTCTAATCTCTTCTGATCCTGTTTCTTTGTCACAGAGGGGGCTGTACATCATGTGTGTGCTCAGTCAATACCTTTAGATGCCAACAGGTTTCAGCTTTTAAAGACCAAAGCATGACGCAAATGGTGATGCTCTATCTGTAAGAAGAGGCAGAGAAAATGAGGGAATCTGGCTTCTGGCTGTAAATGATGACACATGCGGCATGCAACATATTTACTTAGATAGCAGTTATTTCTGAAATACCGAGCACAAAATGCCAGGGGAGAATTATTTGTTACGTCCCAAATATTGTAAAAATGCAACAATATAGCATGTGCACTCACAAAGCGGTTACACGGGTTTCCTATTATTATGTTGGGGAGTGTTAAGATGAAGAAAGAATGAGAGAAAACTTTCCCAACTTTCTTTCAAAGTGTGTCGAAACATTTTTCAAACTTGGGCCACCTCATGTTATTTCTATTTTAAGTACGGACAGAAATCATGTCAGGTTGGTACAAGAATGAAGCCTCATGTAAAAAGACCATGATTACTAATTTCAGCCATGGACAAGTCCAGCCTGCTATGGTGCTTAGTCAAGAACAGTTTCTATTTGCAATAAAGTGTACTGATATTCAGCTATTTAAGAGTTTAAATTCTGTCCACAAAAGCCATGAAAAACCCTCCTGGAATCTCAAAATATGTAATTTTAATTTGTAACACGTTTTTTTCTCGCTCTTTCCCTGAAACATGAATCTCTAAAGGCCTCCATGCTTGTGTGTCTGTCTGTCTCTGCAAAGTACTTTGGTGTAAACATGTCTGCTGTTTTTAACATTAAATTAACTCAAACTCAAACTTGAAATACCCCAAATATTTAGAATAGAATAAATAAGGGAGACATTTCAGAACCTTTGAAGTTTTACTTACATGTTGTCTCCATTTTCACCGATGATTGTAATAGTGAAATGTGTCTGTAGCAGTCACAGACTTTGTGAGATGTTGTCTTGAATAGAGGAACAGTGAGTTACGTGGGCATCAGGGAAAACGAGTTTCAAAAGATGAGATGGCCACCGCTTTTAGAGGAAAGGGAGCAAATAAAGATACAAGATTGCCTAAATGTATCCTCAAATATGGAAGGAATGATTGACAGCAAGGAGAGGTGTTGACCATCCTGTTTCAAGTGACCATCAATGAACAGAATATCAATGAAAAGTAAATGTGTAATTGTTAGTTAGATGTGTCCCTACTGTTGGTCTGTTCATTAGAATAGGTTCTTCAAACTCAAGTGGACACAAAAATACACGCACACTAAAGGAGCCAATTAAGATCGACTGTTCAATGAACTTGTCATACTGTCAGCGTGCTGTAATAAGTGGATCAAGGTCAATCTAAAGCCATCATGGAGAGAGGCGGGGGGAATGCTGGCGTTCTTCCTCACAACAGTCAAGCTTCACACCCCAGGAGATGATACTCCTGCTCCTTAACAGATGTCACACCTCATTTCTTTCTTTCTTTCGCTGGAGAAGCTTACACTTGAAGCCACTGGGAAGTAATAAATGAGGCAAGGAGCGGCACACAGGGTCATTGTAGGCATCAGTAAGGGTTGTGCAATGTTGAGACTGTCCTCCCAAGAGTACTGAGTAAGACGGGTTGTTTCCTGTTTCGAACCACCTCAAGGCGGATTCTTTAAAAAATGACCATCAAGTTTTGTGTTAGTTCATGCAGGATAACGAAGTCATACACCCCTGGCTGTAATCAGCTGACAGTCTGTTTTTTAAATCATCATTGCTAATCAGTAACACCAATCATGTTCACACAACAAGGCAGTACATCCAAATGAAACCTCACTCATCTATGCAGCACATAGACTCCACATGCTTCTGCTGCTGCCGTTGGTTAAATCGATGACAAGAGTGTCCCCGCCTCTAGAGTCCCTGGAGATTGAATAAAAATCATGATCATGCTAAATCTTCACCGAGTAATTATCTCCACCCGAACCATGATCCCTAATCAGACAACTTTATTTATCCCCAAGGGGAAGTCCTCTCTAAACCTACCTAGACCTTGTCCATCACAACAACTGATTCATTTTCAACAAATTATTTTTTGAAGGCGAGGACAAAAGATGCTGCCGGGCAACAAACTTTAAATTCAAATCAAGCTAAATCTTCAGTAACGTTTGAATGCTGCAAAATGTTGAATGTAATCCGATGTCTTGTTGGCAGTTAAACTGAGGTGAATAAAAATGGCTGACAGCAGGTCTCTGAAAACTCATAAAAAAACAAGGCAGAACCTAGCCCGACTCAGGACTACCATCTCTGATGACCTTTAGTGTTTGCTCTTTGGCTTTCATATTTCACATCATTCAAAAATGGAAGCTAGGACATTTATCGCTAAATTCCCAATGACAGGTATTGCACATACAGTTTAATGAGTGAGTGCATGTATATCTCACTCTCCATTAGATATGTTGTAGAATAAAAGACACCATTTCTGGAGGGTCGTTTGGCTTTTCTCACTCACAAAGAATTCATATTAATTCACTTCCACAGTATGGAAACCCAGACAGAGTCTCACAGAGCGGTGCAAAAATGTGCAGACAGGTGCACACTGTGCTCTCTGTCTCGTTCCACTGCTGTTGCTCTTTTCAGTGAAGGAAAGGAAGAGGAAAAGGTAGCTCCGCTAATAAGTTCAGTTCTATCCATCGGTTGCACTCGGTACGACAAGGGTTACTCCTGTGTGCGCCCCGACGTCAGTCTGCCTCCCAATTACCACATTCACACACACACCCTCGTTCATTTATATTCAGGGAGAATTTTAAATGCTTTCCATTAAATTCATAAAAGATGGATACTCTTTTAAAGCCATAAGTGATCTCCTCACCTTTTATACATTGTTATCTATACATTTAAGAGCACATTTATTATACAGTGAGGGGCTGGAAATGAAAAGTGTCAAAGCAGAGCCTTGATTATTTAAAAAGTGAATGTCAGTAATGCTAAGTAGAGGGAAAATATTGCTGTCAGATGAGGCATTAAGGATATAACTGGGAGAAGTATAAATGTAGGAAACTTTTCTAATAGAATTAGGAGCTAAACTTAAATGAGCTTGTTTCTTTCTCTATTTTCTCACCTCGTCAGCGAGTTATGACCCATTAAAAAAAAAAGACATTAGTATATTCAACGTGTGTAGAGTACAGTACGTAAATGGGGTTTCAATGACATGTTAAAGCTGTGTGACTTTAATTAAAGCAGCCAAATCAAATTAAAAATGCATAAAAAACGTAAACAGTGTCCGTATTAATAAACAATTCTCAGGTGACATTTTCAATATGCACTCCCTGAAGAACCCTAGTAGAGATAGCGGTGGGCGTCGAGTGCCTGCAAGTCGTACGTCTCCGTTTGGCTGCTGGCACCTAAATGTCAACCTCGATCCTTGCAGCACTAAAGTGGAAAAGATGGCAAAGTTGCATCTCTGAGCTGACGCAAGACGACTGTGAATGTGTCATATCGTCCGTATTAAATCAGCCCCTAGTCTGATTTCAGATCAGTTCATTACCTGTGCACAGGGGCTCACAGAGACGCCGCCAAAGAGGAATCAAATCTGAACCCCTATGACACTATTAAGATAACACCCGAAAAATAACTTCTGGTGTTGGTAAATGCGACAAAACCCTGCATGTCATCCTCCAAATCCAAGCCTCCCTGATTTCTGTTAAGGTTACATGTTTCCCTCAATATTCTGTGCAGCGCCGAGCCTTTTGGAGGGTCATCAGATGGTGCCGGGTGCTGTAGTCGCTTCTGAAAGCAGGAAATGCCAGGCAGATAAAGCTGCTAGACTACCACATACACATATACACACATAAACACACACCATGACATTTCAGATCTCTGGGACCGTAACCAACAGTTACGCTCTGAATCCAAACCTTCCTCATTCATCTTCTTCTCTTTTGCTATCTCTGAGAGCACTCCTACAACTACCAAACTTCCAGCAGCGAACTCATTGTCTATCGCCTTTTTTTTTTGCCATTTACAATGACTCATTTTAACTATTACACACGTTTCCTCTTTTGTCTAAATAGCCTTGGTAAATCAGCCACATCAGGCGGCCTTTTGGTGGAGACCCCCTCTGAGATTATCGCTCTCTAATGAAGTCATTTGAGGCAGAAGGCACATTCCCGTCTCTGAACGGCCATTCAAAAGCACCACAGAGACTCTCAGTGCTCAGACAGATGCCAAGACGGTGATGGACGGCGAGACAGAGGCAGAAAAACAGACAAAACAAGAAAAGAACTCGACTGAAGGAAGCCAGAAAGTACTAATCCTCAACCACGTAGAAAAATAAATACATAACGTGAAGACAAAAGAAGGACAAGTGGAGAAATATGGAATGATGTAGACAGGTTGTTTTTTCTTACACAGATGTATCCAAACACAAGCATTTTTTTTTATCCACAGAATAATATGTCCAATGAGGAAAAAGAGTAACAAAAATGACAGATCCAGGACTAAACTGACGGACAGAAACTGAGAGAGCAAAGCAAACACGGAAGACAGACGTCAAAACAAATCAGATTCCAGTCCATGTACCTTTTGGATAAGCAACACAGACTTAAAGAGTTAACCTAAAAAAAAAAAAGAAAAAAGAAAGAGGAGTTTTCTTTGGAGCCATTCAGAGAATTTCAAAATACTGTACCAGTATACTTAGTCATGTTGACTTGAGGATCATCCACTTGGTTAACTCCATGACGTTTAGCAGTTTAGAATTAACTGAACTTGATATTCACACCTAAAGAGGTTTAGACATACCACTGTGGTTTCTTACTAGTGAAATGATCATAAATAGTTAGGTAGTATACATACAGTATTTAAATAAACATTTACATATGTACACAGAATGTATACATATATGCTAAACACACAACACACGGTAATGTGCAGAAAGACAGCGACAGTTTTCACAGATGATGGCCAATAAAAAGCACTAAACTGCGCAGTGTCATGGTATATTAAACTGGCAATCTCGCTTCATAAAGGAGGTGCAGATCATATTGGTTTTCTTTTATCAGGCAATGATTGCCACAAAAGTTTGTCGACGACATTCAGTCCGATAGTGGCCACTCTAAGTGTCAGTAAGATCAGTATTGGCCACATTGGTATCGACTCAATAAAATCCATGTGCATCCTTCGTGACTGTGAAATGAAACACTAAAAAAAAAACTCTTCACCCCCCAAAAATATGAAGATTGTTCAATAATAGTAGTTGTACAGTTTAATGGTATGCATCTCTTCCTCTGTGTGAGCTGTCACTGAAGAAACAAGAGTTTGAACTCCATTTCAACCTGATCAGCATACCAGCAAACAATGGGACCCTGCACACCGGGCAAACTCATTTACATTCAAGTATGTGATTGGATGGACAGTGATGGTCCACCCAGTGTCCTTGAATGACCACAATTTCCTACATGAGTGACAGCCGACAGTAACAGACTGCAGTGTCACAAGAAAAACAAGAAAATACAAAGAGAGACTCCAACACAAAACAAGAAAGAGGAGCAGATAAAGGCAAGAAAGAAAGACATGAAATGAAGAAAGCCACACACAGGCAAGAGTCAAATAAATGTGTGGCTCATGAGAAGGAATTCAACCAGAGGGAAAATATAAATAAAAAACAATCATTAACCAGCTCTGCCACGCTTAACAAGGAGCTCACAGAGACGAGGCAGGAGGAGGAAGAAGTGGAGGGAGCCGCAGGGTTGCCGCGGCAACTGAAATTAGAACCTGGGATAACAAGAAAAATGAGATTGTGTAGGATGACCCAGGTGAGACAAACACCAACGGGGAATAGACAGAGCGAGAGAGAGAGAGAGAGAGAGAGAGAGAGAGAGAGAGAGAGAGAGAGAGAAGTAGGAAAATATTCTAATACTAGCATTCTTCAATCATGTAATTACACTTCATAAAATAATTTTGCTTCAAAATCTTTAAAGTTAGATAATAAGGTAATAAAACCATGAATGTCCTCCTCTTGTGGCATGACATCAACTACATAAACAGAAAACAAGAAATTCCAGCATGACCATTGGACATGGAGTAGACTAAAGGCAGCTTAAGCTCTATTCACTGATTGTACGTTAAAATGTAGAATCTGTGTTTGAGCGTCTGGATTTTAGTATAGGACGTGTTCAGCTTTCGATTTGTTGTAAATTTGTAGTCGGAGCAGCATAATCAATCACTTTTCAGCGGGCTTTGGACAACAAATCTGCTGTGTCGCTGAGGCCAATCAGCTCCAGATAGCCTTCTTCTTTATTTCTTGAGGACAGACTTGACAAAGATATTGACTTTTTCATTTTACAAATCTGCATTATGATGCTGTTATTTCTGAAATCTTTAGATGAAGAAATCAGTTTCTTTTCGGGTTCATACGACTGAAGTAAAGCAAAGTGAAGCCTCTGTATAACATACGATTTACAGTTAAGCTGAGACTCTGCTACTTTTTCAGGACGTAATGAACCGAGATATGACAACACTTATTTTACAGAAATGTCTGTTTTGATCTGAATACACGGCTGCTTCTCAAGTTGCTAACTAGACTGTAAACAATGCAGAGGGCAGAGTTGGAAGTCTTGCTTCATGTTGGCCATCATTCACAGAGGCATATAACATCATCAGACCATAGCCAACTATAACCCCCAAGATTAGGGGGTTCTAAAGGTCCCATTATAAAAAATGAATGAAAAACAACACCTTGTAACACCACACTCTCACTGAAAATGAGGGAAAACATTGTATTAAGATGATTTTTACAACACTGATACAATTGAAAAATCCCATGCACCTCAACAGAGCTGACAGAGAAAAATTTGGCTGTGAGCAGTGTTCAAGCACCTTCCTCTGTCGGCTCGGAGGTTGCCAAGAGACAGATAATGCCAACAGGAGGCTGGCAGTTTGTAAGGTCTGAATGTTAAGACCTAAAATGTCAATATTGGTCCCATGGGAGGCGATAATTAAGGTATAAAGATCTAAAAGGCTTGTCACATATGGCTGGCCAGCTGTCACATCTGTCCATTCGTATTCATGCTGGTAACAACGAGGCCTATACTAAAGCAGCCGAGTAACGGCTGAGCATTAAATGTCAGCTGACTGAGCTACAACTAAAGGCTCACACACCGTACGAGGACAAGGCTGGCATTTAAAACAATACACAAGCTCCACTTCTCATTTTCGACGTTCACTCCCGAGCGGGTTGTCTCAGAAAGATCTATTCCCTGTGGTTTGACTTCACACGTCCCTGGTGTTCAGTGTTATGGAAGGAAATATCACGCAACCAACACAGGAGCACAACATTTAAAAGAGGGAAGTATTTCAATCTGCAGAATTCCTGCAGGATGTGTGATGCAGAAGTTTACCCTTTTAAGGCAACAGGTTGTCATCGTGACAATCACTCAACTGGAGGACCTTTAGGTGCAAACTGTCAGCAGTAAAGCATCTACCCTGTTCATCATCAACCCACTGAGCCACAAGTAGATTAACCTGAACAGTAAACAACCAAAATGGCAACTAGCCATAGATGTTCTTGAGAGAATATTTCTCTTGAGAATGTGCATGTCTGAATGAGTTAACCTGTCCATATGGAATTGATAAATATAGAAGCCATATGTTGGAACTAACTACATAGCCTATCAGCCCACTGCCATCACATCAAGCATGTGGTTGCTCTAATTGGTTCTAGTTCCCAGAAACATTCGGGTGTATACTTGCTGATACACTTCTTTGGCATTGACTATGACCTGAGCGATTATTGCAATTGATTTGTTAGCAGATGAAAATTGGGATTCTCAATTATAAGCAAGTTCTAATGAAAATGGGTTGACTATTGTATGAAGTAAGAACATACCCTAAAACTAAAGATACCCATGTTTAAAATAACAATTAAGCTGATTGCCAATTCCAATGTTTGTTTCATAACTTCTTTCCACATTGCCACCAGGTTCTCTCGTGTTTGACAATGGAAACAAGTTAGAGTTTGTCAAACAGGTAACTCCTTTTGCCAATATAAAACCTCTTCTCTCAATCAGTAGTTAGGTGCAGTGGTGTAGTGCAGGGTATACGCAGGTATAAGGATTATACCCACTTATTTTTCGGTCTCCATAGGGTATACTCACTTCTAAATCTCCTCTGATTCAAACCAACGATTGATTGACAATATTCAGTAGTGTGCTGTAATTTATTTTCCTAGGATGGTGACGGATTGACCCTCCCTCGTCCCTACTCTGTCTCTAATTGGCTAGTACACAATAACTTAATCTGCAAGAGGAGTCTTACATGTCACTGTTTATAACAGAGGCAGTGTTTCCTCTGCTGGGAGGGGCCACTTACAAAAAACATTTGGGGTGTAAATTAAGAGTATACCCACTTCTGTAGGCATCACTACACCACTGGTTAGGTGCACTAGGTGCCAGCATTAAACTGATTTGGCACAATAAATAAACATCGACTTCTGACTTCGGCTCATGCCACATTATTTGCCGATGTCTGTGAACATGACCAATATATTACCTCACTTTTACAAAAAACAAAGTGATATCATGTGCTTGTGTGTACTCTCAGGGCGAGTGTCAGCTAATTTAAGGATTTTAAAGAATCATTTAAGTAATACTTGCCTTGCTTTGATATTTACTTTGGTTATGTAGACCCTGCAACTATTCCAGCGTGTATTAACTAGTGGTTAAAAAAATAATCCTAAAGCTTACCTACACCAACTTTAGAGCCACCTTTAAACATGACCAAAGCTGAACAACATACTTGGGTATGTTCAGTATTGAAAATGGGTAATGCAAGATTAACAGTATGCCAAAAATACCTGGATGACGTACTGATGCCAAAAAAAAGTTCCGACCAGTCTTCCTCTTGTGGCTATGTAAACATTGTCGACAAACAGTAGTGTGACTTCAACACATTGGAGTAGTGCTTCTGCATCTAAGCACGAGCTGTGGCCAATAGAGGAGGACAAATGACTCCGCAGGGATAATGACAGTATCTCTTCAGTGGCCTTTGCAAAGTGCAGTGGGATTGTTCTGGTCCAAATAAAGGAACAAGTAGTAGCTTTGTGAATGATACCAGAATACAATTTTCAGTTCAGCCATAATCTATCAACCAAAGACATGCGGGAAGAAAATAAGTCATAACAAATCAAATTGCAATGGGTGTCACTTGAGCACTCTGTGGACTCGTTCTTTGCACTAAGCGTTTACACTACTTGTGCATCCTTTTTTTAGGAAATCATTAAAGAAGCATTTCATTGCATTTCAAGCTCAAGTTGGACCTGACTATTTCATGCATATGACAACATCAGTCTCGTTATAGTCATAAATCTGCATTTCAGGGTCAGCTCTTATAGATAAATGTCTCACTCCGAAAAACTGCTTTGACGGCAACATTTATTGATCTCCGTGTGAAGCTGTTATCTGAGTTCAATACAAAGCTGTGTTGAATACTTAATCCTGATTGGCCATTTCCAGCATTCTAAGATATTCTATTTCTCTGTAGCACACTGCAGCTATGAAGAACCTTTGCTAGGGACAGAGAGTACTAACTGTTCACATATCAGTCCACAGAAAGAAGTCCTGTAATTCGAGGTGTCGTCCTTTTACTGAGGGAAAATCAAAGAAAAGAGTCCAAAAAAGGCTGAGAAATAGCGAAAGGGAACATAAGGAATGTAAAGCTATCGGCGTTTTGAGAGAAATTCTTGAATAAGTGAAGAAAGCCCATTGAGCGGACACAGAGAGAACATGATATAAAAGTGTTTAAAGACTGTTGAATGGAAAAGCAATGTCAACGCCTCTGACTGTGAAGAGACAGAAAACCTCAATCAGGAGCTGCTGTGATTTACTTCTCCGTCAGGGGAAATGTTCAGTTTACTTTGAGTTTTAAGAGATATTGTACATAAACTGATTTTAAAAGAGCTGCAGAGTTAACCATTGTAGGAGGAGTTACAACAGTAGAATCTGAGGTACTAGTGGAAGAAATGTAATCCTCTTTAATCAGTAAAAACATTCCCATGTCCAAAGTTTGTCGAGTTATTGATTTCTTTAATAAGAAGCTGTGCATTAAGCATGATCATGTACAGCGAGCGTGATGTTATTGTTGTGGAACATTCACCTTTCACAACCTGCTCACTCGTTACCTACTTAAAGCAACAAAATGAACAGTTTAAATGAGAAAAACTACAAGCTCAAGGCTCCACACACTGTTATAATAACAACCCCATTTCGTAAAAGGTTAGGACACTCTGTACAATGTAAAAAAAACCAGAATGTGATGAATTGCAAGACATTAGAACCCCAGATGTAATTGGAAATAGCACAAAGATAGCACTGTGCAAAAAGAAATGTCAAATTTCTAGAAATGTATACGCCAATTTTAAAGAGAATGCCAGCTATAAGTTACAAAAGAGTTGGGAGCTTCTCTGTTGCATCACTTTTTCTTTAAACAACACTTTTTAGTTCACTTTGGGATCTGAGGAGAATCATTTCTTTAATTTTGAAAGGTAAATATTTGACCATTCTTGCGTGATGTAAGTTTACAGCTGTTCAGTAGTTCAGAGTCCCCATTTGTTGTGTTTTATGCTTAATAATGCTCCAAATATTTTCAATGGGTGACAAGTCGGGACTGCAGAAAGGCCAGTTTATCCTCTGGACTCTTTTACTACAACATGCTGTTGTAATACATCCAGAATGTGGTTTGGCATTGTCTTCCTGAAATATGCAAGGCCTTCCTTGTAAAGGAGTAGTGTATTCAGAAGAGGAAGAAGAAGATATACTTTCTTAATCCTGCAATGGGAAATTAAATTTTACACCCTGTTGTTGATCATGCTACACTCACATAGGCTGAAATACACACACATGCACAAACAGGATCCTATGGACATGCACTAATGGAGAGATGTCAGAGCGAGGGGGCTGCCCACAGTGAGCGTTCCTGAGCTGGAGGAGGAGTTCGCTGCCTTGCTCAAGGGCACCTTGGCAGTGCTCGGGAAGTGAACTGGCACCTCTCAAGCTAACAGACCAATTTCCAGACTTGGTCGGCAGCACATGTTGCTCCAAAACCGGTTTATATGGTTCACAAAATATGGTTGCCTTCACAAATGTGCAGGTTACCTATAGCATGTGCACTTATGCACCCCCATACAGTCAGAGATGTGCCTCTCTTTATTCATCCAGAAAATGGGCCTTCCAGTGCACTGGGATTTCCAGAGAGAAAGTCAAACATTTTGACGTTTGACTTGTCAAAGCTTATGAGAGTTGTTTACTGCTAATAGTCCATTTCAAATGAGCCCAGACACAGAGGCAGCATTTCTGGATGCAGTTTCCTCTTTACATAGTAGAGTTTTAGCCATTTGTAGATGAACTGTGTTCATAGACAATGGTTTTTGAAAGTGCTCCTGAGGCCATTCAGTGATGTCCTCTACAGATCATGTCTGTTTTTAATTCAGGGCAGTCTGAGGGCTTAAGATCATGGCCAGCCAATATTGGTATTTGGCCTTGTCTCATGCTGATAGATGTTTCTTCAGATTGTAGGATTTTTAAAGATTATTATGTAACGTGACAATGAAATTCCCAGATTCTTTGCAACTGTATGTGAAAAATAGATTATTCGTGAAGTTTTGCACTATTAGCCAGGACAGTCTTTCACAGAGTGGTGAATCCGTCGCCATCTTTGCTTCAGAAAGACAGAGAATCTCTTTTTAAACCCAATCATGTTACTAACATGTTGGTGGTTAACCTTATTAACAGTGAGATGTTCCAGCAGGTGCCTTTTTTAAGCATTTCACAACATTTCCAGTCTGTTGTTGCCACTGTCACAACTTTTAAGAAACATGTCAGCATCAATTTCAAATTGGGCTTATCATTTTTCAAAAGCATTGGAAAATCTCATTTTCAAGTCAATTTAAAGGACCAGTATATACATTTTTACACTGTGTCCCAACATTTTAGGAAATAAGGCTGTAATCTGACAGGTGCACCCTGGCTTTGAACCTAGGACAAATCAGTGAAGTAGGTTTGGTGGGTGTATCCTGAGAATCTCCTTAGGATCCCCCTTGTGTCCTGCAGTTTTTAAGTGATTTGGGATGTGGTTGCATGTGGAAGGCAGTAGTGACTGACAGGTCAGGTGAGCGTCATGGTCCACTCAGGCGTGCAGATGCAGCTCCTCTGACTGATCTGAAGTGGCTTCAATTAACTGGAGCAGCCAAGTGTAAGAGAGGGGACTGAGGGGTACAGGCCCCAGACGAGACTCTTGACAGATTTTGGGAGGGGGATAAGATAAGTGGGGCCATCTGACAGGTCCTCTAATGCCCCACCAACTCAAACCTTTCCCCATCTCCTCTTAGCTAATTACTTAGTATCCATACGGAGACACTTGTCACTGTGATCACAGCAAATTGGCTGTAACTGGAGGGTCAGTGAGGGCGATCTCACACTTGTGTATTCATGCGTATGCTCACTGGCGTATCAGGGCCAGCTAAGCTAAGGTGATATAGTAGGCGGCCTATAGAAATGTTAAACAGTGCTGCAGTGTATCTGATTATGTGTCTTGTGATTGCTATGAGTGAATAACAACAACAACAACAACAACAACAACAACAACAACAACAACAACAACAACAAAAACAGTGATACAAAAATATATAGTGAACTTATGGTAAGAGAAATACCCAGAGTGCATAAGATACCATCAAAATAGGGCTTTTACTAAAAAGAAATGCCGGGGGGAATCCCCCAGGCCCCCTTTGCCCTAAAAGGCCCAATGATGTCCTGAAATCTTTGCACATTACAGTACCCTCGAATCATAAAGTCAGGTCTCTATTACATTCCTGTTTTGCATTTCAGTGCGCAGTATATGAATAATTACAGAACTGCTATTCCAACATAAGTGTGTATAATTTCCTGTATCCAAGGTGAAGATGGTATGCTTGGAAGGTGGGGAGCACCAAATCATAATCTCTCCAAGGGAGCCAAAATGGCTAGAGCCGGCCCTGTGTAGTATTCATCGTTTTCAATACTGAAGCTATTTTGAGTTTCCTGAGAGAACAGATAATTAAGTCAAAACACGGAAATCCAATATCGCAGACACTGCCTCACATACATCTGCAAAACCGTATTCAAGTTGATTTTGCATGATGCTCTGTCTGTATGATAATATAGAAAAGAGGTGATTAAAATATCCCAGCATTCCTCGACAAATCCTGCACGGATTTAATTTTCATGGATATCCCCTGTGATGCTGATGTTAGAGGACACGGGCAAATGTGAGTTTCACTTTGATTATCTGAAGGTAATTCCCCACTCCAAACATGGAGCAACACGATGAATAGATTGAAAATGTGTCTTAGTATTTCCTGTGTCTCTAAATTTGCTTCACAAGATTCACTTTGTTAAAACGTTCTATGAACCACCAAGCAGCTTACAAATCCGTACACAGCAGCAGGACTATGTGTCAAATCAATAATGCACTCTCTTTTACTATTTTCTCTTCTCAGCATACAGAAGAATGTGTGTCTCATGGCCTCCAACTGTGCTATTTTACACTCTTTTTTCATCTTTTCTCTGGCTTTCTTGCTGTTCTGGCTGGTTTTACATTACCTAATTAACATGGAAAAGTTTTCAGGGGAGGCGTGAAACACACAGGCCCACATCATTTCCCCTGAAGGATATATTTTATTCTCATGTTGGCACATCCTCCCTGCCTGTACTCTCATTTCCCCTAAAAAAAAAAAACAGATCTCCCTCCTTTCTCCACACTCTTTAGTCTTTTATTAGAACAGGGTGCAATTTCCACTTTAAATGACGCCTGAATACAACCTAAAACTCCTCACAAAACTTATCTGATCTGCATCCTCTGTTCTCCTGCTACAGTTTTTTGCTTCACTGGCAGCCTTTAGATATTCTTTCACAGTTGTTTTCTGTTTTAAAGGATTGTGGTCTTAATTCAAACCGTCTATCGTATTCCTCATGCCAGACAATAAACTTCCTCTCAATCACTGTTTGGTCGCCAGCTAACAGAGAATAAGTTCAAGTGTCTTAATAAGCAACACAAACTGGTCAATTTGAGAGAAACTACCAAAGTACAAGTCAAGCATTTTCCAGGATATGACGACTACACCTACAGATTTATAGACTGCACAAGCAAAAAGGAACACAGCATGTCGATTTCTTGCTTTAGGGGTGTGCATATGTGAGCTGCAAAAGCAATGTAAGCACAAGAGGACACAGGAGAAGTTTTTAATAAAATTGTATATCGTGATACGCTCTTTGACGGTAAATGGACTTGAGCTTGTAGCGCTTTTCAAGTCTTCTGACTACTCAAAGCGCTTTTACACTGATTTTCACACCTACCCATTCACACACTGTTAGCAGTGGCTGCTATGTAGGGAGACCATCAGAAGTAACTAATCCCATTCATTTGCATTCATACGCCGCTGACGAAGCAGCGGGAGCAATTCAGGGTCAAGTGTCTCGCCCAAGTACACATCGGACATGTTGCTGCAGGAGTTGGAGATCGAACCCTCGACCTTCCGGTTGAGAGACGACCGACTCTACCTGAGCCACAGCCGCTCCTCGATGAGATACTAATTTAATTTAAAACAAATATTATTATGGGTAATTATAAATAGCAAATGTATAACTTATTTTTTCCTATGTCTTTACAAAACCAGGGGGCAACAAGGGGCATCAGTGCAAAAATAATTATCAGAAAATAATGCACATAATCTGCATGTGATTGTGTGCTCTTTAAAAATAAGAAAATAGATGATAAAAAATGTTTCTCCGCAGTTTCAGTAAAGCATTAAAATAGCAAGTTATTGAATTGTAACCTCTTTATTTTGAAGGGTAGTGTAACTCTTGTCATTTTAAAGCCATAAAAGGAGCTGAACAATGGGTCAAAGTTAGATGAAAAGTTTTACCTTCTGTTGAAGGCCTTAACTCTTGATGTTAAGGTCTAAATCACTTTTAAAGACCTTTCCACTCAAATGAAATGGCTGAAAGTGTATCCCACTTCCCTCACACACAACCCCCCTCCTGCCCACACACACACACATTTTACTTGCCATTTCCTTATATTGATACAGACCAACACCCTCCCTTTCATCCCGTAGATCCTCACCCCATTTGGTACTCACCTAGATCAAAGTCCCTCACACATCTGTTCCGCTTGCTGCTGCTATGACTCGCCAGCTGGACTCTGTCCGTCAGGTCTCTGCGTCTGTATGAGCGTCAGTGCTGCGTGTCTGTCCAAAAGCCTGAGCTTCTTGGCAAGCTGCAAACGCAAACAGCGGAAAGAATCAACAAGACCGGAGTTTTGAGAGCGCGCGTGGGCGGGAGCCAGTGCCTTATCATATTCTTGCAATAGACTCCTTGTCAAGTTGACTGTTTGTTTGCGCATCTGTTATGTAGGAGACTTGAATACAGAACAATTTTTGAGACAGTGTGCGTGTGTGTGTGTGCTTGTGTTTGTGTGTCAAGATATGACAAAGACGCATGTTAAATGAAGGCTGTAGTGAGGTTTACACAACCAGGCGGAACAAAGTGGGACAGGGACTCCTCGTGCAATTACACCCAGCATTAAAACACTAATCCGAAAACAAACTGCATCTGGACTGGCTCCAAACAGCAAAGTGAGCCACAGGTGTAAACAGAGCCATGGAAAAAGTGCAATCTCATTTCCACAAATCAATTCATGGCGCTTATAGTAATAAGATTCAAAGCAGGCTTAATGCTTCCTTAATACTTTTTGGGGTGTATTTACACTGACCTAAAAATACGGATACAAATCTTTGTGGATATATTTCAGAAGTACACGCTGCATTTTAATGTGATATAAAGGGCCCGCAGAGACTCCAGTAACAGTGCAGCCATCTGACAGAAAAGACCCACAGCGGCACAAACTCCAGCATAGAGGTACGCTCTGGCAGTCTCATTAAAATCCTCCAAGTATAATTCTCTTTCAAATACCACCTCTACCTAAATAAACATGACCGAGGACGCTTAGTCAGACTCCATATGCCTGCCAAAGGCAGATGAACAGGATTTCACAGAGCAGGCTGGTTGTGTTAGGCCGAACAGTCTTCTAAAAACGTCTGTGGATTGTAAGAAAATGTCTTAACAGCCACAGTGGTGCTCTCTGGGATAGTAATACACACAATCCATAAAGATGCCTGACAATAAATGCATTTTAAGAGAACAAGCAGGCTGATTTGATTCTTTTTAACAAGCTTCAAAGATGCATTTTAAAAACAGGTTGAGAAAAGTAAGTCAAAGCTTGCCTCATAAGCCGTAAATTCTGAAAATAACTAAAACATTAAGTTACATTTGGCCCAGATACTGAAGAGAATTGGGTACTTCATGCATTTAGGCTATTTGTATTCGTAACACACATCCAAAGTGCCCGTGGACCTGTACCTCAGAGAGAGAGAGAGAAAAATGATCTCCATGAATGAATGAAATATCTTAAGATCCACATGTTTACACACATACCAAGGAAATGTCAATCAGATGCAAAATACAGACGTTGATCCCTGAAAGAAATGTCAAAAAGGGAGCCTGGCGTTGTGAAGTGTGTACGGGCCTGGCACCTTCTGATCAATAGCTCACCTGAAATGAATACAAAATAGTTCTCACTGACTGCACATCCTTAACTTGACAATAACACAGACACGGTCTCAATCAATAGACCATTCTTTTTTTATCTATTCAATAAAAACCGTGCCGCCTACAGTACAGTATAATGTCTTTTTTCTAATGGTCCTACATCCTTTATAGTTTTAACAGTATGCAATGAAAGAATGGATTTCTTCAGATGACTGCACCGCTTTTGAACTGCGTCCTTGTTGTCCCTCTTCATTAACAGCTGACAAAGTATCAGGAAGATTCATTAAAGCTGGAGCTGACGCTTTTATTATACTGATTGATAAGTCGATAATAGAATAGAAAAGTAATCCCTCCTTTCTGGCACCACACGCTACTCAACATATGGTCAGTTCTGGTTCCAGAAAACCAACATTGCGATGGTCAAATGTCAAACTCAAGGCTTCATCTAAGCAGTTGAGAATGCAATGGATGACCGTTAGTCATCCGTCAGTCTATGAGGGGAGAAAGCTTTTTGAAGACTTGATTTTTACTTCTTATTTACGAACTCACATTTTATGAACCTTATAGCCCCTTGAAGGAATGTTTGGATGGAAAAACAGTCATGGCTGACATTGTGTGAGCTTGGATGAAGATTTCACTCTCCTAGCACCACTCTGTTCTTGTTTGTTAGCATCAAATTTTGAGAATGGACCTGGACATAACTGGAAAAAGAAACAGAGGAACATAGCAGGTGAACAGAGTGGAAGGTTAACAGCTAAAAAGCCAGATCTTTTTAAAACAGGCATCGCATCCAGAGATAAAACGTCAGCTATTGTTTTGGGCTCCAAAACTTCCAGGTTGGATGCAATCTTAATCAAATGTACAACTTCTTCCTTCGTCTTTGTTCCATTTTTGGCCTGTTTTTTGTACTCTATACTTTCTCTGTCCAATATTTACAGCGGTCAGAGGTGTGACACTGGTTTGTGACCACAGGAAATGAGGTATGACCTGAAGTTTGTAACAAGCCCATCAACAGTTTGGAAAAGCTGAATTGGAACCTGACTTTGTGCCCTTTTGTCTTCTCTGTCCTGTGTTTTTGCCCTCCTGTGACTGTGGGGGTCTCAAGTGGTCAGTTAAGACGAAGACAGATGACGATGGACAACCCAAACAGTCAAGACACAGAGGCCTTACTGGTTGAACCCAGCAATGCCTGAGCAGAGTGAGAATGCACATTATGTATTGGAAGATATAAAAAGAAAAGGAGGAAAGGGCTGCCAGACATGATTGGGAATCAAAAATATAAGAGCGAGGCAAAATAGAAAGCAGAAAAATGACAAGGCACATAGGGGGGAGAGTCAGGATGAAAGATAGGTTGATGTACAACAGGCTGATGAAATAGAGCAAGAAAGACAGGGAGAGAAAGGAGTGTAACAGAAGCTCAAACAACAGTCAGGAAAAAACGAGGAACAAAAAAAGGAAACACTAAAGGGAGGGAAGACAAATTAAGCAGAGGGCAGAGAGGGACAGGAAGAGACGGGGGGGAAGCCCAGAGAATAAAAAAAATGTCAGAATCAATTCTGCTCTGAAAAGAGGGGAGAATTAAGGAGGAAGAAGAAAGGCTTGCTGCTCTCCGTCTCACTGCTCCGAAAAACCTGCACCGACTTAAAAAGACCAATATGTAGAAATGAACAAAACGCCAGGGGGTTTACATCAAGCGATTCACTACATGAGAAAAGAGCCACAGAGGAAGAATAACTGACACAATTAAGAGCATAACTGTCATCACAGCCAATCAACCCAGTGCCGCCCACACAGACAGAGAGAGAGAGCAATAGACCCATCATGAGAAGGGATGAAGGCATGCTAATTCCCTCTAGCAATGCAGCACAGACTGCTAATAGTGAAAACCAGATTCCTTAAAGGCTTAAAGGCTACAGCATTCTAATGCAACAGGAACACCCAAATCGTTCCATCGCAGCATGTTCCCAGCTCCTTTGCATTCTGAGAGAAAAGCTGACATTCAAATATAATCCTGCTGACATGCAAACCAAGTGAAGCCAAGTCCATAAAGCACATGTGCACAAGAGGAGAAAAATGATGTGTGAATGTGTAACCAATCACAGGTGGATGCATGCCTTCGCTCGATAAAATACAAACTAAATGTAATGAGCTCCTCCACAGTGACATTTCATCTTCTATTTCTTCATCTTTATTTTTTTTTTTTACAACTAGGCCTCGTTTTTTTTCCCCTGGCCCTCCCTCCCTCCCTTCACCTCCTTCGTTCATTTTTTCATTCTGAATCCACTTCTCTGCCTCCATCTCTTTTCCTCCAAAACAACAGCCATTCTAGAACAAGGCCCATCAATCTTCTTCAATGAGACCCGAGTGCGAGAGAGTGCCAAGGCTACAGCAGATTACTATCTCTCCTTACCCCCACTCAACACCCAGTATAAAGGAAAAGAAGGACGGGCAGACAAGAGAGGCAGGGAGGGTCGAGAGCAAGCCAGGGAAACAATCTTAGATAGCAGGCAGACACATCAGATCTTAAAAGCCTCAGACCCCTGTTAACAGCAGAAGCTTGTCAAGTAAAGGAGCACAGCAGCTAGATGTTAAAACTTTAATCCTAACAGACAAGTCCAAACCTGACCCTTAATTTATTCCCATTAAGAGCGCTGCAACTGGATAGACATGAGCTTCATCTCTGTTACCAGCTAAATAAGGGAGGATTATAGGAATTAATTTGTCCTCAATTGTTTAATTATCGGTTCATTTAACAGTTATACTGATCTATAAACGTCAACAAAATCCTCGTTACCAACTTCTAAATCCAAAGTGATATTCCAAAAACAAGCAGACCTGATTGCAAATCATGTAATATTTGTTATGACGTGTGCTGCTGCCCTCTTGGCCAGGTCACCCCTTTGTGAAAGAGAGAATTAGATAATTACCTGGAAAATTAAAAAATGTAAGTTAATGAACGGCTAAAAGATTGACAACATGTACTGTATGAGCACCCTCTAGAGAGGCACAAGCGTTAAGATTGTTGTTACGTTGTCTGTAACATTGTAACGTCTCTGTCACCTGGAAACCTGGTTTTGAGACACTACTCGCGACATGTGTAAGAAAGAGAGAGAGAGAGAGAGAGAAAGACCATTCAGTAGTTTATCTAAAACATGCGGTTTGTTTTATGAGGGCTGTCGCCGTGCTCCTTCTTCTTCTCTGTGTTCAATGGCGGCATGCATACCGCCACCTACTGTGTCGGAATGTGTAGGCTTGTTAAGAAGTAAATTTATACAATTACTAGAGTTGACTTTATCGAGTAAAATTTAAAGGTACAGTATGTAGAATTGCATGCTAATGTTTACATTAAAATATCACACTAAAATTAAAAATGGACTAAACCCATGTTATATATATTTTTGAGTTGAGTACTTACATCACCTCAAATATTTCCAAAAGTTATCAAAGCCAAAGAAATCCTTAATTTTATAGCTGTAACGGGACGTGTCTTGTAGGCGGTCGCCATGATGAGCCGCCATGTTAGACAGGAAATGTTGATCGTTGTCAAGGAAACACCGGATGTTACGTCAAAGACCGCTGCATAAGCTAGCGCTAGCTGCTGCTGAAAGCTGCCGTTCTGTCGCTGTATGTGCTGCTGTGATAAAAATGTCATGTAAATTATACTTGGATACATCGACAGTACACATATTGTCTTTCTCAGGTCGGTTTCGCCCGTTCGTATTGATTTGTTCGTTTTTACTCCCATGATACACTGCAAGCCTCAACGTCGTCTTTTGTTATT
The DNA here is from genome assembly GCA_020745685.1 of Tautogolabrus adspersus. Taxonomy (NCBI): domain Eukaryota; kingdom Metazoa; phylum Chordata; class Actinopteri; order Labriformes; family Labridae; genus Tautogolabrus; species Tautogolabrus adspersus. The sequence goes on from CM036553.1 coordinate 16,766,626, forward strand.
GTTTTGATTGAGAGCCCCCTAGCGGCAGATTTTACATATTGTACGTTTAACCATGTAAATTATCTGAACCGATAAATACTGTGCATCACTAGTTGTCATGTATTTTTCTATTTCCCTATAGCAACCAGCAAGTCACATCGGTCATCAGAATAATTTTGAGTTGAACTCGATGACCAGCCAAAGTTCAACTAAACTGTTGCCTGGTTCAGGTGTCTCTGCACGCGGTGTCAGTACTCAGTCAGAGATCAAAAACTACACTCTCAAATACAGCTGTACAACCATGAGTAGATGTAAAAGGGTCTCAGTTTTCTTCTTTTGTACCAACAGTGAAGCTGTTAATCTTATACTGTATTTAATAAATAAAGCTTTGATTTCAATGTTTCAGATATCCTTTAATTAATTATGACTCTGTAGATACCTAGCGCCTGGCACAAACTCAAAGATTTTTAAAATGTGAGAGACCCCACACATGACGACATATCATGCCAGATTAACAGTTCAGTTCTTATAGTGTGTAGTGTGCAAGGAGATGACCAACTCAGCACACCACACACTAACTGATTCATTCACCAACAACCAGAGTCTCGACTATCAAACTGTGTAATCTCGCACGGTCAGACGCGACTTAAGAGTAAACAAACATAATGGTTAAGCTAAATGTGGCTAGCTGTTAGCTGGTACATCCATTATGGTAAACACTTTGGTCCAACTCCTTTCCTTGTCAGTTGGATTGTTTTACAGGACACGTTGTATAAACACTAGTTGTTGTTGCCACAAATCAACAAGTCGTTGCCATGGTTATGTTTGTTGTGCTTCCTGCTTCAGTCAGCTTGGCTCCCTATTGGCTATTGTTCCGTTCCACAGAGTCCGTGCTCAGCCGTCCTCCGTGTTCTCCCCACACAACAGGATTTCTAATTGTAAATATTGAACACGTTTAATATTTATGATTTCAAATCGGGGCGGCCCCGATCGTCTCCCGAGCAGATCGGGAGGGTTAAAATCACTCTTCACACACCTCACACCACAGGAGAATCTGGCAAGATAATCAGGCCTTTGCTGACTTTGGAGGGAAAGGAGGAATCGGGCCCAAAATCGGGCCGATCATCTTGTAGTGTGTACCCCACTTAATAATAAAATGTTAAATCAGGATTGGTGCCCAAATCACTCAATCGAGACGTCCTTTGTCAAATTCTGTGACGGTCATGTTTTCAGCATCGCGGAAATCATAAGGCCCTATACAGCACATATAACATGCACGTTTGAATGTTAAATTGAGACACTTGTTATCAGCTCAGCAAAATTGAGAACTAGACTGAAAATGTAGCCCAACCATACTGACTGCACTAGCTTGCCTGTGAGTCAACAGAAAAAAGGTGGAGAATATGATAGAGCAGCTGATGTTTATTTACTTGTAAAAGCACACCTCAAGCAAACAGTTGTCAGTGTGTAGGTGTGTTTGTGTTATAGAAAGTGTTAAAACCTCAATCTACTGCGTTGTGATATTTAAAAGACTCTAGAAGAGTGTAAACCTGTGCGTGACTGAGCATTGACACTCACAAAAGGTGGAGAAAGCCAGAGCCGTGACCTCGCAGCCGAGAAGGGTTTTTTAACGAGCCGTCTCACTGCTCCTGTGTGTTGCAGTGGAGATCATACACACACACAAAAGCACACACGCTGTGCAACCCCCAGTAAATCCAAGGCCGTCTGTGTACTTCTAACGAAAAGTCATAAGAGAAATGGGATACATGGGAAAGTGTGGAGGAGAGATTTTGCATAAAAAGCTTACACAGGTGTGATGCAGAAAAGGCAGTCTGTGATCACTCATTTTTACACTGCACAAAAGATTCCAGCAAACTCTGAAACAGCGTTATGATATATATATATATATATGATATACAAGTCATATATGATGTATAAGTCATAGTCAGACAAGGACCTCTAGTGGCTGTAGTAATTCTAACAGTAGACTAAAGCAAAAGTAGGGTGACGCAGAGAGCAACTAGGTCCATTTGGGGTCGCCTACTGGTCAAAAAAAACACAGGACTATCACCAAATTTTGAATTTTTTAAGTCAGTCACAGAAGTAACTCACGTACATAAGTCATACAAGTATCTCACATACGTAACTCGCTTACATAATTTAACACAAGTAAAATAATCATCCTTATATACCGTATTTGATGCCTTTCTGTGGTGTCACTGGTGCCACAGAGGTTGAATAGTCTTGTAGCACAAGACAAAAACTTGTAGCACGATATATAAAACATCCGCTACATCTCTAAAACCAACCACAAGTGGTGCAGTTTATCATGTAAACTGGTTGTGTCTGGAAAAGGTGTCTAGTGTGGTTTCTGTTGGGCCTCTGCTCCACAGTGACAAAGAGAAGGAGGAGGGGGAAGCGACGGGGCTGAGCCTGGCGCTAAAGACTTTGACACTAACATAATCACTGATAATTGATTCGGCTGGTGAGGAAGGTGTTACATTAAAGGATAAAAATGGCAGCGGCGGTGGCAGCAAAGCACTGGGGCTTAATGTGAGCTGATGGAGCCGACGCTGCCTGTCACACGCCTTCTAATCACAGAAGAAGAGAAGATTTCTGAAGACGTACACATATCATCAAATCACGATCAGGCCAGACCCGCTCAGAAACCCTCAAAGGGGCTTTGATCAGCGGCAGTCCAAGGAAAGTGAAAGGGGGGCAAGCAGGCCAAGGACAGCAGAGAGACGGAGGAGGAGGATGGAAAGAAGACAGCAATCCTTTGCTTTTGCAGGACGTCCCTGAGATATCACATGACATGGCATTACTTATTGAGCTTATCATAGACGATAACCTTGAACAGGCCAATCAGTGACCATAATACATTCAGGCAGATATTTACTTTCATGATTTTATTTATTTGTTGTTTAACATTATAGCTGATTGGAGTCTGCTTTTGAACAATGAATAATACATAGAAAAGACTTACAGCTATTAACTTAGTTGGTTTAAAATGGTTTGGTCTGTTAAGTGAGAAGTTTCCACTTTTCTAGTCATTTTGATTTTAAATTCAGCCCCACACCAAACGCAATATCACTATCACGCCTCCATATCTCAAGTTAGCAGAGATTTCTATAAATGCCAGTGATCTGCTGTCCATCAAAACACGGAAAGCAACTCCCTTTTGATGTTGGTGTAGTGTCACCAAAATGTTTTATCTATATCAGTTAACGGGAGGAATCATTTTAGCTATATGAAACATCCAGAAAAACAAGCTGAGCAAATGTTATCCAACAGGTCACGTCACGTCCCACAAAGCCTTAAGGCAGAAATATGTTACTTTTCCATCTTAAAAAAGTAGTTTAAGGTCGGTTTAATAGCATAATAACTTTCAACAGGGGGAATGGCATCTCTCCCATGTTCCCACTGCAACCCGGTCGCTTGTTTACTGCAGTATGTAACTTTGGCAGCGGGCCGAGGTCAAAAGATAAATGGCTCTCAAACGGGAGCCTAAAAAGAATGCACATCACTACTGCAAACATTGTGTTTCCACCTAAACACAAATATTATTTTATGTGAAACTGCTTTCTTAGACTGCTTAAAAGCAAGTCACGTCGAAGAGACACCTGTGCAGGGATTCCACTGAAATATTGTGAATCAATTCCTGAGTCTCTAGACTTTCTTTCTGGCTTTAGATTGGCCTTTTTTTAAAATGTCAACTATTCATTTAGAAAATACCGATTAGTCTTTCCCAAAATCCTAAAAATGACATGAGGATTAGCAAACATGTCACCATTTCTCACAGTTATTTGGTGTATAAGCTTTGAAATACACAGAAAAATCAGCAACCTTAAATGAATGCAGCCAGTACAGGACGTTAACCTCTCTGGTATTAGCTGTATATTTGCTCAACATTTGCAATAACGAAAATGGAGCATAACAGTCTGGCTATATTGAAGTTACACTTGATGTTATTCACATGTGTTTTTTTAATAAAATGACGGCTATAATATTTTGCAGAGGGTAAATTTGATCTGGCAACCTGTGGGAAACACTTTAAAGATCTACGTGGCCTTTTTTTTTTTTTTTAGAGGTAATCAACATATTTAACCTGCTCCATCTGTGATTTGACCTAACTTGTGTTTCTTAATGTGGAATAACATGGATCCTAGTCGGCCTCACACAGCTTTGTTATTAACGTGTAATGGAGACACATGAGGTACGTCTAGAAGCGGGGACTGGGCTGTGCCTCTCTGCTGAGTGAACTGATGAAGACGGAGGGCTCCCTGTAGCCTAACAGTCAGAGCGCTGATAAATCGGCCCGCCTCCTTCCTTTCCCCAACTGCAGGAAGTGTGTTCATGAGAATCAACATGGACGCCTGCTAGACTGGAACTGACAATATTAAGTGGCAGTGTGACTGTTTTCATGAACATAGGGAGGCCAAGAGCAACGAGGAGCAGGACGGCCTCTATTATGTCATCCGACAGATTCCGTCCTCCTCTGCTGCGCCAACTGAATCCCCTTCTTCAAATTAAAGGTTGCCGAGTACAGGCAGCGTGAGACAGACACACAAACACACATTTCCACTTTCTGCTGCAGACGTAAACACACACTGCCTCAAAAAATGGCGGGGAGGAGATCAAAGACTTAACAGATGTTTAACAGAAGCATAGGAGCTCCTTCAGAGGTGCACTGCAGGGGTCGGATATCTCAGAGAGAAGCAAGGGAGGAAAGATGGAGAGAAAAACTGAGTAATGGCAAATAAGAGGGGGAAAGGGGAGCAGCGAAAGCCGCAGGCTGGAGACAGTAGGGAGGGAAAAAAGGAAGACGTGGATGACGAGTAAGTGAGAAAATGCAAATGAGAGGCTGCTGAGCAAAGTGGAAAGAAAGGAGAAAGAACGTAAGAGATGACTATAGGGACTGTTGGAACAGAATCTGAGGAGCAGTACAAAGCTGACAATAAAAGAAAGTATGGCAAGGAGGGGGGGAAAGAGAGCACAGGATGAAATGGCAAGGCATGAGACATGATGTGCACACATCGGGAAGTCTTTTTACTGCTAAAATGAGCCTTATGCTTTCTTATATGTCCTTCAAAATGAAGTGCCAATGTCTGTGGACATCAAGCACAGCATGTTCCGAGAAAGAAAATGCAGGAGACACAAAAAAAGAAAAGATGAAGAGGTAGAAAGAAAGAGGCATAACAACAGGAAGATGACCCCCAGAGAAGCGGCCCTTGGCATCTTCTTGTCAGAAAGCAGAAGCACAGGGAGGAAGGGGAATGCAGGCAGCAGACTGGGGGGTAGCTCCTCTTCTCAGTCTGTCCTCTAAAGAAGCTGGAGGCTAAACTTAAGCTCCGCCAGCAGCCACCAGGGAGAGAAAACAGGCCTCAGAGAGGGGTCATCCACAATGGACGACAAAAACAAAACTTCTACACGCACATCTGCATCATTAGCAGAGGAGCTCAGAGTCCCGGGATGTCAGAGCAGACCGGATCCCAAAGAAACGTGGCCACCACAGCGCCTGTGCACACAAACATCAACACAATCGCCATACAGCGATGTCAGTCTATTTTTCATGAATATTCATATGCCTCATTAACACTAGACAGAGTGAGCAAGAGAGAGAGGAAAGGGGAGGACGACATGGGCACATGGCGACTGTAGAGGATGCAAAGGGGAAGAGAGAGCAACAGAGTTAGAAACAGCTTTCTTTTCATTGCCAGAAAACTTTTATTAAATCTCAAGAGTGGAGGCTAGGGGATGGGAGGGGGGTCCTATATTGTGCAGGGAGCTGATACCCTCCTGTCGCCTTTCCTTATGAAGCCGGTCTACGGCGGTGTGAAAGCAGCGTCAGCAGCAGGGATAGCACAGCAGGAGCGCAGGATGGGGAATTACAGACCATTTTACCCTGCAAATCCTCAAGCAATAAAAGCTTCAAAACAGCTGCAATTTTTTCTGCTAATGTCTGTGTGTTCACGGTAACTACCAAACTGTAGGGGATGTGTGTGAATACACCTCATCACAAGCTGCTGCCGTACATTCAAGCACCCCCCCTCCCCCCTGTCCTTGTTCAGAAACAAGAAAAAACTACCCATTCTAGTAAGAAGACAGTGATTCTCTGTCACACGCTTTCTCTCTGCCAACAGACACACATGCCGACAGATATGACCACACATGGTGAGAGGATTATCTTCTCTTTATGTTGTAATGCCAGTGAATCTCTTAACAGGAACTGCCAACAAGGGAAATCTCCCATTCTGCAGCTGTGTCCTCAGAGAGACTCTGGAAAGTGTGGAAACAACAGACTCGTATTTCCTTGACTTTCTCTGTGTGGCTTTGGAGACAGAAACAGCTGAGGCAAAGTCAGACAATGGCCCCAAATTTCTTGCCCCACCAGAGTCACTCTGGCCCTTTAAAGGGCACTGACAAAACCAGCGGTACAATAATTGGACCCGGTCTCTGGAAATCAATACTGCTGCTTACATCAGGGGCCCCCACCAAGGGCTATTTCATATTCCTCCTTCTACAACACACCATTTCTGACACAAAAAAAAAAATCTTCAATTTCAGAACGGTATGAACTATTGATTTCACAGCCGCGACTCTCCATCTGCCTCCTCCCGTCCTCTCTCTTTGCCAGTCCCCTCGCGTTGACACCAAACTCCTCTCAGACTCTCTGCGAGAAGAAAACTGGGGTGTTCAGGAGGGTGGAGTGGCATCCCATGGCTTCATTTCAATGGGTCAGAGGCAAAGGTTTTTCTACAAGAGAAGTTTCACCTATTGGTGACATGAATATGAACTATAGAAATTCAATTTACTCAAATTTCTATCAATTTTGAAAAGCACCAATGGACCTATTTTTAGATATGTGCCTTCTTGTTTGTTCTTTCTTTTGGACTGAGTTCAATCATTATTCCTGAAGCACTTCCAACTGCATTACTTGAATGAAAGGTTCAACATCAATAGTAAAAATGTGATAAAAGCGCCTATTTTTAAATACATTGCTGAATACTTCTTCTGAACATTAAAAAATTAAGAGCATTTTCTTTTGGGGGGGAAGTAACAGAAAAAAGTGCACGCATATTACAATTCATAACAGATTGTGATGAAGGCGAGGCTGTATCGTTATCGGTGTCATCATTGTCTCTTGTTTAGCAGCTTTATCCATCTTTCTTACGTCAAAAAGTGATTTCTGTTTCTTGTCAATCTTCCAGTAAGCTGTATAAATATTTATAAGACATACATTTGTAAATACTTACAAACCAATCGTCTTTTACAGAACATCCGATTATATAAATATATGTTAAAGTGCTTTCTCACCACTAATTTAGCACTAATGAATCCGAGAGTAGCTGATAGTTAGCTTAAGCTTCCTCTGACTGCATCACAATGGTTTGAAAGTGAGTTCATTATACACAGACCTCAATACAACAGGTCAAATGTAAAAATGCTGAGTGAGAAAACATTGTTGAATACATTAAAAATCATTTCTTATTTGTTGGGATGATAGCAGAATTCGTGATGCGTTTATTGCAAATGCTAATATCACAATAACGACAACATTGAGATTATTGCCCAGCCTTATTACCCTGTCAGTCGGCATGGCTCTTTGGCTTCTCACAACATCTTTGCCCTCTGTTTGGCAACAAGCGCCCGTTGTCTATAAGGGGGAGGCAACAGCACTGTGTGACTTATGACAGTGTAGGTGTACTCAGAGACCAACTGTCAGCGCCAAAGCACACCAAACCAAATGCAGTCCGAATACGATTCTGTTCTTATTTTGTTGGAAGAATTTAATAAGGAAAAGTCTCATCTACAGTTTGGAAAGTCTGTTGGTTCTTTATGGCTGAACTTCCTTGTCACTAGGGATGGGCAATTAATCGAAAATTAATCGAAGCCGACATTCAGACATCTAACCGACTTAATCTTGCCCATGTCGATTATTTTGATTATTTTCAGGGCAGAGTCACGTGACGACACGTCCAATCCGCAACATGGAAGCAATGTCCGTCGTTTGGACACATTTCGTCTTTAGGGAAGACGACACCGAACAAAAAGAAGTCAAAAGTAAACACTGCAGAAAAACTGTTTGCAAGAAATGCAAGTTATTTATTTTCTACTGTTTTACAGAAGTTAATTTCTACTTTAAAACTAAAGTGTGTCATTTCATTTTAAGCGATGCTTTGATTTCAGTTTGAAATATTCAATAAATTACAACAAAATAGTTCATCAGATATGTCCTCTTTCATTAGAAAAAATATCCCAGCTTTAATAGTTGAGCATATTTACAGTAGAGACCATGTCAGTGAACTATGAGGCCAAAAAACAAAAACAAAATAATCATTCATTAATCGTAATAGAGGTCAAATGTTCAATTAATCGTGATGTTGATTTGAGGGCATATCGCCCAGCCCTACTGGTCACGCTGTAGTTTTCACTGGAATACTTCACACTTCATGAGACTAGGCCTCTCTCCACCATGTTTTATACTTTACTCCCTCTGCCTTCAACATTTTACTTTTAAAAAAATGTACCCTTCTCAAATGCCAGATCACAGAGCTGGATCTGGCAATCAACCCATTGGGATGGGTCACATTTTTCACGCATGATATAATGATATCTGCTAAATTAAATTAGAATTTTGGGCAGTGACATATAAACAGTGTGTCATTAATTCATATTCACGTGGCTTCTGTGGGTCACGAGTTGTGCAGAGCAGCCTGGCAGAGACCGGGGACCTGACCAGTTCAAATCACAGGTCCAAACCCAGCATGCATGCATGATTTAAACACATCTAAATGGCAGATGGCGAGAGAGCTGGCTCATGTCTGCCTCTGAGACAGAAGCAGTGATGTGGGGGAAACAGAGGGGCGGGGCGGCGCATTAGAGAGACGAATGGCTCGGCTTGTCTTTAAGATTACTTTTCCTCTTAAAACATTCACTTCATCTGTGTCAGTCCTGCTCCAGAGTTGTTATTGGAAAATAGGAAAGGTGGAAAACCATTCGATGCTGGCACTGTCTGCATCAGTCACACGCTGACACACACATACACAGAAAATACATTTCATCCTCCATATCCGAAACAGCCAATAGCACTGGCAGGCATTTGCGACCTCAATCCATATTTCAATTTCCCTCCTCTCATGCAAACTAATTCGATACTTGTTGCCTTCCCTCACAAGCGATCGGCAATGTGAGAAATGAGCTTCTTCTCATGCTGCATCTATAAAAGGCCCAATCAGAGACATTTTTTGAGTGGGCCTCTGCCTATATCAATTATGTTTTTGCAGGAGCGCACAGGCAGATTCTTGGATCTAGCTTTAGAGGATGGAAAATCAGTGCTTTGCAGCTTCTTCATCCAAAATGCAAATCATTTTCCTCCATATTTTGTGTAGTCAAAATGCATTCAGCCCACATTATCTGCATTTCAAACTCCTATTTTACATCACGCATTGTCAGAGTGAAAGTCAAGAGCTGAACTTCTCATGTTTAAACCAATTAAATAAGCAATTTAGGTTGTTTTTTCGAGCTGGGTCCCTATTTTTTATATATCCTGTGGTTTAAATGATTAAAACGTACAAACATTTGCAGAATTGGATCAGTAGTTTACTTCAGCAGGAAGCCTCAAAAAAAGGAATTGCAGCCAGTCATAGTATGCCAAGGAAAAAAATATTAGTTTTTGCCACTGACAAGCTCAGAATGTAATTTGAAAGGATTGCGACAGAGATAGGTGGTCATTGTTAAAGTAAGATCAAAGATCAGCTGTTAAATGGCTCTCTGCAAAGCAAATAGATTCCATTAACAGAAACACTTATTCTGGCTCACAGAACACGGCAGCTTCTGGTCTACATTGGCTGCTAGTTTTGTTTCTTCGTTTGTTTGTTTTTGGTGTTGCGTTTGTCTAGGGGGGTTTTAAAAGTTTTGATCCAATTTAGAAAATGTATGAAAGCATAACCCCAAAAAATATCTGATTAAGGAATTCCATTTGTTCAGGAAGGTCAAAAAAATGTGTATTTTTTGTCAATGGAGTCTAGGTTTTTTCAACAACAAAAAACAGTTTCTGGTTTAAAAAAAACATGCTGCTCTTTACAAACTGGTTTATTAATGTAGGGATCCATGAAGTGATGTCATTGGACGATGAATAATCTGAGCCTATCAGCTTTAAAAACAATCAAATGAGGCATAACAGAAATCAGCTATACAAAATATCAACATCCATACAAATCTGAACTAAGGAGTGCAGAACATAGATGGAAGTCTGCCACAGAAACACCAAAGCTGTAGGCTGGGATGCCTTTTCCAACTCGTTTTTGTAATTGATCACAGCACAGGAGAAAGAAAGACTGGCCACAAATAATGAGCCCAATTTTAGCTGAATTTCCATATATTCTCTTAATCAGGCTCATTAGTGCAGAATGACTCAGTCAAACTCCATTGGTTTAGATTCTACAAAGGATATCTGACAAGTGAAAGATTTCCGATAGCTTTCTCCTAACTGACTGGCATGTCATTCACTAACTGCTGGAGCACTTTACACCATAAAAACCTAGAAAATACTCACATACATCTTGACAGCCTCGCCCTGCAGCAGCACCAACAAAGCAATTTCCCTGAAGCACACAGCCAAATAAGAATATGAGTGTAAACAAATGCACAACATGGCTAGCTGGGTGCAGCAGAGTCAGACTGAGAGGTGCTGCAGAGCAGTAACAGTTAAGCTGTTCACATGTAACACAATATAAAAGAACACTCGCTGTTCACTTGATAGCGCTTTGGTGGACAGTTTATTATTGAGCCTTGCATTCTGTCCTCCAATTCACTGTTGAAAATGCAAAAGTTGTCGGCAAGTATTTACTAGTCTTGTCTAGATCTGATCCCTTCAAGGGGAAAAAGTGTCCTCACTACAAAACGTGTAGGCAAGATTTAACAACAATGGCCTCTGCTGCAATCTCCCCTGATGTGTTTGCTTAATCTCAAGTGCACACCCAGTTAAGTCCCAGTGGACCACGAGAACAGTTTAAGTTTTAGGCCACAACTGGTCTATTACGTTAGTTTAATTAATATCTAGTGAAAGGTTTGTTCAGATTGAATTATCGGAATGATTCTGTGAACTTGCATTTAAGATTTATTACATTCTGTTCTTTGTTGCTGATCGCACAAACAGACCCGAAATAAACAGGATCCTATGCATTAATGGAGAGATATCAGACTAAGGGGGCTGCAAACAAGGGCACTAAAGAGCTGTAGGGGCTTCGGTTCCTTGCTCAAGGGCACCTCGGCAGTACTCAGGTTGTATACTGGCACCTCCCCAGCCATCAGACCAATTTCCCATACGGTTACTTGAACAGGCGGGCCTCTGGTTTTCGTCTGAACTTCTGTCTATCTTTCTCTTCATGCTTATATGAATGCATATGTAAGATTGTTCTTCATATTAATTTGCGACACCTATGCTTTTAAATCGGTCGGGTTTTATTATCATTCATTCGTTATATATTCCTTGACGGAATATTTACCACCCTGTACTTTAAAATGACGGAAAGCAGGAAAGGATAATGGACGTACTCTTAGTTTTGCAATCTCAACATATATGTATTTTATGTTTTTGTTTTCTCATTTCACTACTGCTTTTATTCCTCTCAACAGCTGTGTTTTCTAATCTTTGTACTCTGTCCTGTTGTTTTACCTTGTAAACTGTTCTGCTTTGTTCTGTGCTGTGTCTTGTTTTGTGCTAAGTTCTCTTCTGCTTGTGTTGTCGTTCTTTTTCCTTCATCTCCTTGTTTACTTGTATTTTAAAAAGCCTATTTAAGATCGAAGCCATGGGACTACAGATGAAAAGTAGCGTTTTGGCTAATTCTGGCATTTTTACCCATGTATAATCATGTGTTTTATTAATTTGCACTGTCCCCTTCCTAAATAAACTGGATTAAAAGTCTAACAGAAAATCTGAGCAACATCACCTGCTCTTAATCAGCCTGGCTCCACTTTTCCTCGTGACTCTTTGGCCATGTAAAGGGAGAAGCAGGCGGGTAATAGCGACAAATTTAGTGGCTTAAACGACGACAGCTTTACGACGCCTGAGCGGCCTCTATGACTCCATTCCTGTCGTATTCTATTAGCTTGGTCTGCACCGTGTGTTTCGATTGGCTCTTGGCCTATTCCCAGCAGTTTCTGAAGCACCTCCCGTAAATAAACCAAATGGCTGCATCTTGTAGTGTATGAAGGGGTGGGGGGGGGGGGGACTCTTGTGTGAAGAAAGATCTGACAAAGTGGTTGAGTAGTTTAATATTGAGCATCGAGCTGAAAGGGCAGAGTCGAGCTGAAATGCATCAGTTTGAGAGTTTAAATCTGACTAGCGTTTAAGAAGAAATACAAGCAGCCAGGCGAGAGAGGCACTCTTAAATCAAGACAAGTGGTCTCATTCCTCTCCAAACACACACACACACACACACACACACACACACACACACACACACACACACACACACACACACACACACACTTATAAACAAAAGGAAAAATGTGTCTATCCAGCAGCTGCCAGGTGGAAGTCTAAAAAAGGCCACCTGTCTAATAACAGTTTCTGATGCGTACAGCTCAGCAATATGAAACCGAGCATCTGGCCGCTGCCCTCCAAACTGATCTTGTTAACAGCTTGCAAAACTGTGTTCCTCTTTTTATCCGATTTATTTGGGATTCCCCCGTCCCAAAAAATAATTCTGTGTTTATCAATAGAAGCAATCATGTCTTGAGAATGCAATATGTTTCGCACCGGCTCTTGACAGCCAGATGTCAAGGAGCACACAGTGTTTCCATCAGGATAGGATTTTTTTTGTTTTGTTATTATGTTCACGACAAACTATGTTAAACTGCAGTCTTTTTTTGTAGAAACCAGAAGCCCCAAGGGTAAAACAAAAACATGGAAAATACTAATACCAATAATTAGATTGCAGTTCCTGACATGCTGCGGTTGAATTGGTTTTTTAATGGCTCTGAGATGATGGCCTTTGAAAAACATTTCATTGGACTAATGAAAATACAACATGACTGCTGTAAAAAGAAAGGCTGGTGAGGCTTTGTCTTACATGGAATCATAAGCCTTATTCAGACAGCCTGCTCAAGACACGACGCCCTTGCGACTTCTTGCCTTGACCATTAAAGTCACAGAGGCATAATGGGGGGACGGAGTGATCCCTCTTCTGTACCGCCTTCAAAAACAGAAGCAACTGCGCTCAACCATTGACCGTTTCCTCCTGTTGTACAAGAAGTGAAGCGACATGCGCTGACATATTGTGCATTTGGAGCCAGAGTCTGCGAAGTAGGGTTTCGGCTACTGGAGCGGCGGTATTGATGTCCCGCCCCTTCCACTAACCAAAACATACATTAACTGTTCAAACGGAAAACATCCCTCAGGTCCTTAAAGACCACAGCAGAACAGATTCTTGTGACGGTTTGAAGTAGACACTTACCGTATTGAAAAGTTCTTTACTCTCGCTGTCCCGCTCTTGCATTTGTTACGTTTCCTCTCGAAGTTCCTCCTCTAATCTGCTAAGCCGGTGCTGCAGTAGAAACATTTGACAACAGAGCTGTCAATCATGGCATAACACCCCCTTTTATAGCATGACATGCCAAACTTAACCTGCAATTTCAGAAAATGAACACTCAGACATTGATTGAGCATTAGAACGACCGGTAATGACAGAAACCATGTTTGAGAGAAATGTTTCTAAGGTTTTGATTGCAGTCAGTAGAGGGCGCTCTGAAGGATTTGGCTTCCCTGTAAGGAGCTGTCATGTTAGAATGATTATTCTCTGGCTGCTGTAGAAATAAGTGAGCTATTAGTTTAGTTATTTTTTGCTGATTTCCAGACAAAATTATTTTTGGATCTCAATGCTTTTTTTTCACTGGATGTTGTTTGTAGCAGAGAACCCAACAACATGCTTACTACAGCTTTTTCTGATGATTTTATCTTAAATTTGAGGTTAAAATGTGGAAGTGTTGTCTCTATTAAGCTTGTGTTTAAAATGTAAAGCATTATTATAATAAGGAAAGTCATCAAGCTTTTGTACAATGTTACAGTTTATGAATGATCTTGTCAATATCTCTTAATGCTTAAAGACATCACATCCTTTTTGTTTCAAACAAAAGGTCATTTTGTTTAATGACGGTTTACGTGACATACACTCGCAGTCAGCACAAAGGCCCTGAGAAGAAAACACTGTTTCTTGTTTTGTTTGTTTCCTTTTTTCAAGTAGAACTGCAGCTCATTAAAACTTCAAATACTTTTGCGAGGACCAAAACACTGAAAGCCATGAATTTCTACGTCAGGAATTTCTTTTTAGCACCAGCAATGAAAAGAATCTGTGACGTTGTAGAGAAACAGTGAATGGAGAAGAAAGGAAAGTCAGCCTTTGAGATTTCTTGAAAAGGATTCAATTATTTACACATTTACTTTTAAGAGTCAAACAAGACTTTCATTCAGAAATGTCCTAAAGACCCACATTCCTCCCTGCACATGCACACAGCAACAGATTTTTAACTTTTACATAGAAGAATAGTGAGAACACTGTCAGCTCAGCTCTTATTATCTCAGCAAGCCCTATTATTTTGCCACCTTTGATATAATAATTATCACAGGGAAGTAGCCAGTTGAGATGTTGTTACATTTTCACACCAATAATCCCTACTGAATCAATTACATCTACACGGAACATAACGAAAGGAGCCGAGAAGGACCTCCTACCAGTTTAGCGCCACAAATTAACACACCTGCGCCATTAATAGACTCATCACAGCAAGCTAGCAGCTAATATTTCAGCGCTAAAAAGAGCTTAAACCAAGCACAAAGTTCAAACATACGTCACCTTAGGAATATGACATAGTATACAAACAAGAAGTGTAATAAAGAACATATTTAGGCCTTTAAAACTCACCTTTCATTCGTTGTTCCGCCTAACAGACGAAGGTATTTTTAAAAGGAGCGTCAGGTGCCCTTCCGGGTTGAAGTCAGAGAGATAGATAATCTCTATAGCTCTGGTTGAAGTGTTTTCAGTCGCCCAATCAGCGGCTAGCCACGCGGGGTTTGTTTTGAATGGCTGTCATTAAACCTATGGCCTTATGTCAATGGTGCTCAGTCTGTGATTAGAGAAATGAAAGTTAGTTAAATCACCCTTTATCAAGTTAATTCAGATGTAATGAGATAAAAAAAAAAAAAAAAGTAATCCAGGGGCAAAATCTGGCATCATACTTATTAAAAGAAAAAAAAACAGGAGAGCAGCTCTGTCAGGTAAAGTGTTCAGTAATGTACCACGAGTTAAGGTTATCAATCCTGTTTAAACAGTGAATATGTTGCATTACTGTGTAAGATTGAGTCAGTCTTTGAAGAAGGAGCTACTTTTATATTCTTAATTTCATATTTATGTACAGTATATGTGCGAAAGTATCTACCTTAGTAGTATGTCTACCTTATATAGTGTTGTGCAGTATAAAGAGGTTTATTCATCAACATTTATAAATAAAAATACTAAATAAATAATTTTAGAAGACAGAAGGGAAATATTGTTCACTCCAAACACTCAGTAATTTACTGAAATAGACTCCAACACTACAAAACAACACCCTTATGCCTTAGAAACCAAACCCTGAATAACACAATATGCATAGATCTTAGTGTTGATATATATATATAAGTATATGCATGTCTATATTCACACATGTGTAGATACAGAACAAAGAAAAGCATGAATTATTTCATATGATCAAATGTAGACTGTTTGTTGGGATATGTCTGTTTTGACATTATGTATGAGCAAAAAAAAAGAAGTGTAAAACAAGTTTCACTCCTTTGCAATAAAGACTTTATCCTATATGTTTCACAAACAATACTTTTGTTGGATTTGAAAAGATTTCATGAAAATTGAAAAAATATTGTTGGGTATCAATGTCGTATACAAATCTAAAAGTACAAATGATTGATTGTAACGTGCTTTTCCTACTGCCCCTTTGGATCTTGGTGTTTTGTAATATACAGGACATCTTAATGAAAGAAACAGATAGACATAATAAGCACTTGTTCACTTTAATTTCTTCCCAGAATTGTTGTCAATATCAGACAAAATATTTGCTTTTCCTGCGCATGCACAATTAAATGCAGGAAGCTTGTCATGCATGTGTTTTTGTAAATAATTCCCCACATGAAAGTGGGTCATCACATCAAGATACTGTATATGCAAGATAATATGTCAGGGTTCACAATATAATGCAACAAGCAATTAAAAATGTACTGAGAATAATGCAAACATGAATCATAGTGCAGTTGTGTTGTAAAGATGTGCAGCTTTACTGATCTGGCATGAAAAGACATTTCGTAATATGATTATGATCTTGATGCCAGCGTGTAAATTGGCTTTGAAAAGAATAGTGTGCAGGCTTGTTTATGTTGCAGATGTCAGTAGGCAGTGATGCATATTAAGTCACCACACATGTGGGTAGCAACCCATGTAGGTTAACTTGGCAAATTAACAGTGTTACAAGAATATCGTAATATGATTTTCTCTTTTGATGGTTTAAATCAAATTCATCCAACTTCAACAAAAGCGCTTGGGATGCACAGCAAGTTTGCTGTGATGCTCATCCAAATATGTGATATTTACTTTTAAGGCAAGGGAAATTAGAACAATAAATAAAGAAAAATCTGGCAATCGAATAAAGAGGAGAAGAGAAAAAGTTGTCATGACACCTGGATTGTTTTCTTCTCAGGAATGTTTGATCTCACGAGGAGCCTAATGCTGTAGGGAAGATATTCAAAGGATCTTTTCACAGGTGGAATTTGAACCACTGTTGCGTGAAACAGTCCACATTCCCACACTTTGAATTATATACATCCGTTGATACTCTGCTCTGGCACTTGGGGTAATAATCCAAACTTTCTTCTTTTTTTTTCAAGCTTGTTGTTTTAATGTGACGTGCATCCCTGCATGATTCATAATGTGGAATTTTCCCAGCTGGTGGGATGTTTCAGTACATGAAATTGTATTACTGTGCTACAATCCCGGCTTACTCTACAGGTCTGGCACCGTGTTCAGCCGTGGCTCGGCGCTGCAGTTTAATGCAATTATAAATAAATAAGCATGTGGTCGGGAAGAAGACAGGGCCCTATGGGGACAGGCTTGGAGAAAATAGAGGAAGTTTAATTAAAGCTGCAATCTGCACTCCCACACACACACACGCACACACACACACACTAACAGAGGCACACAGTAATATAGGCAAACCAAAACCAGTTTAATGTGTTTGCATGTGCACTTGCACCATACAAAAGAGTATATTGTGTGAGAATCCACACTACTCCATCCATCCATGTGTGCAAGTGTTTAAAGGCAAATCAATATAGGACGAGGGGATGTATCTGTAGAGTAATCCTGTGTTGCATTCAGGTAAAACGGCTATTACACTCTCCACACAAGCGCAGTAAAATAAATTCGGCCATGTTTTTTGTTACATTATTTTCTGCAAAATGATTGAACTGCCAGTCTCTTTGTAATTACCTGAGGGGTGCAGGCAAAGGCACAGCCAGTAAAAAAAAAAAAAGGCTGATGAGGGAGTATTGAATTTGCACTTCAATTAGAGTGCTTATAAAGTGTGGATTACACAAGGACTATGGAGCCACAGCTCTCACTCTATTACCACCAAGCACTATGGGAGGAGGGACAGCAGCTGTGGGGAGGGACGGATGGAGGGGTGGACAGTGAAGGCATTGAGTTGAAGAAGCAAGGTGGCGGACAAAGATGCGAAAAGAAAATTAAGAGATGTTGAGCCAAGCGTTTAATCAGATCCATTCAAAGGCTGATAAACTAAGGGGACTAAACGAGGAGAAAATATTGGAGGGAGATCCATCAGTGTGTGACTCAGGTCTTCCTCTCTCTAAGTTCTGGCCTTGGACTCCACAAGGACGTCTAAAAACACACAACCATCTCAGTTTCTTAAACTTCCTGCCACCACTACACTGATTAGAAATGCCTGCGTGCCCGTGCTTTCATTTCCATTTCCTGTGTTGTTTAGACAAGTCCTCTCCGAGTTGATGAGGGTATACAGATGAATTTGTTCAAAAGGCACACAAAAAAAAGTTGTATAAAAAACAACCCCGACAATGTGTCTGAGTCCCTGAGTTAATTCTCAAATGGATTATTGAGCCAATGAGTGAAAATCACCGGCCATTCAGAGTGGATTTGTCTGCGAGGCAGCGATAAACGACAGCTCGCTTTGCTGCAGCTTAGCTCCTCGATTCGGAGAAGGAGATGCTTGAAGGACATGCTTTTAGAGTAAACAGATCCAGTGGCAGTGAAGAAAAAAGGGATAATTGATTTCTTGGCTGTATATTCATATAAAAGTCATGTAAGATGATACAAATGTGAAGAGTAATTCATTGTAATAGAGCCTGATGAGGAATTCTTGGCCTTTAATTGCTGTTTTGGAGGTGAGATTTTAAAATGTTTTAAGGTCCTCTTTTTGACGCTGAAACCTCTTTCAATTACGTAACACAGAATTTAGCTGGTATGATACAGAGGTTACCTGGATTCAATCTGTTATAAGATATACCTGGCAGTAAAGGGGAATGAAAGCTAATGCTAATTGGTCTTGTGGAAATAAAGAAATGCCTTTTAGCTTTGTACAAAAATGGGGATTTCATATCTGCACGTATAGCTTTTATCTCCCAGACTCCCGCTATTTTGTGTCTGTTTAGATCATCTACCTCCCTTCTACCTTTCTCTCTTCCTCTCTTCCTCTCTCTCTCTCTCATTGGTACTGTCAACAAAGAATGTGCAGGCTTCCCACAGGCCCTAAAGGAATCTCTCACACTGCACTCACATAATCACTTCAGACCCGGCTGTTTAGGCCGACATCTCCACTGGGAGTTACCAGCCGCTCGCTGCAGGCCAAATCAGACCGCTGAGTGTAAAAAAAAAAAAAAAAAATCAACTGCAACAGTGAAACAAAGAAGAGCAAGTGAGACAGAACAGCGTGACCAGTCTGAGAACATCAAGGACTCGTCTTTTTTTTGGTGGCTGAATGTCACACTCTCCTCCTGCAGTAATGGGATGATTTGGTGCCCTCCTGTATGACAATGATAGACTTTAAGAGGCTTCCTTTGAGTACACAACACGCACATATTGTGTAGGAACACAAGTGTGTTGAGGTGTCTGGAAAGTCAAGCATGTGTCTCTTACTGCCATATGACCAGAAGCATCATCTACTTACACCAAAAAAAGTTGCATTTAATGACATGTTTAATGACTCCTGGCGCAGGCAAATGGGCTATATTTAAAATCTCCAAGACGTCAGAAAAAAAGCCTTTTTTTCTCTCTAATTAGAGGCATCCTTAGGAAGACAGAATCACGCTTCTACTATAAAGGCTCAAAAAAGAAGTGCTGACACCTGGTCCCTTGCTTATGTCAGGCTTTGACAGGCTGGAAATTCATCAAATTATCAAGGAAGGAGAATATTTTAACAATGGCACGTAGAAGATTATATCAGAGAGTTGAATGTGTCTGCTTCACTTCCCTTTTTAGTATGTTTTTACCTTATTTTTTCTTCATATTTTTGTTTTTGTCAATTACTTTTTTTCACTTTGATGTTCAGTTTGGACAAACTCTGGTTAAAGCAAGGGTTAATAATGTTTTTTTTGTCCACAAAAATGCTGTGCCTAAAAGTTGCACACTTGCAGATGTGTTGCTCTAAGTTAGGCATATTTTTATGTTGGAAAAAGCACATCCTTGCTTGAAGCGGAACCAAATTATTAATATCTTAATTAACAACTACAATACGGAAAAAGTGCGAGACACACAACCAAAATGAAAGATGCTTGTTCCTTTCAGGCTGTCAGAGAATGAGCTATGCAGCTAAATTTGACTGACTCCAAAAGCTAATTCCCCTCCAGCACTGAAACAGAGACATTTGCATAGTAAAGGCTTACATAGGACCTGAAATGTTTTCAGGGTAAAAATATGTGGAGTACTACATAAGAAGGCACAAGTGCACATTAAGGTTTTTAAGGACTTTTTAATATTAACTTGCTGAAACAAAGATCAAACAATTCCGTGTTACAGTTTAGCAAACTTGACTCATTAAAATTGAAAGGATGAATTGAGGTACTTTTATTCTATAAAGTTGGGGGACTCAAAGGAAACTCGTGTACATTTGAGATTCATATAGGAACAGTCACACATACAGACTTAAAGGGCGACAGGCTGTCAATTATTGTGAACAAAACACAGCCTGGCAACTCCTCCACTGTTAAGCCCAAAGACGCTGATGCAGCATAACATGAGGAACTTCAACTTTATGCAATCTTAGACCAACCGTGATCAACCAATCCCACTTGTTTTGTTTTACAGCTGATAGTGGCTGAGCTGTTATCACCAACAGAGTTGGTTACATTAGACAAATGTGGGAAACAGTGTGCACTTTTCCCAGATAAAAAGGATATAGACTTAACAAGTTAGCATTGAAAAATTATATCCAGAGACCATAGACTGTATATAAGAAGTGGACAAAGCCACGTGATGTCAAACATTGGACACATCGTGGACATTTAATATATTTTATGTATAGAGACATGTATATTTCTACAAAAGGTTGCAGCTTGAGATGAGGAAATAGTTGGCAAATGCTATGATCTAGCTTGTTAGCTAGCATGCTGAACTAGCCTGGTTAGCTACCTTTGATAGCAAGGTAGATTGACAATTTACTGTGACTATGAGATTCATTGTAATATTAATTCTTGCAAAATGTACTTGTCTTAAAATACAGGATTGTCTTTGGCTCTCAAGACAGAGAAGATGGTGGGCTACAGCAGTGGCAAGAGTGTATGCTGAGAGTGAGCTTGTCAGCATGTCCACCTCGCCCCACACACTCTGTTAGCTACTTTTGTCTGATGAATATTAAACTGGTCAGCAACCTGCACAAATATTTTTCCATAGAAAAAGAATGGTTTGGGGTGCAGGTGGCGTGGTGGTTGGTGCACGCGCCCCATGTGCGGAGGCTGTGGTCCTCCAAGCGGGCGGCCCATGGTCTGAATCCGACCTGTGGCTCCTTTCCCGCATGTCTTTCTCCACTATCTCTCTCTCCCTGATTTCCGACTCTGTCCACTGTTCTATCTCTACAATAAAAAGGCTTAAAAAGACCTAAAAAAAATCCATTTTAGAAAAAGAATGATTTGCTAGCTCATACACCAGCTAATGAGCTAGCCCCAGAGTAGACTAGTTTAAAAAGCTGCGTTTGTTGACCCATCCAACTTTCCACTGCTACCAAGATGTCCACATGTGCTAACTCTGGCTTCAGAAAACCAATATGGAGGAAGTTATATATCTGAACTTGAGGCAAATATAGAACAAGAGTGATACAGCATGCACTAACAAAAAAAAAGAAAGATGAAATGATAAAACACATCCATTGTTTTCGGGTTCTGAATGACAGTAGGTATTATTAATCATCGATGGACAATATGACCTGATGAATTCACCCCAAAGAGGCCCTGTTCTGCGTCTTTCAAACTTCTGTCATTAAATTCAAATAAAGGAGTTTCTTCGACACAAAGGACGCTGGCTGTCTTTCAAAGCTTTGACATGCTTGGCTGTATTTCAAACATGTTGCGTAATTAGGCCTTCGCTGTTTCCAATCCTTAAGATAAACAAGGACATGAAAAAAATGCCATAAAGTCACAGCATGAAGAACAGACCTAACAGCAATTTGTCAGCAGAAACTCTCTATGTCATCTCGTAAAACCACTTAATGTCTTTCTTGGTGGTGTATATAAATGGCTTCAGCTTTTTGATCAAATCTTCTGCTTACTCACCAGCAGCGGAAACACACTGGAGTCACACAAACTAGGGTGATCAGTTGTCCTAAAATAGCTGTGGCATAATGACCTCACCCCACAGGTCGAAACATTTTTCTGTACTCTCTCCCCCAAATGAGGCTGCCTCTGCTCATTAGAGAACCTGCGTTTTAAAAACACAGAAAAACAACCTGTGCTGTGGCCATTAAAGATGCCATTGACTTTTTAATTAAGTCTCATAAAGGGCCTATCAATGTGAGGGTGGTAATGTACGGCGGCGTAAAACCAATCCCATCCCATTTCTGTGTTCTTTGGGACTTTAACAGATCTGTTCTCATTTCACTCGATTAGCAAAGGTCTGGGATTGTATTACATATCTCAGGAGTCTCAGTGTAATTCCTCATCAAGTCCCATGATCCAACATTTGATGTGTGAAACATGTGCAATATGGGCAATTTGCAATATATGCTTTTTGTGGTGGCCAATGACGTGTGCTCAGGTAAATGTATGCAGCATTTAAGTCAAAGACAAATTTCCCTACACCACAATAAAGTGTGTCGTATTGTATAGCGTATTGTATCTTATATCAAATCTTTTTTTGGATTGTATCAGATCCCATCTTATCGTATAATATCCTACCACATCCTATGGTACGATACAGTTGGGTATCGAATCATATCCTATCCTATCCTGTCCTATTGTATCGAGTCATATCGTGTAGCGTCGTATAGAAAGAAAGGCAGTTGTCAAGGTCCCTACCTAGCATTAAACAGCAACATTTGCACGAAGTCAGCAAGTTGCTAGCTAGCTAAACCTATTAGCCAGAGCTAAAAGAAGAGTTTGGACGTACATTGGCTTTGATAGTAGGAATATGAACATCACAGTCTAAATAGGCTAAATACCATTTCAACCCTAAATAGTGCTTATATGTCATATGTGTTGTTGTTGTTCTTTTTACATTTTGCTGTTTACAAAAGGCCAAGAAAATAAGACTGTGCAGGTTTAAGACAGTGTCCCAAAAGAGAGGAAATGTATGAATAACTTAAGATTTAAATTAAAAGCAGTTGGAAAAAGAAGGGTTTCAATCAAAAAGTTGTGTGTAACAATGAGTGAAACACGCTGGTCCTGTCACTTTTGATACAAGATTATTGCTTCTCTCTATGAAATGAGTGTACGGTCCTATTGACATTTGTGGTTTAATTTTTCTGCCTGTATTACTTCAAACTTGTTTTTTTCTTAAAACATTTTTCCCAGATATGTTGACCAGAGCTCAATGTTATAACTGGCTCAAATGCACGATTGTAAGACTCCTGGCCAGCTGATTGCATGCTCCCCTGGCCTGAACAGTAACACATATTTCATGATTTCACATCATTTTCCTGTGATGCTGATGTTTTGTCAGTGATTCTTGTGACATCATCTCATTAATTACTGCTACAGCTTCAACATTTCATAGGTGCCTTGTGCATGACCTTGTTTCTTAGTTGAAAGGCAGCCATCGCTGACAGCTTCACTGCTGTCCCTCATGTGTGTTCAGTCACTACACTCAGATTGTACACTCAGACATGTTTTTCTCCCTTAAACTTGTATGGTCAAATGTTTTTTTAAACCAAAAATCAACAGTAAGAGGAAAGAAAATCAGCAGAACAGTTGAGGGAGAGTATGAAAACAGAAGGTAAAGAAAGTTTCAGCCACACTGGGGAGACCGCTGGATTTGGCTGGAACAAGATGCAGCTAAAAATGTAGTCTTTTTTCAAATCTGGAATGCCGACATATGAGGATATCAAAACCTGCCAACAGAGGAGGAGATGGAGGAAGAACTCAATTAATTAGAAAAAAGTTTTAAAAATAAACTAATTTTGCATCAAGTCGGTTTATTTTCTTCATCTCAAAAGTAAATGAACTGTTCATCACATCCTAGATCACCAAACAAACTTTGAATCCCTCCTCTTATTCCGTCTGTGTGGAGGAGTCATCCAGAGGGGAGATGATGTCGGAGAACCTTCAGTGACTTCACACATGGGGCAGGTCACACTGACCTAAAATCTTCACTGACAACAGCACTGCTTCCAGAAAGACCTCCTTAGCTCTAGCTGGAGAAAAACTCGCCATCCTCTGCTGTATACAGAAGATGTGAGAAATGAGTTGTGGAAGAGTCCATGTGCAAGGAAATCCAAGTCAAACACTAGGAGAGGGTTAAAGTGAGATTTTGTAGATGCTGTCAATCTTTCACTTCATACTCTTAACATTATGTATTTCATCCTCAAATTAAACTTTTATTTTTAGTTTCCTGTAAATCTTGCCAACCACAGGTCACACATCAACTAAAAAACATTTTGTATTCCAAATACTTTCCCGACTATACAAAGTTAAGGGGGACATTTTTGATAAGCAGAATTACTTAATTAACGAGGCAACTTCAGAAATATTACGGAACAGCATCTCTGAATATTTGTTAATAATAGCAATAAAGCTTTATGATTAGAGTATTTCCTGGACACACAGCAGAAAGAATTAAACCGAGGGTTGTGCTGGTTAAAGGGAGTTTCAATAAATTAGATTAGGAAGCTATGATAAAATAAAAACATTGTAGCTTGTAGTTTTAGTTGTTATGAAATAAAAAATGTCCAAAAAGTAATTTGAGCAATCAACAAGCTCCTTCAAAAATGTTGGTTATCTGCTAATGTCCTACACTAAAACTAGAACTACAATGATTTTGTTTTGATGGTATAAACCCTAAATATGGGTCAAAAGTCATGACCTATATTGCAATTAATTAAAGTGGTCGTTACTTTAGATATCACAGTATGTAAACAGATCTACAGCGCTTTGATGAACATATGCTGATGAGATATTTCCACCTCAAAGCATAAAAAGTAAGTCATGTGTTTTTCTCTCCCATATATCTAGAGAGGGAGTCCACATCTTCTCTCCTTCCTCAGCACATTGAACTGCTCCGCTAATCAAAGACCTTCAGCCAGGTCCAGGACATTATCGTCAAGAAAGAAGGTAATAGGCTTGGCAATATAAATCAATGCACAAGAAAACTCTATTATTGGTAAAGTAATGGAGACTGACGTTGTTTGTAAGCTTCAGCTGTTTGCTTAATTGCAGATTTACGAGCAACATTGGCTCTCATTTACATATGTAAATTCTGAGCAGGCCAACAGAGCCGTTCTTGGCAATGCTTCTGTTTGCCTGCAGGAGGAGGGGGAAAAAAACGGGGCCGTGTGGCGAGAGAAGGAAGGAGAGGGAGATAAACAAACAGATGGAAGCTAAAATAGAAAAGGGAGATGGAAGGGAGTGTTTAAGAAGTGATGAGCAGAAAGTGAGGCAGAGCTCTGGGGTGAAGTGACGGCCTGGCAGGGAGAAGATGGAGGAACTCAACACTTCACCTGAGAACACATAACAACCGTCTCCACCTTCCCCTAGCAGTCAGGCCAAGGAAATAAAAAGAAACATTGCTCTCGGTTAAACCAAAGAGTGCCCCCTGCTGGTCGTATGACAGTTGAAGGAGTCCTCAGGGCAATTCCCTGCTAGGTTCAAGGACTCTCGCACTCACAGTGATGATGTACTCAGGTGTGCACAGATGTTGCCGGGCCTGAGACTGTCATCTGCTAGCATTAGCAGCACTCTGTGTTACTAATTCATATAGACAGCTGGGGACAGTAGTAGCAGGTCCCTGGTGCTTTGCTTGCTTCCAGACAGCATGCTGTCATCTAATATTGCCGGGGCACGTGTGTGTACACGCTAGTGTTAAAGGAGGAAGTAGGTAATAGCACAACAGAACAGACACACTTTAATCCGCATTGTTCCAGTGAGACATTTAACCCTTACTGCATAAAACATGAAGCAGTCTCAGTGATGTCACCCATTGGTTGTTTTAAAGCCCAAAGATGGTGGTTAACATATTGAAAACGCTATCTCCAACTCACTCTAGTAACAGACAAAGAGTTAAGGCTCTCCTTAAGCGTCATTGCAAACAGCTAAACTCACCCACCTGTCAGTCAAATTTGTTATGCCCCTATTTATGTACAAATGAACAAGTCACAGCATAAATATCATCTAAATGGGTGAGTTAAAATAAATTCACTCACTGTACAGTTTTTACCAAAAGAGAAATAAGCTAAAGATACCAACAACATTTTTTAACTGAAACTGTGCATGTTAGGCAACATGGGAACATACAGAAGAAGAAGAAGAGGTCATAAAATCATTGAGAGAAACAAAAGCTCTTAGGTTAAAGAAATATTTTGCAACTTCAGTGCAGAATACAATACTCTTCTTTTTTGATTGCATTCTGGTTGTGAGCAGCAATCTCTGAGCCTGATTATATCAATCAGCAGCTAAGAGGATATAGCATAAAATTGATTGAACCTATTCCCAGTTCATGAATATACATCATTAACTCTTCCATGCGGTATGTGGTTAGAGGGGAAGAATGGGGAAAATGAAGTGTGCAGCACATTTACAGTACGGCTTGAGTTTAATATAATGAAAGACTAAAATTGTTTGGGAGAAGAAGTGAAGGCCTACCAAACTGATGATGAGCTGAAGGCTCAGCCCAAAGATTACAACCATCAGAGGTCTCACCCTGAGCCTTTTTTCAAAATAAGTATGGTGTTCCTTGAAGCAGCATCAAGACACGCTGCAGACTGCAGGAATGAAAGCCAGTTACTGATATTCCATTAATGCAACTTGGCAGCAGAGCAGGTTGGTGTCTCGGGTCAATCTCTCCCTCCTTGCCTCTTTTTACACACACACACACACACACACACACACACACACACACACACACA
The DNA here is from genome assembly GCA_020745685.1 of Tautogolabrus adspersus. Taxonomy (NCBI): domain Eukaryota; kingdom Metazoa; phylum Chordata; class Actinopteri; order Labriformes; family Labridae; genus Tautogolabrus; species Tautogolabrus adspersus. The sequence goes on from CM036553.1 coordinate 16,793,233, forward strand.
CACACACACACACACACACACACACACACACACTACCACACACACACACACACACACACACACACACACACACACACACACACACACACAGGCGCAAACGGCAGGAGAAATATCGATTCAAATTCATTGCCATGTCGCAACATCTTCTCCCTTTGCTCTCACTCTGTTGACAGACTCCTCCTCTCTTCTTCTGCTGATCTTCAGGCTGTCCTGATTTATAGATCCTCCAAAGGCACCATCAAAGGGCTACCTGTTGTATTAGACCTCTTTCTTCTGCTTTACTTAGTCACTTTACCCCTAAGTGTGTGTTTGTTGTAGAGGTGGTTAAGTAACAGTCTAGAAACTAAAAGTACTCGCAGATTGTGAGGGTTATAGTATGTTTACTTTTGTTTATGTGTGTCTATCTTCAGCATAGAAAGCCTTTTTTTGGACCTCTGTGTGACGGAAATTACCCAAACTTTGATTACACATGGAGATTCACTGAGGAGCTGCAAACATTGTGCATGATAAAGTCTTTTAACAGATCTTAAGGATATACAGCATATGAGAATAGTTGTGTAGAGATTTCACTCTTAAGGAGCTACGCAAGAAACAAATGAATCGCCTCAAGTGATGTCATTTGAGTCATAGGCATTTGAGTGATGGTGTCAGAAAAAAGCAAAGTCGTATATGCTTGAGACATACAGGTCAAGGTCTTCACAAACATATGTCTGCATTTTAATACAGAATCCAAAGGTTCTTTTTTTTTTTTTTCTCTCAAGCTTTGGTGTCTGAAGCAATATAATTTCCATTTGGAGTACGACCAGCGATCCATCACATTTGAGCAGGCTGTATGCAGGAAAAGAGAACATGTGGAGAGCAAGAGATGAGGAACGCTTGGCAAAAAAGCAATCTTAGGACACATCAGCTATCATATGATGTCAATTTAGCTTTTTATTTTTCTCAATAAGCAGATATCTGCATATTGGAGGAGATAACAATCTAACTGTAGTCATAGTCTTTAAGCTTTAACTATTTGCCTCAGTTAAACCAGACTGTAAACTATGACAATAAGAAAATGATCGATTCTATTTCAGCTTTGATGGTTCAAACAAGAGCATCTTTCTCCCTTACTGCTTTGAATGTGCTCTGAACAATTCTCAGATTCAGCACCACGGACAGCTCCTGTGCTGGAATTTGTCAAACACTGGTGTTCACAGAGGATTGGGATTTTTTATTTCCTCCACTTTGCCTTTAATTAGTTCCCATTTAGCTAACAAAGACCATGTTAGTCTTGCACATGTGTTGCAGGTCTTTGAACGCCTACAAGAACACTATCTCCTTCCAAATCAATAATCCAATATGTTCAGTCAGAGATAACAGATCATCAGGCGATAGGTGCTACGTACGGGGTGCCAAGAGGCGTCTCCGTCACGCCTGGATCACACATTTCAAGTAAAAGCGAGGAGCCCGCCAAAATCCTCTCCAGGGACTGCCAATCACCTCTGGTAACGATAACGCGGGAGACAAATGAAGGCAATAACTAGCAATGGGATTACACCTCTTATAAAAGTGTGAAAGAGGGAAATTTGGGACATTTGTCTCCTCCATTTCAGCAGAGCAGAGCAGTGACAGGGAGTGTGAGACTGTGTTTAATGGGGCACATTTGGCTGATGCTATCATGGCCTTTTTAGTGTATGTGCTTATGAAATGTGTTCCATCAAACTTGAAACAGACTTAAAATCCAGGGTGTAAAGATTTTGTGCTAGAGATTTTTTCAAAGGTTTATTTTGGGGCTTTTTAAGCCTTTATTTAGAGATAGGACAGTGTAAAGAGTCAGCAGCCTGGGAGAGAGAGGGTGGGATTGACATCTGTGAGAGGAAGCAGTCGTCGGATTCAAACCAAGGCCACCTGCTTGGAGGACTATGGCCTCTGTACACGGTGCGCATGGACTAACCGCTAGGCTACTGACACTCTGTGCTTAAGATTGTGATAGTGTTTTGCAGGATAAAAGCTACATACATATTTTCAATTTCTGTCCATGTATCCCTGGTTGTTATTCTTTCTGGTTTAAGTCTTTACTGAACTCTTACATTTTATTGTTTTTACAGCTGTATTCATTTTTTGGCAATTTTGTTTCTATCATTGCACGGTTTGGACTTGTTTTCCGTCTCTTTGTTGCTATTAGACTCACTCATGGGAGGCATGTTTGTATAAAAGGTGCCTTGAAGCTGAATTAAATTGAGTTGAGATCTTCTGTCTAAGATATCCATCGAAAATGTTAAACTGTCTGTCATTTTAATGCACTACAGTAAAGGTTTCAGTATATTTGTCTCAGTAAATACAATTAATTTTGTCCCTCAGTGGAAACAAGTGACATGACACTTCTGTGTTATCTAAACAAATGTCCTGATGTCTTTTTGAAGTGAACGTTCCCTCCTAACAGTCTATTTTCACTTCATGTAATTTTGTTCTTTCTGTGCAGACTGTTACCTGCAGGAGAAATCAAATACTTCCTAGCACCTGTAATAAGACCGTGTGCTCGTGGAGGTGTGCTATCACTCCTTTAAAAATACAGATTTACACCTCATTTCATTTGCGTCTGTCACATATCGCCTATTACTGCAGTGAACATTATTCAAGGTTTTTAAAAACCTAATGAATAATTGTTAGAATAAACAAATGTTTTGACCTATTGGGTTCTGTCTCATCCATTTAATTTAGTAAAGGGTTTTATTTTTCACAGGTTTCTGTGCACCTCTTCTTTCAAAGTAATTTTTTTTATTTGTTATGTTACAATAAATCAGTTTTCTGAGTTTTATTACACCTCGTTTCAAAGCAGAGCACTGTAATAAGAATTGGCGAGAGTATAAATACATCTTTTATATGAGGACTGCATATTAATGTGGGCTTTGAGTCATCATGCAAGGAAAACTTCTTATCGCAGCCTAATGCATTTCATAAAAGAACACATCAAGGCTTTGTCAACAAATAACCTGGGTCATCAAACAGAATCCAACTGCACATCTATTAAGGCTAATCACGGTGAATAGATGGACCTTGGGGTCCGCTGAGAGCTGAGATTAAACCCAGCAGGCAGCAGCGACAAACAATACCTGGAACTGCAGTTAATATGCGATGAAAAACAAAACACAAGCAATATTATTTTTCTACTGATCACTCGTTCATGTCTTTACGTGACCGCTGATGTTTTCAGATGATGAATCTATTTGCGCAGAAAACCTGTTTATAAAATGGGTACACTGTGTCTTAACTTCAAATAAAAAAAAAGGGAAGCAAGTGTTGTGATTTACACTCATCAGCCACTTTATTAGGTACACCATGCCAGTACCAGGTTGGACCCCCTTTTGCCTTCAGAACTGCCTCAATTCTTCGTGGCATAGATTCAACAAGGTTCAGGAAACATTTCTGTAGAGATTGTGGTCCATATTGACATTAAATTATCACACAGTTGCTGCAGATTTGTCGGCTGCACATCCATGAGACGAATCTCCCGTTCCACCACATCCCAAAAGTGCTCTTTTGGATTGAGATCTTGTTTCTGTGGAGGCCATTTGAGTACAGTGAACTCATTGTCATGTTCAAGAAACCAGTTTGATATGATTTGAGCTTTGTGACATGGTGCGTTATCCTGCTGGAAGTAGCCATCAGAAGAGGGGTACACTGTGATCAGAAAGGGTTGGACATGGTCAGCAACAATGCTCAGGTAGGCTGTGGCGTTTAAATGATTCTCAATTAGTATACAGAGACCTCAGTTGTAACGAGTGGTTATTTGAGTTACCGTTGGCTTTCTTTCAGCTCGAACCAGTCTGGCCATTCTCCTTTGACCTCTGGCATCAACAAGGCATTTTCGCCCGGAGAACTGCCGCTCACTGGATATTTTCTTTTCGGACCATTCTCTGTAAACCCTTGAGATGGTTGTGCGTGAAAATCCTTGTAGATTAGCAGTTTCTGAAATACTCGACCAACCCGTCTGGCACCAACAACCATGCCACGTTCAAAGTCACTTAAATCAACTTTTTTCCCCAAATCTGGTGCTCGGTTTGAACTTCAGAAGACCCTCTTGACATAGGTATGTCTACATGCCTATGCCATGTGATAGGCTGATTAGATACTTGCAATAACAAGCAGTTGAACAGCCGTACCTAATAAAGTGACAGGTGAGTATATTTCATATTTGTGGAGGAAAGTTTGAGTTTCACGTGATGTTGTGAAAGCAGCCTATAGGACTTCATTTGCATGTTATTTCGGGTAAGCCGTCCACCAACCGCTGTTCCCTTTTAAACTCACTCAAAGATTACAGGAAATATGGAGCAAGCTAAATGAGATTCATCTTCTTTTGAAGGGAATAAAACTCAAGGGAGGGAATTTGATGGAAAAATGGCGAAGACCATAAACCAAGAGGAACCTTTAGGAGACTAGAGTCCAGAGGAAAATATTATGTGGACTGTCCAAACTGGAGCTATAGATCTACCAGCTGCATTTTGCCCTTTTGATGTTATTGTTGGACTGAACTTTAAAAGAAAATTAAACCTGACAGATATCGGATTGAATGTTAGAGTTTGGGTGTTATTGTGTCATGGTGGTAGACAAAAAGCTCTCCATTGGGCGAATGGGCCTGTGCTTGCCGTCCACTCGGCTTCAGATGGATCCAGTCGGCCTAATTGGCTACATACAGCCTAATCAGACTCGCTGGATTGTCTTGCTTCACATCTTATCCCCACCCTTGTATCAATTTTCAACTAAATGAGGTCGGTACACAAGATATGTAGCAGAATTAGCCGGGGGTGGCTGCTCTCTTCATTGTCTTGCTGTCAGAGCGTTCCCGGTCCGTAAAGGATGCTCTGTGTGTCAATCAGAGTCTTTAGGATTAAACTAGTCTAGTGTGTGTCCTATGTTGTCATATATATGTCAGAAGTGCACTGTAGTCCTGCTTTAGTTCAGTGAATTATTCAGAAAGGTTTTACCACCCCCTTTAGGTCAGGCCTATTGTGGTATATAGCACATTCCTGGGTGGGGACCAGAGTTTTAAGGGTTTTCTTTTTCAGGATTGTACTTTTTATACTCTCCACATCTGGGGTGGGGGTGGGGAGGGTTGTGGGGGTGACATTGCAAAGACTTGTGTAAAGCCGGTCATGACATTTTAAACTGCCAGAGCTGGGAAAATGAGGCCTGAAGGAGGGAATACTCTGCATTATCTTCTGAATAATCTTTGCAAATATTCAATAACACTTTAATGAAAACAAGGTCAAGCAACCCCAGAACAGAATTAAATTAACATAAAACAGCTTTGACCTTTTGCAAATAATTACTCTCAGAAAAGAGTTTCTAAATTTTCTGATATTTTTCTGCTACCCCAGAAGATTTGCCTTTAACAGCAAAAGACTTTAGGTAATGCTTCTAAGTTAAGGACATTTGTCAGTTTTTTTTTTTTAAATGAAGGACAAAAGGAAGACTATGCCACATTCTGACAGCATATTGTTGCATTTGTCTATTAGTATTTCACGAACTATGGCATGAAGTATAAAATCTGTATCTATTTTTTTTGAAAAATCAACAAGCAAATAAATAAAAAAGACCAAAAATGTAAGAGTACCTGTCTTGCTTGAGCCTTTTGTTGCAATGTGTTTTCCTTTCTGTATAACTAAAAATGCCTTATGACTAAAGCTTTGTGAAGAGCTGTCGCCTGACACATTTTTACAAGCTCTAAATCTTGTTCTAGCGGTCAGGTTTTATTATTTGCCTGTACAGTATAAGATTAGGTATATCTTTGATCTAATATAAGTTGCAGCCCTCTTTCACAATTCACAGCTCAGTTGTCTTGAAGCATGAAAGTCTTCTCCTTATTTGTCTTCTGTTTACATCCCTCTGCAGGCGCCTAAAGCTTCATTTTTTCTGTCATTGATTTAGCATCGACTGTAGAGCTGCAGAGCACTTCAGAACAATACAGGCAGCAGAGTCTTTTATCAGAACAGTGTACAAGTGTACCCAAACTATAGCACCGAGTATAAAAGCATCTTAGAGGAGCGTAGCTGGTGGATGGAGTGATTATAAAGGAGGAGAAGAAAAGGAAGCACGAGCTGACGAGTAGAAAGGAAAAGTTGTCTTGGCTGTGGGCAGATGCTGGCTGCAGTGCCAGCTGGTGAGGGGTGGGCCCACCTGTCTCTGGCTCTCTCCCCGTCTCCCTCTTCTCCCTCTGCTGTGGGGAAAGCGACAGATGGAGTCCGGAGGTTCTGCTCTGGTCCCGGCACTACTTCTACATTCTGTCCAGCTCTGGCCTGAGGGCCCCATGCCAGGGGAACATGGAGACGGCGCAAAGCACCCGGCAACTCGGCCCTCCATACCACAAGGGTCAATTGCTTACAGAGAGGGGTCGTACCTCCACCCCTTTCTCCCACAAACCCCTCTGCTACCTCCTCGTGGATGTTGGCAACAACTGCATCTTTGCTTTGAAGTCCTGCCTGAGCGGAGGCAGTTTTTTATGCAGACATAACATGCCTTCTCAAGGTCTATCCAGCAATGCCGCTTTGAAATCATCAAGACTTGAGGCTTCATGTAAGATGCTCATTTTTTACAGACAGTGAGGGAGAAGTGCTAAATTGGATATGTTGTACATATTGATGAGGTGCTGTATCATCCCCAGGGAGTGCTTTGGATGTGTCGTGATGCATGAGGACTGTGTGACAGATAAGAAAGGAATCCTGATGCAAGGTGGAGGTCAAAGGGTCATGTCAAAACCCAGACGTAGAAAAGTCCATCATGGAGTCGCTTGCTGACCTTTGTGTCACTGGCTTGTGATAAATCGATGCATAGTGTGTATGAAGAAGCAAGATGAGCTCATTAAGGAGTTAGCCACCCACATTACATGTTCCACTGGACCTCCTATTAACCCCTTGCTCATTTGTATGTAGAAATACACATGGCTCTCATTAAAATAAGAGACAAAGGGGAAAATGCATTCAAAATGTTCTCTTTATGGAAACTTTAAAATCATTAAGTTTCTTTTCTATCTCTCTGCAGATACATAAATTCTTTCCTGCTTGGCTTAAGTTGGTCTTGATATTCGTGGGCGTCTGTTTCGTGTACAGTAGAGCTGAATTATGACTAATATCCTCTCTCCAAAAGCTGCATTGCTGAGCTGTTTCTCCACCCAGCAGCCTATATTGCTCCCAGAGGAACCTTTAGAGCACATTAATGGATTCCCTGCCATTCATGAGGAAAATGATTGCTTAAGAAAAATCTTCATTTTAGTGATTAAAATATTAGACCAAATCCCATGGTACATTTTGATATCTTCGGTGGTCTGCAAGTTGAAATGCTCAAGATTGAGGAGACTCAAGTTGTCAGGCCCAGGGCAGGGGATTCTAGGTGGGAGTTGAGGCTTTGTTAGATGGCAGGCAGTAATGTTAAACTGTAGCCAAGAGATTTACAGCGAGTTCAACCTGGATTCTTACAGCAGGGATGGCGAAGGCACAGTGGGTCAGGCTCTGATACCAGTGAGAGGGGTGTGTTAGAGACGGAGCTCAGTTAGCCCTTAAGCTAGTGCTAGTTCCAGGCATCCTTGGGCTGCCCCTACAGAACCCCTGCGGAACTCCATCATCCCCAGTGTCAGACTCCAGGCTGGACTCACTTTAAACTTCCTAGTTGACTTCAATTATGACGTAACTTTCTGTTATGCAAATTATGTCACTTTCCTATTGAAACAAAACATTCAGTGCCTGGCCTCCCTCCCGCTCTTCCTTCAAGTTAAGGGGGCCTTTAAATTTCAAGACAAGTAGTATCTGCATGACACTGAAAGGTTTTTGTTTGTCTATTTGTGGTGTGAATCTGTGGAACAATCTGAGTGAAGATCTAAAGCAACGTAGGAATGTAATCCAGTTCAAAAATAAATATAAAGAAAAAGTTTTTATGAGGTACAGGGATGAGGAAGGGTCATCAGAATCACCGGAGGTTTGTCTGTAATTATTTAGTTAGTATATTAGTTTGTGTTTTTTTTAATAAATGCTATTGGTAATGGTATTTTGTAAAAAGTTACATTCTGGTGATGGAAATATTTATTATATGTGTGTAATGAGATAATGGCATATAAGTAATTATATTACATTATATGATATATTATTGTATAAACAATAAAACTGAGTAAAAAGGGATAGGAGTAAATACGTTTTAACTTCTTCCTACTTCTTTTTCGGGAATGTAAGAGCGAATGATGACCTTCACTTTTCTTTCTCATGTTGGGAATTTATTTTATTTGTTTTCTACATATTTTTAACTACAGCTATTGTTGTTTTGTCTTTTTGTTTTTTACATGTTTGAAATAAAGAAATCAAATCAAATATTTAACACTGATTTCACCTGCTGCATTTTCTATTTGCAGATGTTTTCTGAACATGTGTGGTTTGACTATGCATTGTTCATGTATTTGAAGCATGTCCGATGTTAATGCAGTTGTTTTGGCTTTTTTTTTTTTGCAGTGCGTTTCAGTAGTTTCATTTGCTTTTGAATTTGCATCATTTCTGATTGCTGCACACTTTCCTGCATGTAAGTTGTATCTCAAAGTAAGTTGTATCTCAAAGTATTTGCACACGTCAGCCACCGTATACTCATAAGATATGTTTATGAGTAGACAAAGGAGAAAATCCTCAACGAGCTGCATGGCATCATGGTCTGAGTCTTTACTCAGAGGAGAGACAGAGATTTTTGAATTGACTTTTTTTTATGCTTTGCATCAGTTTTATGCATTGATTTAATGTAAACGATCCAGAGATTTTCCCACCGCACAAAAACTGAAATGAGCTTTCGACTGGCCAAAAGATTTCAGCAGTAAAACAATATGAAGGCTGAGGGATGTGTTAAATCAGTCAGTGGAACAGTTTGGACAAAGCTTCTAAATGATCAACAAACATGAAATGAATCCAAAGAGACCAATTTTCGGCAAATAATCAAGCCATTATCATTCATGACTCAATCACAGTGGAAATTACCAAGTCTCTACTTGTGCCCAGCAGCTGAGAAGAGAGAAGAGCGGACATGTTAGAAAACAGCGGGGACGATAATAGAGCTCAAACCAGTTTGTGGCTCCAGTGGGACCAGTGTTGATATGCGTCAGTGGGGTTTGGTGAGATATGGGCGCTCTGCCATACCCGACTCTGATGGAGTGCAAATTAAGTCTTGTTTCATTGTTTGAATGGAAGGCATAGGATGGGGGGGAAAACAACCAAAATCTTAGGAGGCAATATCTATGAAAAAAATCACATCAGGAGAGCATTCAGGGACTCTGTGATCACAAGAAAAGGAACATAAACAGATTGTCAGTTTGTTTTACTTTCCCCATTATACAGTTGTTAAAGGTAGATTTAGATGTTTTTTTTGTGAAGAATAGTAATGAAAGATAGCACTTGAAAGGAAATCTGCAACAACAAAAAAAAAGTGGACAGCGATTATGTGAGAACAGTTCAAAGGCAAAGCTGCAAGAAACATCTGTTCATGAAAAATCAAGCCAACATAGAATTGCTAAAATTCTATTCTACCAGCGCTGATGGGGAGTTTAGAAGTGGATACAATTCAGCGTTTGGACCCGATTAAAACCAGCACATGTGATGGAGGCGGATAAAGAGGCAAAGAAGACAAGCTATAATCTTGAGGTAAACTCCAAGCATATAAACCATGTTCTAAAACTAGGTTGAGGTTTGCATTGTGAGGGAAATGGCTGCAATGAACTAGGCTACATATGGGTGCCTCTACTTGGCTGATTGTAATTTCTGTTTTTTTCTTTAAGGAATCTTCTAACACTATTTTATTCATATGTTTGCCCCTTTTTTTTACAATGGCTTGCTAGCTTTGTTCTATAGCAAGCTAATCGGCCAGACAGTGAACTAGCAATGGGCTTAATTTTACAGATGCAACATTCTACATTTGACCTTGGCTAACTTCTCCTCTCCCACTCCAGTTTCTCATTAAAATACGGTCAATTGAATCGCCAAAAACATATGTAATGGAGCCAACATTTCAAACTTGAACCGTCTTTAATTCTGTTGTCCACAAAACATGGCTAACGTCACTACTGACGTTAGCCATGTTTGTAGCTTGTCTTACAACCAGTGATGGGAAAATTACTGAAAAATAAACTAGTTACAGTAACTACTATCAAAAAGTAACTACTAACTGAGTAACTATAGTATACTACTACTATACTACAGTAATTATTTAGTGTTGCTGTGACTGTGAGAGGAAAACAACTCAAAAATTCATATAGACAGACGCAGACTACAGCTCAACACTATATTCTTGTCGTTTAAACGGAGTAGGGAAAAATAATGTTGGTATTTCTAAGACATGAAAGCTCGCCAATGAATCATTATCAGCCTGTGTGTGTGTTTACTGCATGTGATATTCTTTCACCCAGGATGCTACTTATCCTGACGTTAGCGTAACCTATGTAGTTGTCGGTTGTTTCATGTAAAGTAATAACAAGTAAGGAGTGCTTTTTCAATTCTGCTTTTACTAAAGTATTGGAGTTACAATAACGCATCACTAAATTACTACCAACACTGCTTCCCATCAGACATAAACTGGGAAACACCACAAAGCTTGCTGTGGGTAAAACATGGGGGAATGGCACATTAAGCTTTTACGATGATAAGTAGGGACCTTTTTTTTGGTCCATTGCAGCGATTTCCAGAAGACTTCTTGTCACTTGGTTTTTTAAAAAGGCTTCAGAAGATGACTGGTCCCAGTTTAGTCATTCGTGACACATTGGCATAAACCCCTGCAAAAACAAAACATGAGATTATTTTCCCTTTAGTTTTTTTTATGGACAAAACAATGAAAATATATCTTGATAATCAATAAGCTTTAAAGGTGCTCTAGGGGAATTATGTTACCTGGCCAGCTCCCTTACCATGCCAAAATACTTTCAGGGCACATTGTTGGGTTTCAAGGCTGTGGGCATACAAAAAAAAGATCCTGACCAAAAGGGTTGTAGATTGAACACTTTGTTGAAAAGGTCGACTAGTAGCAGGACATTTTTGAAAGTAGAGGAATATAAACCCTGTTGAAACGTTTACTCTTACAAAGAAATTCAACTGGAGTTTTGCATTAAGTTTGAGGATTTATGTCTTCTTTCTTTACTTTAGCGCTGTATAATTGACAGCTCTTGGTTGATGGACACTTTAAGCTGCCCTATCTCCTCTTGGAAGTTGATTTTGTGTTGATATTTTATCTCAGTCTGGCTTACATTCAATGTTGGAACCATGTGGGACAGACTGATGTTACCATTTTGTCCAAAGTGATTATTTCGATGTTCTGATGCATTAACAAAATTTTTTGTATGGTTGAAGGTGAGATGGTGTGCTGTTTGGATAGTTTGTGGTGTGGTGTGAGGAAGATGTGACATTTTGTGGTTTTGTTGGAGATGTGAGTGTTTGGCTTGTTTATTGGTGTTGGTGCTATGAGGATTAGCTGTTTGGATAGTTTGTGGTGTGGTTGGCGGTGTAAGGATATGTTGTTTGGTTGTTTGTGGTGTTGTTGGTGTAAGGATATGCTGTTTGGATAGTGTGTGGATGCAGTCCGGTTGCTGGTGTCAGTGGGGCTCTAATCAGCTGTTGGCAGGCGGATGAGCGGGCGGTCTCTCCCCGCAGCGGCACCCCAGGTCGAAAGCCGGTTTGAAGTTTAATGATGCCAGCTGCCAGCTCCGCCAGGCTGTGAGCGCTAACGAGCTGGCACTGGCGGCGGACTGGGCCGCAACGGCAGCACCTGGAAATGTAGCACACGTTTCACAGAGGCGGGGCTCCGTCGGGGCTGTTGAGGGGCCTGCTGAAGACCCAGGACAGCACCAAGAGGCCTGCGTCTCTTTGAAGAGCGCCCCAATTTCCATATTTCATTACGCACTGCTGACTGACAAGGCCCAGCCAGATGTTCTATTTTCAGCTATTTAAATTTTGACCTGCTTTCCTAGCATGGATGCAAAAAGAAAAAATAAGATTCCATCAAAACACAGATGCCAAGGATGATGGGAAGTTGAATGTGAAGCTTCTGCTAGTTTTTTTCAGCACTCCTTATGTCTTTCCATCCTATTAAGCACTGATAGAATAATCACACAATAAATGTTTCCCTTTTTCTCACATTTCCCTTTGACGATCTATTCTGAGGCGTTCACTGTCTCGCTCAAGGACTCTATAACAAGACACAATGGCTGTTTCAGGGATCAAACCTGAGACCTTGTATTTATGAAACAACCTCTAAGCATCCGGCTGCCCCAGCGCTGAATTGGCTCCGAAGTGAGTGATGCATGCTCCGAAACAGCACATAAAGCGTGCTCGCCAAGCTCCTCTGTCCCTGAGATATCGGGGATGATTAATTCCTGTGGTATTCATGTTGAAACGGCTTTTAGATTGCAGTGTCCTTACTCAATCCCTCATGCAAAAATACATCGACAACCCTGACCTTTTTGTGCATCTGCTGCAAATTGCACTTTGTCATCCTGAGAGAGCAAGCACAAGGATCAATGTGGTTCTGTTGGAATAAAACTTCTACAACGCACTTTCTTTGTCTCTCTCTCTCCCATTCTCTCTCTCTCTCTCTCTTTAAAGGCTGTGTGTGTATCCATATCTGGGCTTCAGAAAACTTTTCAACCTGGAGTAATGACGAAGAGAAGAGGGAGAAAAAACAAAGGGGAAAAGAAGGGATAGAACACAGAAGGAACGAGTGGAGAGAAGCGCAGAGTTGAGCACCGAATGGCATAAAATTAAAAGCGCCCACTCGGCGAGAATCAGAAGGAGAGAGGCTTTCACTCATTACTTAACACAGCTCACAACAAGCGACTGAAAGCAGTTTATTCCTTCAGTAATGCATCTGTGAGAGTTTAGGCCTGTGTAAGTCTGTCTGAGTGGAAATAAAGAGATAATTGAGATGTTACTAAGGCATTAAGCAGGCAGTATTGACACAGACATAAAAGAGGATGAAATCAAAGTGTATTTTATTCTGTCGAGTGCTGCTCACCACAATACTGTGAGTAATATCTGTTAAGTAACAAAATGAAGACTGCCTTTAATGACATGTTAAGAAAATGTGTCATTGCAAAGCAGTAGCTTATAGAGAGTAAACACAGGCGTACAAAAGATAAGGTGACATAATCGATAAGCGTTTAGCGCCAAGAGGAGCTGTAAGGTGGAGGAGATATCTTTTAGAGCCCAGACTGTGTGATAACATGATAACTTTGCATCTATGTCAAGCCCTTTTAACATTTATTCCCAAGTGGAACACAAATTGAAGATCTAAACCATTGCTTTACCAGATTGTTTTTTTTGTTTTATTTAGAAATCTGGTATTACAGCTTGTTTAATCTCACCATAAACTCCAGTTCTTCAATACAATTTAGAAATGTTATAATTTAAAGATAACACATCAGAAATTAGTTTTCGACTTGTTTTACTCTGAATAATTGTTTCAATTCTCAATAGGCTAAATGCTTAATATGATCAACAACAGTTCCTACAAGGGGAAATGTCAATTGTTTATATCAACAATTCAATCTAACAAGATGCAATTTTCACCAAATAATCAAGCCATTACCATTCATGACTCAATCACAGTGGAAATTACCAAGTCTCTGCTTGTGCCCAGCAGCAGAGAAGAAAAAACAGCAGACGTGAGGAAACAAAGGGATGATAATAGAGCTTAAACTAGCTTGTGGCTCCAGTGGGACCACTGTTCATATGCGCCATTGGGTTTTTTTTGCGAGATATGGGCACTCTGCCATACTCAACGGTGATGGAGTGCAAATTAAATCTTGTTTCGTGATTTTGAATAGAAAGCAAAGAATGAGCAAAAATGCAGCCAACAATCTATTTGGAGGCAATATCTTTGAAGAAAATCTCATTGTGTTTATCGCAGCAATTGTTTCATTTTTTCCACAATAAACAGGCGATAAAGTTAAATTTGAAGTTTTGGCTAGGAATGAAATGAGATCATTTTTCTCAAAGAAAAATTCTGGGGAAGAAGGTGAATGGTGACAGGGGTTATGTGTCAACTGGTCAAACACAAAGCAAGAAACCTCAGGGGCTGAAAATGAAACCAACACCAAGGTGCAAAAAAACCTGCAGTACCGCAAATGGCCACCTGAGGCCGGCTCTTAAAGTTAGTCAATCCCCAAGTCTCATATGGTAAAAAGCCAAACATTACAACAGGAATGATCATGTTTACATTCAGATATAAGTTCTACAGAAGTTCTAAGGTCTACAGACTTGTTCTTAATGAAAACTGTAAAAGGCAGAGTTGTGACTTTAATCGCCTGTTTCATTACATATGGTGTCACTACAGCTAATCCAGTCACTGGACTTGAAGATATGGTTGTTTTGTGTTGTTAAAGCACATAGGAGATTGTTGATAGAATATGTAAATCTACATACTATCTATATCCCCCCCTATAGTATTTACCACATCGTAAATTGAATTGGTGTTAATGAGTTGTGATGTGTTTGATGACATTTTACAGAAATGGCAGAGTCCATGGACTTCAGTACGTTAGCCACATTAGCTATGGCAAGTGTTCATCTTCATTGTCATCTTTGTTGTCTTGCCTCTTGATCATCCACGTTGTGTTTTAACAGGAAGAGTTGATACATCTATCTTTAAAAGTTTGTTTTTAGAAACGATTTAAAAGATGAAACTGACTGTGCTAGCCTAATTTCCTCTGTAAAGTATAGGTGCTCTAACGGACAAGCAGAAAGTAAAAGAGGAAATGCATCCACACAACGCAATTAATCAAATACAACACTAAACTAAAGTAATTTACAATAATCTGCACGGATTTGCAACTGGTAAAATAATCCCACATATCTACTGTATCCCATTTCATATTTTAAGGAATGCATCGTGGATACGTGCACTACATTTAGAAGTAGTCAAACATTTCAGAAAAGTAAAAATAATATACAAAATATTTATGATTATAAAACAATCAAGAAAAGATCAGAATGTATTTTGATTTGCAAAAATGACATTTCTACCAGCTACAAGATAGATTTAGGATACATTCAATGACATACAGTATAGGTATAGCTATAGCATGAACATTTTAATTTTGGCTGCAAATCCAAAAATGATTTGATTTGATTGACATATATGCAATGCTATTGTTGGTGTTTGAAATGTGAACACTGAATGTTGAAATGTAGTTGTAGGTATATGAAAGTGAAAATTGTATAGTAGTAATAAGGGAATTACAGATCTCTGAAACTGAGCTTAAATATCTTTAAATCACTTTGACTAGTTGATATATTACGTCTACAAGCAAAGAACCCCACATTTGTTTGTTGTTAGTCACACTGGTAAGAAATAAGCAAAATAATATCTACTTAATTAGGTTTAAACCTGCAAAACTTAATATAAGCATGAAGTCAGTGATTCCAGTTCTGTCAGGTAAGAAAGCTGCCAAAATCTTTTTTTTAAAAGGAGATTATTTTCCTGGCAGGGATGGTTTCATGAATGATTAAAAAAGAAGGAATTTTAAGCCAACAAAATGTCATCTGTATTTCTGCATAATCTTAACAGCTGAGATGATGAAATCAAATATTCAGGATAATAATACTTGAAAAGATTGGACAGGAGTCTAACTACTGCTGATTTTCTGCACTTGGTCAACATTGCGTTAGCCTCATGTATATTTGTCGTTCATAACATGAAGTTTGAAAAACACAAATTTCATATTGTATGTAAATTGTATTTTACTTTCTTCAAGAGAACATCATTCTTAAGCATCAACCTCTGGTGTTGAAAAATATAGCTAATGCAGAAGTGCAAAAAACTGCAGTTCCTCAAGTGTCCACGTCAGACTTGCTCCAAAAACCAGAAAGTCCCATTAACACCCATGTTAAATTGGACATTTGACAGCAAAAATAAACAGGTTTACAGCCTGGTGCTAAAACCGATTTTGGTCTGAATAGCTCATGTCTTCATCGGCCCACACTGTTCAGGGTATGGTTTCATTTTTTTAAACTCCATTTTGATTTTATGAAGGTTAAGGGTTGTGCATAATTAGGGGCATGGCTGATCTGGCCGCAAGCAGGTGTGTTGTAGTTCTTTGCTAGGAGCTTTAAAGGCCACTTCAGCTCCATCTCTTATGCAATTAAGACACTTGTGTGTATGTTGAAACAAGTACATCAAGTTTATCCATCCTTCCTTGTCTTGCACTCACTTTGAAATTCACACAGCCACTATCAAGATGCTTTAGTAAGGACTTTGTTGGTATGAAAACTGCTGGACTCTCTGCACTCCCCCTGTGACTGGTCTGCCTGACCTTTGGCATGACCTTTAGAAGACAATTTGCAGCAGTAGCAATCGCTCTGTGCCTCGCCTCACATTATTTTCCCTCATTATTTTTTCAATGTTACCTTTGCAGTGGGGCAGAAAAGGGTTGGATTCCACATAGGGGTCAGGGGTCAGGAGTAAGAGGGTAAAGATGCAGGTCAGATTGGCTCTACAGTTGTGTTCAACCTGTTTCCTCTGAGAATTTATTGCCATAAAGCCATTTAAACTCTGAACCCTCCAGCTGTCTGTCAAAAACTGACCCTCAGTGGTGACTGTTAGTAGGTTGGGCGATTAGGAAAGATCCTCAGGAACCAGGAATGGTGTTTAAAGTTTCTAGAGGTCTTAATTGTCAGGAAACAAAAACTTCCCATGTAAGGGAAATCCTTTTTTTTATCCCTGCAGTATTAAAATGGTTTTAGCCATGCTGCTAGCACGGCTTTGGGGCATGTTGATCAGTGCACTCTAGTAGACTGAAAATGTGCAAACTGTTAGATTAGACACACATATTCTTTACAGAGATTCATGACCTAAATATTCAAAGTCCTCATAACTTATTCACAGATTATTGACCTTTTCCTTAGCACGACCACAGTTCAAATTTGTGGTTCTGACTCATAATGTACAACAACTATTGAAAGGATATGAACTGAAAATACACCCCCATATTTTATATGTTAACATTTTGCATTCTACCATCGTGGTAAAAGCATGTTACTGTTATTAAACCTATCACTGCAAAGCCTCAATGAGCTGCAATCATGACTGTAGACTTGAGGCCTGTTGGTTTTTAACATAGACTGTATAAAACATGGACATAGTCTCAGTGACATCACCCATTAGTTTCTAAAGAGGCGTTCTGAAGCCCATCGATGGGGGTCGCCATATTGGAAGGGCTATCTCCACCTAACTTCCAAGCAGTCTAGTTACAGGCAAAGAGTTAAAGTGGGTCTCAACCCAACTGTCAGTCAAATCAGCTGCTCCCCTAATTTTGATTAGTAATACCATCTAAACGGATGAGTAATAAAAACATTGCCCCCCCCCCCCCCATGGATATGAATATAGAAATGAGCTATTCAGACAAAAAATTTATTGTGTACCAGGCTACAATGTTTTTCTTTTCTGCTATAATAATTGGTATTTTGCCATTTGTCTGGGGCTTCCTCTGCTTTCCGAGCCAGCCTGAAGTGGACACTTGAGGAACTGCACTTTTTGGCATGTTGGAGGTTGCGGCTTGTTTTGTATTTTTACAGTCATAACAACATAAACAAAGGAACAATTTCTGGCATTTTATTCTTCAGATGTAGAAATATCGACTTATAAAATCATGGATGCAAAAATGTCCAAACACAATCCTCATAATGTTTTATAAAAGGATATAAAAGCCCTGATTTACAAAGGGGTCATCTGTGCTGCAAAAACCCTTAATGGCAAATGTATTAGCTGTTTATGTCAAGAGAACCGTTATGACTGTTGTTGCATTCAATACAAGAAACCAGAAGCTTCACTTCGCATTTCGAGGTGGGATAATTTATCTTGGTAATTTAAAATTATCACTGAAATAAATACAGGCAGCTAATAACTTCCAACTGTACTGGCAGCATGATATAAGGCTCCCTTTAACTGAGAGGTGGTTCATTAGTTCTTCTGTACTTTCATCTTTTTTCCACTCTTAACAGACGACAACAGGTCTTTGTTGTCTAGCCACACAGCATGTCACTTATCTTCATTTTGCTTTCACCAAATTGAAAATCACAAGTCACATCAACAAATAAATGAGCTCTTGAAAATTGATGCATTTTCACATTATTTGAAATATTGGAAAATTTCACCAGATGAGAAAAACATCGAGACATTGAGAAGGTGGTTTAAGATTTAGATGTGGCCTTCTGTTCAAATACAAAGGTCTCCTTGACATTTCCTGCACAGCGTTGGCTGCTCATCCTTGTCGCATTTCTCAGAGCTGCAGGGACGGCACGACCTGTTGACATTTACAAGCTCATCTGGATGAGAATGATGGCATTCTATAAGGAGTCACACCTACACGTGTCCCACTATAGAGTCCCGTTTCCTCTGCTTAAGTGTCACACATGAACATGTTATTGCTTTAAACAAACATAAGTCAACCTTTACTGGAGAGACCAGGTTACTGCTCTCATCTTTTTCCAGTGTGCGTCTGTAGAATCTTTTGAAAACTTGGAATGATTGCAGTAGACGTACAGGACAGCGGGTAGGCCAACTGGACTGAATACTTGAGGTTTCATCACCTGATTATCTGGAATGTCACAGCCACTACCAGAGGGACCCGCTTAAACGTGACCAGGTTGAAGTCTGCCCCTGCTATACTGATAAGGCTCTGGATAGCAGCCAAGATATGTGCCACGTAATGCAACAGCAGCTGAGTGAAGGCAGGACGGAGGTGAAATGAGGAGAAAGCAATACGCTTGTTTAATAACAGCCAGGCATGATGTAATCGTAAACAATGTGTGGAAGGTGGTCTGGGTGGTAATGCAACTTATAACAATATGCATTAAATAAACAAAACAATCACAGATGATGCAAGATCTCATGCATGGAAAGCAAAATGCTCATTGATAAAAACACAAATAAGGACTGAATTCTTTTCTCTGTACGGAGGAGAAAAGACTCCTTCAATTTATTGACAACCACTGACAATCAGAATCAATAGACAAGGTTTCAAAAGAACCAATGAGATGCAATGGGGAAACTTAAATATGAATCGTTGTGCGGGTCAAGCCTCTGCATCCCTCAGGTCGTTAGAGATAGTTTAACATGGTGCTGTGCGGATCAGCTCGTCTTTGTACTTTTGGTCCAGCAGATGTGATGTTTAGAAATCAGGGCCCTGCTTCTTCAGCTGTTTGTAGTCCATGTTTACTGCGTAAAACTGAGAACACAAACAAATCTAAGGTCAAGAACAAACACAAACACTTTCAATAAAATAATAGGCAGAAAAAAAGACTTTTTGTTTTAGGGTACTTTCCTTCACTCTTAGATGATTAACCTTTTAAAGGTGATTGATTAAAGTTTCTTGTAATGAAGTTTGATGCTCTTGGCAATTTAACTGATTTGTTAAACTCCTACTGTTGCTTTTGAGAAGTTAAAGACTTCATCAGATTTGTTAGTGAAAGACAGATTTAACCAGATTATGTCCTTTGATTAATCAGACTAATAGACTAATCCATGGCTCAGGACAAGCCTGGCAAAATTCCACCATGAGCCCTGAACCAAAACACCTACTCTCAACAGCAATGGAAATCAACACAGCATTTGTTGTAAGATTGTATAAGAGTTTCCTGGGGCACACCTTGTACTGATCGGTGGGGGCCATCTTGTTCCAGGGCTCTGGGTTGTTCTTGCGATCCCAGCTGCAGAAGAGAAAATAGGGTACACGTCATGACAGTCAAATCAACAGAGAGAAACTGTAAGCTACTTTTCCCTTTTCTAATATGCATTTCTCATTAAATGTAGATTCACCCACATACTTTGGATGTTGTGAGGGAAAAGGAATTCAAATAGGATATTAAATTAAAAAACAAGACTGATTGTGTCATAAATGTTCTCACCAGACATCAGGGTTTCTCAGGGCCAGACGTGCGAGGTACATCATGGACATGGCTGCCCCTCCACCGATGAAGAAGAAGAGTGGGATCAGCTGTGATTGTCAGACAAGAAGAAGGTTACAACCTTTATTAACTTAAAGGGAAAGTTGTCAGGTTTAAGGAGGTGTTTTAAGAGAAAACACAGAGACTGCTGACAGATTTTACAAAGAAATTGTTGCCCTGCTAAACTAGCTAAGGCTTAAACACCTTTACAACTAACAAATGCCCATGAAATGTACCTGTAAATAAATATCTAACACTTCAACATCACCTCAAGCTGGTTGCCCTTGCGACCTATAGCTGTCATGTGTTGAGATTGGTCAGTTCAAACCCATTATTCGCTTTATTTAAAACTTTCTTTCAGTCCCCACTTCTTGACCACGCTAGTATATTCAAATTAAATTCCAATTGTTAAGTGACGTCGTGTATACCTTGCTAAACATATAGTTTTCTTGTAGGTAAACATCTCGAGTAGCTATTTGCTAACGCTACCTAGCCAGCTAACTAGTAGCATCAAATGCTATTTTCAGCTCAGCGGACCCTCTTCTGGGCTCACTATCGTCTACTGGGTGAATCCGTGACCTGATTTGACTCCTAAGCATCAACTGCCTGAAGTCTTTGTGCTCGTGGTATACTACATTATATTGATTTGTATATGTTGGGGGGAAAAATAAACAATGAAGCATCCTTCTTTTTGGACAAAATTTCTCAAAGTCAGTGCGGTCAAAGTCGGAGTACTAGCTTGCTAATGCTAGCAACGCTAACTAGTTGGGCTAGGCTAAGTTAGCTACACCAACTCACAGAAGGGTCAGGTTTACAATAACAACTCTGAAATTAATATTTATTAAATATACTCGGGCTTTACTTACGGCTGGGTGGCTTCTTAGCTGTTTGCGGACTGTAGCGAGCATTTTGCTGGTGGTGAAGACGGATTTATTCCAATTTGTACAGCAATAAACGGATTACCAACCGTGTTGCCAGAGACGTGCTCAATTTAATCTGCGGGTTTGAGCGGAAGAAAGGCCAAGAAGTGAAATAGGATGCTGCACACACTGCCTGACCGTCAGCAGCGAAAACACATGTTTAGTAATCATTATATGACACATGCAAAGCATTTATATGAAACTGTATGTAATAAATGCAGATTTATTTAGTATGGTTTCATTAAAATGCTGTTATGTCGATTCAACCCATCTTTTTTTTTCTTTTTTACAGCATTTTATTCTGGCAAAACTAACTAAACTAATCATCAGTTTTCAACCCGTAACAAAACCAACTCATACACCAATATTGACATAAGTCACTCGCTAGGTGGCCTTACTTTATAATTGAAAACAATACTGTAAAGGATGTCTGTACATCGGGTTCACAAGATATTATCTATTTTTTGGGGTGGTAGTATTATCTTTATCTAATGCAACATTAAATGTACAATTTTAGATGATTATAATGCAGCATTAAGTGAAAAGCAGCTAATGGGTTATCTACTTCTGTGACATGATGGAGATAAGCAGTTTATAGTCCCAGTTTCCTTTATCAATGAGTTGAACAGCCCGTACAACAATATAACAGCAGGGGGCGCTGTTTTTTCTTCACCAGAAGCTGTTTTCAAGAGCACCCAAATTAAATATCAATTATTATATATTATATATATTATTATATTATTCCACCCGTTCTTAAACGGTTATATCTTCCGTACATTCCCACTTTTATATTGTATCAAATACTATTATTTTTAAGCAGCCGACACAGGCTTACGGTGTTGAGACATATTTTTTCAATAATTTCTCAAAATCATAAGAAAGTGACTCATTAGTTTAAGTTATGAATGGTAAAACACCTTGGTAATAAACTATTTCATTAAAAACAGGTCGAATAAGTGGGTTGCCAGTGATTATTATTTTCCCTTCTAGCATTAATAAGTGCTGATCAATATAATGTGCTTGTTTGCTATTTTACTGCCATTTCATCAAGCAGAAACCAACCAGAGATGAGAATCCATAGCAACTAAAGATTTCCAATCCATTTAAGTTTTCCCCAAAACAAAACAAAAGACACCATGATTTTATAACAATTTCCCTTTTAAGTTATGTTCAGCTAGAAGAAAATAAAGTTTAAACAATTCAATAGTAAGATTGGACATCACACAACAGTTTACATACAACCGTTTATATTTTATAATAACATGATGCTTGGCCAAATGTCTGCCAAGTAATGGACTACATATGTGATTATTGCACATATTCAAGCAACAACTTGTAAACCAAACCTTCTTGGTAATAAGTTTATGGTTGAAATGTTTCAGTATCTATCCGAGGGGGGTGAGTTGGTTTCAAAAACAGATACTTGTCTTGACACAGCTTTTTTTCCTTCCACTTTTTGTCTTACAGCCCATCATAATTCCTCTGCCGCTGTGTAGTGTCTTGTAGTTAAGACAAGAAGATGCGAGTGCCTCATTACAGTTCATCCAGGACTTGATCCCAAGTTAACCGTGTCTCTTCAACATATCCACTGTACACAATAGAAGCTGTAGTTGAAAATTACAAGAGCTCCTTTAAATACAGTGAAGTTCAAAATCTGACCGTAGTAAAAAAAAAAAAAAAAAACTCCTAGGCACATACAGGATGCCTGTACATGATGTTATGTGAAAATAAGATACTGGCTATAGAGTGTTTTTGCTTGTTCTGCAATCTTTCACTCAGGTGCTCCATATGTTTCAGTGGGTCGTCTTCTTTGGGCCTTTGCCAAATTTAGCATCAAATCCGAGACCTGAAGTGAGAAAACCAATGATATGTGATTAAACATTAAGGGTTAGCATCAGCAGCTTAACACAAATGATGTGACACTTATGTTCTCACAATTAGCTTTTACAAAATGAACCTCAAAACATCACGAGCATTTCAACATCTAATTGAAACATGTCAATGTTAAATGTCCTTACTCGCTTACAGCTATTCTCTCAATGCATTATTTACCAAGCAGTTTGCATAGAAAGTGTAGGTATTCTAATTGGGCCTTATTATTATTATTTTTTATAAACCCATGCGTTAACCATCTTGGGTAACAACTAAAGGCTTCAAACATGTTTTTGCAAGCATTTGACCATTAAAGACATAAATTTTAAAAAACAACGTTGCATCAATTAGAAAATTATGGGATCTTTGGAGCTGGGCTAAAAAGACAGTGACAATGAATCCAGAGAGGGCAACAATGTGCTTCATCAGAATGAACTCTCACCGAGAAACACCAGGATTGTGCCAACCCACTGCATTGTGCTCATAACGTTGCCAAAGAGAATAACCGAGCCGAGGATGGTGAAGAACTTCCTGGTGGTGGTGACGATGGAGCAGGTCAGAGGCCCGAAGTACACCACCGTCATGAAGATGAAGGTCTGGATATGGATTTGAAAAAAAGAAACACCTCAAGGGATGACATTTGGACATACACAGTCAAAAGGTTCATGACATAAAAGAAGTCATTCCAAAGCTTTTACTCAAGGACATATTTCTTTCACAACACAGTATGGCCCATCATCGACGTGCACTTTCATCATCAAGTCCTCTTATCCAGCCACCCACCTGGCCTAAAGCACTGGTTAGTGCGAACAGAAGAATGTTGTAGAAGATGCTCGGGTGGCGTTCAGTGAAACTAAGGAAGTCCCAAACTTCCCCTGTCCACAACACAGCTGAAAGCAGAGAAGAAGAAAAAAAGTATTGATGCCTGTGATTGAATTTAGTGTCACACATTTGTTCTTGATCATCTTTGGCACAGATGTGTAGAAAAAAAATCAGAGCACAATGTTCACAGTGCGGTCATATAGCACCACCACGTGGCGTAATGCTGCAACAACATTTCGATTAAAACCTTTGTGTGGGGGCGTCATTAATTCGTGGGAGTGAAGGTACTAGAAAACCTTCCTATCTTGGGAAATAACAGCACTTCAAAGCGATCAAAGGCAGAATTATTGCAAGGGTAGCAGGAGTGTCTTAAACGGAGGACGTCTGAAGACTTTAGAACACAGCTTATCTCTGGATTCTTTTTAAAACAAATACAGCTTCTTTTGTGATACGCCCTTTTAAAGCAAGAAGCAGATGTGCAGCAGAGATGGAAACCTTCTCAGAGATAGGAGACGCTGCCAATTAGTTTGCTATAACACAGATAACTGGCTCTCAGTTCTCATACTGGTTTTGATCTTTTGATTGTATCTTTCAGCCCATTAGTGCCTCACATTAGAAAACACCTCATTAGACTGCATTCGCTTTATGCACCTTAGTCTTTAGAGTATTGTGGCAACCTCCAAACAGGACCGAGGGCTTTGAGGTGCAGCATTCCTTATCTATAAAGAGAACACTGAACACTTTCGCCTCCACTGAATTAATGAGATTTTGGACCTGAGAGAATTGCGCTCACCTTTCAGAAAGAGCATGTAGATCGTATTGTTGTTGCGTCATTTTTACATTTACTTATTGGATCGCCATTACTTCGAGCATCACAGCAGCTGTTTGTTGTTGTCAAAAGGAACACAGCACATCACAGAGACAGCTATGATACAACTCAGCTGCCTGTAACCACCAAGACACAACATCCAGCTGCCGTTTGATCATGCGTTGAGTTTTCAAGCAGCTCAAGAAGACAGCATGGTCAAAAAAAGATCTTAACCCTGTAATCGATGCGTCGGTATTGGCCGATTTCTGCCCTGTTGACAGACATCAGCCTATTTGCAAATAATGATGCATGCCCCCATGTCCGTAGCTGATGTGTATCTGTTGTGTCGCATCTATTTAATGCAGCTTACAATACATAACTGCTGATCCAGAAGAGGGTTTTTTTAACAGACAGGAGTCCCCTGTTTGACAAACTCCTTTCATGTTAAATGAGAAGGAAAATGTCGGCAGTGATGGAGTCTTACACCATCTCTGGGTAAGATCAACAACGTGCACTGTGTAAGACATGTTTCAGGGACTGGCAACAGTTAAGATACGTGAAATCACATCGCTCATTGAACATACAGACATGAATAATTACCCAAATGGAAAAAACATTGTAATCTCGAATCGGCTAAACTGGCCCTGATTTTCACAATGGGTGCTTCCTGAGATAGATAAGAACAGTAAAGACCTTTGCACACTTTTAAGGCGCCAACATGTTCACTGTAAAAAAATAATTTCTAAAGTAATGTTTACATAACTAGGAATTGGCCTGGGTGCGACTTTGCGTTCAATGAACACTAAGAAAAATCACAGAAGTAAAGAAACATCAAATTAAATAGAATAATTAAAATGCAATTCATGAAAAAATATCATAAAAAATAAGTAAGTACACTTGAATAACTGATGCATTACCACGTATATCCTGTATCTATGCTAACACAATAAGTGACATTTACAAGTTTAAGCTCAAGCAGCATGCAACAATATGTCAGTCAGTGCCAAGTTCTGCATAGTAACACTACATCAAATATAACTTCAAACTGTATGATGCCACAAAAGTTCATTCATTTACCTGTAAATACTTTAAAGTGTGATTATTAAGGGAAACTTGACAACAGAACACTTTCCGTTTCATTCTGTGATATTTTGGCAGTACTGAACCACATCAAGGTGATTCTTCTCATTAGTTTCTCCTCTCTGACAGCAGGGAGCCAATCAGGGAACAGCCTTGGTGCGCGCACATGTTCAGTGAGACAGTAGTTTGGCACAGAGCACAGCTGACTCACCTAGTCCCAGCACCAGAGTAGACCACAAGTTGATGTTGAGCATCATGTGGTTGGCACTCGTCTGGAAGCGGGCCCTCATGTGGTCCTGGGCCACACCAGTGAGGCCGTCCAATGTCAGAGAGACGAGCTGTGATGCAGGGGCACGAGACACAAAACGATGAAAGAAAAGTGTCACATTAACAACACGTGATAATAAATGTGTTACAATTTGAAATGGATGGGACACGAAAGCGGATGAACTCACCAACAGAATCTCTCCAAACCCAAACACATGGTCGTCTGCAACCGCTGAGCTCTTGTTTGGTTTGTAGAGAAACAGAGCAACACCGCTCACAATGAGCAGCACACACAGGTACTTAGCCAGAGGATACTTCTTCCTCAGTATTGTCACACCAAGGATCATCACTGCAACAGCACAACAACAGCATGATGGATGGTTTGTAGCCATGGATATCACAGGGACATCTCTAAAGTTTGCATTAATCCTACCTGGGATACAATGTTAGGTCTACAACCCTGTGCGGGGAAAATATGGATGGAGAGTGTTTGTGTGTCTGAGTGTTTCAGAATGCGAACTAGAGATAACCAAGTAGTAAGTGTGGGGATATAACATTCATTTCCAAACACAACACACTGTCGCCTGCCGTATATATGCTAAAAAAATGCTTACTCAGTGTGTCCTTGAACAGAGAACCTCTCTTTGATGTCACGTACTCTTTTCACAGCACATTACACTATGACACCTGCAAGGTTCTGGGTCCGTCAATATTGACACAGATAAGCATGAAATGTACACAAAAAGGAGGGCTGTGAAAAAAACAGTTTTTTTCTATGACAAAAACTACAGAACTCTGATGAGTCCATCAAAGAATCTTTTCATGGTTTTTTTGTTGCTCTTATTCTTTTAGTTGTTTCTTTGATTGTATTTCTGTTTCTTGTTGGTATTTTGTTCTTGCCTTATTATTTGAATTGTAAAGACAACTCTCTGTTTGACTCTGTTGATGTTTATTTTCCTGAGTTCCTGTCTTTGCCTTGTCTGTCAATGCACTTTGTAAACATGTGTTTTTAAAAGTGTTTTAACTCTGTTTAGTTTGAAGATGTTATAGAATCCACTACATAGAAACTTGTATATTAAGGCCTTGTTGTCACATGTTACTAATACCAGCTAGTTTTCTATAAGTAGTAGTTTAGGCAGGTAAATAGTTACGTCATCAGATTTACCTGGTATGGGTTTGCAGGATTTCCCCAACACCTAAAAATGTAAAAACATAGATTTAGGATACGATAGCTATAGTATAGTATTAGTAGTACAAAAAACAAGACAAACAAATTGTGTTATGTTTTTTAAACTGACAGATTCACCTGTGTGGGGTAGTTGACATACAGAAGGGCAGAGTTACTGGACACCATGGCTCCAAGATAAGAAAGGGAACACACTCCATAGAGCCAGCTCTTAGTGGTGTCTGGTTTGGAGCCCTCAAAAAACTGGATCACTGATGATGAAGAGGAATATTTTATTTGAAATTTGGCATTCATGACAATCCAAAGTGATTTCTTTCGAATTTCACAACTTCCAAAATATATCCAGGACATACTTACAGATTCTAGCAAACAGAGCACTGATTACACACTGGATGAGGACTAACGTCCGGGCGAATCTGAACTTCTCCTTTTGGTCACCCTGACCGTAATCCCCTCTGGTGCTGGAGAAGCCAAACAAATGTATCTGTGTTAGGTGCAAATATCACATTCTTTACAATGGGTGTGAAACTGAAGTATCCTTCCTGGTAGAAACATGAGTTTTTAAAGTGGAGTGCTTTCACAGTTCTCCAAGCTATAAAAAGGCTCCTCAGACAGGAGAGGCCATAATGCATTAAATTACAACAGACTGGGTGGGGTGTTAGTGGTGACATTTTGTTTGGGGATCAAGAATTTCTAGCAGCTGTGTTGCTTGCTGTTGTCAATGGGCAATGTGTAACAAGGAACTTGTGTCAGTATTGAAGTTAACAATTCAGGTCTGTGAAAAATCGTATTAGAAGAGGTATCACCAGTTTAAGTGATCATTTTGAAATGTGATATTAACCCTACTTTTACTCGTGGCATAAGCAACACCATACCAACTGTGTCATGCCCGAGTGTCTGATCTGCAATAAAGGCTAAGCTCCCATTACTTAATTCCCTTCGAGTTTTTAAGTTGCATGTTAGATTGACTTTCAATTGAAGAATGAAAAACAATTATTGTACTGCAGGCTGATGAGAAAAGCATTATCACATCTATTAGAGGCTAATGACAAAAACCTTTGTGAACTACAAGCATAGACCAGCTGCTTCAGGGAATATGTGCCAACTCTTTGACTTTTGTTAAGATGCACGCCAAACTCCATTCAAAAATCAGACAATTTTACGTCAGACTATATAGCTTTAGCCTTTGCAGTGGGATCTCCATACACCTCGCAAAGTATCACAAGTTTGAGGACTAGCACAGTCTGTACTTTGTTGTGCATACGCTGTAGGTGTGTCAAACCAAAATATGATTATTATCGGTTGGATAGCTGTTAACATTCAAAAATTGGCACATTTGTGAATGGAGTTTGGAAACAATTCACAACGAAAGGGGGGTTAACGTGAACAGAACAGGTAGAAGCGGTTACTTACATTGTCTCTTGTAATATCCCGTAGTAAAAGTAACAGACGAAGACTCCAAGGAAGCAGACGGCGAACCGTATCCGCATGTTGTCCCACAGCGAGGCGGGCTTCCCCGCTCCTTTTCCAGCAGCCATGCTATCGTCCACCAGCGCAGGGATAGAAACCGACACCGATGCGCTCCCTGCGCCCCTCAAACCGACGTCCCGCTCCACTATAGCCGATGTCACGAGCCCGGAAATGGTGCTCGCGTGTTCACGTTATTTGCGGTCTCAGTGGTAACGTAAGGTGAAGGCTTGTCCGCGAAATATTGTCAAAACGTCTCGTGCAAAGGTACTGTGTATCTCTCAAAGCTAGCTAATTGTACCTCAGATTGGTGAAGCTGCAGACAGCAGGTTATCATACTATTTAATCATTGCGTCTCATTCTAATGTATCTTTTATCCGACAGTCTACTTCCGCTCCAGGAGAACTTTACAGTCATATAAATCCCATTTTCAGCTGGGTTACAGAAAACTCACCGTCAAGCCAGTGCAGTTTGTGGTTTCATTGATAAATTATAGCCTATATTTAGTTGCAGAAAAGCATTGGCGTCAGGAAAATTGTTTTAAGAAAGGACCATATTGATGTCACCGGTTTAGCCTGATGAATTAAGTTTAATTAAATATGTTAAATCTTTGAAAAAACAACAACAACAACAATATGTTCTGCGTCACCACGTCAACACAAAGCACAAAACACTTCCAGAGAGGTGAACATTTACGTTTTATTTTTAACGATCAATGGCTGTAAATTTCATGTGGCAGTAGTACAGGCACCTAATAACAAATAAGAGGGCCTTCTTTGAGAATGTCGCAACCCCTTTGGTCGTCGTAGGATGTGGATTAAAATGATTGGTCCATGTAGGGCAAAAGAGAACCTTTTGACTAATCACAAAGCAGATTTCTGTGAAATGGGAGGGGCTTACATTTAAAAACCGCAAATCCACGTGTCAAAACCAGGCACAACAACAAGAGAGAAACCACAGCAGTTGTAAGGTGTACCTTATATTACCTTAATAAATTACAGTCAGTGGGTATTACAGAGGACATTCTGGTGGCCTGTATTTTGTAGCTTTTGTCCTCAACATGGCAACAGCCCACTAAGGATTTTTTTTAAACTTTTATCACCTTAAAATGTATGAAAAAAAAGGCATTATCAGGCCATGTGAAACACAGGGCAGACATATACCTTTTTAATCAGTTTTGCATAAGATCATGCTGAAAGACAGCATTTTATCCATATGAACATTAACTTGAACACATCCATGCCAAAAACAATACTTAAACATCAGCTCTTTCTGGACAGAACCACATAGTATAAAAAGGCTCATATGAAAGAAAATAAAAATAACTGTTTGGTAAGAGCAAACCCTGCCGTTGGTAAAGCTATCAAACCTGTTCCTGTGTATAAATCACCAAAATACAAATGCATCCAAAACATCATCAGTGAATACAGAAGAGGTATCATCAGCATAGAAAGATACACAAAATATATGTCTTCCATACACATATATCTTCCTATACATACATGTGTAGAAAACTAGCCACCACAAACGAAAGGCCAAAATATCCACCACGACTTTCATATTTCATGAAATTAAAGGAAAAAAATCCATCAAGTACTTTTGTCTTTAATCAATCAAGTCTCCAAGAATAAATCTGAAAGTGTATCAAATTATCTTTATCCGAACAATACTTTTTAAAGATTTAAATCAATTGTGAATGCTAGTAAGAAAGTAATACTTGTATGTTCCAAGTGCTTTGTTTTTTTTAGCCTTAATTCACTGACATACAAGTTAAATATCTCAATCTGACTGTCGTTTTTGTCAGAACTGCTGATACCAATAAGAAATATTAAAAAGAGCAATTTCAGATATAATTCAACCAATTTTTTTATGACCATTTTCCAACATTTCCAGAACATCAGCCTTGTTTTTGTTATTCATAGCACAAAAAGGTTTGTGTCAAGTATCTCCAAGCATCCTGCAGAGGAAATAATTAATAAAGCCGCCAGATTTTAGGACAGAGTTCAAGTGTGATGTCGAAAATGCTTACAGTGGCATAGTCTCTTAATTTGATTGCAGTGATCACTGTAATTTACAGCAGCAGTGATAATCTAGATGAACACTGGTGTAATAAAACCCATCCAGTTTCTGCCAGTCCTGATGGTGCAGTGCGGTTTAGTCCAGAGAGGCTCTGCTCACACATCCACCTACTGCATGCCAAGGTGCCTGGTGGGAGACGCCTGACCTGGGCAGCCTGTGACTGGAGAGACTGACAGGCCCCGGAAGAGGAGGTCCATGGAGGGCAGGAGGGGCTTCAGAAGACTGACGGGGCAGAAAGCAGAGCCTCCATGGGGGGTGAAGTTGACTTTATTTGGGTCAGGACAGGATGGCTGGAGGAGAGGCTCATCCTGACAGGCAGATCTGAGGGTAAAGAGATGCAGAGCTAGTTGGCATGTACCTCAGGATACTTTGTTTTCAAGGGCAGGAAAAGCTTTGCTTACAATTGAACATATTCACAAAATCTAAATAACAAGTCAGAAACAACATTTATTTTCATGTTTCTTTCTTTGCTAAATAAGTCGTAGTCAATGCCAGATTATAGTATAGATTGTGAATGAAAAAAGTATATTTTAAATTCATAACATTCCTGGTACTTGAGGGAGATTATTCCAGCCATAGTGAAAGAAATTGCTAACATAATTATACCGTATAATACGGTCAATGCAGGATGCTTTGGTCTAAAATGTGTTAACTTACATTGCCTCTTCACAAACTTGTATTCTCTCGCAGCCCTCTGGCGGCTCGCGCTGGAAAGAGCAGGTTTTGGTGGCACGAGGAGAAGAGGAGCAGGTCTGCATCAGAGGAGGGTCAAGTGCAAATAAGGGGAGCGACGTAGACGGAGAGAGATGCAGGTTTCCACAGTCCACTAGCTCTGCAAGGAGTGAAGAAGTATACAACTCTTTTAAACAAAGTTGACATTATACAAAACTTCAGCATTCAGTTGATGTACTGCGTAGTGTCCAACCTGGTTTTCCAATGGGACAGGGTGAGTTTGAAGGAGACAACAGAGACGGGTTCAGAGGGCAGGGGGAGTTTGAAGGTGACAGTAGCGAAGGATCCAGAGGACAGGGGGAGTTTGACGGAGACAAAAGCAATGGATCTAGAGGACAGGGAGAGTGAGAAGGAGAGAGGAGGGAAGGATCCAGGGGACCTGGGGACGGCTCACTCTGAGAGCCACTGCTGCATCTCTGGGCAGGGTCTGGGGCCCTGTGGCCATCTGGGATATCTAATATCTGAAATGTTCAGGAGAAAACAAGAGAAAAGGATTAGTGTAACTAGAGGAAAAACCGAGTGGGTGGGAGACTAACATTTTTAGGTGGGATAAAATCCTAATGTTCAAATTAATGTTTTTTCTTCATATAAGGTCTAAAACTGTGTTGATATAGGATTTTATATTCCAATTTCTGTGCTCACCTCATGCTGATCGTCGGCTTTATCAGAGACAAACACTTCCTCCAGCTCCAAGTTCAAACCTTCAACACTACGTCTCAGCCGTGAGGCGAGTCTGTTCAAAGGCATCAGGGGCAACGTCTGGAGCAATACAAGAAAAATGAATACCAATACAGAAGAAGTGTGTCTGATAGTGGACTTAATGCAATCTTTTCTATTCAATCAAAATGATGTAATGGTGTCTAGCTCGATTCTTCTGGGGTTTGAATTGTGGGAAAGTTAATCAAAAATGAAACATTCTCACCCAAATATTCAAATACAAATGAGGAACGGTGATCAAAATACTCTAAATGTTAAAGGACAGCTAATAGTAGTGGAGTAGTGCCTGATTTTAAAGCACTCAAGGCTGCTCATGGACTTCACATTCAAAAGTTTTTCTATCATTAAAATTTCTTTCTGATGTTTTCACCCATGTCTCATGTAAAACCCCAATGACTGACTTGCGATATTGCCCTTGGCATGGTGTTATATGCTGGTTTCAAATAGTCTTTCTGTGGCAGCTTGTCACTAACACACGAGCTTGGATGACAGCAGTTCCTAAGAAAAGCACCTGTGTTTTTTATATCTCTGTTACTAGGCTCCTCTTAGTCTGCCTGTGCTTTGGCATTGGTGGTCGGCATGGAAATTTTGTTCTATTTATCCTTTTGTTATCTTTTTATGTTGTCAAAAGAAAATCAGAGAGCAAAGAGCCACCTGTGAGATGCCTGCTGCGTGACCTGCTGGCAGGGGGTGACGGTGGGGGAGCTCATGTCCGGCAGGGGGAGGGGCGTGGCGGGAGCGCTTCTGCAACTGGCTCCTCAGCTTTGCCACCTGAAAAATGATTCAGGAGTCACTTTCATTCATCTGAAAAAAGGGAGGTCACTTGCTTCCCCCTCAGGGGCTGTTAATGTTTCACACCATGAGTGGGAGATGTGCACAGTATGGGGTGTGAGAATGAGAAACAGGACAATTGATTCATGAACTGCTGAAGAAGTACTCGCCTCCCTCAGGTGCTCAGCGCTGCCCCACGATGCCGAGCGCTTGTGTCCAACAGCACTCCTTCTTCCTCGTGTCTCCTCGGCCCAGGAACTTGGAGTCTATGTGGAAAAAATAAATCATCAGAATGTGTGGACAAAGAGTCCAGTGTGTTAACAAACATTTAGATGTAAGGTAGCAAATGCCTGTTTTTGTCATGTTTCAGAGGGCTTCTCTTTTTTCTTTGTTAAACCCATTGAGTTTGTATGAACACTACAACTCAAAGTGCATAACAGAAGTGGAGCTCCACAGCTGTGTCACACACCTGCCTCTCAACAGCTGTACAGAGGCAGGCAACGAGAAAACCACAAAACAGCCCTGCTTCAACACGCTTAACAAAAACAACCAAACCACATCTTTGTAGACCCTCTAAATATAGTGCAAGAAAGAGCATTCAAAGCATTTGTTATCACTCATTAAGAAACCACCCTCATTCACAAAGTCATAAACTGTGGAGGAAAACAGTACAGAAAAACAGCCACTTCTTTCGCACTTCTTCTTTTGTTAATCACAGCTCCAAAGCATCCAATTTTCCCTTCTATATTTCGTACCGATTTCTTCACATTGACTCTGGATCTTCTACCAGGCTGCGTCTGGTCAACTGCTCCCGACTGCTGGCAGTTCATCATCGTTTAATACCCAGGCCGAGTTGACCAAGACTCGTAGCCTTCCAGGCTTCAAGTCAGCTGCTTCACACACTTAGGAACAATCGGATCTCCTCATTTCTTGATCATGCCATTCATAAGGTGGCTAACATTACAAACAGTCATGTAGCTCTCACTGCCTGACCTGCGGCTATGTCATGGTCTCCTTTCCCCCTCAGAAATAAAACCTGGTCTTTAGGTGTCGGCCTCACAACTCAGAGAAATCCTACCGGTGCCATAACAACCTGCTGGAAAGCACAGACACCATCTCCTGCACCTTACTGTTGACTCGCATGCAGTCCATTGCTCGGCTAAATAAGTCAGAATGCCGTATGAGTCAGTCATACAGAGACACGGGTGTTGAGTTACAGCTGATGACCCCCACAATCATCCAAAAAATGAACATGGGTGGGGGGGTCATGGGACTCGAAGCTATAAAAAGACATACTGGTCTGGCAGGGCTAGTGTTTCCATTTTTGAACGACTCATTAACGCGTATTTAATTCCTGTTTGCAACATGGCGTACATAATAAAAATAGTGCTTCCTCCCTTGATTATTTTGATTAGTGATTTATCTGTCAATTCTAGTTATGTCTAAAGTATAAATTATTCAGTCAGCTGTCTAAAGTGAAAAGATGCTTGCTTTTTCTTAACGATTCAGACCTAAACGATATTCAATTTCATCATGCAAAAAAGAGAAAAGCAGTACATTCTCACATTCAAAAGGAAGGGAGAAGAAAATATTTGGCGTTATTGCTTAAAAAAATGCTTAATTGCCTAATCAAATTAGTTGGTGATTATTTCCTTCTGATCAATCTAAACCGTTTTTCATGTATGCACTCTTTCTAGAAGATTTGAGGACAACCTGCCCCTGAAAGTCTGAATAAAGCTAGGGTGAAAAGTCTGGCCGTTTGCGTTCACACATGCAGCTCACCCTGAAAATTGTATGATATGTAGGAGTTTTGTGAATGTGTGGAAACAGCAGAAATGATCGATTGTCAATTTATCTCCGCCACAAACATGAGCAGTCACATGATATGATGCAAGCTCCTGACCCTGCATACTTTACATGTTATTAGTTCAGACTGTGTACATTTATTTATAAGTTTGGAAATAGTGTTATACAGTATATTAGGATTGCATTTCACAGTATTAAGATTGTACACTAATGCAGCTCTTTTAAAGCCAGCATAGACAAAAAAAAGATTATTATCATTATTCAGTTTATACATTGAAACATAGCACATAGATAGGATATGTAAAAGTGTAGTGTTCATACTTTGCTTAGTGTTATCATAAGAAACATGCTTTGGATGTTTGAATTGATGGTCATTTTCAATCCCTTTATAAGATATGTTTTATGTTTGGCTGTAATATATAAAAAATATAAAAATCTCTCATGCCATAAATCCACAACAGCAAATCTTTTGTCAGAATTAAAGGAAAACTGAAGAAGTGCAAAATTACGTCTGATAAAGAACGAAAAAAGCATCGAACAATCAGCACTATCATCTGAAGTAATGCAGAGGAACTCTTGCACAAGGAGCTGCAGGGTGGGGCGCATGTGTGTGGTTGAGGCGAGTGCTGGGGGATGGGGTGTCTGTATAATGAGGTCAGGAGGGGTCTGCTCCTCACAATGGGGGCAAAGGGGGTTAGTTTGGGGTTTTAAACCGTGTGAGGAGCGAGGTTGAGGATGTGGAGCTTGGTTGATTTTAGTTTGGGCTTTGTGCATCAGTTAGGAGCAGATACAGTGGAGGGGGGAAGGAACAGCAGAGTTTAAAGAAGAACAAAAACAACTTTATCCAGTTGACTGCCTTCAACCCGCAGCGTCCAACTAGAACAACAAGACACCTGCAGAGCCAACGTCACACATCTTGTCTTTTATAGAAATTGTTAACATACAAGAAAACCAGAGCAGAGAAGCATTTTCCCCTCTGTGTGCGTCTTTTCTGCAACATGAAGCAACAGGTTTTAAGGGAAAAGTGTTGGGTAGACTGCTGTTAACCTGGACCTGTTTTGTGTTATTGCAGTAATTACACCGATAAATGTGACTGTGTCATGATATATCAGTATTCACCTGTGTAGCTTTGTCGTTGACACAGCTAACAGCAGAGCTCTCTGCCTCTTTGGGCCACTGTCCCTGCAGATAGGGTCCAACGATGGTGTCCAAAGAAAGAGTGCGGCGGATGGTGGGTTTGGGTGGACGTGCTGATGTTCTGTCAGCTTTTGGGAAGAAAAAAGAAACACACAATAAGTCAGTGAGTGTATCAAGTTGTGTAAGGTTCTGGTGAAAACAATGTCTTCTGCAGAAGTTATGTGGAGTCTTGCCTGTGAGATCATGTTTAGCTTG
This sequence comes from Tautogolabrus adspersus, assembly GCA_020745685.1. Classification (NCBI taxonomy): domain Eukaryota; kingdom Metazoa; phylum Chordata; class Actinopteri; order Labriformes; family Labridae; genus Tautogolabrus; species Tautogolabrus adspersus. The sequence goes on from CM036553.1 coordinate 16,829,080, forward strand.
TAGCAACATTGCATGTGACATTTAATGTGGACAAACATTATCTTAACACCAGTGTTTTACTAAATTGCTCCAAGGCTTCTTCCCCACCAACAAGAATGTGGCGTGCAGAGTTGTGTGTGTGCTTGTTGGCAGCTCTTTGTTAATCTCTGGCAGGTGTGGACCATGCCTTTGACCTGGAGCTAAGCCATCACACAGAATATAGTATATCTACCACACACACAAACACAAAGCATGTTGTCATCAGCCCAGGTTACAGGCCAGGCAGGATGTATAAATAAACAGCACAGCATGCACATTTGACTTTGATTGATACAGTTAGATGACGTCAAGCTCGGAGTAAAACAAAGAGGCTGTTGCTGCGTTAGTATGAAACATGCAGCATAGATCCCACAGGTCAGAGTGCATGGGGGCCACTCAGAGTCCAAATAACATTATTATTAGCATAGTGTTGTGTTTCAGGGTTAGCCGTTGCAAGTGTTGACTTTACTTTTCATCTCATAGCATGCTGGAAACTTTTGGAACAAATTCAAATAACAAAGTTAATTGAAATTGAGGAAGTTTGCTGCCTGCATAACCTTTTTGTTTCAAATTTTTTGAGTGTCAAGTCTAGGATTAAAGTCCATAGTTGTTCTACTTTCTAGTATACATAGTTTTAACTAGTTTAACAATTTCTGTTACAGTGTGATTAAGAATGTAAGAACCTTTTCATTTAAATAAGGCTTGATCAGTACTACTCGGATGATTTTCTTTGAGGCTGCAACCATCTAAACATTTTTTTTAATGATTAATGAATCTGAAAATTATTTTATTTATGAAACAACTAGTAGATAGTTTGAAAATAGTTGCTGCTTCATTTTTTTTTATTTTTTTTTATGACGAATCAACTAATTACTTTGACCTGCTTTCCTTTGTGATCCAACACAGATAAAAGTTGGGAAGTGTTTTATTTTCTGCAATCAAATCCACTAAATGTAGGTCATTACCACCAATAATGTAAGCTTAACCACTACACTGTAGCCTATGTCTAAAGCAGTCTACTGATGATACCGTGACTCCAGATAAACTTTGAAGCTCTGGACCACATGGAGGCAAACTGTGATTCAACCCCTTCCTCATCCTCTACTGTGTGTGTGTGTGTGTGTGTGTGTGCGTGTGTGTGTGTGTGTGTGTGTGTGTGTGTGTGTGTGTGTGTGTGTGTGTGAGTGTGTGTGTGCGTGCGTGCGTGCGTGCGTGCGTGCGTGTGTGTATTTACCCGTCCTGACCTCCCTGCAGAGGAGAGCGGAGCCCCTCTGGAGCTGATATGGGACTGTGGCTCTGAGGGGCAGCAGGCTGGGGTTGCTGCACCCCCGAGGTGCTCCTCCACTTCTCCCCGACATCCCCAATCCTATCTCGGGTTAAGAAAACACACACACACACACACACACACACACACACACACACACACACACACACACACACACACACACACACACACACTCAGCTGGCTTTGCTTTTCGTCCTCTTCGTTGCAGCTCTGCACGGCTCTGGCACCCCTTCTGCCCACATTCAATCCATCATCAGAGCTGATCCACAACTCTGATCAGGCAACCAGCTCGACTTTTGTTTTGTGAGAATGACCATTATTTCTGAGGCTTGAATTATTAATTTCTGGGTTGCAGAGAGTCCAACTGCTCTTTTTAAAATCGCGTTTTATCCTTCATCCTGCAAAAACAACGCGCTTCTCTCGCTGTTGTTTCCTTTTTCTGATAAGTGACAACACAACAGTTCAGCCCCGTGTGTCACTATCTAGTGTGGTAAGTAGGCCTGTAGACGACGAGCTAGTTGGCTGCTGCAGAATACTACTGAGCACTTATTGGTCTTCACATCACTCCGTCGCTTAAAGGGAAACTCCTCCCAAAACTCAAAGTTCCCGATTCACTTTTCTCTCCACCTCCTCCTCTTTTCGTCAAGCCCACGTCCAACCAAACCCCTGGATCCATTCATAGTAGTGCTGTGTTCGTGTGGTCTCCAAAGTGAGGTTCAGGGACCTCCAAAGGTCACCAACGAAGCTGTAAGGGTCTGTAGGCAACCAGATTTCAAAATTATTATTTAATCAGGAGGACCTATGTTCATCTTTTAAAATGTAAACAAGGTCCTGATTAAATAATAACTCATAGAAGCAGTCAGATGGAAATGCAATGTTTTATTCACTCTCTCTTCACTACACTAATAGCCTATAGTCTATAATTTGATTGAGTGATATTGCAACTTTTGCACAAGAGCTCATTCTAAGGGCTCTCTACGACAATGCAGAAACAAGAATTTTAACGATGGGACACAAATTTGACTCAAAAAGCTTCACCTATAACTTTACATCAAAGTGACGGGCATGACATATAAAGAAATATAATTGATCTTTCCTCCCTACAGACATATAATAACAAATTAAAGCACTGCTCTTTAAAATTATAATGTTACCTCAAAACAAAAATATCTTCCTAATACAGAAGAAAAAATGCTCCCTCTGTAAATGTGTAATTGTAAACACTAGAACATTTGTTTAATCAATGTGTACCTGTGACAATGTTTTTGGCCAATTTTCTAGATCTTAAAAAAAACTTTGGTTCAGAATCTGTATTTACAGCCTATACAACCACTATTAAACTCAAAATGCTCTAGAGCACCAGCAGCAGTTCAATCTATAACGTTGACATGTACGTTTCTAGAAATATCATCTATGTTCCTTAGGTGACTGGGTTTCAAGTACAAGAGTAGATAAAGAGTTCCTATACCACCACCTAGTGGGTTGATGGTGTAACTTCCTGTGACTACAGTTGGGTAAATAAATGAGTTTCATGTTGGGAAGTAACGTCCCTGTTAGCTTTTATAAGCATCTCAGAGTCATTACCTAACAGAGTATTCAATAAGAAGCAGGACAGTGTAAATTGAATTTTATATGAATACATATGCAGCAACATTTTGTCAGCTGGTAACAGGATTACATCCCCTGTTACCAGCTGACAAAATGTTTAGGGCAGAGTGAACACTGCATTTATGAGTTTACAACAACTTCCTGTTGCCTGGCAACACATGAAAATGTGGTGTTCTGCTGAGCAAAGCTATTTACTGAATTGGCAAACCTTTGAACAATCTTCAAAGCGTTGTCTCTTCTGTACCAGTAACAAGAATAGTAATCACTGGATGGTTTCAAGAAGGTCCTTGTACTGTTTGGTGCTTGGGCACCAATAAAGTAAATGTTTTTAACTAACTTTCTGTCACTGTTTACAATTCATTCTTCATTTCCATTGGCTAGACAGTGTTACCAAGGTTTGTTGGCAATTGGCTGCATGTCAGTGTGATGATATCTGTTTATAAAAAGAAGCATAAAAATAATGCATATTGGACTCCTGGTGTGACTGTAGTGTGTCTTTAATCAAAAAAAGAAGATAAATAACAGGTATTTGTGCTTCAAGAACCATTATACAGAGAATAAGAAATGTTAAAAAGTCATTACATTCACCTTGTGGTTGAAAATGTGGAATCATCTTAACAAAGGGCACCTCAAGGTGACGTCTCTATGTCTGCATGTCTGTCACTTTATTTGTCACTTAACAACTTTCTGCAGTGTTTCACTTCACCTCTTTACGTAACACAGTCTATGTGAATCTTGGCAAGAATTCCTCTAATGTTGGCACTTTTAAGAAAAAACACACGAGGTACATCGTGAAACCATGTGACCATGCTCGTCATTGTATACGAGTGGAAGATCTACAGTCACAAAAACAGGGCAAACCAAGCAAAGCAGTTATTTTCCAAATAAAAATGTAAGGGCTAAAGGGATAAATGTACAAGAATAATGTTTTTTCTGCTCTACTTGATTGTGTTCTACCTTCTCGTGATGCAATAACACAATAAAAAGTATTGCTGATTCGTGTCGAAATGTCTTGACATGAAATATGAGATGAAAACTATTGTTTTCAAAATGGCCACCAACATCATTCCCAGCTCTGTCATGCCTTTTGATATCTTTTACATACACCAACATAAAAATAGTGAATCTCTTAACTCATAAAACTAGATTTATCATTCTTTACATAACAGATATATCTCTAACAATTGGAAAATAAATTCACTTCAACATAATAGATTTGTTTCTAAGCTAAAGTCTATTCCTTATACAAAGTGAACACATACAGATATAGTAGTAGTCCTTGACACTTCAGCTATTTTTAATGAAACCTTGTTCTGGGACGATTCAGTGACTGCATGACAGAAGTTCATTATATGTATGTTAACTGGTAACTCAAGTTTAACAATCACCCCGCCCTACTGGGCAGGAATAATCTCTTTATTGCACATGAGTGAAGGGATGCTGGAGCATAAAATCACAGCAGCCTGTGAAGATGCAACAGAGTCCAAAACTTAGACACAGGAGGCACTCTGAACCCTCAGACGTCCCACGTTCTACAGCAGTATCTGAACAGGACGGAGGAAGTTTTCAAGGAGGAAAAGGATGTAGCAAAGAGGAGAACATATGGCTATCCCATCCAAAGGATCAGGCTTTTTGGCCGGTGTTGGTGGTTGTTGTTCTAGCTGCCGGGCAGGACGGGGTCAGAGACATGCCTCTGGATCTCCTGCATCTCTGTCGAGGTCTCCAGGTGTTCAGGGAGGGAGGGGAAACGCTGACTGCCACACATCAGTCCAGGAAGATCTTGAGGAGGGGTGAGGTTCATGGATGGTGGAAGGGGAGGGTCGGTCTCTGGTGACATGGACACGGTGTCATCAGAGGCCACGGTGAGGTGGATCTCACTGGACAGCGAGTCCTTGGATTTGTGCTTGAAGTCAGAGTCTGGACTCTGGAAAGAGAGCGGGAGTTGAGCCTTACTCAGACAGCAATTGTTTAACGTGCTGAACTTTCAACTAATTTAGTGCTCAAAGAAATAGTTAAATATTTTGGAAACACCGCTACTAAGCTTGGCTGAACATAAAAACTAGAAACAGCTAGCATGTCACTATCCAAGGTTAAACAAATCTGTTAACTAGCATCTCTAAAACTCACCAGTTGACACGTTACATGTCATGTTTTATGTCAAATAGTATCAAAAATGTAGTATAAACACAACACCTGTAGGAGAGAGGCAGTGCTGTCAATCTGTACCGACTGGATTGGGGGCACAGTGTGGATTGTGGGTGCTCCTGTGCCGTACAGGGTTGTGGGGTGAGGCAGGTGAGGGCTTGGGGACACGGCGCTGTAGGCTGGAGGCACTGGGGCCATCTGCCTCTGGAGGAGCTGCAGGATCACATTTATGTCTGCTGTCATCCGGGTCTCCAGTCTGGGAAAAGAAGAAGAGACAGCCAATGTGAATTCAGGAATGTCAATGAAATAGATCTCTTTCTAACCTTTTTTGTCGTCTTGTCATCTGCTATTTCAAAAGTGTCCACTAGGTCTCTCTCTTGCACTCACTGAAGTATCTCACTCTCATTCAAGTAAAATCATAAAGGCAGCTATAAAGAAGCACATGCTTGCCTACCTTTACAGAGGATTGTCCTCCACACTTTCTCATCTGTATTTGCATTTCCTCCCCCCTCTCTTTTGTGTCATATACATGCAGGAGGCATTAACAACATGCTCACAAGCAGGTGGGAATTGATATGCAAACACAGCAGTAGAGGGAGGAGCTTTTATAAGCATGACTCAGAAGCAAACATTGGCTACAGAGCAATAATAACGAATGACACTTTGTGAATGCTAACAGTCATCAGGGGGTATAGCTCAGTGGTAGAGCATTTGACTGCAGATCAAGAGGTCCCCGGTTCAAATCCGGGTGCCCCCTACCCTTTTGTTTTCTTACTCACAGAAACAACTGACTCACCTGTTTAGCTGGGACTGCAGCAGCTCCAGCCTGGACTCCAGCTCACTAGGCCGATCCTCAGTGCAGGATGGAGGGTGGAAACCGGCCCTGACCGAGGAGGCTCGTTTCTGGCTCTGTGAGAACTGACTGGCCCTGCGGTCTGGCCAGTAGCCATAAAGGCCTGACATGCGGATTGGTGCTGCTGCTGGGAGGAAATTAAATCCCTCTTTAATTTCTCACACAGCTTGTTGTCTGCTATTAAAAGTATAATTGAATATGTGTGCAGAATATTCAGTATTTGAGGAAGAGTGTGTACTTAACAGAATGATTCTAGCCAAGGACTCTCAGTCAAGTATAGCACAACAACTGCATACAGTCCAATAGTATACATTTGATGAGAAATACATTTTTTTTTGGCTATTCTTATTGTGAAGTTTTAATGTTTACATGAAAACAGGCTGAATGAAATGTTTCTCACAATGAATGATACTGTTAAAATGTACATCAGCTGTGTTTTGAACTGTGGAACAGGTGTGTTCTTTATTCATGTTTGTGTTTATAATGTACACTCACATTTTGAACTTGTCTTAATACAAAATCAGGCTCTTCTTTATTTCAATCTTTAATCAATTAATTTGTATAGTGCCAATTCATAAGTGTTATCTAGATTAACTAGATAACACTTAGGTATACAGGTAAAAGACCTTACTCTGTGTCATCTAATATTACAAAAGGAGCATTGTGTGGCACCTCTTAAATAGTTTAAAGCATAAAAATGAGTACACATTATTCAGACCTGATGGATGAGGGAATGTTTACCTGAGTACGGTGGCCCTCCAAGGTCTACAGGCGTCCCCATTCCAGCTGAGGGTCCGCTGTGAGGTAGGAGGTTGACCACTGCAGGGGGGTAGTCTCTGGTGTCACTGCTGGGGGGGGTACAGCTCCACCTTACTTTGTCCCATGGGCTTCATCTCGTCATCACTAGACTGTGAGCAGATGCTGGGGCTGCTGCAGAGGTCATCCCAGTGGGATCCGGTTGTCACACCCTGATGGTGGTTTCCAATCAAACAGGACTGATCAGGATAAGAGTCCTCACGGTCCATACCGTCTGTGCAGACAATAGATGAGACAATGTGGAGAGCACCCAAAACAGAAACTTGGAAAATTGGAAAAAAAGCCTTGTCCTTCACTCACCTGGTCGATTTCTGCGCCTCAGGGAGCTTCTCCGATGCCTTGCCCGGCGGTAGCCACATTCAGAGTCCTTGCCCGGAGATGTCTGGTTTATTCTATCTGCCTGATACATATAAGCTTCAGTGATTCGGAAATACACAGCAGATCTCATACTTCAAGGACCTATTTAACATTCAATGGACCGTCATCACTTTTAGGATGACGTGGCTATGTGTACATTTTTTTCTGTGGTGGCACTCACATCTCTCAGATTGAAGGTGATCTCTAAGTTGCTCCAGAACATGTCAGAGAAGTCGGGATACATGTCCAGCACTTCAAGCAGGTCATCTCTCAGGATCTTGTGGAGGTCGCAGTAGGTCAAAGCCCTGACGTCAGCGCTGGATTTGCCCGGCCTCCCATACAGACTGATGGGTTCACCGAAGATGTCGTTCTTTCCTACAGTGAGAGACAAGGCAAAAACAAAGTTTGTGTAACGACAATAATAGTTGTTGTTTGACCTAGTGATTAACCATTGCAAGTTTTAGTGAAAAAAGTGGTTGATCTGATCAACACGAAAAGTAAAATACAAAGCATTAGGATGACAGGGATCTAAACAGCATTTCTTGTCAACACAAATTGGTTCCCTAAAACACAACTGGAAAAGAAACGACCTATGCATGCAGCCTGGATCCGAGTGTTGGGCCTATTGATGATCAATGCCACAGTGGAATGAAAGTGGAGCTGTGCCCAAACACCTCTGGCGACACAAAACAAAGTAAGTGTGTCTGTGTGGTGCAGTTTGAATTGGGGCTTTGTGGTACAAAAGGTTGGAAGAACAGACAAAACAAAGTGGAAACTTTTTTTTTTAGCGGTTTGCAGCTCACCTAGTATCGCCACCACCACGTCGTCCCTGAGGATTTCTATGGAGCCTCTGGATATGAAGTAGAGGGCGGTGAGAATGTCCCCACTGTGAACCAGAGTGTCACCAGGAGGTGCGTGGGTGGTCCTGAACCGCATGGCCAGAGCCCGCAAGCAGCCTTTGTTGGCACCTCGAAAGGCTTTGCAGTGCTGTAGGAGGCTGCGGTTCAGATGGAGGCAGATATCCGCCTGCAGACACTCAGGGAAGCCTTTTAAAACCTGCAGGGAGACAGTGAGCATTGGGTAAATCTGCTGAAAAAAATCCTTTGTTACTTTAAATTTTTCCTGCACCCCTTTGGTCTTCTATCCCTAAAAACACGTCATCTAAAAATGGATTGGAATCTAAAAGGGTTCACAGAAAAGAGAGTGAGCGCTGGGGAAGGAGAGCAATGTGTCAGATTGATTCAGGCTGGTCACGAAGGACAGTGGCTCCAAGTGATGATCTATTCTCACATTGAATTGGCAGTGGCTACCACTGCCCTCTGATGCTGTTGGCAGCCCAACCCTACGTAGCAGTATATGACGCACATCAGCTCTAAAATTGCAGTCTCAATGGAAACACCCTGTGTTGGAATTGTCAAAGGAGCACCCAGATTTGAACTGGGGACCTTTAAATCTACAGTCAAACCCTCTACCACTGAGCTATACAACCTTCTATTCACCAGGCTTAGCTTTTTTGATTCATTAACAACTAACACATAGAATCCCAAAACCTTTTTTAAGTACAGGAAAAAGGTGACTTTGATTAACCTTAACGTAAAAATATGAAAAACTAAATCTTATTCACAAAGGAAATTCACTTGCAAAGCAACACAGAAACAAGAAAGATGTATTTGTGTTCACTTGAGTATACAGATGCTTAAAGGTTCATTGGGGAAATAACTGGGTCAGTGCAGCAGCAGAAACAAGGTGGGCAAACCATGTAGGTCAAAGACTGCTAACAGTGGCAAATCATGACAACAATGGGATATATAGGTTGACAATTTGAGGAAAGCATCTATTGCCTCCTATTATGAACCTCCATTCATTCTGGATTACTTATAAGGAAGACAATTAGGGCCACTAATGTTTGTAATTCAGAATTCTGACTTTAAACTTTTATCTTAGAATAAAAACAAAAGCAAATTCTGACTTCAGAATTCTGAGAAAAAGGTCAAGAATTCTGATTATTTTTTAAGAATTATGAGACTGAAGTCAGAATTCTAAATTTCTCTTCAAATACTGAGAAGAAAAAGTCAGAGTACATGAAAAGTCAGAATTCTGATTTTAATCTCAGATTTGTAAAATTAAAAAATATCTGTGGCACTAGTCCTCTTCCATATAATAATGCACGTTCTTCCGATGAGATATTTTCAAGATTGCACAGCTATTGCATGTTGTCTTACAGTATCTCTGTTGATGATGAATGTTTAAATAGGTTGATATGTGCATGTTCTGCGTTAAGCTGAGTCAAATAGAAAAGTTGTGGAGAAATGTATTATTTATTGTCAGGTTTTCAAAATATTTGATTGGGCTGAATGGACAGCACGAGTTCCAAGTTTGAGATTTTGCAGACAAGAAGATCAAATGTGGTATTTAAAGAAAGGGGGCACCCAGAATTGAACTGAGGACCTCTTGATCTGCAGTCAAATGCTCTACCACTGAGCTATACCCCCCATGGGTGTTAGGAATCAAAAACAGTGATTTGGAATAAAGTTCTTTAGGGCAATAGTATACAGCTCCACATCTCTGAACAGTCTAACAAACCACTTTTTTATCAATTTATCACAACTCAGACAGCAAGCTCTTGTGAACTGGTGGCTGACCACATGTGATTATGACTTACAGCGTTCATGTCGATGCCGTTGGTGTAGGACCAGGCGTGTTGGAAGTACTCCTCCAGCCTCTGTCTCAGGCCTCCAGGGATCTGATGGAAACGTATGAACTCTTTGACCCGCAGCATTTGCGTGTGGTACCGAGCTGTGCCAGAGTACAGTCTCTGAATGATGGCCGACACGTTTCCAAAGATGCTGGCGTACATTAGAGCTGGAGAGAACAGTAGACAAAAAAACTTCATTTTGGAGGAACTAATTATTTAACGTTTGTATAAGGTTAATTGTCTGTGCTAAAGGTCTTTAAGCAATATGCAGATAACCTAATCCTTTTACAAAACAGAGTCAAGAACTCCTGACAAACAACTCCTGAAACACAATATTAAAAATTAAAATCAGGTATAAGGATAAGGAGATTGTGTGCTGCAATATTAAGAGCAACCTGCCTTATAAGAAAACAGCTAAATGTGAATAAATGCATGACATATCCCACTCTGCCATAAAGAGGAATCATATGAAGATTTGTTATATCCCTGTACTTTAGTGGACAGTTGAAGTGTCCAACCATGATTTTAGGTTTGGCAAAAAAATAAGTCCATTTGAAAACTGAGAATGTGTCTATTTTGAAGCATTAACTTGAAAAATAAACATTAGGACATAAGCTATGGTCCTCTTTAGAGTCTCTTTTTTGTCTTTCCTTTTAGCACATGAGGGCAAGGTAACAGTTTTTCCCTTCGTGAAGAACGATTCTATGGCTGGGTCACTTTTCGGGATCTTTTCACAAGAACAGTTTATTTTCAGGTAGTTCAATTTTGGCTCAACAGGTGAAAGAACAGTTCCCAAGTCAGTCTCTGCTCGACTTGTTGGTACCAAGAAGCTTTTGAAAAAAATAATTTTCAAGTGAAATTAATATCTTTACTACATTCACATTCAATTACATTCGCTTAAAAACTGGAGGTACTTTATTTGTTCTATTGAGTGCTTGTCTTTAAAGGGTTCTTATTTCAGACTCACACTCTCTCTACTCACAGCCGATAAGCATGACACAGATGGAGAAGATCTTTTCTGGGTTGGTGTTAGGCGAGACGTTTCCGAAGCCCACACTGGTCAGACTGCTGAAGGTGAAGTACAGAGCTGTGACATACTTGTCCTTGATGGAGGGGCCTGAGGCGGTGTCACTGTCGTTGTACTGTTTTCCGATCTGCTCGGCTAGGTTATCCAGCCAGCCGATCTTCATTCCTCCGATGCGGGCCGAGCCAGTTCGCTCCACGTTGCCGATTGCGTACCAGATACAAGCCAGCCAATGAGCGATGAGGGCAAAGGTGCACATGAGGAGAAAAAGAACGGCAGCTCCATATTCTGAGTACCGGTCTAACTTCCTGGCCACTCGGACGAGCCTCAGGAGTCTGGCAGTTTTCAGAAGTCCTATCAGAGTAGTTGTCTGAGGCTGGTGGAGAGAGAAGGTGCAGTATTAATCCCTGAGAATTATTTTTGTAGAGGAAACAAAGTGTATTGAGACCTAAATGTAGACTTAAGAATGGAAGGTATTGAAACAGAAAATAACTACAGCATGACCCCTTACGGTCTATCGCAACCACAACAATCACTTACAACTAACGGCCTCAAAAACACAAAATAAACTCTCTCACACTCAGGCTGAGGAACACTTAGAATCAACTGAATCCAGAATCTGAGAGTTGGACCAGTCAGTGAACTTTGTAATGGATTCACTGTATCGTGAAACTCTTAATGTTGCACTTTGACTCGTGATAAAACAATTTTGGTCTGCTGTATGGAAGAAAGTTGGACATTGCAAGAATAGTGGCCGTTTTTCCACTCTGCATAGTACCGTTTAGTCGTCCTAAAGTCCCTGGCCAATTAGCATATTAACAGAAAGATAAGGTATGTAACTAAGCTGATCCATAAATTGAACACCTTGTCATGTTTGTGTAATTTACCAGTCCACAATCAGATTCAAACTGAGGGCGGTTCTTTTATGGTAACCTTCAACAGATACGTATCCCCTAAATCTTCTGGGTGTGGGGCAGGATTTCTTAAACACAAATAATACTTATTATAAGCAGATAACATTTTTTTATCTATGTGAGAAACTTATACTGAGATTAAAAAAAGTACGTCTCCTCTTCTTTCTCACCTCTTCAGACCCTGAGCGAAAAATGAGCAGGTCGAAGGGAATGGCAGCCACGATGTCGATGAGGAACCAGCCCTTGAAGTAGTGCTGTGCAATGTGTCCCGGGTGGCTGACCACCTCGTCATTGTGGTTGACGTAGGTGGTCCTGAAGTTGATGAGGATGTCCACGATGAACATGACGTCAACCACCAGGTCGACCACGTTGAGTGGGTTGCAGGTGTAGCCGCAGGGCTCCTCCACCTCATTGAGAAGGAAGGCGGCCGAGTACGGCGTGAAGATGGCCGTGTAGATAACCAGCAGCAGGATGATCCAGTCCCACACTGCTTTGAAGGGGCTGTAATGAAGGATGGTCCATTTGTGGATGCGTGGAGCCTGAAGCTTGTACTCTGGCAGCACGTCAGCACCGAGAGACAAAACCTGAGGGACAGAGGGAACGGATGGTTAGACTGATAATGATGGGGGTAAGATATTACCATCAATTACTAGTAAGATGGAGTACATTATAACGAAAGGAAGAAACACTGATTTATCTCTGAGGAGACAGGAACATGGGAGGTGCTCTTTGCCTGCACTCCGGCAAATATTATGGACACGGAAAAGAAGGGTACAATAAATCAACGGACAGAAGTAACAAAAAGTTGGACGTTCTATATTTATTAAACATCTACAACTATCTAACTTTTAATTATCATTCACTATCATTCATTCACTAAATATAGCTTTTATGACCAGGTTTAATTTTTGAGGAGTTTAAATTTTTCAGCAGGTTTCATTCTTCAGATGAGGTTTAATATTCATGAACGGCACCATCATTCTAACTCAATTCTTCTACGTCGCATCTACTCACTGTTAATCAGAAGGGTTACTGTCACTTGGAATGGTTCAGCTCAGTGTATTGTTATGTATTGTATATAAAAACACAAACCAGACAGAACAGTTTTAATTTCTTTATTCCTGTAATAACAGATTTGGCTTTCTTTGAACTCACACTCACAGCTCTACCAGTCAAAGTATACTGCTTAAGTCAGTGGTTCTCACAATGAGTACCACCACATAAAATATCTGGCTCTCCAAGTACCACCATTACGGTCAACATTGAAATACAGACTATTTAACTACATACAGTTTACACAGGAGGCAATTTTATTCCTGATATGCATATCATTTATAAGTGGTCGCAAACCTCGCACTGCGGCCTGGGCTCATCCTCTGTGCCACTCCAAAAAGAATCCAAACTGGATGTGACTCGAGTCATATGTCTTTGACTTCAGTTTCTCCTGTGCCGCTCAGTGTATCACTATACTTTCTAATATTTCCCGTTTGGAGCCACAAATGCAAAAAAAATGTAACTGTTATATTCGCTTCCTCGGATTGCCATCACAGCTTTGCTTGTCAACCATTTGATTTGTACATCTTCATCTAAAAAAATAATCTTAGACTCCCGCGTACCACCAGCGGTAATCGTATGGCTTAAGAGTTTCATTGCTGAAAAACTAAAGTTTGGTGGAAAATAAAACATACAGACACAGAGACTCTCTCTCCCTTACACACATACACACACAGTACCGTACGCTCAGTAGGATTTAAAACCGTAAACTGTATAAGCATGCACAAAGTCTCACTGTTGTCACCCCTTGGTTTCTGAAGCAGACTTTTGAAGCCCATCAATGGCGGTTGCCAAAGTGGAAATGCTGTCTCAAAATAACTTTCTGTCAATTTAGTAACAAACAAAGAGTTGGAGAGAGACGAGTCTAAACCTCCTGGCAAAGCTACATCAAGCCCGCTGTCAGTCAGATCAGCCATGCCCCTTATTATGTACAACTTTTATCCTTCATAGAGTCAAAACAGATAAGTTGTAGAAATATTTAACCCTTCCGTATAGTGCGTGCTGATAAAGAATTGAGCTATTAAGACCAAATTCGTGTTTTGATCCAACCTGTAAACGTAGTTAATTCTGCTGTAATAACTGGCTTTAAAAAAAAAGTGTGTCTACGAGACGTCTGGGGCTTTTGCAGCCCGCCTAAAGTGCACACTCGAGGAACTGCAGTTTTTCCGCATTTCTGCACCGGCGCCATTTTTCAACACTGGAGGCTGCCACTTTTGTGAAACAATACGATACAACACGATGCGATGCGATACAACATGGCACGGCACGGCAAGACACTCATTATTGTCCCACTAGAAAGCAGCTGTTAATAAATGTTTATGCATTCATGATTAAATGCTCCACACTCTAATGAACACATCGCCTTTTTGTGAAGCTGAGAACTGAAATCCAATTCACGTTTCAGTGTGTTAAATTTATGCTTAATGTAAAAAAAATTCTCTAACAGATTTTAACAAAAATAGGCAGGAGAATAAGTAACCCCACCCCCTTAGGGGCAACATATTCAGACTCTATCAGTTTCTCAGATTCAGTTAGTTTCTCAGTATGCTACATTTATAAAAGGAGCAATACGATCAGAAACAACTCAACTATTTAGCAGGACAAAGAAGACAAATCCTCATCCAGAGATTCCACACCTTCCTGATGGATTTCCCTTATTGCATTAACATGCAGACCAACAATAAAAACAGTGAGATAACAGTGACTGTGTCAGCTAAACAAGTTTAATAATCCCACTGACCGGTACAACAGTTAGAGCCTCTTTGTCCAGTGTTTCATCCTGGTCATGACCACAGCAGTAGAGGTAGAGTTTCTGCAGCCCTACCTGCCTGCTGTGTAGCGGCCATCTTCTCCCCTGCATCGTCCTCTTGCATATAAATATACAGACTATTATTAAAAACCTTAAACTCAGCAGCTAACAGTCTCCACATAGCTTTATCTGCTCTTAACCCAGACTACTCGCTAAGTCTCCCTTTTTATCTGCGCCATGTGACCACTCCTATCAGAGCTTTGTCAATCGTGAACCAGAATTAAGTACCGACATTGATTGGCCGCCATGCAGAGGAGTGTTTTTAATTCATTGTGAACTGCAAGGTCAGGACACTGTTGCTGATGTAATTAGACTACTGGTGTGAAAATTCAGTCCTATAACAAATTGTACCCAACTGTTGACATCCACAGCTCCACTATTAAACTGTGCCATGTAAAATGAACGGCATGCATTGTTTTCCCTTCGTACCTTCACAAACCGTCCAACAATATTTGCATTTTAATTTGCATAATTATGGTCATAGGCACCATGACAAGAGAGGCTGGATTTGTATGATGAGAAGCTGCAGGTCTTCAACAATAACACAGGAACCACACGTAACGTCTAGCATTGTAAAATCTATTTGGACTCTATTTCCTTAGTCAACATCTAGCTTAAAAAATGCTCTGTCTCTCCAACTTTCAAAGTACAGAGAATTGAAATGGACAGAAATAGTCGAAGAAAATTGCTTCTTAAGAAAAGTACCTTAGAAAAGTTACCATGGTCGAAGGTACTTGACCATATTTGCATGCAACAATGCATTTTGTTTCAGCTTTTGCTCTGTATATACATACAGGGTTTACTACACAGGATTTTCTACTTATCCTAACAACAACAACTTAAAGAGCTCCTTTGTGTGTCAGTAACGGACCACATGAGCTGCACAGATGTAAAAAGACAACACTGTAATTAGAAAGTAAACACACGAGTGAAAGTTCATTCATCCAAGAAATGTTAAGGTATTGATGTTGTCCGCTCTGTTTCATAATGATCACCAGAGAACCGTCACCGCCAGTTTGCACGCAATGGGTCCCCCTTCATTATTATGCAGAGTTTATAATGAACACAGGAAGCGTTTAAAGCTCACACGTTTGTGTTTGTGCATATGTTTTCCTGTTCTTAACTTTGTCTTGTTCGAATTGTTTGATTGCTTTTATCTGTGAAGCACTTTGTAACTGAGTGTTTTAAAAGTGCTATATAAATAAAGTCTTACTTACTAGAGATAGTAAAGCCAGTGTGGACTTATAACAGGGGAATAACACATATTTACTATTCAAAAAAAGAACATGAATTGTGTTTAATCTTCTTTTATGCTCAATTTGGAATAAAGCAACAATGCAAAGGGCCAAATTGTCACATATAACTCATTTCAAATCCTTTGTTTCCTCCCTTGAAAATGTAAGTTAATCATCGTCCTAATCATGTCTTATTTAATCTTAACATAAACACAAAACATACCTCTGTACTTTAAAAACACTATATAAACCTGGAACAGGAGTAAGTGATATGCTAAAGGTTATGAGATGCACAAACAAGGGACTTCGCCATAGCACAGTGACATGGCATCAGCATAACCTCGATAAAGCTGATGTTGCTCACCTGTGGAGGTAGAAGGGTTAGGTAAAGATGGGAGGAATGAGGAGAAAAGGCAGCAAGAAAAGGGAAAGGACACATTTTGGGGAGGACAACAGGGCGCTTGAGAGAGTCAGTAAGGCTACTTGAGGTACTCACAGGCTGAAGTTTATGCTTCAAGCTCATGCTGAATCACACGACAAAAGGGCAAATACAGGAAGATAACCAGGCAACCTCGGTCCATCAGTTTGTACCTCCCCTCTCTCCTGCTGCCTGGCTCATCCTCCCTGTGTGTAACCCAGCCCCCACCACAGGATCCTCTTTGAAAACATACAGAAAGCAAAACCCCACTGGCTCCATGAATGACGCCTCCTCCACAGAGCAGAGTAGGTCCTCTGCTTGACATAACATGAGACAGTTTGATGTTTCTAGGAATAAATGGTTTTGATTTAACACTCTGCATCATGTTCTGCAACTTGTCGGCACTCTGTCTTATGGACATTTTCAAAATAACATGGAAATATTTGTATTTGCATGCAAAGAGACTGCAGTGACAATGACACATTTATTTTGTGATTTTACTTTTTGTGATTCCCTTTTCAACGACAGCCAATTATCATAATGTTCCAACAGACAGGCTAAAGTAAAGTCATGCTGTAGTTTTACAGGAGTCATTTGATGTTCTTAATCATAACTCAAAGTCATTCAGATATCATATTGTTATTTAAAGAATGGCTTTAATATGTTCCTACTTTTCAAAAATCTCATGTGGCTAAGTAATAAACCATTTGTATTAAAAAAAATACTATTCTAATGTGTCTAGGGAATAACAAAGTGTATTTGAGGACAGATATTCATCCCCTTTAAGTTAGTTTTTGATCAATATTTAATGTCTGTCACATGCAAAGTTATGACTTCTCTTTTAATAATGAGTTCAGCTTTGCAGACACAAATGCCCACGAGTAAAGGGTGCATCAAACAGGAAATTCCAGTAGATTCAAACTGTATCCAGATTCTTCCACAGTCTCGTGTTGGATCCTCATTCACAGCCAGGGGGCGCCAAACAGACATACTTCTTTCCCCGGCACAACGAGAGACAACTAGTCCGAGTGTACTGGGGCTTTTCTGCAGTTACCAGTCTTTTACAATCAATCACGCTGTGTGCCTCATGTTACGCAGACTAATCAATGTGAGCAAAGATCAATGACAACCTTCATTTCCCTTTCTGTAAGGTGCCAATCGAAATCCAATTATAAAGGCTGGATAACCAACCTTTTTATTGTATAACCAAAGATAACTGACAGCAAAATAAACATATAGATAATGTTACAGGTACAAAAAAATGAGAATTATTTAAAAAATGTACACATGGTAAGTTTGTTCACACATGGCAATGGCAGCAGTGATTGACCTCAAAGCTGACCTGCAGGGTTTGACATTAGTCTTTGACCTCATGACTATGATACCACTCAAATCAATTAATGTTGTTTACCACAACGAAATAAAGGGCAAGAAGAAGATGGAGCTGCGGTCTGATTTAGCATGTTTGAGTTGGAGGTTTGTCGGATGCACAGAGAGCATGCACACGCTGCCCTCCACGTCCATTAGCTTCAGAGGCCAAGGTCACATGTAGCAACAATCCGCTCAATAAGCTCACAGTTGTTGTGCTTTTTCACTCACTTTCATAACTGCATCTCACCAGACCGCCTTTTTACACTCAATAACAACTTCACACTCTGCGGCCCCCACACAGACGCACCCACAAAATCTGCATTAACGTCCAATAGAATTTCCACAAACCAATCCAAAACACATCACAATAAAAAGATGGAAGACAATCCTCTAAAAAGTTATGTAGCGTTATTTTTCGGCTATTTTGGTCTTTATTGGATTGGACAGCTGAAGAGAGACAGGAGATGTTGGGAGGAGAGAGTGTGGGGATGACATGCAGCAAAGCCCCAAGGTCAGATTCAAACCAGAACCCATATTTATTGAACACAATAGCCTGTGTGCATGGGGCATGTTTCTTGTACAAGAAATAATATCACAAAATAAAAGAGATTTGAAATGTGTTCATATAGTTCATTGATAAGAAATGTTTGGTATACATTGGAAAACCGTAGACAATTCTCATCAATGTTTCCTTTAAAATGATTTTCGCGACACAATTCTCGACCACATCGATTGGAGAGATTGTATTGTGTGTCATCAGGAGACATGCCGAAGATCAATAAATGTTATAAATGCCATCTGTATCCAATCTCTACGAGACATTTGTAGAGTTGAGATTACAAGTGTTCTGCCGGGCCGAGGAGGCCTTCTGTTCATCCTGTCAGATTTCTCCCAAGGCCACAGACGCCATGTTGCTTTCTGTCAGTACAGAAAGTCACAGTCTGCTGTGTACACCACTCTCACTCCTGGTGTGAGATCTCACTGTCGCCAAGGCAGCAGCATTCGATCACCAAGCTTTAACATTTGCAGACGTATCAAAAAGCATTCAAATATTATACAGATTATGAAAAACATGCAGATAACTTCTTTGAAATCTGGTCAAATAAAATGATATGACTGTGAATAACTGCATGGTCATTACCTATACATTCACATGTCAAATGTAACAACACAAGATGGTTAAAAGGATTCTTCAAAACAGCAGGTTTACTGAGATGAAGCTCTAGCGTACTTTCAGTCAGGAAGACTATTGCCTTCACGATCGGGTCTATCTCTCATTCATCCCTCTTTGCACGCTCACTCACATTTCCGCTGTCATTCTCCAGCTGTCATTTTCTGGGGCTGTCATTGAATAATCAGCTGTCTTGTCAGCGGCTCTCATCTAACCAATTGCATGGCGTTCCTCCCTCATTGTCAGCCTATCATCGTTCTGCTCCCCTTTTAAATATAATTTTTTTTCTCTGCCTTAGTTCCTTCATGCCGATGTTTTGGTACACCCCTCCACCTCCCCATCACCGCCAGACTTCGCAGAATCATCATCCATCAATTCCTCATCGTTCCGGTCTCGTCAAGTCATCAGCTTTACCACCACCAGTGTCTGGACTTCATGGGGGGGATTTATTCTATAGACGCTCAGAATTGTCATTCTCCAAACACATCAACCACCCCATAGAGTCCAAACGCCGAAGTCTTTCTGTCAAGTCACATTTCCATGTTATTCATTGTAATACATTTTTTTGGAAATTCACTTGTGTCTCCTGATTGAAATGTCTGTTATCCTTTGAAGGATAAAACCTGGACTATTGTATCCCTGAGACTATGTTCTATGTTAGAGTGGGTCTCTATAGACAAAGTCATGCAGATTCTGAGATTATCAGAATATCTCGTAAAGCTCTCAGCAGGTTTTATGAGCTGTCTTTCTTAAAGAACAAACCAACAGGCAAACAGATAGCCTGGAACAAAACAAATTGGAAAGAGAGTTAACTGCCCTCTGTGGAAGCCCCTGTGGTAAACTAGGTTAGTGTGCTGCACTCAGGGAGTCCCACGGTGTCATACTACCACCTCTGTCCTGCACAAAACACGCAAATACATAACGGGTGTGTTCAAGTACTAAAAATTCTAATTTGGGAATCTCTTTTTATTCAGTATTCAATTATGTAGAATTCCTTAAAAAAGACAATCTTTCATATGACAGATGAACAAAGCTCAACTCAACCAGACTCACAATTCTGCAATTAGTAGTAGTTACTCGAAGGATTGATTTCAAGCAGAAACCACACTTGTATTGGAGTATTTTTCCATCGTGCGACAGATTACAGTGAACACTGGGACACGCTGGGGTGATAACAGGTGGCTGAAGAGTGTGCTCCACTGTTGGTGCTATACATGTCACACCTCAGGTGAGATTATTCTTTCACACTTTCACCCTGTGACTGCAGATGTCTTTTAACATCTTGAGTGAGCCAGAAGCACAGACCATTTATAGACATCAATGAACTATATTTGTGCAGTGGCGATGACTGGACGTGAAAGTGCAGGCAGAACGAGGACAATAACAAACCAAAAAAACAGGACAAAAATGGCCTGCTATTAAAGAATACAACAGGACAAGTAACTGGATAGGACTTATATCATTTCCCTTTCCAAACATAAATAAACCCAATCACTACATAAATCTGTCATTTCCAGGTGCCAATCACTGTTGGTAATGGTGCAAGAGTCCACCTGATGGCTCTCTAGAAAAACTCTTGGTGTAAGGTAAACTGCAATAACAACCATCTAGGCCAAAATTCTCACTGTACTTCTCATGTTGGATTTTGTCCGGTTTCAATGTACTCTTTTTCATTTGACTCTAATCTTATCAGACGCTTTATGAGTGCAGTAAGAACCATTCATATTAACAAGATGGAAAAGGATTTATCTCACCTGTGTGACCTGAGTGACCTTCTCTGTGACATTCTGGGTTCGGTCTTTAATCTTGCTTGGTGCTATGATTTCAATCTCGGTGGGCGAGGGAGGTCTCATGCGGTCCGAGCCAAAGGTGAGAGTAACCTGAGGGATGCGGCTGATGGTCCTGAGTCTCATTAGGTCTGAGTCTGACGTGGAGTTCAGAGTGCTGGGCTTTAGATCTGGAGCAGGGAGAAAAAATGGATTGTACCAGAATTTGCAGCCAGTCCCTCCAAAGCAGCCCAAAATGAGTCAGTAATGTTGCTTATTGTTGTCTAATTTAGCATGCTACAGCTTTTTAAATCCTGATAGAAAAAATATATTTCCTTGAACTGATGTTATTTGAGTTGATTTCAAAGCCAAATACAGCAATGTCAGACACTCACTGCTGTTGGCTCGGGGGTCTCCAGGTCGAATGTTCCACTCTGCTCTCATGCCATCAATGTCGTCCAACGAGGAGGCACGTCGGAGGCTGCGGACACTATCCCGAGAACAGCTCCGAGGTAACGCTCCCTTTGGGAAGGAGATGCCAGGGTCCAGCCTGTCTGTCAGCAGAGAGCGCTGCTTGGTGGAGGGCTGGGCTGTAGGGAAGGGATGGTCCTGGTCCTGTTCAATTAGAGCCTCCGTCTCAGACTGCATGCAGCTCTCTTTAGACGGGATCCGAAACTCTTTGAGAGGGACCTCCTCGCTGTCTGGCTGTGGAGAACATGGAGCAGGAGGACATGTCACTTGTGTGCAAACTTCTCTGTTGTTTTGATAAATTGTGCAACCATACTTATGCATAGAATACACAAAAGAAAGGAATGTTTCCCTGCCAAAGAGGCCCAACATGTACAGAGCATTAGCCTGACTTGGTCAGATAATTCCAGAGTGAGGTGTGGATACGATCAGGAAATAGTTTCTTTAACAAGAAGTGATTCATCAAAACAACAGAGAAGTTTAGGTTTCTGAACAGACATAGATGAACTCAACAATGGAAGATTTTTTTCCCCTCATTCTTCCCTTTGGTGTGTTTCTGGCTGAGATATCAGTCCTTGGATTTTAAACAATTCCCACTGCTATTTGAGGAAGAAGACAGTTGAAACTGCACAGTGCTTAAATAATGGTTTTGTGTAGCCCATATCAAAATAAAAGCTGCTCTTCTAACAATTTAGACACAGAAAATGTGGGGTTTTCAGGGCTTTAAGCATGTAGGAAAAACAACTTGTGTTTCTTTTAAATGTGAGTATACCAGAGCTAACCTGCAGGTAGTCCACAACCACACCTTCAAACTGATCCTTTGAAAGTGAAGACCTTCTCATGGAGCGCAGCACCGGTAGCCTCATCTTCAACCTGCGATTCTGACCTGAGGGGGAAATTCTTAATCAGCTCAGCTCTTTTTTAAACTCTAACTACCTATAAATGTGTTTTTGTACAATAAATTAGTATTACCAAAACTAGATTTTTCACACAGTCTTTCCTTTGGTACATTTATATATTCAATGCGTACTGTGAATGTTTGTTGTTTGCAGGTAGTAATCTGTACTACATACTTGTAAACTGAAAGTCTGTTTACTTTTTAAGTTCATGATTAAACATTTCCGTGCTCACCACTGTGATGCCATGTTACTCTACAAAACATTTTCATATGTGCAAACAGAAAATCAACACTTGTTTACAGATACAGAAAAAAATACATTTATCCATAAGACTTCCTAAGTTTGAATGTATATCATGCAGGCAATGTATAAAACTAGTGTTTACAGTAAATCCATCCTTGGGCGACTCTCTGCCTCAGGCCTGACTTCTTGAGAGTACGATCTATCAGCTCCTGGAAGTCAAGGATGAACATGATGACATTGCCTTCCTCATTTTTTACAGGAACAATGTCCACAAGACACGGTCTGCACGTCCCTATAGACATAGAGAGAGAGAGATTTAAATAAAGGGGGCACTCGGATTTGAACCGGGGACCTCTTGATCTGCAGTCAAATGCTCTACCACTGAGCTATACCCCCATATGTAAATAACTGATGTTTCCATCTGATATCATTTACGAGAGTAGGCTTTTAAGGAAGGTTATAAAGGTTGAAACTCCGGGAGGGAGGGAATGGAGAGAAGTTCAAAGCTAAAATAGTGTAAATAGGCTCACTCCTGTCAGGTCTGACTTCACTCTGCAATCAGTGTGGTCTAAAAATAGAAACAGGGGAGAGAGACGCTCACACAAACACACGCCATACGTCACACACACTAAGTGCCTGCTTTCCCTCCCATGCACATGGCCACTGTGACAGGATTTTGTGTCAGGGTAAAGGAAAAAAAGGTCAGCCTGGAAGACCGTTTTTACTTCACTTGTTTTTAAAAATGTCTGCCTGTTCTCATCCTGAGAGGACATTAAGAAAAGCAAAAGCATGGCATATCACTGTAAGTGGCCCCTTCACATGGTGGAACATAACTAAAGTCCTTTTTCTTCCTGCTTTTCGTGTTTTCCATTTGTGATATGAAAGTCATTCGTTTAGCCTCAGCTGTTGCATGTTTTTGTTTTCGAGTCAGAAGGGTTCCTACTCAGAGATTTATCGTCATACGGCAATCACACCGCCTACTAAGCAAGGGTAAGGTTGGCTGTGGAAATGCTAACAGGATCAGGGTTTACCGAAACAAACTGTACTAAACAAAACTGGACCGCTTGGTGGGGCTCATGGTTCACAGGGATGATGTTTGAGCCTTTCTTCTTGTGTATAACTCTTCTCCTTTTCTGCAGTCTTACCTTCCTTAGCGTAGTAGAGGATCTCCACCTTGCGTTCCTCAGAGCCAAGCAGAGCCTGTGCCAGTTGGGCGAGGGCGCTCTTCATGGTGCCGGGGCCCACCAAGAACTGACAGGTACAGGGCTGCTGCATGATCTCTGCCCTGGCAAAGCCAAACATCTGGCAGAAGCCTTCGTTGCAGTAAATGATGCCGCAGTCCTTCATCTGGGCATTGGCAATCAGAAACTTGCGATCTGGAGGATAGAAGTGTCATACTCCAATTTAAAAAAGCAGAAATTTCATGTTGATCTTTTTAGTACTGTGGCATAAAGATACTACTTGAATTGTTAACAACACATCATTTCAGAACTCACTCACAGCTCTTCCATTAACCTTCCCTTACCCCCCAAAAATACAAAAATACTTCAAGAATCAAGGAGCACTGCGGTTTAGCTCAAAGTAACTTATAGAAGATACAACTGAGAAACTCACTGAGTTTAGAGGTTAGCTAGCCAAACCGTGACACAGATAAATCTCTTAATGACAAGACGCTGTATTGTTTCACAATTCTGAATATGTTAAGCCAGGAAACCCACCAGGGTGTCAGTTACAGCTAATGTTAAGCTAACGTGAGGCTAGCATTAGCTAGTAATCTTTTAACTGGACAAGTTCAGCTGATGCTTCCTTTTGTCATTGTAGATTACAGCTACTGCCTCCCTTGTAGGATAAAAATATATGGATGACAAATCTGTTGGATAGTCCTAATGTAGTTTTCAATAACAGGCAACACAGTTTAGAAGGTTATAACATTTTACTTTGTATGGCCTTGTTTCTGTTTAGCTTTATTATCAAGTTAAAGGAATATGCCTATAGTTGCTTTAAGTTACCACAAAATGAAATGTTCAAAATGTGTAAAAGTATCTATAGTGAAACTAAACTTTATACTAAACCCTTTGATTCAACAAATCAATTTAAGTACCGGTGTTTTTAATTATGGCTCTGTACAATCAGCTGAATAAGAATTGATGAGGTCCATCTTTCCATGGTGCTAATGTTGTAAGCAACACAATTTCTCCCATGGGACTGAGGAGGAGCAGGTGGCCACTTAAAGATCAGAGCGTCTGTGGCGTCACACCTGCTCTATTGTTAATTGTGGGAAATTACAGGTTGTCTATGGTCGATCAGTATTAGCCTGTAAGATTGTATCCTTAACTTTCTGTCATCCTTTTGTAATTGTTGATAATAATAATAATATAATAATTCTTATACTGTGAATGCTGTTGTTTTTTTTTAAACTGATAATAGTTTATATATTTACATATTTCTATTTATAATGAATTCTGTGTGCCAATTTTTTTTCTTTTAAATGAACTTTTAAAAATTGTTAAAAGTTATAGCAGATAGATGCAATCTTTCCACATATATTGAGTTAATTTGGGACTCAAATATTTATTTCATGAGATAAAACAATGTTTTTTACATTTAAGTTGATCGCATTAAACTATAAAATACAAGTAAATACTTTTCTTTTTTGATGTTTAGTTCAAAGTAAAACTATTACAGTGGTTTGACTGAGTACGGTGTAAACTGGAACACAGTTATGTTTTTTCCTGCATTATTGAACTCTTTGTTGTTGATTAACTGAGTTACTCACTCACAAAAATACTATTATTTTAAAGCTCATATACCACCCAGTTCCTGTTATTGATTATTGTAGTGCCTGTAGCCTACAAAGGGCCTCTACAGTCACTATGCCAAAAACACTGTCCACCATGAAAGTGAATTGGGCCAGTTTTGTTCGAGCGTATCTAATGGAGGAGTTCAATGTGCTGAATGAAGAGTACAGTACATATCCTCTACAGCCTCTGAACGGCCTTTTTATTATCCTGATGTGGTGAACTGGGTTAAACAGCTCGCCCTGTTTGCAGCCGCACAGATGAGAGGAGGGGACTCACTCAGCTCCTCTCTCTAAAGTAAAAGGTTGAGCCCCTCTGATGGAAAGCACATTCAGTCCAAAGTCATTATCTTGGACCCAGAGCGGAAACACTGATTGTCACACGGTTGCTAAGCAGCACTGCTGTCTGTGGCATGTGCACTCACCTGGTGGTCTATGTACATGTGGCTGCACGTGCACAAAAACACACAAAGACATACAGTAGAGGCCTGACAATATCATTTAAAGGGGTTTAATAGCTTAAAGAATGAATTGCCCCAGTTAAAGATGAGCTTTTCTTTTTTAGAGTTGTCAGCAATCAGCTATTTCTCCATGTTGATCTGGCTTCTGATTAGAACGCAATTTTAAAATACCGTGAATGGTCCATAGTGACAAAAAGCAGGCAAGGGGGAAATGTACCAAGGAGAAAATGGAAAAACTGAATGGAAAATGATTGGGGTACTAAAATAGTAGCTTTTAATTTTATTAAATAATTAATTTCACAGGTAAATAACTGATGTTAGATTCACATGACAATGGAAAATGAATTTAAAAATTAGCCCAACTTGTCAAAGGAGGAGATTAAATGCAACATGTGTTTTATCACAAGCCTCAGCGACTGTAGACACAAAAAGGATTTATTTTTCCATTACAGCAAGTGGAACATGTGAGCAAATGGAACATAATGTGAGGCATCAGGTGAGCACTGAGCACAAACACATTTGCAGGTGCACTAACCCTTAAACATAATGGAGGGAAAACTAAGAAGCAATTTCTACGCACTTTCTATCAGCAAATGTGTGGAGATCGATTTAAATCAATAAATAGCCTACATTTCTCACTATAACCAAAAAGCCTTACACCTGTCAATTATAAAGCATGCCATGATGACCGTTTTTTAAGGTCATTGATGTCTGTTTTATCGCTTTCAGTCCGTAAACTACGTATCCTCATTTGTTCAAAACTTAGGATATCTAATTTCATGCGCACTTACTTTGCTCGTCGAATTTCCTGATGATAGTGTCCAGATAGGTGTTCTGGAGCGCAACATGACCGCGTCTCACAGGCATTTTGCTGCTGAGAGAAAACAGTTCCCCGACACATGTACGGCTTAAAAAAATAAATAAATATATTAGAAAAGAGAGAAAAGTCCCAGCTCTTAATAAAGTATCAGATTCCTCTTGTAGAAGACGCGTCAAAAGCAGGTTTTGACTCCATTTGGTTTCGATGATGGTGATGGCGAAGGATGAAGCGCGAGAGGATAACGGAAAGGAGGACTGGTTGCCTGGGCGATAACACAAGCAGGATGTTGCACGCGGAAAACATGGGAAAAAAAGTAGGGTTAGGGTAGACTATGTGATGGTACAAAAGCCCTGTGCGCTACGTAAAAACAAGCCGCACATAATTCTCAACATTTGTTTTCTTTTACATTTAATGCAGCCTGTTTTGTTAAAGAAAGTTGGATTAAGCGCAGAATTTCTCAGTTCTTTCTTCAGTCGAAGTTACTCCCTCGAGTTTGGACACAACACGGTGGAGACGACGGAGAAGACGCTCTTACCTAGATATCTTACATTCACTGGCCCTTCCACTGCCCCCCGGCTTGACAGCAGCTGCTGTCAGCAGCGTCAATTGAGAAAGAGTCAACCAGACCAAAACGGAAACACAATGCGACTTACTTTCAAATTAAACGCCAAGTATGTCATTGTTTTCACCATGGAATGTAAAAAGAACTGACAGCACAGGAAGCTCCCAGGAAGTGAAGCCAAATGATTTAGAGCTCTTCCTCCTCCTGACTGGCTCTAGTTGAGGTCATAACCTGCGCCTCTTTTATGTTTACAGACATGGGACAAACTTCAAAATTAGCATAAATTACATGTCAAAATAAAAAATTCTTGAACATTGTTTCTGTCATCATAAGTATTTCTTATCATGCTGATTCATATCACAGTGTTCACTTTTCTTAGACGTTCATTTTTATTAGTTCATTGATGTGAAAATATGGGATGTAACATCATGATTGACAGCTCTTTATAAAATTGGGTATTGTTCTTTACCAGATCAGCAGAGCAGTGGAGGAATAGCTGGAGGGGAAAAACAAGCATGGACACACTGATCCTTCTCAAACCCACACAAAAATGCTGTGCAGATCTGAGGGATCTTTGCTGTTTTATCGATACGTTTAATGTCTGTTATGTTGAGCGGAAGGAGTGTGAATTCCGCTTCTCCACTAACCAGATCCCTTCTGCCCAAAAAATGTCATTGCCCATCATAGGGATATTTTGGCTTACATTTTGTACAACGGAAGGAGATGGAGACATGTTGTCTATATGTATATGCAATCTGTTTTTGCATGCCTGTAGCCTATAACTTAACACGAGCGGAGAATACGTTTTTTCCAACGTTGCTGGTATGAGCTATGTGACAATATATTTATTCAAGTAGCCATGATAGGCACAAGTCTTTCTTGGCTTTGGCAGCCAAGCAGGCCCAAAATCAAATGCAAAATTCCCCAAAAATATATTTTAAAATATGAAAAGAAAATCTAGTAAAAAGGCTAATGCATATGGAAAAATAAACTGTATGTGTGTCCTCCAAATCTATCATCATTTATAGAAGTAAGTAATTTTGGATGGCTTGACCCAATTTTTTCAGAATTTACTTTAAGTTATGGGATGTTTTATTCTGAAATCCATCCCTTGCCTTAACGTTTATTCTGTGGTGGACGACTTGACAATGATGTGACTCTGACATAGTGCAGACCTTTATCTGTCTACTCTGCTTCACTCAACATCTCAAGTCTCTGGGCTCAAAATAGCAGCATCCTCACTTTACGTGACTGCCATCACACTTCTGGAAAATGTTATAAATCTATATTCATACTGAGCTTTAAAATGGTAATCTATGTGTGTCTGCGTGAGATGTCCTGTCCCTTTAAAACTTCCGGACAATAAATCCTCAGTTTGTAAGATGAAGCAACTTTTCTCTCTCTGCTTTTAAACACAAAGTTTCTTTGGGAACAAAGGGAAAAAGTGGGCTTGAGGGGTGGCATTATGAATCAGAATACACTGATGAGCTTGATAAGTGCCACTAGAGCAGAAAGAGACCTGTAAAATACAGAAAAGGTCCAAAATTAAAAATACAATACAGCTGTACGGCCAGATGAGGAGAAGAGAAGCTATGGCTTTACAGACATATAAGCTTACCGTCAAAGAACTGAGCAGCAAATATGATTAATTCAAAACTGCAACATACAAAAAGACAAGCAATTTGGCTTTAATAACTTATATTTTCACCTGGATGCTAATGACATGTTGTCTCTGAACCCAAACTGGGGACACATGGCTGGCACACACTTTGTATTTAGACACAGAGCAGACATTCAGGACACAGTTTCAATTGTATACCTACTTAAAGGTCACATGGAGAGCATTCAAGGAGGTCCCAGACTAAAGAGCCCACTGCACATTGTTAGTTTTGTTGAGCTGCCACAGACAGGTTTTATTGACCAAGTGATGTTTACTGCTGGGAGGTATGTACACTGGCTTCTCTTCCTGTTACTTAAAGTGTCTCCAACTACAGCACTGACATGAGGTCTGCATCAGTTTTCTTTTTCTTGATTAAAAGTTCTTTATTCCAGTTCATATCTAATCTTTGCTATGACATATTCATCACATGGTGGCCACATTCACAGTGAGACGCTAAGATGTAGTTAAAATGTGGTACTGCTGTGTTCTAGGTTTACAAATCATGTAAACCTACTTATCATTTTACTGCTCCAAAATTAATCAGGAACTGACAAGTACATTGATTGTTAACATTATGTCACATTAAGGGCCTTATTTTTTATGGTGTAAAGCATGCAAGTGTTTTGGGGCGTGTCTGACTACATTTGGCTAGTAATCCAGCCCACAATCTAGGCGCTAAGTGAGGCGTGGTGTGCAAAGAGATTTGATACAGGTGTGTTTTGGGCGTATCATGAATCAAAGAAAACAATGTGTCAGCTCTCATTCCTTTTATGAGCCAGGTGCGTCTGCGAGCATTCTTCATTCATAATTTATTATTAGATAGACCAAACTCCATCTGTCTCCTTTAATTTCTGTCTCTAAACACAGAGAAAACACACACAATAATGATTCGGCTTTTGTTTTGTTGTAGGTTTTTTGTGTTTGTTCCTTCCCCTTCTACCCTCTTCTCCTGCAGGTACTGTATGTGTGTGCCCCCCCCCCCCCCCCCCCCCCCCACGGGCAAAGTCTGACAACTTTATCTGCAAAATGGTTTATGAAATGCCTGTTTTAACACTCTAACTACATGAAATGACAGTTTTTTAAACGTACTTATTACTGAACTAAAATATAGTTTTTTATTTACAAACCAAGTCGACGGTGATGTTGTCCAGGACTCCAAGCGCTCTTCTAATCTTTTGCTGTACTGAAATGTTGTCTTGTCTTTCATCATGTTTTTGTTCTTGTGAAGCCAAAGCAAATTTTTATTCTATTCCATTCTATATCTTACGGTGGCCTGTAGGGGTCAAACGCTCGGCAACTGATGAAACGACAAACATTTAGAAACACCGCAGCATATTCAGAAACGCTGCACATTCAAAAGCAAACGCAAACTCCCAAACAAATGCAAAGACACAAACTCACTGCAAAACAAACAAACGCGCTGCAAAAAGGCAAAACAACTGCATAAGCATCAAATGTGCTGCAAGTACAGAAATGAAATCTAAGTCAAAAACACACACATTCAGAAAACAAAAGCCAATACAGAAACGCGCTGCAAGTTCAGCCACAACGGAAGTGCTCCAGGCCTATAGGGGCGCTCTGTGGATGTTTATTTACGAGAGAGAGTAAAAGAGACAGAGGTACAGAAAGTTGTTGAAAGACACATAAAAACATCAATACCCACGAGCGAGTCCGACCGGGTTGAACTCGCTGCTCATGTCTTTTCTACAGATTAATATAACTCCCTGTCATCAAACAATGACACTTCACCCATGGAGAGCCCCCTGCCCCGGGCCTGACAAGTTCAAAATCTTTGTGGACTTAAGTCCCGTACTCATGTCGGGCAACAGTGCCGGTAGCCGGGCAGACAATTTAAAAAAGCTACCTGTCAACCAGACCTCTTTTCTAAAAGTTGTGTGGTTTTTTCAATATGTTATAAAGTCTTGTTTGTGCACAATAGAAAGCGAGGCATAGCCCCGGAGAAACGCTTCTCTGGTGGTGTTAATCGGTATGTGGTTTGAGCGTCCATCTGTAGAGACCTCAGCGGAGATTCAGTGAGCGCAGCCCTGGCATGCCCGGAGCCAAGCCTGGCACCTCGCTACGGTCCTCCCCGGAGTCCAACAGCACGTGCACCGTTTTAAACTATAATAAAACTACAAACTCATAAACCAAGCAAGACTATTGACTATTGAAAAACGGAGAACGCTAATGCTATCAGTTTATTGCACTTCAGTAAATTTATGACAACAGCTGGCTTTATTTGAAATTAAGGTTTACGTGGAGTGAAATATATTTCACCTGCTGCAAATATATTTCACAAACCGGAAAGGGCATGCCCATACTACTTGTTTGTGATTGGTCTGAAGTCACGTCAGTACAAACATGTGACTCTCTTCTGCTGTATTGTCTCCAGTGTGTCGTCTACGGTGCTAGTTTTTTAGACCGGCTTCGGGTGTTGACAGGAGAGTTTTAGTGTGGGAAGAGAGGACGCCTTAAAGTACATTTTCCAACGTGTATCCATACAGTGAAATATGTATAATATATAATCATATTTACAAATCATACAAATCAATGAATTAACTAGATGACTAGCTTGCACATCTTATTATGATAATGTAATGATCATATGGCTCTGGGATTTAACAAAATCACATCCTTAAATAGGTACAGTATAAACATTAAGACTCAATGAGTTAAAGACAGCCTATAAGCTTGGAGCAATGAATTATTATAAATTAATATAATTGATGTGCTTAAGAAGAGAAGTGAAGCCTATATTAGAATAGTTCAGACACTCAGCTTTTGGGGACTCAGATTCTACTTTGATGAGTCGGACTCGAGACCTGAGTTTTTGACAATTTGAGAGGCATGTGTTAATGTTAGCTTAGCATGACTAGCAACGAGTACTTTGTGTGAATAACTTCTGATAAATCTTAAGAATAACTCGTTGACAAATGACTTCAAACATTGTATTTTCATCCAAAAGAAAACACACATTGACTATTTTTACATTAAAACATTTTATTCATTGTTACACATCAAATATATCTAATTAGTCACCTGTTGCTCCACAGCCTTGCCTGCACTCCTCTTTCTCAAGATGGATCATAAGCCTCTGGTTCCTCTGCTTGGCTCAAAGAGCTTGGATGAACTTCCACCACGCATACAGCATCTACGTATGAGACTGATGAGGTTCTCCTAGATAGATAGATAGATAGATCGATAGATAGATCGATAGATAGATAGATAGATAGATAGATAGATAGATAGATAGATAGATAGATAGATAGATAGATAGATAGATAGATAGATAGATAGATAGATAGATAGATAGATAGATAGATAGATAGATAGATAGATAGATAGATAGATAGATAGATAGATAGATAGATAGATAGATAGATAGATAGATAGATAGATAGATAGATAGATAGATACTTTATTGATCCTGAGGGAAATTTAAAGCATCCAGTAGCAGTTTACAAAGACATGCAAGACACAAAACATTTGTTACAAATAAACAAAAAATTGTTATTAACCCGAAACAAAGATTTAAAGAAGCCCCTACATTACTTAAAATTAAAAATGTGCAATTAAAAATAGACCCAGTAGTCAAACAAACTGGACTTTAGGGGTGAAGCGTTCTTGTGCACGGTACAGATTGCCTAGTGTGAGCGTGCAATAAAACTTCTTCTTGTTGTACTACTTCTTATCATTATTATCATTATTATTATTATTAATAATAATAATTAATGAGTCTAAACCAGCAGGTTTATGACCTCTCCATCTAAGATGTCTTAGCTCCACTTTCTTTAGAGAAAAGTGGTCACCGTAAACCCATGTTTATTTATATAGATGTTCCGTCTGTGAGGTGTTTGGAGATCAGAGGGTACGTGGCTCCGTGCTTCAGCAGACAGGCTGAGGTGCTTGTTCTGTGTTCTGTCTCAACAGCTTTGATAATTGAGGGCTAAAAATAACCAAGGAGCACACATGCCTTCCCATGACCCCTTGGTGTGAGACGGGAATATGCATTTGCAAGAGACAACGAGCTGCTACACTGCATGATATTTGTAAGTTAAACTTTTATTACACAA
Organism: Tautogolabrus adspersus; assembly: GCA_020745685.1. NCBI lineage: Eukaryota > Metazoa > Chordata > Actinopteri > Labriformes > Labridae > Tautogolabrus > Tautogolabrus adspersus. Next base: position 16,861,602 of record CM036553.1, read on the forward strand.
GCATTCCTGACAATTTAGAGAACATTTCTTTCTGAGGTCTTTCTGAGTGGCTTGTTCACGCATGTCCCCGTCGAATGGTGGCATTTGCCAAAATGAGCCCGATACAATCATATGTGTAATTAGATGCCTTCACTGGATCTATACACAAACGATCAGGGAAGAACATACTGGCAAGCAGAGTCATTTGCAGGGTCAAATGTCACCCCTCTAACTTGATTGCATGGAATTTTCCTGAATATTACCTGCTCCATTCGTTCATTGCCTCACCCCGACCTCTTGCATACATTTTACCGAGGGGATGGCTGGTGAAATCCAGGCTGTTGGAGCGCCAGTGGCCTAACATGTACAGGGCAACATGGCTGTAGTTCCAACGATTGGGGTTTGAAAATGACCGTATGCTCCTTTCCTGCATATCATTCCCCACTGTCTTTCTCCCTGATTTCTGACACTTACACTTTCCTGTATCAATTAAACGAATAAAAAACCCGATAAATAAATTGTAAAAAAAAAAAAAAAATGGTCTGCTTGCATTCACACATGCGGGTCCCTTGAAAGATTTCACGATATTTAGTGTGTTGAGTTGTGTGTTTTGTGTCATCTCAGGGTTAAGTACGGCCTGCTGTAGAGCATCCAAATGATTATGTCCTTACAGAAATTGTCTCATAGAACTGCAAACACTTTGACCTGTATGTTTCTGGTCCGTTTGTCTTTTTGCTTGTCAAACTCAAAAACAGGTAGGCCTATGAAAATCTTTTACTACAGGTGTAAGTTTAGTATAAGGGTTTGTTTTCTTGACACTTTCTAAACTTTACAGGAAAAAAAAGCACACCTGGAAAGTCCCATAATCACCTATCAAACTGTCACAATAATTTAGTAAGTTATTGATTAAGCATGCTTTTCCATTAATTGATTGTATTTTTCATACACTAAATGTTTTCAAGAAATATCATCACAAACAAAATCAGAATAGCTTTGATTGCCAAATGTATTTACATATGAGTTCATATACAAACAAATATATACAGAGAATTCCATTACCTTCTAGTACACAAAGGCATTACTTATTGAGAAAAAGTAAGAAATGAGAAAACACTGAAAGTACTGAATGCTTGTGTATTTCAACAAAAGGTAGCCTACAGTATTTTGGTGTTTGAATTCCATGTTTAAGCCTACATGACCTATTGTCACCTGGCACTAGCTGGAAAGATAATGAGCAAATGCTGATTTCTTTGCTCTGTGTAACAGCACTGATGGGAAAGTGTTTGAGAGTCAGACGTCACAGATGACTTTTATCTCCCCTGAAATTCCTTCAGCTGAGGGTCGCCTTCGGTGCAGACCAGAGACCATCCATTCTTCTGATAACAGCCAGGCTAAACAGATACTCACTGTACTTTACACACCCCAAGTAACTGAAACACACTTCAATACACACATCACACGCATCATCCAAACAACAAGGATCTGGGGATAAGTGCATTTATCTCAATCTCAGAGTGAAACCGGAATTTTTCTTAGGACAAGTAATATCAATCAATCAATCAATCAATCAATCAATCAATCAATCTTTATTTGTATAGCGCCAATTCATAACAAGTGTTATCTCAAGACGCTTTACAAAAAGCAGGTAAAGGACCTTACTCTTTGTCTCTTTATATTAATAAAAAATATTTGAATCATATCTGGTTTCAGATATGCTATAATAAATTTCCCCATGCTTCTACTGATATTTAGTTTACAGAATAATTATAAATGTTTTAGCCATATCCTACGCACCTGTTTTCAATTTTCTATTCTACTCTAAGACATATGCTTTCATTTTTTATTCAGATTATTTTCTGAGCAACATTGTCCTTTTCCAAGAATCCTCCCCAATTAAATAGCAAAACTTAAATGATTTTCTACAGCGTAAAGCAAATAAACAAACTGTGTTTGTTGTCATTCCTCCCTACTGACTTTTTAAAAAGCCTTTCAAACATTCAGGGACGAAATCCAGAGTCAAATTTCATTAGGGGGGCATTGCCATTATGTATAACAAAACCCATTTCTGACACCAACGGCAACTTTAAGTGACCAACTTAAGTTTTCACAGGAAAATCGGAAAAACATTGAATATTGTCAGATGGGGCCATTAGGGAGATATACTACTGTCATTATAAAACTTGTACATTCTCAGCCACTGCTTTCAAAGTTTGTCAGCCCTTGGGGGGGGGGCTACTAGCCTGGGGCACAAGCAGTTGCCTACCTTGCCTATTGGCAAGCAGCACCTCTGCCTCTGTATTTCCCTGGAGAGTGGGCCCTTGAGGAGCTGTGGTGAAGAGTCAAAACGTTACATTGAGGGTTTTTTTTTTCATTTGTTAACTGGTAATTTCCTTTTTTTCTTATTTTATTCTCACTCTAGATTGCTGAATGTAAATGTTCCCCCATCACCTACTGTTTAAAATGGTTTGGTCGTCTCTGAATGTCCAATGTACATTTCAGGGAAACTACAGCAAGAAAAAAAGCAGTGTTCATTTAGCCTACACTTCAAAGATTGTGGCGCTTTCCTTTGACCACAAAAACAGTCCAAAAACAAAGGCCTACATGAGTACACAACAAATCAAAATCTTAAATGTCTGTCCTTTAAATATGATAATTTTTCTGTCTCTTTTGGATCTAAACTGATTAAATGAAAGTGTGAAAAACAGAACATAATGTGATATTTATATCAAGTTTTTTTTCAAGCCAGTATTGTTTTTCTCTTACTTGTTTATGACCACAGTTTTCTCCTTGCCCATGTACATCCTGTGTTCGGTAACACTCAACGTCACCCATCTGCTCAACAGTGGGGCCTAGCCAATGGGCAGAAACAATCAGTCCTGATGAGCAGTGTTTGACCACTGCTGTCAAACCTCTAACACCCCCAAGTTGGCTGTCATAACATTTCAGTGGAATAAAACCTGATCAGTGAAGACATGTGTCGCAATTAAATGATGATTAAAGATCCACGGCTTCAGACTAAAACAAGAAAGTATCAACTTGTGTCGTGGGATTTGTTAGAGGTTATCTCCACCTTCTGTCTGCTGTAAATCAAACATGTCAGTGGATTACATGGAAGATGGGCAAAGGGTCATCAGTCTCCAAACACCTCTGCCAACACCTCCAAACTGGCTATGTCCCTCACGCCTCTGCTAGATGATGATAAAACATGCCCTGACATGTCTTGGTGTCAGAAACATTGATGGGGTCATTTCAGGATGCACTCAAGTGACAGAGGAAACTACCTTTTTTTTTTTTTGCACAAAGTAAAATCTTGTTGTTTACTGATAGGCCTAAGACCTCACATCCGGATCTTGTTAATATATTAGACAGAATTCAGAAGTTTAAGAATGGGACTTGATGTAATAAATTCTGATATTGGTGAAATGTTGTGTCATGCTCCTGTAAATTTTGCTTACTTATCTTGATTGATTCTTGATTACTTATTGTGCTGTCTATGGCACTTTGCTTGCTATTGCAATATATCTTGAAACCAAGTTTTCAATCACAATGTCCACAGGTAATTAAATTAGAGTTATGTTGTTACACTAGAATTTGTTTTTGTCTTCTTGGTTTCAGCTTTACCCTTCAAAAGCAGACATAGCAGTCTGTAAAGGTTTTAGGGGGAGTTCAAAAAGAGAAGTAAATGGGGTGCCGGTAGCCTAGTGGTTAGTGTGTGCACCCCATGTACAGAGGCCAAAGTCGTCCAAGCAGGCGGGTTCAAATCCGACCTGTGGCTCCTTTCCTGCATGTCTGTCCCCACTCTCTCTCTCCCCAATTTCTAACTCTATCCACTGTCCTTTCTCTAAATAAAGGCATAAAAGCCCAAAAATAAACCTTAAAAGAAAAAAAAGAGAGTAAATAATGTGAGCACACTTCTTGTGAGACAGTAATGCACCAGTTGAAAACACCTGAGCAATCATATAGGATCTTTAATACAAGACGCAACACACAGACATATTAGGTGGCTACAACACAAAATGACACCGTACAAGGGTTAAATACAATCCAAAATCACCTGCTGTCCTGCCAAAAGGTGCTCTATAATACACACACACATCTCTCAATCCCTGTCTTTAACTAACTTAAACCGCATCCCCATCTTGTACTTACTATGACTCATTTCACATACACAAATACCATTATGTCAACCTCCACAACGCTACATATTAGCTGAACACAATTGCTACATTTCAAGGCCTCTTCTATGGCAACTAATCTGAAACAATGTTACAAAATCTGGTCCATCAATCAAGTTTAAAATTAAAGTTTACCAACCTGCACCCAACTCAAGTCAAAAACTTAATGTATGTTTTTGGAGTCATCCTAACGAGCGAGTCAAGCTGTGTTTAATGGTTAAATCATGGATGTAGGGCAGTTATCTTATTAGCATGCAGATTCAGATAAAAAGAGTCACATTGAATAATGAGATGACTGTTTGGGGCAGCTTTGGGGTATGGAAATAAAAAATGTAAGAAGCGTTCAAGTCTTCAGATTTCTGGTTGTATAACTTTAAGGAAGATCTTTATGTTCAGTTGTTGACTCCTTTATGATCTGAAAGGAAAAGAGATGAGAGTTAAATAGAGAAAAGAATAGATACATCTTTTGTGACTGTTTAACCAGCATTGGGCATCAGGTGTGCTGAGCTACAATGAATGTGGGTGAAAATCTGCAGAAGGGTTCAACATTGCCCCCCCAGAGGGAATAGAGTCCATGTGCAGATCAGCTGCTTTCGTGTGAGTGAGTGAGTTGTTCTTTAAAAACACATGCTGTACCTCCCCGTCTCGAGTCTCCACAGTTCGAACCAGGATACTCCTCTTCACATGGGCCTCTGGGGTTTTAGTGTCCAGATTGGTTTCTGAAATATCAGTAGAAGCAGATTGAAGGCAAAATTGAGTTCAACTCAACAACCCAAGAATATTTTACTCTATCAAAGGATTTTTCCCTGTGCCATCATCCCTGTGTGTGTGTGTGTGTGTGTTTGTTTGTGCCTGCGAGGAACATTTCAGGTGCAATATATTGCTATTTGTTACATGTCCTTTACTTGCTGAGTGATGTTTAATGTTTTTATGTTGTATTTGTTACCTGCAAGGGACTGCAGATGTAAATTAGCCTAAGGCTAACTCTGGTGCAATGCATCAAATGGTTACATTTATGTTATAATTGCACATGGTCCAATTGAAAGGTGGAAAACCCAAGTGAGCCTCTTTAAAAAATTCAACGAGATGGAAGGAATACATTTCATTCCCATGTTTGACTTTCAGGAAGTAAAAAACTATGATGCTAGATGCTAAAAGAGATGATAGGAAATGTTGGGAGAGAAAGTGTGTAATGCAAAACATAAGTCTGAGTTAGAGGTGAGGTTTTGGTTCATTGGGCCTAAAAATAATATCACTCTCCCACTTCTGTTGAAGAATACATACTGTATGCAAAATAACACATCTGTACTGTTTTTTGCGCGTCTGTCTGTGTTTAAAACTGTATTTGTATATTGAGGAAGAAATCCTAATCTCAACAATACTGCATGTTTTTAATAAAGGATATTATTTAAAACCTTGTATAAATTAAAACCATCTAAAGCCCCAGAATCTGCTATGATTATTCATTCACCTTAAAGATGCTACAACCCCCTGATGCTTTTGCTTCTCTATCAGGCCAACATTTGCTACTTATAATACTACTACTTATATAACTTATAATACGATGGCTTGCTAACCAGCTATTAGTGTATTCTAACTTTGTTCAGCTCCACCCACTCCAAACAGCAGTCATTGTGGCCAAGTCCACTTCTCGTGTCTTTGCTTGTTTACTTGAAATATAAGTTAAATGAATTGAATATGAGGTCATTTTTGATACTAACCTCTGAACTGCAGGTTGGAAAAGCTCTGAACTGGAATGGTGATCCTAGAGGAAGAGAGAAGGAACAATATCAGTTAATAAATATTTACTATTATCTCGACTTGTTCACATTTGTCTTCCAAGCTGTGGCACACCTGCTCTCCTCTCCCTCCAGCAGCTTCCTGTAGGTGGCAATCTCGATATCCAGAGCCAGTTTGACATTGAGCAGGTCCTGATACTCCTGCAGGTGTCTCGCCATCTCCTCCTTCAGGGCATGGATCTCCTCCTCTAAGTGGCTCACTGTATCCTGGTAACCTGAAGTCTCCATGGCAAAGCGGTCCTCCATCTCACGGAGCTGGCGTTCCAGAGACTCGTTCTCGAAGGAGAGAAGAAGAGATGTATTTATGCTAAAGCTTAAGCTAAAGACCCAGTAATGGACAGCAAACATCTAATGTAGCAGAGTGTAGCATATGTAGGCCAATATTATTACGTTAAGGCCTATTCTGCTGCGAAGACTAATGTTTGTTTTACTACTTTTGTTACTGCAGCATCTACCCTTTCTACCCTCTACCCCTTAGTGATGATAATATCTACCATGTCACAATAGACACAACTGCTAAAGTAGTTCTCCTCTCTGTTTATTTGTAAACCAAAGTGTTTGTTTGAACCACGTTTTTCTAGTAGTGTACTTGTATAAAATAAAGATTGGTGATACAGTTTCAAGTCAGCTTTAATGAAGTTTTAGAGTGTTTACATTCATATTTGATAAACAGTGTTCACTCGCTTTTTCCATTGTAGTCCAATTTTTATTTGTAAACTGCTGCTGGACAATTTTAGCTTACATTAACCCAAAATGCCTGCACAGCTTTAATCTTGCAAATGGTAAGCTAAATATCTAATGTTAAAGCTTAATTTTACTATCATTTTGAACAAATAAATTGATGGCTTCCATTTAAGGTTACCACCAATCCCTGTTTCGCAGTATTAGTGACTAATATAGGCTGAAATATTTGCTGAAAAACACACGTTTAACTTTACAGTTAGTTGTACTTCCATCTTTGCATCTCTTAAATCAATGGCATGTTTAATGTCATTTATTTATAAATAACACTTACAATATAAAGACATATCAATGACACATTTTCCTGGTGCAAAAGTTAACGCTATTTTTAACAGGTTTCTTAACAAGTGTCCTAGAATATGAAAATAATGCTAAAAAGGGATGCCATTTTGTTTATGGTGTAAACATGTTAAAGCTGAAAGTCATTGCTCAAAGTTTCTGTTGTAGTTTTAAATTGCTTTTAGGAGTATAGCGTTTAATTTGCACTTTATACACTGTTGTGTGTTCTGTGTATTTTTTGTGCACTTACTGTCCCACGGAGGGACTCCAGATCGCAGGTCACCACTTGGGTCTGACGCCTGTATTCATTAGCCTCCTGTTTGGCCTGGCGCAGGGCTTCTGCATTGCGATTGGCTGCATCTGTCAGGTCGACAAACTGTGGACAAAGACAAACAGCCTGTGAGTATGACTGATGTCTTTACAGTTTCCCTATTAGTCCAATCACATACAGTGTATTCAGATTACTTGTTATTACACTACATAAGTAAGACATAAGTGAGTTTTCTGACCTTGGAGCGGTACCACTCCTCTGTGTCCTGCATGTTCGAGGTTGCCATGGTTTCATACTGGGTCCTGATGTCTCTCAGAGCAGCCGTCAGGTCTGGTTTGGACACATCCAGGTCCACATGCACCTGCTGGGCCACGATCTGCTCCTGTAACTCACGCAGCTCCTGAGCAGGTAGAAGGTGATAAAGAGTGATGTAAAAGTAAACATTTAAAGGAGGTGCTTGAATGTGGTTAAAGGTAAAGGCAGTGACAGGTTACGTTTATTTTTACAGTTCAATTTGGATTCTTACCTCCTCGTGAGTTTTCCTCAGGAAGTTGATCTCATCCTGCAGGGCATCGATCTTTCTCTCTAATTGGACCCGATTTAGGGCAGCCTCATCCACATCCTACGAAAAGAGTGAGGCTTATTTAGAAATGAAGCTAGTCAGACACTTATTTATATATGAATTCAGTGAAATAATGGAAGGAATAACCTGTCTGAAGGCATTCAAATTGTTCTCTGCATCCTGTCGGAGGCCATTCTCTTCATTCAGCCTGATTGAAACAGAAAAGGGGAGCTCAGAGACGATAATGGATGACGCTAAATCACAACATAAAAGTTTCCTTTTATCCATCCAGACACGTCTATTTATACAGCACTGTTTAACACTTTTAATATTGATTAACGTATGATTAACAAAAGTTAGCTAATTGCACTCTTAGACTGAATAAAACATGGCCGTGGTCTCAGTGATGTCTTATTTCATTTCTGAAAAGTCGTTATAAACCCATCAATGGTGGTAGCCATAGTGGACATGCTTGTACCTGACTATTGACTTAAGCCTCCTGACAAACAGCTATCAGTCAACTCAGCCAAGCCCAAGTTTATGCAGAACTCTCAGCCTTCACAGAGATCAGTTTCTGAGAAAGGTTACTCACTTTAAGAAATGGGCTATTGAGACCATAACCATCATTTTTTAACCAGGCCGTAAACAGGGTTATTTCTGCTTTAAAAATGGGCTTGTTATTATGGGATCTAATGTGGATTTTCCAGCTGTTGCAGCCAGCCTCAAGTGGACTTTTGAGGTAGTGCAGCTTTTCTGAACTCATGCATTGGCTCAATGTTTCAACACTGGAGGCTACAGCTTGGTTTAACTGGAGCAACTAATAGAAATGTTGAAATTGTTTTCATAGGAAGGGAAACGTGTTTAAAAAAAAAAATCACAGATATGTTAATCTATAGGTGTTTTAAAAATACAAAAAAAATTCAGAACACAATTTCAGTTTTTACCCTATGTCTTACTATTTATTTTCTTCTTGCTGCTTTTTTTGGACAACACCACACACAAGAGCATACAGCTTTTTATCGTGAATACGAAACTCCTGTATAAAGGAAAACAAATAAATGGGGCCAAAAAAACAATTTTTTTACTGAGAGTTATTGTGCCTCTGCTGTGCTCCGGGGATCACCAATGCTCAGCTGAAAAGACAACTTACGCATCATTACACTCTCACTCACATCTAACAACCAGAGGCCTTTCCCACGGGATAGAGTTCACACACACACACACACACACACACACACACATGCATTAACGCACACACCCACACACACACACACAGTCCATACGCAGCCTCACATGCAGACACACACCACCCATTCAGTACATCTGCGGTCCACGAAGAAGCGTGAAAACCTCATGTCCCGGACTTTGGGCTAGCATCTGTAAAGATTCACACAGCATTTGCTGAATGGTTTCCTGAAAACCAGAGGGACTCACAATAACGACCTTTGACCTTCCAGACCCCACCTACTGTATTCACTTCTCTTAGTGGATGAGCAGCTGCACAGTAATAAAAGGGTAAAAAGGATTCTGAAGTGGACATTACCTTACTCAGAGACATCCAATTCCTTTTTTTTTTTGGACAACATTTATTTACAAATGCATGCCATGCTTGCCCCTATAGTGGAAAAATCTGGCTATAAGACTGCAGTGAGTTCAAGTTTTAGAGTAATGGCACACAAGAGAACGTCTGCCTGTCTTTTTGCTACCATTGTACAGGACCACCATTGTGTTTGCCTCATTCTTCCACACTCGCTCAGGCTACGAGGGGTTCAGTCAGGATCAAGTTTGTAAAGAAGGATCCAGGAGTAAAGCTCAGGCAGAGCACAGTGGGCTGCATTCCAACAAATCAGAGACAGAGTAAATCTGCATATAAATGCATTTGTTGTTAAAAAGAAGAAGAAATCCTTCCAACAGACCTCAGATTTAGCAAACTAAGCTTGCTATGTAATAAAAAGTTAAAATAATGAGTTTGCAGAATCAATACCCAAACAAAGAGCTGTTGTCCACAAGTTGGGGAGCAGCTATTGATAGTGTCAAGTAAATTTAACTAGACATGGTGTGAGGGGAAATTGCTATGTTTAACCTAGGAGATGTGAAGATGTGGTGCAGAAAAAAAACATTACTAACGTTTAAAACACGGTTAAGGTTATAAAATATTGTTCATAAAAGGTTAACGCTGGAAGGGTTTTGTTACTCCTTCCCAATTTCAAACAATTTGATCATATTTTAAATTATATTCTTATTGCACACATAACGATACAATTATTACATATTGTATTTAAGCCTTTAGAAATTCCTGGAAACATCCAATAAGTTTGACTAATGCCAAAATTTGCTTAAATGTCATCACAGTATATACATGCATGTCAAATAAGTGGTGTGCAAATTCCAGAGTTTCTGAACATCTTATATTATGCTTCCAATGAGAGTTATCTTTTCAAAATAAGTGTAAAGGAGAAACATAACAAGATAGTGGAATAGCATGACTGTAAATACATCCAATCTGATCCCCCTCCCTCAGGAGTCCCACCCTGCTACCTCATACCTTTGCTTTAGCATAGCTAAATCTGATGCCAGGTTGTCCCTCTCTATTTCCAGCCGAGCTTTGCCTGTTGTGAGGCCATCCACCTGCCTGCGCAGCTCCCTCAGCTCCTCCTGGTAGATGTCTCCAAGGCGGCTAGGCTCCTTTCCCCTCAGCTGGTTCAACTCTGCCACCAGCACCTTGTTCTGCTGCTCCAGCAGGCGCACCTTCTCTATGTAGCTGGCAAAACGGTCGTTCAGGCCCATCATCTCCATCTTCTCGTTGGTGCGGGTTTCCTTGTAATGGGCCTTCATCAGGGTGTCAGCTGAGAAGTCCAGCCGGTCCCCGGGGCTCCCCAGGAGCAGGGCGGTGTTGGTTGAGCCAAAGGAGATCCGGGAAATGGGGCTGGAGTGGATGAGATTGCGAGGGGTGCCATGCCAGGAGGCACGACTGGAAGAAAGGCTCCCAATTCGGACTCCTGTGATGCTCGAGCCCTGAGGCCCAAAACGCTTCCTGTAAGAGGAATGGATCCTCTGACTCTCCATGATGTGGAATGAAGCCCACTTGGGGCACAAACAGGGCTTTTATAGAGGCGGGCGAGCCCCCCAAACCCATAGCAGAGAGGCCACAGGGTGCGGCAGAGCGAGGGGAGGGTGGCAGGCAGTGAAAGGGACAAAAAGGGAGAGCGAAGGGGTGGTGTACATGACACTCAAAGAGCTGTGTGCCAGGGATTGTCCATGCTCGTCCACTCAACGACAAATGTCTCTTGGCCTTCTCCCTCTCTCTCCCCCAACTCTCCCCAGCCTCTGACTCACTCCCTCTCTGTCTCACTCTTACTTTCACCCCTTTTTGTCCTACTCTCCTCCTTTCTCTTCTAGATGAATGAAAAGGAATGTGTGTGACGGAGTCTAGCCACCAATTCAACCTGACCACACATGCGCTCTCAAAAAAACAGACTCAGAAAGTTTGATCGAACAAAGGGATGGAGAAGTTGGAGAAGACATTTTCACTCTGTAATCAGAGAAAGAGAGAGCCGGTTGACATAAGAAGCAGACAATTAGACACAGAGACAGGAGGAAAAAGCACATGTATTGCTGTGATGTACATGTAAGCTACTGGACAACACCCAACACATAACCTGCAGGATTTAGGGTGAATTCCTCTTTGTGAGAGGAGACAAACAGCATGGAGGACAGAGCCGTTTTTTCTTCTTCTCTTTGGATCATTTTGTGGCACAGTTACATAACAAAGACAAAACTCTTGTCAATTAATCATGAAACGTCTGCTTACTTTAATGGGGAAAATGTAAACTGTAAACAGATAAGGCTTTAGTAAAAGTCACTGTTCTCTGTGTTTTATAGTTTAGAGAAAACATATGACCCAAAACAGAGAGAACACCAGACTTCATATGTGAAAGTGGCCTTAGACTGAGTCCTTGTTGACAACCGTGCTTGCCTCTGACCTGCCTTCTTTGTCCCAATCCCAGAAATTACCTCAGCCTTCTGTCCCTGACCTTGAGTTCAGTCCCAGCATTCAGCGTTTCTGTTTGCCTCTCCCCTTGGCTGTTTGGTGTTTCCTCGCAACGACAGCACAACGTTCACCTGATTATGGATCTGCTAATCCCTGAACCACATCTCCTGTCTGCTCCCTTACAGTTTTGTTGCCCAGTTTTGAACCGTTGCATGAGTTTGAGCCTCCACGTTACCACACTCGTCTTTGTACTGGTTCTGAACACCTCGCCCGGGCCCCCGGTCCAGTCCAAATTACTTTTAAGGCTCTAGCCTGTATTGGCACTGAAGTGTATTATACCTGTCTGCTTGTTGAAACTGCTTCAGTTGGAATTAAAATGCCATTGCCAACATCCACTGTTTTTCTGGGTGCTGCAATTGTGTTCTACAGCAATCGCTTATAAAATATTCCTATGAAAATGTGTACATATACTGTATGCATACAATTCCTTTTGTTTTTTCCAATCTTGTGTTCTGACTCAAGAGCACATTCACACCCTTACAGAGCAGGGGTAGCTTGTAGCCAAGGCTCCAGTGAAGCAGTGGGACTTTAGGGTGTTCCCTGTGTTCTGGTTATTAGACGTCCTGATGGCTCTGAAGACAGATGGACGGAGACAGGGGGGAGGAGGGGGGATGTATAGAGGGAGGGAGAGGGTGAGACCTAAACTGAACTCCAGAAAGACTTACAGAAGCTATACAAAACCAGTGTCATGCATTACCTTGACAACAGCCACATATAAAGCACTTTAAATTATCTCCTTTTTCTGACTTCTCTTTGAAGAGCAAATGTTTTGATGCATGCATTTTATCTTTACGTGAGCATCCCTGAAGACAGGAAGAATTTAGGCATAAGTGTTCTTTAATTATTTTTTATAAATTCATGGCTAATTTACCACAATTAAATAGGAAACATTACCTTGTACGAATGATCTGAAAATAAATATTCTAAAGAAGACACATCACGTAAAAACAGTGGTATAGCTGTTTAGCTGTGCTGTTGCTACAGGTAGTAAAACCACAACAGCAGAGGGACACAATGAACGTCTTTGTTTCTGGCTCGTAAAATCACCGGGAGTGGAAACCAGTGGTACTGGGAGGCAGTAAATAAAGCCTCGTACGACTCTACTATCTGGCCTCAGAGTGTTGTTGCTATTAAGGGCGAAAAACAACAACACAGTGTCTTGAATCCCAATTGGACTCTGTTAACAGAGGTTAAACGAGATGGCACACTGTAAGTCTGGCAGAGATTTGTTGACTTTAAAAGGCTCCATCGTTAAGGATTAATGTTTGGTTGCATCATTAAGTAGACACTGACTGTTTCTGCTCTCTGGATTTTTTAACAATCTTGAGCGTTGCCTCAGATCTGGTCACTGAGGTAATATGTCCTGAAGATTAAACATTCAGAGAGAGAGAGAAGAAAGAGGAGGTGAAGGCCCCTCTCTCCCCTCCCTCACTGATGCTGAAGTTACTAAAGGGCCAAGTCAAACAGCTGATTCATGTGTCCCACATGAGGAGACCATTTAATTTGCAGGACGTACGAGGAAAAATAGTGTGGGGTAGAATTTCAATGCTGCTAGAGTCTGACTGATCTGAGGCCCAAGGAGCTGCCTGCCAGCTAAGTGTGAGTGTGTAATAACCTGCGATTGCTTTGTGCTCTGACATTTTACATCCAGAATACCCAGTGTGAACCTCTCCATTACCATCACTCAACCTCACTGACGGCTTAGTACATGGCCACATTCCACATTGAATCCTGACTAACCAGCTGGAAACACGACTGTCTCAGCCACACCTCCATCACCACCTCATAGCCCTGTTTCAAGATGTGTAAATTTAACCAGCAGTATAGATCTCAATCTAGAAAACAATTTCTTTCATTCCCACATACAATTACGGACTTCACTTCCATGAATTCTAGTTCTTCAAGCAATGCAATGGCTTAAGGGTGCTTGGTCAGGTCACAAAAAGTATAGAGTTGTTCTACTCAAGAAAGGAGACACAGACAGAACTATGGAGCAAAAAAGAACATGATGATAGTTGATGAAAAAATCCTTAACTGATCAACATTAAGAGTGAAAAGAATGTTTGGGATCAACAGTGAAATGATTGCTTCTGTTTGTTGACCAAGAAGTTAGTTTGAAAACTAGGCAGCTGAACAGCACTATTAAGCAGGTAAAATATAGTCCTGGATACATTTTCACAAGTTATTTAATCTTGAACTGAGCCATTGCGGGTCTTGTTTAGCCAAGAAGAATCCCTTTCACTAAAATTGACTTTAAGTGTGTCATGCTCAAAAGAAGATCAACTTGTTCATGGATATAAACCTCTCATTGCTGCACATCTTTGTATTCAGAGGTAGAAAAAAAAGTGAAAAAAACAACAACTATAAGCCACAATACCAAAATGTAAAAATAAGGAATCGCAAGTAAAAATCCTGGATTCAAAGTCTTACTAAGGTAGAAAGGTGAAGTATGCGATGTGTAAAGACGTCAAGTACTGTATTATTGTTATTGTTTTATTTACCTGGTGGACTTGGCCTCCCTAATGAGGGTGTTTTGGCTCATTTGTCCATTGACCATCAGTGGGGATGAAAATCAGGGGGGCTTAACCGGGACAGACAAGCCGGCTATATGACTCAGCACCACTGAACCCAAACAGAGAGAAGTCACAAAGAGACTCTGTGGAGAGCCGGTTCAGGACCGAAGCTCCAGTCTGCCTGTCAGCAGGAATACTAGGGGCCCAAATACACCACACAGACGGATCTGCATACCAAACAAACATCACATCACTAGCACAGCACTCAGATATCAAGTCAGATGGTAAACTGGTGCTCAAATCATGTGGGTGTTTGAAAAAGTTGATCCAGAGAAAACGTATTTGTTAAATACACAATTACTGTGCCTAAGATTTATTTATTTACAACTTTTCTGTGAATAGTGATGCAAATTTTCCTCAGCAATATTTGGGAATATTCTTCAGGTATTTTCGTCAGAAATTTTAGCCTGAATATTTTGTCTGAATTTTCAGAGAATCTCAATTGAAAATATGGGAAATTATGGTCATTAATTCTGGGATACTTTTTTTTGACAGAAATAATGAGGATTTTTTCTCAAAATTTTCTTAATTTAACTTTATTTTTTCAACTGTAAATTCTGGGGACTTTTTCATCTACTATCAACTTTAAACTTTCTTGAATTGTGGGTATTTTGAGGACTTTGGTTAAAGCTCCAGAGGCCACTTATAACGTAAAAAGTATATATCAGGTTGTTTATTTCATATAAATGTAAATGATACTTTGGTTATACTCATTGCGCCCCCCTTCGTAAAAGCCAGTAATACTTAGTGTTCTTTGTGCCTAAAATTTCTCAAAGGCTGGCAGTTGGCCTGAACAGATCTACATATAAATTTATGTCATGGTGACAGCACCATCTACTGGATTACAGTTGAAGCTGCAGCAAAATTCAGATGCTGCAACACACCCCAAGGTGCATAAAGGTGCGAGGGCCGTTCATCACCACTTGCTGCTTAAATGTTTCCTTTTTCTATTCTGAAAGTAGGGGTTAAATATATATTTACTTCGACTTCTAAATCATATCGCTAAATTTTTATGAGATACTGTTTATGATTTCAGATAATTATCTGAAAAGAAGCAACTTTCACTTAACTTTCCTACCTCTTTTCCAATTCAAGCCTTTTGATTAATTGTGTTTGAACTCTGAAGACTGTGTCAAAGAAAAGATGAATTACAGATCCAGGAAGCTTCCTAAAGACGTCTCTATTTGGCTGATCTGGGAGCAGTGAGTGACACGACACAGCTGCAGGGTCACCAGGAGAGGAGGGTCCGTGCAGGGTCACGACAGGTCAGCGGGTCAGAGGAATGCTGATAGGAATGCTCTGAGTGTCAGCTAGGGGAGCATCATGTCAGCAGGGCAACAAGGATCAGTAGCAGTTCCCCAGGGGGCTGTGACAGTGGACACCAGGGACAGAGTCTGCAGAAATACAGGGAGCAAGAGGAGGAGCAGGACCGCACGCTGGTTTTACATCAATGCGACACTCTACTTCTGACGTCTTCTTTGTCAATCTGTTTTTACTCAACTGTGTTTCCTCTGTTGTTTCAACCTTTTAACAACATACACTGGAAAGAAAACTTGAGCAAAACACAAAATGATTCAATGAGTTTAAATGTTTATGTTCTTAGATCACATTATAAAGTCAAATTGTGTCTTTTGAGTAAATAAGTATTACGATATAACGATTTTCATAGGAAAGCTGCAAGAGTGTTAACCATATGCTCTTTCTTTCACATTTGGAAATAAGCTAGCTGCATCTGACATCAAAATGTCATTCTTCAATCGAAGAAATAAACTGGACCAAGAGTTCAGGGTTTGAAGAATGATGAAGGGGGTGAGTTTTATGTAACTGCTTACTAAGGTGTACAATCTCACACCTCACCCTTTGCTGAAGTTTCCTGTTGGAAAAAAAATACAGAAAAGTATTATGAGCTCAGGACTTCTGGCCGAGTGGTTTCCAATTATGACTTTATTGATTTTACACTGAAACACCCTGCAGAAATGAAGATTTCCCTGAAACTGTAGATTTCTGGGAATACGTGTAATGATATCCACATCTCTTGTCTTTAATCTGATGAAAACACAGTATAATATGTCATGATTCATGAGCCACGTCTGTCTGAGTTTATACATACAGTTCACATATTCGAGTCAGTAGGAGCCATCTGGACATCTGTGTCAGTGCAATCAGTGTGTGTGTGTGTGTGTGTGTGTGTGTGTGTGTGTGTGTTAAGGCTGTTGGAGCGTGCTGTATTAAGTGTGTATAGGCAGATTCTGTGGAGGCTCTGCTGGCAGGTTATTCTGGACTTCTGCTTCGGGTGCAGCTGGGACTTTTTCCCCTGTGAGTTCTAGAAGAAAAAGACTCATTTACAAAATAGAATCAAAACATACAAACAATGACATTACTGCAAATATGAGACGCTTACCTTTATCCTCCTCTTTATTTGTATCTGGTTTAAAGTGAAGTGCTCCGTTAGGACCTGCAGGAGGCTGCACTTCCGCTGCCTGCTGATCCTTCTGCCTCTGTGACATCTCTAATACTGCCTGAAATATGAGACATTACATCTCAATCATTTTCTGTTCAAGCTGCTGCATCATCAAGGACATTTAATACAATACCATCGTACTTATGCCAGGTTCTGATGTAGTGGGACACTCACCTGCTGGTACTCCTTCTTCTGGGCCTCCAGGGCTTTCCCTCTCTCCTTCAGCAGTTCCTGCTCCTGACGCAGAGTCTCCTCCCTCCTCTTAAGCTCCTCCTCTTTGTCCCTGAGCTCCACCTCAAACCGTTGGAGCTCCTCCTCCGTGTACGCCGGCTTGTTGTCCAGTGTCTAGAGAGGCAGCAGGTGAATGAATGTAATAACTGAAATCTACAGGATTATCACAATACCTAATAAACTTGATGGCTTTTTGATTGTTGGCTGGTGACCGGGGTCATCTTTATGACGAAAGTGTGTATTTTTTCCCCCCTGACTTTTGGCTTAAGGACCAGCCACTATCTATCTTGCTTAATATTTAAACCTTATGTTGCAGCCTTCTTTTCCCCTTGATTACTATATGAAATAATAGCAGGCAGGTTGATAATTAGCTGTTTTGTGGAGGTGTGTCACGAGTTTTGTGCACACACCAAACCAGTTAAGCCCGTCCAATATTACACCCAGATGATTATTACATTGATCCTGTTCAATGGTCTGTATGGCATGGAGGCCTTTCTTCCAAAGTCTTCACACATAACTTTGGTTTTGCATTCATTTGTGAAGTATCCAGAAACTAAAGCTAGTAGAAGAACATAAGAGCACTTGAGGGTTAGCTTTGGAAGATGTTAAATCTGCAGCTGATAGGTATTATTTTTGTTGACATTTTCAGGAGTGCATGTCGCAGAACAGTTTGAGTTTCTTGAATATGAGATCAAAACTCTCAGGTGCTTTAGATGACACTGCTACAGACTTTAAATGAAATATAACACTATACGTTTCTTCTATTGATAGCAGCTACTTGAGGGCACTTTAAGTGTGTGAGGTGATGAGGAAAATACACTACTACCCATTAAACTTTACCACCCACTCCCTGGTTGTCTCCTCCTTGATAACCCAACACTCCCCCTAACCTCGAGTCCCCCTCTACGCTCTTTACCTCCCACTCTTTGGGATTATTGAACTCCTTTTTCTCTGTGGATTTGAGGAACTCTTCCAAGCTGACGAGGCGGTCTTGATTTGCATCCACCTTTCAACACAGACACACGAGCAGGATCAGTGGAAAGCAAAGAAAAACTTAAAGCTTGAAACTGCCTCATTTCTTAAAAATGAAGACAGGAGCAGAGGGTTAAAAGAGACTTACATTCTTCATAACATGCTCCCTCATCCTCAGTCTTTCTTCCTCCATCTCCATCATGTCGTCTTCCTCATTCTTGGGGTCGTAGACCTTCTCCAGCTTGACGAGGGAAGAACAGATGTTAGAAGCTGTCAATGTCCGTCACGGCATTTTAAAACCAAAACAAATAAGAGCTAGAGTTTAAACAACATTTAAGAAGCCATGCTGCACTGCACAGTACCCTACCTCTTTAGTGAAGAGAGCCTCCAACTCCTGCTCATCTAAAACACCATCTTCATTTGTATCTAAAAAGCAGAGAAGATATAAGATATAAGAGCTTTATTCAGATATATATATGTAATCCTTGTGATATTGAAAGAAAAAGAGCTGTCACCAACCATGCAGTTTAAAAAAGGTTTTAGGGTTGAACTCCTGAGGATCCAGTCCATCGGTTTCCTCCCAAACCTCCCGCAGCTGATTGACACTACCCTGAGTGTGTGGCAGAAATGACACATGAATGAGGAGAAGACCTTCAGTAGAATTCCCTTGTTTCCCCCACTGCAAACAAAACCTATGTGCGTACCGGAGCGTTGACTTTTGGATGCTGGCTGTGTTTCTCCTTGAGTTCCTGCAGTCTCTTCTCCTCCTTCTCCCTCTTCTCCTGGTCCAGACCCTTCAGGTACTCCCGCCTCTCGTGCTCTTTCAGCATCTCGTAGCGTTTGAACTCCTCGTGCCTCTCAGCATCGTAGTTCTCCAAGTCTTTGGTGGCCTAGCCAAAAATGAAATCTTTATCATCAAAGTATTTGTAACCTGCTTGTGTCTGATCAAATCTGATGTTATAATCTGGACATAATATATATAAGACTTTTTTTTTTAACTCTTCACTCAGTTATTTATTTCTCATGAGAAACTTACTGTTGAAATGAGCAGCTCCAGGTCTTTGGCTTCAAAGTTTTGGTTGTGGTGATCCAGATGTTCAAACTGCTTCAGCAGGGAGGCATGGTCCATCTGTAGAGCTTCAAAGCACAGACGTGAAATGTCAAACATGTGCTGGACTTTAAGCACACGTGTCGTCTGTGATGCTCTGAACGGAGTCAACATTTTTCTCTCAACATTCATTTTGTGTTGATATTATAGAAGAATCAGTTATTATGTTACACATGAGAATTTGGCACATTCTATATATTTAGATTTTTGACACGCTGATGCTTGGGGAAATGATTCGTTTAGTTACGTTTATTCACACAAAACTGCTAAAATATAATAATAAACAAAACAAAAACAGAAACAATTACAGCTTTTATGACATTTCATGTCATTATACTGTATATATTTACACACATACAAAAAACTTTGTCAGATGATGACTGCAATGTGATTATTCAAACTTCTTTCTTGCAACTCAATTTGTGTTTCACTGAATAAATCATCTAAATAAAATTATTAAAATATGAATATTGTGAGGGTAAGACGTGTTGGGATCATTGTTTTCTTAAAGATGGAAAACAAGCATTATTATAGTTTTATTGTCTGTACTCTTTGTATTTTTAGTTTGAGTATGTTTGATCAAATGTAGTATCTGATATTTAGTTATAACATTTATACTTATTATTAAGGTAATATACGCATTTTTATTTAGAAAAAGTTTTGGAATTAAAAAAAAAAAATTCTCACTTCTCTACAGAAACGTCAAATAATCCACCAAAGATATTTCATTTAAATTCATACAATGAGGTAAAAATGTCCCCAAGCCGACTCACTCTGAATGTTGGTGCTGTCCAGTTTGGCCTTGAGCAGCATCCTGAGGCGAGAAACCTCCTGCCGCTTCAGCTCATCCAGGCGAGTCCGGACATGGTGACTGACCAGATCCAACTCTTTACTGAGACGACCATTCTGACAGAGAACACAACACATCATAAAAGGTTAACCAGCAAGCTTCTTTCTTTTTTTTTGTGAGAATGCAGAGTAACATTTTTGACACTAACCTTGATGTCCTCTGTGTTTGCTGTTTGCAGTTTCTCTCTGAAGTGAGGGTCTGTCTCCAAAACCTCGATCACCTCCCTGAGATACCTGTCATAGTACAGGCCAGTGTCCTACAGGAACAAGTTAGAGAGGGGAGGTTATACAAACCAAGCTGCATCTGAAGTGAATCTTTCATTTTGAAAACACAGCAAATGACATTACCCCATTCTCCTCCTGCACCTCCTCTTTAGCTTCCTCTTGGCCTACATTGCGATCTATAGGCACTGACCAGACCCCAACGCAGATGATGGAAAGAAGCAGCAGCCAGCCAGGTTTTAAGTTCATCCTCCTGCAAAATACACAATAATGAGCACTTAGTTAACTCTGTATGCAAAACTTTGATTAATTAATTAAAGGCTGATGGTTATAACAGATAAAAACTAGCCATTAAGACAGTGTTGTAGTTTTGTGTCAGTCCTCCTGGTGTGATGTGTTGTCTGTGAGGTACACTACACCATACTTCATTCAGAAATAATCCACATTCAGATTTTATCAGTCACAGTTGTCAATCTGCTAATTTTAGTTTGCTTTGACTATCTTTTATTTATTATACCACGAGTTCTTCTAATACTGCTTTGGTCATATTTAAGATATTTAAAAACACAAAGAAATCAGGTAAACGATGTCCAT
The DNA here is from genome assembly GCA_020745685.1 of Tautogolabrus adspersus. Taxonomy (NCBI): domain Eukaryota; kingdom Metazoa; phylum Chordata; class Actinopteri; order Labriformes; family Labridae; genus Tautogolabrus; species Tautogolabrus adspersus. Next base: position 16,882,469 of record CM036553.1, read on the forward strand.
TATTATTCATCAATAAATTCATAAATACCCCTATTAAGAGAGCTGATCGTTGTCTCCTGACTGTACAGGTTTAACCAGCTTGGACAATTTCATACACGTATTTTGTGAATATTATTTAATCATAATTGATAAGTGCGTACATTATATGCCGAATAAACCATGAGACCAAGCGACCTGTTAAAATTAATTTGGTTTAGTTGTAATGTTTCTGTTAATAAGAGTCAGCAAAAAATACCGATTTTAGAAGGAGTTTAGTTGAATGTAGTCCATTTTAGTCCAGTTAACTTCTTTTATGGGTATAATTAACAAGATCTATTAATTTTAAGAAAGCAGAGTAGTCGGGTTATTGGATATCTATATTCGAATGTAAAATATAAACTTGAATGATATTGTTTGTCCGTAGCTATTGAGCTAACTAGCTTAAAAAGGACAACACGGATGCGGAGGCGGATCCGGGGACCTTTCAGATGATGGTGTGATCACCCGTGGAAGAATTCAACCGACGTCATGAATAAATCATCTCATGTATTTCAAAAATCTTAAAATCTTTCTTATAAAAAACAGGACATTTACTGTCAACAACACAGGATCGTGTTGTCTTCTCATGCCCCTCCGTAAGCTCTAGACAGGTACCAATGTTACCGTATTTCTTACTAGGCTGTCCCTCTCGTAGCTTCACATTATCTCTCTTTTCCCCCCCCCTATGAACATGTTCCGATATTTAAAACACTATCAACGTTTGTCCCGACACACAATAACTTTGAAAAAGCTCGTCTCTTACCACAGATATGTTTTATATACCAGATCCTCTGCGCACGATCTGTTTTTGCGTCGGTTAAAAATGACGTCACGAGATGCAGCCCCAGTCCAACATGCTACCTTCATGGACTATCGGAAAAACTGAACTTTTCACTTGCGATCATACATTTAGCCTATTTTTTTAATCGGTGAGTTGTTTTCATGAAAGTGGTGTAAAAAGATGGCAAATCTTGCATAATATATAGAAGTTGAAATCATAAAAATGTGCTCTTGTCAACTCCCTAATAGCTTATTATTTACCAGCGTTAGTGAAGGAAATCATTCTACACATTAAAATTACAAGTCAACTTTAAGGTATCATCTAAAAATAAATAATACACAGAGACCAAGTACATACAAACGTTTTAAACGTTTAATTGCTTTGAAAAATATATTTGTTGTGTATCATATCAATAAAGAAACACAAAGACATGGTAAAATGAAATAAATTAGCATGTTAAGAGTCAACAATTGTGCGGGATCATAAATTAAAAAGTATAAATATTATGCATCAAAAACACCTAGGCCTATAATAAAATTAATAAAAATAGATAAAATATGGCACATGGAAAACACATAGATGCAAAAGTTCATCATGAATAAATAAAAATGATAAATTAACATCACTGGATAAAATCATTTCAATAATATAAAAACATGTCAGAGCGTTTTGAGGTCATAATAGATTTATATCAGTTTGACTGATGAACTTGAGAGCTTTTTGATTGATTCCCACTCTCAATGCAATAGTTGGTTGAGTGTTTAGAAATCAATTTCTCTCATGTCAGTGGGCGTCCCAGGCCTTTCGGTCTCCACCTCTTCATCTTTCTCCATCGGGCCCTGCTGAAGCCCACTCCTCAGCCGTTGTCTAAGGGCATACTCGATCATCTCACTGTAGCACTGCAGCACTGCCTGGGATGCAAGACAGAGACATTAAAGCTTTTTGAAACAAATGCACTACTCTTCCTGCTTTTTGCACGACTAGCAAACAAACTGGTCCCTCAAAACACAAGTATTCTGTCTGTTTGCATAAAATAAAAAAACATCTATGTAATTCAAAATCCTGCAAAAACCCTAACTCTAAATGTAATCAACTTAAACCAATCTACTCACCAGGTCAGTTTGACAGAGCTCTGCAAGTGCTTCGCCCATAGCAGCCAGCTGAGCTTGGCTTTTGTTGCCCAGACCTCGCAGGGCAGAGTTCAGTGAGGCTGCAGCAACAAGTGATGGAGAGGCTCCCAAAAAGCGGGAGTCACAGGCACACATAGCAGCCAGGGTGTCGCTGTGCCGCCGCAGGGTGGAGAGCAGCTCCCCCTCAGACTCACTGCTATCTCCAAGTCCTCTCTCCTTCACTGAGGTGAGAAAATGTGGGAGGAAGTCCTGAGGTGTCACTGCTGCTGTGTCCCAGCGGAGGGTGGCGAGGATGACACGCTCCATTTCCTACAGGAGGAAAAACAGGTGTGATTAGGAGTTAGATTTTGTAACGATCAAACTAAAATGTATGCAGAAAATGTGCTGTGACTGGACACAATGGGGATTTAATCATTTGATAATGTATTGATAAAAAGCTTAAACCTGAATTCTGCTTTGTAGCAATCTAAAGTAAGTAATAAGTACTAAGTAATCTAACCATTCTCGCTGTCATTGACTTTTCTTACATCTACTCCAATTTCAAATTTAGAATTGGAAGAAGGCACCGATATTGAATGGAAGAATGTATTCAAAGTGAGATATCTGCAGAGTTAAGAGTCTGGAAATTGATGAATTGAAACTTTCTATGTTTATTTATTGAATGTTTCAATCTGGATCGAAAAACCCCTGAGATTTCTCAGGTTCAAGCTTCTCATTCTGATTCTTATTCTCATTGATATTCATCACAGTCTAATGAAATCCTTTGATACACCATTTGAAGAAAGGTTTAAAAGTTTAATGGATGTGATAAAGCGTGACAAAAGAGAAAAACTTTTTCAAGATGTATTTTGGTCTGTTTTGCTATTAGCATAAGTATGATAACACTACAAAAAGGTGGGAAAGTTTATTCTACTTTCAAAATTGAAGTTTCAACTGAGTTTGCAAGCTTACAATGTCCTTAATGTCCTTAAAAGTGAGGTTAAATGTCTGGATGATATGAGGTAGCAGTAACTGGGAAGGATCAAAGAAAGTCAAGGAAAAACTCAATTCAGCCCTGACTTTTAGGACTAAAACAGTCCAGCTTGTTGTGTGTCTGACTCACCCGCAAGTTTGAAGGCTGGAAGCTGTATTCAGCCGCAGCACAGAGCGTGTCGGCGGTCACATTGTCACACTCTGTGAGTTTGGAGGAGATGAGGATGCAGCCGGCAGCAAGGCAGTAGGGTGAGACGGGTATGGAGAGAGAGTTAGACAGGAACCTGTCCAGCAAAGAGACAGACAGGGGGAAGACGGCCTCGTCACAGCTGCACTCACAGCACACCTGAAGAGAGGAAAAAAGATTAGAGACATCAGTTGCAGAGGTTACTGAACTCAGACAAAGAGAAAGTAAAGTACAATAGTGTGTTTCATACCTCCAGGGCCCATTTAGCGAGCTCCTCCCGGCGCTCTGGGTCCCTCTGGATGATGCTGATGTAAAGGGTGGAGGGCATGTACCTCTCCTCTACATGCAGCAACCTCTGGATCACACGGTGACCCGACACGATGGGGTCCCAGGCGGCCCGCAGCTGAGCCGAACCCCTGATTTGGAGCTGGTTCTGTGCCTCAGTTTGGTTCTGATCATCCTCCACCTCCTCACACCACAGAGACATATTTTCACTTCGGTCCATTTGCAAAGCTTTCTGGGTAAAATCTGAACTTGCTTACTTCCAAATGGAAAAAGAAAAAATGTGTCCCTCTGTCACTTGAGGAAGCTGGGAGATTTCTGCAGATCCTCTTTTTGGAAATAGTTTTTGACCTCCTGTGGTTCTCGGCTGAATGTCACTCCTCCACATCGGTCTCAGAGTTTTATACCAACAGGGTGGAGAAAAAGGGGGAGTGGCATCACAGAGGGAAGGAGGAAAAAAAGCCTGTAGAAAGAGAGGCGGGGACCCTCGTGAGTGACATAAAATAATAAGAAGACAACAATAAGAATGCAACAATTGCTCCAACAGGTGGGGAGAGGGAGAGGGAATCAGAGCGAGGGGGGCAGACAAGTGAGGGAGTGGCCCGCAGGGACGATGCAACAGCTTGTGTTCGACAGTGAAAGAGAGAAGGGAGGAAAAAGAAAAGGGTGTGAGGGGTGAGAGGAGAGAAAAGGTCACATCCAGACTCTGACAATGGGAATGGATTACAAAAGGATGAGTGTTTGTTTACAACGCGAGCACCAGAGAAGAGATGTCACACTCTGGATGGATGTTATAAATATCCCCACGTTCATTCATTTTAAACCATCATATTCAGTAACTTAACTTGGTTAACAATATTTGTGACTTTGTAATCATCACCGAGACTTGTTTACTTGTATTGTTGTCTGATCTTTTAATGTTGGAAAATGCTCAAATCTTTTCACTGCAAAATCCTGTCAGGAGTGGGTAAAGCTTTTGTTGAGCTGGATAGCAGGCTTTAAACAAATACATATTTTAGTAAAAGTGCACTAGTGTTTTCTTAAGGTGATTATGTTGTTTGACCTCACAAGGCAAAATATTCAAATGACAAAAAGTCTGCAAAGGAAATAGAGGTAAATTATTGGCAATTGTACCACTTCTTTAAACAATTTAAAGCTCCTGTGAGGTACTGTGATTTGTGGGGTTTTTGGCGCCCCCTGTGGGCTTCTTTTCTCTTCACTGATATTGTCCTGTACCGGCGTAGGTACTGTTTTACGACAAAAAAATCTTATCCTGCTTATTTTTAACAGTAAAGTAGCTGTTTCTTTATCAGACAGTAAATTGTCTCAGAAAAGCGATCAATGACTCAATTGATGACCATGAAAAAAAAAGGCATGGATCGTTGCCCTATTTAATAGTTTTAAATTTGTGATCGGGGTTAGGTGACAGATTTAGTTATGCTTTCAAGGAATTTAAACGCTAAATGTTAAGCCCCGTCCTGTTTCAGAAAGTTTCAGGCTGACAAAAATAATGAAAACTAAGTTTGGAGAAGCTATTAAAAGATGTCACAGATTCTGAGCTTCATATCCTCGTACGGATTTTTAAATATATTTTTTTCTCTACTGTTTTCATCAAAGTTTTGGCTATGACTCACTATTCCCTGAGGTTTTTTTCATTGTCAAAGCAAACTGTGCCCCCCCGCCCTCCCCCGTCCCTCCTCGAGAGCCTGTGGCAATCTGCTGCTCGTTTTTAAAGAGCAGTGAAGCCAGCGTGGAGGGCCGGTGGGCTGGGCGAGGTATGTGCAACAGACAGTGGAGCTGGGCAGGTCAATGAGCCGTATTGTCTCCCTTTACAAATCAGTGTCAGACAACAGCCCCTGGCCTTCTGCCTGCTGCTGGCCCCTCACACACACACACACACTAAGGGTAGACACACTTTTCACACGCTCTCCGGGGACTCCTCTGCCGGTCACAATGGGGTCGCACTCAGCAGTGAGAGAGAACACAGATTGTATTTGACAGTCATTACAGGTGGCTCTTCACACATTAAGGCTTCAATGGCAGCTCATGTTTCTAATAGGAGTTAAATGGACGAGCACACAGACACCATGACTGAAGCTGAGCATCAATTATTCATCCTCTATTCAACATACAGCCAGGGCTCAGAGTACAGCCGTGGATTTAAACCTTTTTGAGACAAAATTAAGAAACTTAACTTCAACTTCTTTATTGTTACTGGTCCTTTTATATTTCACATTGGTAAAAGAAGGAATCTGAAGTTTTCATTCAAAGTAGAAATACTGCATCGATAAAGGACTTCCTAAGTGAACGTTCTGTATGATAAAATGCAATTAGCTAAAAGTACAAATATGAGCTATATTTACTGAAAATGGAACCAAAAAGGTATTTACTACATGCAGAAAAGTTTTGTACCATCGTAAAAGACATCTCTTGTTTTTATAACATGCATTAATGTCAAAGTAACATTTCACTGTGAACCAAATTATGATGGGCTGTTACAAAAAAAGGAACAGATGAATTGTATACAGTAAATCTTTCTTTTATTTAGTTGAAGATGTTAAATTAATTTTGTATAGTTAAAGGGTAATATTTACCAAACGGATAAACACACTGTGGAATCTGTGTAACAAGTTTATCATCTTTTTAGCACTCAATTCAGTATGACTGAAAATGTACAAAAAACCATCACGTTTATCAGTTTATCAGTTTTCTTTGGAAATAAATCCAAAGTGATCAGCTAAGGCCAGCAGAGAGATTGTTCATTAACAAACGTTGTACATACAGAAAATCCGACCTTAAAGTCGAATAAAGAAACTAAAGGTCTTTTCATTTTCAGTTTTCGTTGGTGAATTTGGTCTCGTCTCTGGTCACAGTCTCTGAAAACAGAACAGCAGCTCTTCTGCCATATGGGCTCACTTTCTGATGCATAGCTGAAATTCCTTATTTTGCACAACACATTGGTGTTTAGAATTCAAAACAAAAACTGTCAGCCCAAAGAATCCATCTGTGGACTGTATTCTGTAAGTGCCATTTAAAGTGCCACTTGAATAAATTCAAGTCTTCTTGATGATTGACATTTGAAAGTTTGTGTAGAGCCTATTCATCCCCCTATAACTGTTCCACATTTTAAAAGGTTACAGCCTGGGATTCACACAGCCTGTACCCTAAAGCAGACAACTGTTGGATAACAACCTGAGAACCATTTGATGTAAACTCCAGAAGTGAATAAATTTGAGACACTTTCCTTCTCCTTTTGTACTTTGTCGCTAAATAAACTGTTTAAACTCCTCCAGAAAAGTTTCATTTTGAAGAAACTGAATACCGAGCGTTCTAAAAAATTAATATTTTTAATTAATTTGAATTGGATGCATTGCTGCAGATTTCGCCAACCCCAATTTGTACGGTAGTTAAACTTAGCACAATCCTTAACATCTACATCTACAACATTTACAGTGGTATAATGCAACATACAATAAAAGGAGCTGTAAATGTAATTCTAAAGTATCAGATATTAAAGCTCCTGTGAGGAATACTTTGTGCCCACTGTGGACAAAGCACTACCTCTTCTCTCTTTTCTCTTTTCTGATCTTGTCTTGTATGTGTGTAAGTCATGTTTTCTGTTAAAAGTCAATTATATCACTCACTGTTTACTTTGCTGTTAAAAATGTATGAGCCATAACTAAGCTCAGACGTCATCATGTCTTTGTACATTTATATAATATAAACGTAATATCAGTGTCCCAGTCTGTGAATTCACATTGCGTTTCAGCGTTGTGGTAGCACGGCACAGCAGGAGCTCCACATAGACATAAAGTCAGACATGCACCCACACACAGAGCTCTGCTGAAACCATCTTGTCGTGTAACGCCTCTGTTGCTACCTCCGAAGACGGTACGGAGGGGGGATCACTTTGTCTCCCCATTACGTCTATGCACAGATTGAAGGAAAAATGTCACAGGGGCGTAAATATCTCGGCTTGAAACGACAGTCTGAACAGGGTTATTGTCTGTTTCTGCAGAGTGCTGTAATTCACTTTGTTTGACACCTACCCCGCGGCAGTGGTTACAAACATTACAAATAATTAGATAGAAGTATCAATCTTGTGGCTTGCAGTCTTGTTTTCTTTTTGGGCTCATATAAAGGCATCACTATCAGTTTCAGTCAGTTTCATAACCGGTTGAAACTCCTCACAGGAGCTTTAAGTGAAGCTTTGAATGCAGTCCTTTAACATGTAGCGGGTATTTTCACAGTGTGTATTAATTCTTTAACTTCAGTAAATGATCTGATAACTCCTATTCCTCCTGGTACTCAAAAACAAACCAGAGGCTTAAATCTCTTTCTCTGAGTCATCTGACATAATGACAAGATGAAGAGAGCGTAATCCTCCACTATGCAGTCGATTGTAGCATTAGTGAGAGAATATGAGGTTGAAAGCTGTCGACAAGGACCTCGCTTATGGAACAGGCTTTGAGAGGGGCTGAAAGCAGATTGAGTTTGAATGAAGGACAGAGTGACTTTGGCTCTGGGGGTCAGGTTGGGGTGGATGGAGAGGGAGATGTAAAGGGGGGTGTTAAGAGAAACACAGTGACAGATCGTCGGCCTGTTTAAGCACCCTACTAAATTCATACGTTCCAGCTGTATTCAAACAACATAGACCGAGGGGGACAGAGACAGCGACGGGCAGAAAGAGAAGAGTGCAGCAGGTCCTGAGAAGGAGGTGTGTCTCCCCCGCCCCTCATTTTCCAGCTCATTTCCCAGGACAGTGGAGAACAGAGGTCCTATTTTCCCCACAGCCATTCACCTCACACAGACACCTGCTGACAGGAGGAGGGGGGGAGGCCAAAGTTTAACCAGTTCACAAGTTAGGACACCACATCACATAAACAAACACTTGTTACTGTTACACAATTACAGTTTTTTTTACAACTGTCATCCCAAAATTCACTTTATTACAATTTCTTCCCTACTCTTGTGTGTTTATTTAAAGAACTGTGAAAATTATACTGTTGCTTTTCCTCAGATCTTATTTGAGCGACTTAACTGTAATCAACCCCATTTATCATCCACAGTCAATGTAAACATGAAATAATGCAGCTGAAGCACATTGTAATAAAGACAAAAGAAGATGTAAAGAATCCTGAAATGTTCAGCGTGCAACACTGAAAAATAAAAGCTTTGGTGAGAATGTTCCATTATGACCATATCTACATAAACAATGACAAGAAGGTAATCATTGTTTTTGCAACATGGAGGAATGAATAACAGATGCTTCTCACCATCTTTCCAGATCTAAAAAACAACAACTAAGAGTTAGAAACGTTTAGTGTTTTCATAGACTCAGATCTGAGCTTCAGAGGACACATCAGACAAAAAACATAGAGCCTTTTCAGCATCTTAAAAAGACGACAAAACATCAAAGGTCTTTAGTCTAGATTTAGAGAGACACTTAGTTGCTAGTTGGACTTTTGGGATTTAAATGTATTTTCTGATTCACACAGAATGGAGTTTTGTGCTGCTTTGTACTGCTGTTTTCAAACGTAAAAAACACAAAACTCCTGAACATTTCTTTACGTTTCTTTGGTGAGCTGCACCTGACTTCACCCTGACCTTTTCCTGCCAGAACCCCTAAACTTTCTGCATGAAGTGGGAATGACCTAATGTATAAACGTTGCAGCTAAAAGTCAGGAGAGTTCACTGTGAGCGAAAGGGAGGGGGTGATGATGTTTATAGCTGCTTCATACTCTTTTATGATCGACAGAATGTTCTCTTCCACGCTCTCTGTGGAAACATCAAATAACACATAGCAGTGATATAAAGGCAAAGACTCACAGCGTCAGCCTCACTTCATGTCTTGCCTCCTAAGACCCCCATCAAAAAATAAAAATATAAACAAGGAGCGGGCTGTCCTGAATTCTACTAGAAATTGTGAGGAGTGCATTTATGACAACAGCTTATTGTAGTTTTTTGGTTGTTTATTTACAGTAATTTTTGCAGATTGATTCAAGTAGTTTAATTACTTTTTTAACTGCTGACTTGTGAGTCTACAAATATTTTTGACCAATAAAGGAAAGGGGAGGAGTTTTCCAATATTTTGTTCAGTTATCAGTGGGGCAACTTAAAATTTGAAACGAGGCAGACGACTGTTTATGTACTGTATCACATCCCGGCTGTAAGAAAATCCCCCGAGAAAAAATGAATTTGACAAACTCTTCTTCATTAAGATTCAGCCTTTTATTATGTAATAATGAGAGGATGATAACGTTAAAGACAAAGTACAGATAATTACAAGGCTTAAAAATGTAACCACGCCACTTGTGAAAACTATAAGGCATGCAAAAAGTTTGCATAGAGCTGGAATGGCATCATACAGTACTAACAAGGAGAGTTTATCCTTCATTTTCTTCCCTTTGCAAGGTACAGTGGCGAGGGGGGGGGGGGCGCGAGGGACATCTCAACCAAAGTACGGCGTGACAAAAAGGACAGGCAGCTATGATTAAATAATGTGTGAGAAGGTAAAACAGCAGCATGAAGAGGAGGAAGGAGGGCAGAAAGAAAGGCAGCACTCCTCAGCAGAGACACGCGAACACAGATGACAACATACTGAAAGACACAGAGCACTGCAAGCAGTCATAGTGTTTCAACAACTGTAACATTCATGGGTACATTTAAAGAAAAGAAAAAAAGCCTCAACGCCCCCTGCTGTTGACAAACAGTAACAACAGTTTTCAACAGACAGTCACTTTCTAATTTGTTCATATGCATTTGAGTTGACACATGTACTGTCTTCATATATAAATACTTTCCATTCGTTAGTGTCAGTTCACCAGCCGGCCTGCGGTATTAAGGATAGGTGGGGACGCGTACTGAGCTACAAGAAGCAGCGCATGCTTCCGATTGGCTGCTGAGGAGGCCCGCTGTCTCGCTGGCCTGGGAGGCGGGACTGTCCTCCTCAGAGCTGGACGGGACGTAGAGACCCAGAACCTGCTGCACCTTTAGGGGAAGCTCCTGGGGAGGAGAGGAGGAGAGGAGAAGTTCAACAAACCCTGCTGTCATATTCATGCAACAAATATGACTCCTTTGAAGAGCTTGCAGAATCATATTTCCATTCTAGTTTTTTTTCTGTATACATTTCCTGATTTTTTTATAACTAAAACACAGCTAGCATACTCCTAAAACGTCAACATTGATCAAATGTTTATAAACCTTTACAGACCAACGTGAATTATGTGCTAGAACAATTTAAACAAAATACTTCCCACGTTGGAAATGAGACAGGTGGACATAGTTACCTTTTGGCCTTTTCTCTCTATTATAGTCCACCTTTTAAAGCTAGCATCACAATATGATTCATGGGTTTTTAATAGCAATGATAAGTGGTAGTCACTGGTGCTGCACTGGCCTGAGTGTTCGACCAAACAACCACTTATACACCACTCAAGGCTCATTGTGTGCTGCTGTGTATGCGAAGTAGGAGCTGAATGTCTTTCTGAACAGCAGTGTAAGAAATTGCAGTGCCAATACAAAAAAGAAAGGAGCGGGATACTCTGATTGTTCTTAAAACTACATAGACGTTTGTTCAATCTGGAAAACGTCTTACAGTACTTAAAGGGTCTTTTTCTAGCTTAAGCTTTCAAAATAAAGGTATACTTCTAACCAAACAAACCAACTGTGACTCCAGACTGAGACACTCTGTTACTCTATGTTGAGCCTTTCTGGCCTTTGAACGCCTCTTACTGTACCTTGCACTGAATCAGCTGGAGGTAAATCGCCTCGGCTCCCACCAGAACAGTCTGCAGGTCCAACCTCATCGTCAACTCGTTAATGTGCTGAGGAGATTTCACAGACCCAGGAAATGTTTCAAGTTATGGATAAAGTGTATCAATGCATGCCTCAAATACACTGACAAACTGTTCACAACAAATATCAAAACCAAGTGTACGCAGAACACACCTTCAGAATAGTGTTAAAGTCGTGGTCAGAGCCAATCAGCTCTCCTCTCTGGGACTGCAGGATGGAACAGGCGATCAGCAGGTGGAAGTTGTCACATGGGAGTCGACTCCAGAGGATCTGAGGGAGACAAAAAAAGAAGAAAGCTAGAAACTAAGATGCTTTAAGGGTTATTTTGCTCTCCTCAAAGCCGCCGGACTCCACTGACACATCCTGCATAACGCAGGATTTGTTCGTCTGTTGCTGCTTTACCCAGTTTGTATTACTGCGTAAGCTTCTAGCTTGGACTGAACACAACAAACTAACTTACTGACTAGTCAAGGCAGTGGAAAACCATCACTCTGCAAGGTAAAATGTATATTTTTGTCAATGTAGTCTGGTGGCTTTGAAGAGAGCAATGTAGCTAACGACTTTTTCTGTCATAAAAAAAGGTCTGACCTTATTAAAAGGTCTTATTCTGTAGCTTTCATTGACAGAATGTTTTCATACACATTTTACAACAGTGACAAAAACAGGCTTTTATTGGATGTACTTTGTATTTGTAATCCTTTGGAGTAAAGGCTCCTGGTCAGCCATCAGAGTTTTTGCCTGTAGCAATCTACCAGAGCAGTACCATAACTTTAACAATCACTCCCCTTTAATGTGGAAAACATACCCTGATTAATATCGAATATAATGTCATGACCCAGTATGAAGCTTAACACCATGAAGGTTGAAGGAATAGAGCTAGCCTGACTGTCCTGCAGATGTCTGGGCACATCCTCATACTGTATGTGCAGCTGCAGCGCTCTCTCTCACCTCCCACAAGGTGAGGATGTCCTCGAAGGAGAACTCTCTCTTGAACCAGATGAGCAGCCAGCGGAAACAGAAGCAAAGGGAGCCACTGTCCTGAGAGTCTGGTGGACATAAGAAGCATGTTTTAATTAATGAGTCATATCAAAAGTTATATCCCATACACCTTTAACAACCCCTTCATATCCTGGAGTTTCAGTAAATCACTTTCTCTAATTACCACACATTATTAACAGAATGTGCCGCCATTCTGCTGATAAATGTTTCTATACATATTTAACAGATTCTAATGTTTAGCCTGGAGGTCGCATTCTGTTTGATTCGCCTCTTTTTTTCTACATTCTTGTTTCTTCTCCACTCTCAGTTGCATTATCCTCAGAACTGTAGCCAACAGTGCACAGTATAGCCTCAGGCCTGGTTGGGTTTTACTTTAAGCCAATCCAGTCTGACGGGACCGGCTTGAGCTGACTCACCCAGGAAGTCATACAGCTCGGGGTCCAGAGCCTTCAGCAGGATAGTGAGCTGCAGGAGCTGCTGCTTCATGGCCTCCTGAGACTCCTCGAAGTTCTGGTGCTGCAGAGACAAAGGAGATTTGGATTTGTGTTTAAATATGAATTTAATTCTGAAAACATCTTCTTAGACAGTAAACAACAACAGAATGAACAGAAAAAGTTACACCATGCACACATAACGGGACCAGGCGTAGGTCACACAGTCACTTTAAAGAGGACATATTATCCCCCTTTTTCACCTTTTCAAACAGTCCCCTGTGGTCTAAATGAAACATCTGTGCTGTGCTTTGGTCAAAATATAACATGGATCAAGCACCAGAGGAGGTTTGTGACCTTGTAGAAACCAGCTCTCTCAGAACACTCTGTTTTGGTGTGTGTGTCTCTTTAAATGCAATGAGCCCGCCCTGAGTTTTCCCGGTAGACATCACTCCTCTGTAGCGAGAATAAAAATGACGGACCTGCGTAAAAGTTTTGCTCTAGGCTGGGGGTGGAGTCCATGGGTGGAGAAAACAGGGGAGGGGAGGGGATTTTTTTTTACCACGATCCAACTTGTGATGTCACAAGTTGAGAAAATTTGAAACGGAGCATTTTTCTCTGTGTGGTAAGACTTGTTCAGACCACAAACAAAGGACTGGATGGATTTATATCAAATTGTTTGGGTCAATAGACACTCAGGTTACCAAAATATATGTTCAAAAACACTGTAAAAGTGGATTTTTCATAATATGTCCCCTTTAAGTCTATAGTTTGATAGATGTCTGATGTCAGAGAACTTTTAGAATCCTTTACTTCATTTAAACTCTTAACAGAGAAAACAGGGAATGAAACAATTGTAATACAAGCTTGTGCTTTCTGTTTTCATTCAAACTGCTGATGAAGCATAAAGTCACCTCACAGGAATCTAAATATCTGACGTCACAAACCTAAACAACACTTTAAGCTTTGAGTCAAACTTTCTGTTCTGCTTTGTGTTGCCTCCTGGGCTCTCGTCATTCAGAGCTAGCTCTTTGTTCTGCGCACAGTGACACGTGAGACGTACGCCCTCTGAATCAACGGTCACACCTCAACAAGAAGCAAGAATAACTGTTTTTTGTCTGGCATTAAAAAGGTGTTAGGAGTGTGACTGAGTCTTCGAGAGAGAGAGAGAGGGAGAGAGAGAGAGAGAGAGAGAGAGAGAGAGAGAGAGAGAGAGAGAGAGAGAGAAAGAGAGAGAGAGAGAGAGAGAGAGAGAGAGAGGCAGTGAGAAAGATATGTGTACTCACCACCAGCTCCATGAAGCCTGTCAGACACCAGAAGGACTCCACCTCATTCTGGGTGACGAAGAGGAGAGGAGAGAGGAGATCGCTCATCCCCTGGACGTAACCTGGACAGAGAGAAAACACAGGCACCAGGGTCGGGTGAAAACTATTCAGTAGAAACTCAGATCATCTAAAACATCCCTATAAATGAGGAAAAAGTCAAACAAACTAAAGATACAATCAAGTTCAACCCAGAGTCTTATTGAAATGTAAAACTTTAAGAGAGGAGGGCCACTGTGCCAACACTTTTATATGTGAAGTTGTATTTATTGTTTGTTTGTGTGTTTCCATGTGCTCTCATTTCCAGTTTCTTACCAGTCAAACAAGACTGCACAGCAAGTTCCTCATAACCAGAATAAGGCCATTTTGAGGTTTTTGAAACCAGAATTTGATGTTTGCAATGAAACTAGAGTTGCTTATAAAGAACGTTTATTTAAAAAAAGCTAGAAATGGTCAGAAAAGCGTCCTTGGTGGCTGTAAATATACCAGGTTGACCTGCCTGGCTTCAACCGAAGTGTGGGAAACAGCGAGCTGTCACCTGACAGGAAAAGATGGCTGTCTTCTTAAAGTTAAAATGAAAGTATTAATGTGACAACATTACTCGTGTTGGTTGATGGGTGAATGGTCAATAATTTATATCCTTAATGGAAACCAAACACAAATATTATTGTGCATGAAAACACAACTGTGTGTTGTTTTGTGAGCACAGCAGTCCTTTTTCTCACACCACTTTGCGATCAATCCGTCCTAACTGATGTATCTGTTAAGAATAATATTCTGTGTATAACCCTCGTCCCTCGTTTTTTATACGGTTACCTTGCTTTTTGGTTCCTTTAGCATTTTTAGGGATTGTTATTATCATTTAACACTGCTGAGAGCATCATGTGACTCCTGTCATTTGTAGTGTCAGTTCACTGAACTACGTACCGAGATCAAAGTTGTACATGCAGTACGTCATCAGCACGTCGTGAAGCAGAGCCAGTCCTGGATTGTCGTTCCCAGAGAAGAACGTGTTGTTTCTGTCCGTCCTGCTGACGTCTCTCTCTGTCACAACACAACACAGACACCTGAACATGTGTCTTAACATTTCTCACAGGTAAGCTGACTGATACCATAAGAGATATATCCTCATTGTCTGACAGATTACATCACTGACCAATCAGGCTTCTGTGTCCTCTGAGGAGGGAGTTCCTCATCTCCTGCTCTTCACTCACTGACTTCCACTGCACCTTCATCCTGAAGTACTCGTCCCTGCAGACACACACACACACACACACACACACACACACACACACACACACACACACACACACACACACACACACACACACACATTCAGGTTGATAAACAACTACAGGAAGAGAATACAATACTTTATTGTATCCAGTCTGTGAGTTAAATGTTGGGCTACAGGCATTTACTGGTTAGCTTAGCACACAGACTGCAAACAGGGAGAAACAGCTAAGCATAGCTCCGTCCAACGGTAACAAAACTGACCTTACAGCAGATTTCCAACTCCCCAATTCAATCTTATAACTCTGCAATGAAAACTTCCAACTGATGCCACTGCTTACATTCATATTTTTGCATAACGTGATTTCAGTTTTGGGAGTGTTTTCGAATGCTTCTTTTCCCTAGAATCTGTTAAACATAAATGTTATTAATGGTAAGCTGCAGCTGTTGTGTTTTTAATTTCACTCACACTACATCTCTTAGTGGCCCTCTGTGACTGTCATTTCCTTTGCACTACACTCAACAAAAAGCAATGACATCATCAACAAACGTACAAAGTGATAAATAACAAGATAGAAACGTTAGTTTTCTATTTCAAAGGAAAAGTAGGTTCAACCTGTGTCCTTTTCTTGGATTGATTTAAACAGAAATATGCACTCAGGGATCTCTAGTATCTGCTCATGTAGGATTATTTTTACAGGGTTAAAGGTTGGATTATTATTGATCCATTTGTGCAAACACAGTGGTTCTGGATGTATGGAAGAATGTGTTAGACTTTTTTTCTTGCTTGTTAGGGTCACTTATCAAAAACACAAACGTTTTGAGCCGCAGGATGTCCTCTCTCTCCTTCGTGGTGCTGTTCCACGGATAAAAGCCCAGCAGGAACTTCCACGCCTCCTTCCTCAGGGTCGGCGTGATGCCCTGCAGAGGACAATAACGATTTTTAACATGAACCTCCAGTAGATAGAGGGTTAAAAACTAACGTAGTGTGTCTTCAGCATACGACTGTAACTATGTTCTGTCTCACCCCTCTGAACACTATTTCTTTGATCCTCTCTGGGTTCATCACTCGCCCCTCTGGGTCCAGAAACTCCTCCCAGGTATCCAGAGGTCGTCCCCTGGTTACACGTGGTCTGGGACCGAGCTCCACCCCCTTCATAGAAAGACAGAAAAAAACACATGAACAACTAATTCCTGATTCTTACGTCTCTAAACATGATATGGTTCCACATGATTTAATTCCTTCGTACACATGTGATGAGTTCAAAGCCTGGCTCGTCATCGGACTGGGGGGGCAAACTTGGATCCTGAGTGGTACGAGAGTGGTTTGGGGAATCTGGGGGTCGAAGTGCAGCCTTGAAGAAGTTGGTGACTTTTGAGAATCCGCCAAATGTAGTGGCGTACGGGTCGTGGATAAATCTCTACTCAGGCAATCAAAGAAAAGACACAGAAGAGACAGAGAATTACAAAAAACGTGACAGCGTTTATCTGCCCTACATTGTTTGTTTTCATCATGTCAGATTTTTGGCTGGAATGTGACAGAAATCAGTGACTCAATTTCGTTGGTAACATTTTAGCACAAAACACATGTTCCAATATAGGCCCATATGATTAATAGTTTAAATGACTTTCAGATAAATTACCAAAACAAGATCTGAGCCTCCATCGTCGAAGAGCTGCAGTTTGTCGAAGGACTGAGAGAGAGCGCCAGGGTCTTGAGGATAGGCCAGAAAGAGCCGCCCATCAACCGGAGACCTGACGATGACAACCAAAGCTGTGTGACTGAGAAAACAAGAAGTCAAAAACTGCTCAAATCAGGACAATCATTCTTACTGGTCCAGGGTGATGTAGTACTGTAGCGCCCTAAACAGCTCCCTGGTTCCTCCTCTGTGGAAATGCAGCGGGGGCAGCGGGTGCCCCCCTCGACTAGTCAGCACCAGGAAGTTTCGACCCAACGAGAAGCGAGCCCTTCGGAGGGAGTACAACTCTGAGAGTGGCAGAGAGAACGACCACTGACCTGCAGGGGAAATAGGAGACTTAACTTTTTGAAGGAAAAAACAATCGCTGCCTATTTTTATTATTGATTCATCAGTTCAGTCATTTTTAAAGCAGCAACGTCAAAAAACATCCTGATACCAGTTGAAATGTCGGGAATTTCTGCTTTTTCTTTATCAATGGTCATTGTAACTAGCAGGTTTTGGGATGGCAAAAGTAGCAATTTTAAGATGTCATTTTAGGATCTTGGAAATAATGACGAGCTCTTCTTTCCCCACAGCTCTTTGACATTGACTGGACAAAACAAATAACCTTTTATGAATAATCAGCATATAAGATGGTTATGAAAATAAATCTTTAGTTGCCGCCCTAGCTTTGTCTTTCGTATTATAACATATGTGAGAGAAAGTGACAGAAGAGTAACCTGCACCTGAGTCTCTAACCGGGACTTGCTCCCGATCTTTCTTCACTGTGCTGATAACAGCCCAATCAGGTTCATACCCTGGGTCAAAGTGTGTATCCTCCTCCCCTCCTTCTCCATCCTGACAATAACAAATGATTGAAAGGAGATTACATATGAAATAGATAGGAGAAAATAAACACTCATACAGTTTCCGTATGAAAGTGATCTCTGACCTTTTTGGTGTAGAGAACAGCAGGGGCACTGCGACCCTCATCCTCCAGTGGGCTCCACTCTAATGCAGGCACTCCAACCTAAAGCAAAAGCAAGGTCATTGACTCTTTTCTGTTTCTCACTCTTTGTGTGTGAACAACTTTGATAAACACAGACTTGCTCACCCGCTCTACAATGCGGATGAATCCTGGGATGGTGTTTTCGTGATTACTCCTCTTAGCATTTGTGTGGAGGTACACCCCCTCCTTCTCGAATATCAGCTGAGGAATACAAAAAAGACGTATTATTATAATTGGATTACATCTGAATGTTATATTTATTTACCTAAAATGTAAAAATAAATTAGTGGAAATGATCAGTTTAATTCTAAGCATGTTAATATAAGGGAAGTGTTATTGTACCTGACAAAGAAAAGACACACATCATGAAATGTGTGAAAGGAATTGCAACATAAACCGCTAACATAAAATGAATGATTGGCCTAAAGATACCCATCTCAAGCTAACCCGTAGCTGAAACAGTTCAGATAAATCGCTTTACAATCTGCTAGTTACAGCCCGGAGTCACATGATTGTGGCTGCCTCGTCAGATCAGTCGGTGAAGGAAACAAAACAGACGGTGAAACTTTGATAGATTTTACTATCACGGACTAAAAACCGACTGACTTCGAAGATACGTTTTCAGGTTCATCTTGTTTCTCATCCGCCCATCTGCTAGCTAAACAAAAAAAAACGACATCTTTTTCAGATGACAATACACATGTAGCAACCAGTGTTGTGTTACTGCTTTATCATATGAAACGTTATTGAGCGCTAGCTTAAAGTGGTAACAACAACAGCTAACATTGACAGCAAACTCGGATATTTCCAGCTATAATTTCACAGTCGGCAGTGAGGGTAGGTGTGGACAATAAATCATTTTAAAACTGACACTTGAAAACGCTTAAAAACATGAAAATACCTTGTAATCTTCAACGTTTTGCTCCATTCTTCTCTCACCTCTGGCTCGACTCGTTTTCCAAAATAAAAGTTACGTCACATTTCCTGACTACGGAAAACCCCGCCCCCAAAGAGACGTCAACAGTAGGAATGTGGGGTTACCTTACCATAGTTGAGAAACTGGTTTATTGTTATTTTTAAAGCAAACACCTTTATGGTGGCAAAAAAACACAGTAACACGCTGTTTCGGAGGGAAAAGCCCTCCTTAGTTCAGTTCTTTGTTTTATTTGCCCGTTTAGCAACTTGAATTTATTTTGAAAGCGTTTAAAAGGATGTTCAAATACACTATAATGTCGAACTTGACGTATTTGTTTGAATATAGTTCTTAATACTGACCGCTAGAGGGCAATATACACTCATGATTCTTAATAATATCTAGGAGGTCGTCGTAGAAATGACCGAATACTAACATAACATGTTAACCAAAAAATGTTTAATTAAAAAAAAAAAGTGGAATTATAGTCTCCTAAATAATTATTTCTCAAGTTACATTTCCAAAATGTTGTAATACTTACAACTTGTACACATACAGAAGTACTTACTATTATGAGTATTTAACAATTGACCAAATTAGCAGGTAGTTAGGGCCGCTATTTTTATTTGTACCTATTACTTTTAGTGCATTGATTTGGTCAGAAAGCTGCTTCTATATGAAAAAAGAGAAATCTCGTATTTTCGGTGATGTACACGTGCATGTGGACTAGGCGAGTACGAGCCCGCCCATTGATATCGGTCACGTGTGCAACGTGCGTTCGATTGGAAGTCTGTAAACAGGTGACGTCAGTGCTGCGTCAAGTTGGCAACAATGTAGTAGAAACAAGAGGAAAACAGGAGAGCTGATATTATGAGCCCTCAAGTTGAAATACATTTTTTCACGAAGATAAAATCGAGGCATGTTACGGGTTATTATGGAAACATGGATCAAATAATCTTGATTTACCACTTTAAAAAAATACATATAAAGAGATGTACTTAGTTTATTTTGCTAATTCCTCTTATAAAGCAATGCATACTGTATTTTGTTATATAAAAAAACACGCCTTACATACAAATTATAATGTACAATAAATACAGCGTGTTTGATAAATATTTTACAGTGAAAATATGTAGAGGTTACAAAATTGCATGATTAAGTTCATTGGAAAATTAGTTTTGTTTTACATTTGGAACAAAAAAAAGTATTAACAGTTCTTATAGACATGTTTACAGACTGGCCGATAAAGAAAATTAGGGTATTCTTATTTATTCAAAATACTGTTTCTGAATCAGACACATACTTACAATAAACTTTTGTGAAGTTATCGAGACACAAAACAAAAATAGCTATTTAATAACATTAGATAGGCACCTACTAAAATCAAATCAACATGATCGCCTGAATGTCGCTTCGGACAAAAAAATGGGTTCATCAATGACAAATTGCCAAACATTTCTCATACAATTTCTTTATTCACTCAGAGCTTTGCATTGAGATTGTCGTCTTTTATTTTGAAAGGCTTTAACGGAACAGCCGCAA
Organism: Tautogolabrus adspersus; assembly: GCA_020745685.1. Classification (NCBI taxonomy): domain Eukaryota; kingdom Metazoa; phylum Chordata; class Actinopteri; order Labriformes; family Labridae; genus Tautogolabrus; species Tautogolabrus adspersus. The sequence goes on from CM036553.1 coordinate 16,902,764, forward strand.
ATAGTCCTTGCTGGCTTGCTGCTGGTGTAGAGCCTGGCTAGGGGAGAGAAACCGTGGGAGAAGGTAGAAAACGTATGATTAAAAAGAAGTAAAGTTCAGATTGATAGACATCTGGCAACGGTCAAGAAAGAAACTGAACAGGTAGGTGAACATCTTGACTCGCTTCTGTAATTTACGCTTGCTCGTCTCGGCTCCTGCTGAAGCCCGACAAATGGAGGTGAAATGTGGCTCCATCAGAAAGAGGTTGCACACAACACTTAATAAACAACATGATCAACAACAACAGCTGCAGCGACAGCAACCGTGCAGAAGAGTCCGCAGCACGCAGCTTAAAGAGAGATAGACGATTGTAAATGAAGAGGATCAATAGAGAGCAGACTCATGATTTAGCTACAGCAGCTAACGTTACAGTAGCTACAGTAGTTAGCATGGATTGCTGACAAGCTCGTGGAGGTGGCTAGAGCTGCGACAGTCAGGACAGATGAGTTTGTATTGGATGTTTATATCCACACATTTAAATGTGCAATCACTCATTTTCTAATTCGTCTCTAAAAGAAAACAAAGATGCACCCTTTACTGCACAAATGGTAAAATCTTTTCCATTTTCAGAGTTTTACAGCTAAACTTGACGTTGCTTTATTTTTTTCAAGGTATCACCAGCAACTTGGCAACATCTCTTCTCTCCCCTGGCTCTCCAGTGCAAAAGGACACCATCCAATCCATCATATCATTAAGTCACCCAGTGCCTCTGTACCTGATAGATCCTTTTACTCCTCTTCATCTTCACCAGTGCAAAAAGTAAACTTACACCAGCAGGACAGAAGAATCACAAAGGAAGTGATTTTTTAAAAGCATTTTGATCAAAGTCAGATGAACCACAGCTACCAAAGTTTCTTGTCAATATTGTATTCAGCTCAGTATCCAAGCCTCTGTTGAGTCTAAACCTGAAAAACTCTTCACCATTCATCAGCATTACTCTCTTCACATCAGTCCAGCTGAAGAAACCTGCAAACAAACATAGCACCATTATGGCCTCCATCACCTACTCATCCGAGCCCGAGATCCCAGACAACCACAAAGAGAGCTGGCTGGCGCTACTTTCTGCAGCAGAAGCATATTGCCAAAAGTCTGGCTGTGACCTTGCCATACTTACAGCTTGTAAGAAGTTCAGGTCATTGGCTGGAGAGGGAGAGGGGGTGAGGAAACGGGAGAGCAGCAGTGCCTTTCCTACAGAGTGTGATTTCTCCTATAACGTGTGGGGGCAAGGCTTTCTGGCCGAGTCGGCGCGTCGCTACATGGATGACATCGGCGTGCTGCACTCCACGACCATGCTAACAGCCCAAAAACACACACGCCAAGCGGGAGGAGAGGGAGCAGCCAAGCTGGTGGTTGACCTTACCTCTGACCCTGCACATAGGGGGGTGAGTGGCTTGCTTTCTGATCAATTCTGCACTGTGATGCTTATCAAAGATATACATAATACAGTGATTTTCTTTATTGTTCCAGAACTTTACAGGAGACGGCAGCGTGGGCGGAGTCAGTCCCAACAGCAGAATGTACTCCCAAAGCTACCCGTCAATCTACAGCTCAGGAGCCGTGATGGGTCAGGGCGCCACGCAGAACGGTAACGGAGAGAGAGAAAGGGAGAAGAGCCTGCTGGAGGCCGAGCGGGGGAGACAGAGGTCTGCCATCGTGGACTTGGAGGAAGAGTGTGAGGATGAGGAAGATGAGGAGGATATGGATGAGAGGAGACCCTACGGGAATGAAAGTGCTGGTGAGGAGTGAAGTCATTGTGGCTCTTACTATGTATGCTGGTATTTTTTAAACTGTAGCCCTTTTGTTTATAACTGTGGGGGTCTGAATAACTAATACCTAGATAAAATGTTGGTATTGCTCCAGTTAGCCATTGAAACGTAATGGCTGCAATTTCACAATTTTACTTTTGATCCCAAAAGACCTAATTGTATCGGAAAGATTTAAAAAAAAAAAAACACCTAATTGTGTCTTAAAAGCCGCCAGTCTCCATTGACAAAAACAGTATATATGTATCATTTTGCTACAGGGGTCTTCTCGATGGACGAGGACTCTCTATCTCGGGACTGTGAGCCGTTCTTTGAATCTGATGGGGAGGAGGAGAGCACGGATGGTAAGAGTTTGAAGTTCTGACACATCTGCACAGATCCAACATGAAAGCATCATCCACATACATTCTTCTTCCTGTCATAGGCTCTTTGAGTGAGGATGCCCCTCCACCGACACGCGGCATGGCCATGGGTCAGGCTGCGTACTCGTCCCGGCACGCCCCCCACCCCATGGCTCTGGCCCGCTCGCTTCCCGTATCTGTGCCTGTGTGGGGCTGCAGGGGCGGCAGAGCTGCTCCAGGGGACAACAGCAGTGGAGAACGGGTGAGCACGTTACAGAGGGACAGTGGAGGAGTTATTTGACCTGGCAGAGCAAAGGAGTTGCTGTTCAACTGCTAGATTTTTAGTTTGCTTGTGTTATCATGTGACTTAGGTGTTAAAATTGCTCTGTTGGACCCACCACAGTATGTGTGAAAGGTGCAAATAACCCACAACGAAACAGATTGATTTAGGCAGTGGTAGACCAGCAATTCCCATGCTGTGCACAGCTAAATGAATGTGTTTGTAAATGGAGCCTGGTGGCTTTAAAGGGAGTGATATCATGGCTTTTGAGGAAATAGAAACCTCTCCATCTCCACCCAGCTGAGGTCTAAATGAGTTTGGACATCAGAGTTCAGCTAAGTGGGGACTCTTAAGTGTCATTAGTCCCAAAGGTGAACCAGCTTCTTCGGGTTTATATCAAGTGTTTCGAATGCTCATTCCTAGTTTATGCTAAACCCACCTAGATCAACAAGGTTATCTGTTCTATGAGGTAAATGTTGTGGGGAAACATCAGGACTTCAGAGTAAACAGAGCAACTATTGACCATCACATCCCTGTCACCAGCACTACAGAACTCTGGAAAAGACAAAAGAGCTGTGCAGGGTTAAAGATCAAAAGGCGACATGTTTATAGATTAATAGAGTCACTTTGCCTTTTTCAAGGATATCAGGGATAAGAATTTTACACAGGGATCAAACAGGTTACTTTTTGAGTATTATTATTTTGTACAATTTATCGATATTTACAATTTGTACTCCTTTTCCCCCTCAAATATCTTAAAGAGGACATATTATCCCCCTTTTCCACCTTTTCAAACAGTCCCCTGTGGTCTAAATGAAACATCTGTGATGTGCTTTGGTCAAAATATAACATGAATCAAGCACCAGAGGAGGTTTGTGACCCTGTATAAACCAGCTCTCTCAGAACGCTCCGTTTTGGTGTGTGTGTCTCTTTAAATGCAATGAGCCCCCCCCCCCTGAGCTTTCCCAGTAGACATCACTCCTCTGTAGTGAGAATAAAAATGGCAGACCTCGGTAAAAGTTTTGCTCTAGGCTGGGGGTGGAGGCAATGGGGGGAGAAACCAGCGGAGGGGAGGGTCCAACTTGTGATGTCACAAACTGAGAAAATTTGAAACGGAGCATTTTTCTTTGTGTGGTAAGACTTATGCAGACCACAAACAAAGGACTGGATGGATTTTTTTCAAATTTTGTGCGTTGACAGACACTCAGGTTACCCAAATATATGTTCAAAAACACTGTCAAAGTGGATTTTCATAATATGTCCCCTTTAAAAGTTAGTTATGCCTGTGTTTATTTGTACTTTGCTCTGCTTTGTTCTGGACGTTTTGGTCACTGTGTCAGGCTTAAGGCAGTGATTGTGTTGCACCGTTTTGCTCCATTTTCTGGTTTGAGTGACATATTTGCCCCAAATGGTGTTTAAAGGTGTGTAATGTGGTTTGAGTGAATTTGGAGCAACATAAAAAAAGCTATTTTTTGTTAGCATAACATAAAAACAAGGTATTAAACCCCAAAGCATTTCTGTTTTAAATGAACAATGAACTAAGTTACTAACAGAGTTACTGTTATTGTTCTTAAGCTCAGTGCTTCATTCTTGTGAGAGAAGTTTTTCTTCCTGCACACAGACTCCAACTCACCGCGTTATTCTTGTCTTTCAACTCGAGCAGGGAAAAATGATGTTGGTATTTCCGAGATAGAAAGCTCACGGCTGAATGGTCACCGGTCTGTGTTCGCAACGTTCTGTTTCTCAGGATGCTGCTGTGCTGATGTTTCATAACCTTGCTGGCTTGTTGGTGGCTGTTTCACATAAAGAAGCAAAATAAACCAGCTTTGATATACAGGAAACTCTGCCCGATGTGTTTCTCTACCATCACGACATTGTGTTTGTTTTTAAGGTGGGCTGCGCTGATCTGGAACACATCGCTGCCAGCATGAAGGCCCTGCTGGCCCCCGGAGCCACCGATGGGACAGAAATGTTTGGGGCCTTGCCTCGGCCCCGTCTTAACACAGGAGACTTCTCTCTCAAGCACTGAGAGAGAGTGACAGAAAGAGAAAGGGATAGAGAGAGCAAATCAGAGCGAAAACATGAAAGTGGAGGGATGTTGGGTAATGACAGGAGAAAACCCGATCGGCCGGCAGATGTGGCGTTCAGTATGTGAAACAGTGTGAAAGCTAGTACCTCCATGCACTAACCCAAATTAACGGCACATGCTTCGAGGAGTAAGTAAAAAAGAAATGTTATAAACACTAATAACATCTAAAACACTAGCCCCCATCCCCTCTTTGTCACTACACATTTCACAGTGCCACTATCCCACATCACTACAATAGGATTGGACCTAAAGATGTCCAACAAGGACACTAAAACTACCTGAATCTACCATTGTTACGAACCTTCTGCACTGACCGAGGTTTGTGGAAGCTTGGCCTCTGGTAAAAAAAATTCCTATGAGGTGATGAGAACCTGAGTAACAGCCATTGATATGTGGTTGATCGCTGGCTTTGGTGCTGCTGTAATAGCTGATACCATTCTAAGCTAAATGCTGTTCTGGTGAGAGCTAAAAGTGTGGCACTTTATTCCCTCTTTCGAAAAATGATACAAAATTAGCTTACTTTTTTTTTTTATTCATGGTAAAATGCTTTGCGCCCTCTTTCTGACAGCTAAATTAGGAAAATGAGGCCCATCATGTGCGACGCTTGGAACTAGACCTGTGAGATAGTTAGCTTAGCTCAGCTTAGCATAGACTGGAAGCAGGCTAGTCTGACTCTTTCCAAGTTCAAAAAACCTCCCTAAACACCTTTAAAATTACATAAGCAACACCTTATGAAATCTATTTTTTAAACTGTACACAAACAGGAATACAATATCACAAGTTGTAGTTACCAAGTGTGTATTTAGCTTAATTCTGCATTACCATAATGTTGGCAAACTACTGCTGTACTGACATCAAAGGGGTTGAGCCAACTGCTAGCCTTGTAGCCACATCTCATAAACACCCGATAAAGGACGACTTAGCCAAGCTATATACTCTGAGCAGTGAATCAAGGGAATATAAAAAAGTGCTATAACTAAGTTTTAAAAGAGGTTATTTGATTATATTAGTTCACTATTTGGTTAAATTTAAATATACAGTAGCTACCAGCAATGGTTGTTATACTGCAATCTTGAAATGGTTTGTTGACACTCAACCAATGGGAGATATCATTTCTGTCAGTGTAGCCTTTTGCTAGCTGTTTCCCCCTATTACCAGTATTAATGCTAAGCTTAGCATTTTCCAGCTCTCGCTTTCGGCCTTGCCATCATTCAGGGCAGTAAATGCTAAAGTCCTAGCATGTAGCACAAGAGCCAGTGATCTCCCTAAATCATATGGATGTTTTCTCTTCATGCTCTTTTCCTTTAACAGGTAAATAACCCAACAGGTTAGTTACTGTCCACCCCCCACCCCCCCTTTCACACCTAAAAAACCCAAAACATCCATTTCTTAGAGGGTCGAAAGCAGAGACATGATTGACTTCACAAGAAGCTTGTGGCTTTTCAAAATGTGAGCGGAGGACACCGGCACCTCCTCCTAACATGCCTGTTTGTACTTTTACTTTTACGCCAATGAATGACTGACTGATAGAATGATTGTAAATCGATACTGAGTTAAAGGGGATGGTGTTTTTTGTTTTGTTTTTTGTTTTTTTTGCTCCAGTGCAAGTTGTTCAGAATGACTGAATGTGTGAGAAACTGTGTGAAAGAGAGAAAAGAGAGAAATAGAATGGTTTGAAAGGAAAAAAAAAAAAGTCCATATCTGACATTTTCAAAGAAGCAACTGAGTATTCTGTTAAGTACTTTTATGTTTCAATAAAGGAGCAACACCAAATAAAAAAGAATGGACTCGCTGTATAATTTGATGTGAAAAGAATGCAACATCTTTTACAGCCTCTAGAGGGCATCGTTGCGTACTGTAATCACTGTAATATATGATTCAAGATGCAAATAATTACAGCGTCAGTGTTGTTACACAAAGCAAAATTTATTGACTACATTCAGCACTTGAAAAAGATAGTTAGCATTCTAATACATGCAAAGCCCTTAGTGTCACAAAAACAAGACCTTGCCTAAAATTCTAAGTGAAATAGAAATAGATAAACAACAGTTAGTAAAATAGTTAGACATCTTTGGATATAATAGGAAATAAAAATGCTTTCTACATGCACCAGAGAAAGCAAACACAACCTTCAAAGATATATCGTGGTGCTCCGGTTCCATTTTACAACTTCCCAACACCTGCTCCCCAAACATCACAACCTTTTCATTTCCCTCTCAACAACTTTTAAATGTACACAAATCAACCCTCCCCCCCACGTTCTAAACCCTCTGCTGCTGTCTCACTGGTCCTTTTTCCGAATAAGGCAGAACGAATTTGTTCCGACCCAGAACCCAGGGTAGATCTTCTCCTGGATGCTGGCCTTAAACTTGTGAATCAGCCGCACCTCCTTCTCGTCCTCGCTCTCGCCCTCCACCACGAGGAACTTGATGATGCCAGCGGGCTGGTCCACGTAGACGCCCATCTTGGATGTCTGGGGGAGCGTGATGTCCACATTCTCGCCGTTGTGCCACACTTGGTAGCAGGAGCCGGACCAGCCGACACCCCAGGAGCCGCTGTTCTCTCCAAGGCCGCTGGGCCCATCCTGGCCCTTCCTGGGTGCGCTGTCACAGACCATCCCGATCACCACCCAGCCATCATAATCCACCTCCCAGTACCCCCGATGGCCCAGAAGATTCTCTTTACACAGGACCTTAAGACAGGAGATGAGGTTAGCTTTAGTTCAAAGTTACACAAAATGAGTTTCTAGTTGACTATTCTATTTATTGATCTCATATTTCAAACAAAAATGCAAAGATCTCCACTTTTTAACTTCTACTATGATGGGACTTGGTAGAAAACTAAACTGGATTTAATAGTTCTTTTAGACGTTTGGCCACAAAAGCAGGACTTTGACATTGCACTGTTAGTGTTTTTGCTTAAAAGACTTGTTTGTTGCAGGCCTTGTCAATACAAAAAAAGGTGTTTAATTTAAATTTAAAGGAATTTAACACACTTCAGAGACAACAAATAACTCAGCTGCTGAGTAATGAAGATTATAAAAGGGTCAACATTTGATGTAAGTGACAACAGGAACAACACAGATTATCTCAAAGTATTCATACAGAGACCAGCGGGGTAAAGAAACATTTATTCATTGTTACTGAAATGTAGTAGCCTATAATTTGAAGCTGCTTCACTGATGCCGAAGTGTTTACATTTTCAACAATTCTTCTACAATACATTTCTAATGGAAATGTTGTACTACACATATGAGTCAACAAGTCAAGTGACCATTTAGTCTTTAGACTAGCCCACCTGTGGGGAGTGTTCGTATCTCTCAGGTCTGTTGGGATATGGGCAGACTGCATCAGATGTACGAGCCACCTTTAAACCACCCTGTGAAATCCAAAGCAGCTTCTGTGCAGTTTTATCATCCAGAGTGACGGGGATCCAATCTGAGAGCATGAATAGGGAAGAAGCAAAGGAAGACAGTTGGAGAAAAAACTACTACTAAAAACTGCTAAAGCTACTAAAAAATATGCTGACTTGCTTCACTCTGCCTTGTTTTATTAAATATTCATAGAAAAGTAGTTAAATGCTTGATGGATTTACATCCTGCTCAAATGAAGATCTATCATCCCAAAAACCCACTTAAGTAATCAGTTATCTGTTTTATGTTAAGGTTTAATGAGTGGATATAATGAACATCATGTGCTCAGACTTTCCAGGCTTATGAAATTAACATTGAAATAACCCGAGATATAGGACAGCAAAGCATTAAGGCTTAGAAGTACATTTAATGTGTCAATATATTATTTAGCTCAATTGTTTTGTCTTAAAGTGATTAAAACGTATAAATCACTTTTTAATGGTTTTACGAGTCTTTTTTAAAATTAATTGTAGCTTTAAACCCAAATAATAGTTCACTTTCTCAATAGTTTATTTTATAATGACCTTATTAATCAGCTTTAGTGAACTAGTTGCTTGGTTTATCACTATTATGTTGAATATAATGTTGAGACAGTATCAAACTGTGTTATGGTCTAAATCTAGAAAAAGCAGCTTTGTAATTATTTTTTTAGAAACCTTACATTTCATGAAGTCAGCTCTGGTGGTGGGTTCAGGGACGTTGGGCTCATATGGTGGCAGCTTTTCTGAGGGGACAAACATCAGAAGGGGGAGATTAATTAATCATGATATCTATTAAAGTTCATTTAAAGGTATTGTTATCCTTTGGTTATTTAGGAAGACTTTCCCACGTGTTGGTCTTTACCTTCTTGAGCGCTGCCGTTTTTCCTTCCTGGAAAAAAAAAAAAAAAAAAGTGGTAACACTGCCATGTACCACAGTTTGACAACAAGTCCAATATATACTTGATATTTGAAATATGTTAAAGGCTCCTGATTCGTCTCATGCTGAATATTATAAAAGAAAAAGGTTAATTCAAAACCACTGACTATAGATTAGAAATGGATGTAACCTTTGGATTTAAAAGTTCCTTAAACCTGCATTATTTCTAATGGCCAGCAGGGGGACTCCAATAGTTACACAAGGAAGTCTGATTATAGTTGAAGTTATAAAAAATCACTGTACTTCGTTTATTTAAGAGAAATTCTCTTACGTCTTCTCTTATACTCTGATTATTGCTAATAAAACCCTGTTTATCACTGCTCAATAAAGACCCAGCAATGTGCATACTTGGCACATGGAGCTAAATACAATAAAATATAGCAGTGAATAAGTGTGTTGTTCAATTAAATGTCTTGATACTTTGACCCTTTAGAATCCTATTTTCAGTTCATGGAAGTGAAATTGCCAACAGCCCATGAATTCAACTTCTCCAGTAGTTTTCAAGTAAACATGGATGACGAATACACTTTGGCTGGCCAGTTAGCTAGCTAGTGCTATTGTTAGCTAGTGTTATGCTAACAACACTTGGACCTTAGCTCATCTGACTGTAGGGTTATCGTGTGTGTTAATGTAGTTGTTTAGTGAAAACCTGATGAAATAAAAGGCAAAGAGCTTAAGATGTTTGGGTTGTGTTTGTGACAAGGTTGAATTGTGTTGTGTTACTGTAGTGTAAAATAATGTAAATGAATTCAATGGTTTAGCTAGGATTCATGCACAGTTATAGCCTTTGGTAGAGCGATCCACAACTTTGGTGCACACAAATGAGGTCCTGATTTTCTTATTTGTGTGACTGTTAGTGTAGTGAAAAAGCAAATGCATAGGATATTAGAGGCTGTCAAAGACTTTGAAACCACAGTTAAAAAAACACCAGGTTAGCTAGAACTGGGTTGTTCTTTAAAGTCATACAGCAGATCTCTTTGTAGTTAGTCAATGGATTTCTTTTTAAAGGCAAGGGAAAGATCATTACAGTCATTTAATTTCCTTGGCATAAATGCATGAAGATGTTTTTTGACATCTTGTTGGGATATGAAAAGCCAAACCATGCTGGCTTCTCATATTTTTCTTAAGCCTCTCTCTTCATTGATGTTTCTGTCCGGCTGACATTTATCCGCAATAGATCATCAACTACTCTCAACATGCTGTAGATCACAGAGGGGAATGAGTGCTATGTGGGCTCAGCACTGATTCATGAAGTTCCCCTCGTGCCAGCATTGGTTTAGGTTTCAACATAAGGAATTTAAAAGGTCGGAGCATCCACTTGTTAAGGACACACATCATGAGCACTGACAGCAGGACTCTCATTCTAAGAATATACTTTTCTATATAATGCGTTTACTTCATACTGCTGAGGGTATGTTTGTCATGTTGTGGGATGGTGTATCATCTCTGTTTGTTCCTCCTCCAGCATGTGAGTCACTTCATCTTCGGACTTTCTCAGAAAAGTGAGATCAAAATACTGACTAGCCTGATCATGATCCGACACCCCTCTGTGTGCGCTCAAGTTACTGTTTTCTCAGATTTCACACAGACGGCTAAGTCCCCATCATTCTTACTTATCTATCAGATGGTTACATGTCATCCTTTGCTATGTCCAAATTTAGACAGAAACGACTCAAATTTACCAGTGTCCATATATGGAGGCTTTCAAAATTATCATTGCTGTGTTGTAATTGCATACTGAGCCAGAGAACAGCATGTGAAGAGTTTCTATATGATTCTTTTGGGTTAAAAATATATTTAAAAGAAGTCTGGAGGCCAGACCTGAAAATATATATTTTTTTGCATTTGAAGAAAATAGTCAAATGTCAAATTAATCAGTAAGGTTACCTTTACTTTGACAACTTAAGTAAAGTTAAATGTCAAGAATAAATACAAAAAACAGAATCATTTCAAACTAAAATAAGCAAGGGAAGATTTTTTCTTTCCATTATGAGAAAAAAGTTGAAAAAAAAAACAACAACGTTCAAATCTGATTTAATTTTTCATACAAAACTGAAAAGTATGACTTCACTCTTGATATTAATTTTTATCACATTTTTACGATGTGTTTTTGTTTCTTCATATTAGTGACAATAGTAATCCTACATTGCTATGGTATCTCAGATTTGGGCCACATTACTGCATGCTCAAATAGTCCACAGCTACATGACGCAATTATTTGGCTGGAATGTGACATCCAAAAAAATGTTTCGTGATGAAAACACATGTGGTCTACAGTATGAGAGTTCAAAGGTGACTGCGTCTCTGTGATCACAGCAGGACTAGCACCCTGAGAAGGCGAGTCTCCTCAGGGTGCTACCCTGGTTGATCCCAGTACATATCTGAGCTTGAGAAACTTAGATACTGCAGCCTGCCTGACCCTCTGCTGGGAAAGACGCCAGCCGTGTACCAACTGGTAGGGGTAAATGTGAGCCTGGTATAACATCTGCAGGCACCAGATGAGATGAGATGAGATGAGATGGTGGCATTACTTTCATTCGTTCGTGATGGCCTGTGGTTATTTTCAGTGTTGTTGTTGTTGTTTTCCAAGGCGCAAAGGGCAGACTTTAAAAACTGTTTGTTTTAAGGCAGAGATTCAGTCCTTTCAATACTTTTTGCTCAAAGTAAAGATCTAAATAAACAGTGCATTGCGGTTTCATTACGTGGAATACAATTACCCACATGAGAGTCACTAAGATTCTAAGTCACTTGATAATTATTTGGCCTGCAGAGTTATTAATAAGAGCCTAGTGAAGCTTAGGGTCGCATTACAGACCAAATCTGAGTTGGATGTTTTCGAATGTTCTTGTGCATAATGTCAGACTTTTAAAAAAAAGTGTGCTTCATTGTTTGTCCATGTACATTGGATAGAAAACATGAAGACAAGCGGAGAGGTTTGGCAGGACTTGGAGGGCTCAAGTGAAGGCCATGCAGTCCTCTTTTGAAATTAGCGGGGATGAAAAGCGGTGGTGACAGATCACTTCATCTGTCTTTCTTCCCCTTCTTCCACGATGGCGCCCATAAAGGAAGAGAGCAGGTGAGACTAGGACATGATGAAAGAAAAGCTTTGTGGAACAGTGTCATCAAGGCTTAAAGAGGGAATTACTGGAAGACAGACGTCCACAGTGAAGAAATGAGTCTTCGAATCTATAAGATGTTCCTGGCTTCTTCTCCCAGGGGATTGAAGCCAACAACTCGATGACCTTGGAGTGAGATATCAGGCTGGCAAGTGAGATGGCTGATTGGAGATATGCCATCCGTCCAGTTCGTCTAATCCCCTGCGTATTCCTCTCCACGCCCAACAAGATCAACAGAAAATCCCCACATAGATAAACAGATGCTCAGAAAGATTGATGACTTGACATCACAGCCACAGAGGGATTGAGGGGAGCAAAGTGTGAGGTATTAAAATATTTAAGGGCAGAAGGACCAAAGCCAACACCTCATGAATCAAGTCAGGAATAATGGATGAATATCTAAATGAAACTACCGAAGTTTGAGTTTAAACTGCAAAGAAACACAGCTGGAATTTTAATAAAAATGAGAAGACCTTTAACAAGGTAGAATTTGGTCTTCATTTTCAGTCATTTACAGACGAGTTTTGTCCTCGTGAGCACATGTTTGAAAGAGTCAAGAGCTCAACCAAAAGGTCAACGTTGGATGCATACAGTCACAGTCACGATGGACGGTGACCCTCCCCAGATTCCCCTCTCAGTGGGACAGAGCTACTTAATCTGTGCAGATCAGGTTCAAAACATCCTACTGAGACAGCAAGATCAGAAGATCTTAAGATGAGCGAATGTGGCGTGGGCCCAGACTCATCCCTCTGGTTCCTGTCAAGACATCCTAGCTTGAAGCCCTGCACATGAGCGATGACCACACGTGGGTTTTAAAGGAAATGCAACACTTTGAGAGGTGGATGGGTAAATGGAATAAAGACAAAGAGAAAAGGGACTGATCAGTAACATTTGAGTCATTCTGCACAGAACTACAATGTGAAATGTTTTTTTTATAATATTTTGTGAGTTTTGTGCAAATGGCATTACCAGGGAGAAGTCAAAGTTCAGAGACCTGTGCTGTATGTTACATAACAGCAGAATCATACAGTCATAAATCAAAGCCAGGCAGTCTTTCATATTTTGTTGACTTGAGTTACTGTGCAGCATTTCACAGTTAGTTACTGTGGCTGCCAGGGAAGGCAGCTCTAAAATTTGTAAAGAGGAGTTTGTCTTCATTATAGAAGCGATTTCGTAATGGGAGCCAGTGCGCAGGGATCAGAGATGTACAAAAGAAGCAAGAGAGGGACAAAATATCTTCATACTTGAGAGAGGAAGAGCATGAAGCAATGCTGACACAGATTTATATTGAGACTTTGAATGACTTTGTTTGTGGTCCTGTAAATGCAGAAGATACCGTACCCACTTGAAGGAGAGGACTTTCATGGTTTTTGTTGACGTGAGTAATGGGATCGAAGAAAACAAACTAAATTTTTAAACTTTTTTTAACATCAAATTGAGCACTTTATATTGGTAATAATAACAATGAGAAGCAATCAAAAAATGTAACCTGTTCAGTTGAAAAAAATGAATAGCTAAAATTGTCTGTGTAGGTGCTCAGTCATCCAGGTCATGGTAAATTTGAAGCTTGATCCAAAGATAACAGGACTGGTTGAAGATCTTGAAGACGTTTCACCTCTCCTCCGAAAGGCTTCTTCAGTTCTTAACTATCTGGTGGACGGAGCTAGAAATTTAAGCCTCTGTGGGGCTTAAAATTTCTTTCGGTGGACAGGTGAAATGTCTTCAAGATCTTCAACCAGTCCAGTTGCCTTTGAATCAAGATTCAAATAGCTAAAATTGTTCACTTTGTAGTTTACAAACACACTTCAATTTCAATTTTGAGGTAAACTGAAGTATAGTTAATTTGTTAATTCTATATTTCTTAAATTGATATGTATTTGATGCCAAATGAAAAACAAGCGATGCTCTCATCTTGGCTCATGGAATCAAGTCCCTCACAGAAATGAATAGGAGGAGGGTTTCTTACCAGCTTTCTTGGGCACAGGCATGGTTCCCTTTGTGCTCCAGGTGCTGTTTGGCATCAAACGGGGGGCTTCTTTTGATAATGCCTGTGCGTCCCTGGAGGGTCACTCTTATTGACTTCCTAAAGCACGGGGAGGGAGGAGGGAAGTTGTGGTTGGTTGTAAAGGATGGTCACTGTCATGACACATGAAACTTCTGAACCTTTCTAGGGATCAGATGGAGACGAGCAAATACCCAGTATATCCCAAGTATGCATTCTCATTTGCATACACATGGGACGAGCATGTGAAGGATTTACACACCTAAGATGAGAAATGATATGAAAAAATTTGAGGTTTCTTTTAAATTAATGGAAAAAGGATTTTGCAGCAAAGTGGGAATCAAAGATTGACGCTGCTTTTCTGACATATTTCTAAGGACTTTGTTGATTAAATTCAGATGGTCGGCTTTGTTTTGTTACCTTAGCAACATGACCAAAACTGACCCACGAGCGACTGAATTTAATTTAAACTGACCCTGAAACATGCTATAGGTGTTTGTTTCTGCAAAGAGGAGCCAGGGTGGTCAGTATGTAAGATGGCAGCCAGCTACTCACTGGGAGAGCTGTCGTCAATCTCCAGATCCCATCAATCAGCAGCTGCTGTAGGGGCACTCTTGCAAAGAACTTGGAATAACGTGTACTGAACTGCTGATGTGGTCAGGGCTTGAAAATAACAGCTTGTAAGTAGTCCGTGCTCACAGATGTTACTGACATTTCAGTCTTCTCAAGTAACCACTTTTAATTAATCACGTTTATTTGTAGTGAGGACTGTAAATGTCAGATTGTTGGCTTTAATTATCCAAAATTAAAATGTTATTCAGTTACTGCAATAGCTTCTTTCCTTTTAAAGAACTTTACCATTTGTGTTGTATGCCAAACATACAACATTGTCATTTAATTTATTTGTTTTAATTTAATTAATTTTCTTAAGGGAAAATTGTGCATATAGAAAGGTATGAATTGTTAAGCTTAATGACTCAGAACACACAAAGGAACTAGAAACACAACTTCAATCAACAACCAGGTAAAACCTCACAGTCCAGTAAGTAATCAACCAATGAACGCTGGAAAGCTTGTTGTAGTGCTATATAAAAAAACACTTGCTACAAAAGGGAAGGAACAGGCTTGTTTGTGGGGCTGAGTCTAATCAGAGGAGGTTGGGTTTGTGTAAAGTAGGCCAGATAAAGGGTAGAAGGTAGTATACAGATTTAGCAAATAAGTAGACTGAATAAATAAATGTCTATGAAAACTGGAAGAGCAGACTTATTAACCTTATTGGTTACGTTTGGAACATAAGAAAAGCCTTGAACTCTTGGGTGCAAAAAGCTTAAAAACAAACAAGGATATAACAAAGGGATATTGGCAAAAAAAACTAAAAAAACATCATAGGATACAAAGCAACTGTTTTTGATATTTTAACACAAGCTTTGCTAGGCAGTATTCATAATATTTCTCTCAATTATGTGAAATGGATATAATCTACATGAACACCAGGTTGCTTATTTCTTTGATATAATATAGCCCACAAGAGTTTTTCTGAGCTAACATCACCGTTAGCTAGACATTTGAATTGTGTGTAATATAATAAGCATAAATGTTTGCAAAGAATTGGCTAAATGCTAACATTAGGCAACAGCCTCCTTTCCAGGAGCATTCAGTCTATTCCTGTAGCTAACTTGACCGTTAGCTACACATTGTTTTGTTTTGTTTTGTCATGTGGTAAAATTAACGTTAGCTAGGTACTAGCTCTTCAAACATGAAGTGTTGTATAACGTTAGCTTACTGAATGATGTTATCTTTCTCCATGGAAACAGGAAAGTCGTGAATTGATAACAGATTCTGTGAATATGGCCGCCTGGTGAACAACCACTTTATTGTGTATCAGGTGTTTGTCTTATGGTTTAGCCATTGGATAAGGCTGCTTTTAAAATACACAAAAACAAATATATAATTGTTGTACTTGAATATAGCACTTACTGCATTTCAAAACTGATTGGATCAGCTCTTTCTGCAAGATGATTGGATCACGAGTATAAAGGTAGAAAAGTTCTTATTTCCTCAGCACTCAAAGACAGTAATACATGTTCACAAAAATGATGTTTGACTGCTGAATTTAGGTGGTATTCTCCCGACAGTGAGCCATCATGTTTGATCTTGTACTTTGTGTCTCTCGTGAACCTTTGGGTCTAGAGGGTTTCTTTCAAAGGCATGTCTTAATTGATAAAACTTAATAGGAAATAGCTCCCTGTCATGAGAAAGTGTCCCCCTGCTATTAAAAACAGAATTTTAATGAAGCCTAAGTGCCCGCTTAGCGCTGACTCTTTTAATACCAGATATGCTCTGTGAGAGGCATGAAAACAAATTTCAACACCTGCTGCTTACTGCTGTCAGTGAGAGGGCTTAAATAGTATTGTACCATGACCTTTGGGTGCGTTTAGGGGTTCGATGCACAACACTATACACTCAACGATCACTATGTAATATACCAGTTTACATTACTAGCAGGCTTGGCCATTAAACATCCTATCGTGTTACTTCATTACACGCTAACATGATGGTGCTATGGTGACATGTATAGCCAGGGGATACAATAAGTGTGAGGCTGTAATCTGTGAAGGCCTGCTGGGATGCTTTTCAGGGACTGTCGAGACTTCCCCTCGTAATTTTCGACGCTCTCGCCTGATTGACAAGGCAGGTGCTTTCTCCTTCTCACTCTCTGCCCACTGTTTCTGTGCAAGTGTGTTTTGCTCTCAGTATGAACACTGCCAAGAGTGTTTATGTGTCTATTAAACTGATGTTTAATGGTAGATGGTATTTTTTTTTGTTTTATGTTCTTGGTGGAAGAAAAGAGCGTTTTCTTTTTTGAAAGTACAGAAATAACAATATAAAAATATTATTTTACAAGTAAAAGTCCTACATTAGCAAAAGTTCAAAAGTAATATTAGCTAACTGTAACTGAAGCTAAAAGTATGTGTTTCTGGGAAAAACTGCCCTTGAATAATAGCAATGCACCAACACAGAAGACGATTACTACTGTAACTGCTTGAAATGTTAGTAGTATTTCTATTGTTTATGTAATAAAAGATAAAAGATTAAAAAAGACATTTTGTCATTATTAAAAATAATAATAATAATAATAATATGAATGTAGAAACATGAAATAAATATCTAAAAAAACAACAAAGATCTTTTGAACTATGTTCATATTTTTTCTCACAGCATTGAGGGCTAAGCCGTTTTGACTACAGGTACAATTAGAGTATTTTTAAATACTATATTCCCTAAAAACTGGTACATTTGGTACAGATTTGAGTAATTGATCCGGCCTGATCATCGTTACTAAACCATGCATAGTGAAAGTGTCTAGATTTACAGTGTGAAAACGACATGCCAAAATCAACAGTCCCTCCCCACAGCTTTAGTGCAACATTAACCTTGTAACTGCTCCTAAATCATGACATGTACTGGGGGGGGGGGGGGGGGGGGGGGGTTCCTACCCAACACATGGTGTCTTGCTGACATTGGTGGTCTCCAAGTGAAACAGAGCCTTGAGATTTATGAGTTACGGCTCTTATGCTATTGGCAACCCTGTTTCATGTATGTTATCTCCCCTCCTCTCCCCTTCCACTCTCTGTTACTATGTGTTCTTCTGCAGTAATCTTCTGTATTACATTATGGTCCTATTATCTCTTTGTTTCATTATAACCATTTGAGCACTTAAACATCTAGTCAATTAACAGACACAGGTTTACATGGAAATGATTTACAGCCTGAACAGTCTGAGTGTAGTGGGGAAGGCTCTGCATTCATAAATGACACAACAGGAAGAGAACTATAAAAAGTAACTGGTCTCTCTACCGTGGGGGGCATAATGTTTTTCGTGCATCAATTGATTGAAAAAAAAAAAAAAGTGATTAATCACAGAAGGGGCTGTGATTAATCATGATTTTAGGCACAAATGGATTTACCTTGACAGATTTCAAATGGGGCCCAGACCACCCTGGCCACCCACAATTTCATCCAGATGTTTCCAAATACCCCAATTTGAGCACATATGTGTATAGCCTACCATTTCATTATATAGTTGTAAAAATTGCTGTAAGGGGGAAGAACTATCCACCACAACACTGGCCTGCCTTGCATTGCTTACCTGTTTCGGTTTTTTCAATTTTTCTAACATATTAGAAGTTCAAAGGCATGATTCAGACCTCAGTGAAAGAAATCCACAACATTCAGCCCACACAGGAACTGACAGGAATGTAAACCCTGAACTTCTTGTTGTGGGGCTGAAATCCAAACCACCAAAGAACTGTCATTACCTACGGTGCTTGTCTGTTGTTGTTTTTTTGCACTTTCCCATACATACTGTAATTGCAAATTAAAGTAGAGCATCCAGTGGGCAGAAGCCAGAACATTCCATCTCTACAAGGGAAGATCCCTTCAGGGATTAGTACAAAGAACTAGTTTGCTGTGATGTGTCAGCCCTAAACACCACACTAACAGGCTAGCTTTATGTGCTTTCCAGTTCACTTCATGCTATTTCAAAGTTGGTCCATACTGTGAAAGCTCCATGTGAATCCAAATACTTCAAAAGGCATTTTCAGGTTGCCCTCTGCCAGGCATTAGGAAGAATGCAGTTTTAAAACACGTACTTTTTTCCACATTGGCTTCACTCTTTAGACCTGTAGACCTGTATGTCCAAAGTTCATGGATCTGACTCACACACAGGCAATAACAGCAGATCCCACTAAAATATAACATGAGGGTTACACTTGAAGATTTGCACATCATTTCTGCACTACAGGCTTCTCCGAGTGACTTGTAATTTTAACATCCTTTACTGGAAAAATAAACAACATAACTTTGTTCCTGTTTGGTGTGTGTTAATTTTAGCCCTATTTCATGTTCCTTATGCACTTGTTGAAAGCAACATATGTTTACGTGTGGTTTAAATGTACATGCAAACACAGATAATTCCACTCCCAAAGATCACAAAGTCATGTGTCTCAGTGTCAGTTTCCACCAGCTTCCTGGTAGATGAAAATACATCACAGCCCATGCTGAAAGGCCTCCCATGATGCATTAGTGTTTATGGTCAACGTAAACAAACATATCTGAGATTGAGTTTTTATGTCAGAATAAGAAGCTGGTCTGTTGGGTAGGAAACTAAAAAAAAAAAAAAAACATGTCTTCTTGTGCTCCTCTGATGATGTTGCTTAAAACACAGTTCCAATCACCAACTTGACTTCCATTTAACCTTTGACCTCGCCTGACAGACGCAGATCTCTTTACAAACAAATGACTCTTGTCCTCCAGCTCCATGCATTAAATGTCTCCTGTTTCCCTTCGCTGTATTTATCACCTTATTTCTCATGTTGTTCATCAAGAGGTAAATGAAAAGCAGCCACAGAGAAGGACGGGTCTTAAGTGACCCGAGGGGTCATTCTGAGAAAGACCTGCCTGCCGATTGGACAGGGCCAGAGGCCATTGAAGTGTTGAAGCTGAACCCTGAGCCTCCTAAAATAAGTGAATATTTATCACAGTTGGAAACTAAAAGCAGCCAGACTGACTGACATAAGGGAAGAAGATAGGCTCTGTTGACACAAGGGTTCTGGGACATTCTGTTTCTAAAGCCGTATTTTTAAGTCTATGATATCATGATTAAAAAACAAAACAAAGATAGGTGACAGGAAGTCTGTCAGCGATCCAGCTGTACTACTCACCAACTTCAAAAGTTGCTTGCTTTTGTCAAATTCAACCTTGAGTGTTGGATTTGCTTGAATTAAAGACTGAATCATCAGTTGCAATCTTAAAGGTAAAGAGAAATGTTTGTGCACTGTGATGCAGTCAGTTTTGTAATCCCTGTCTTAACATCAGTAATTTTACACAGTTGAACAATCCTGATCATGTAAAACCCTCCAGGTCTTTCTAGTTTGAATATGTCTTTCTCCAAATGTAATAATTCTGTTCACTAAATGTCAAAAACCATCACGATGAGAAAAGGTATGCCCGGAGAGACAACTGCACTCACTGTGTAATCACAGGAAACTAGAAAAAGCCCATGTAAACATTGATGTGAAGCATTAGGAAAAGCATCCCTGCCACTTGTTTGGGAACAGCAGCAGCTGTTCTTATCTCATTGGGGTAAACCCTGCCAGTATTATGAAGGATTACACTGCTGAGAAGAGGCTTTCTAGTTCAAACGTGGAAAACTGACACGGAAGAGGTTCTGGTTTATCCATTTATAATCAAAAGCCAATTGCAGTATATTTTACCTAAACAGTATAAACACTGAAATTATAATAACAAATGTATACGAAGGCTTATAAGACTTGTTTTCCTTTTTTTCTGATTGTAAACCACACATGCAGTTCTGATTCTATGTGACATTGATGCACTACAATGTGATATATTTTTGGATACTGTACCAGATCAGAATTAAATTCTAATTAATGGATATTGAGAAAATGATTGTATTCCTTCACTCTGATTCAACTAGTGCTGTGATACTGAATGTAACCCACACCACCATAACTTCAAACACAGAAACATCATCATCTTATTGCAAATACAAATCTCAAATTGAATTCTTATACTACCATCATTTTCAATACATTTTGATTTTAAAAAATCACCAGTCTCCAGTAATAATAGACAGTCTTATGCAATTGCTAATTAGTATTTTTAATAGGGATGTAACGATTCACTCAACTCACGATACGATAGGGTTCATGAAACTGGGTTCACGATACGATTCTCTCACGATTTTTTTTTGAGAGATTCGGGAGGTGATTGGAGCTTCTCATTGTGGTGTCGATTAAATGCTGCATCATGTTGGTTGTGCTACTTGTGTAGTTCTCTGTCTTGTTGCAATATTTGTACAGTTTTTGTCTCGTCTGTTATCTTCTCACCTCTTTCATTTTCTGTCTTGGGAAGCAAAAATGCTTCCACTGCCATGATAACGCCTGCTTATTACAACCAACCGCCTCTGCTCTACAGCTGCTGACGCTCACGATATTACTGCGATTCATTTTTCAGAGTATCGATTCGAACCTTGACACCTTTGAATCGATTTTGAACTGTCTCACGATTAATCTTTACATCCCTATTCTTTAAATAAGTGAACCTGATCATTTTATTGGTAACCTGATAAGTGTGTGTAGCTAATGGATGGATGTCATGTGTTTTAACTAAATCTAAATCTCTATCAAAGAACAAAGAGTCACATCATCAGTGTCAAGTAATAAATACTTTATTTTCACATAAGTATTACAAATGCAGTCACCTACAGGTTTAACTTGTGTTTGTGTGTTAATCCTCCTTAAATAGAATTCTGTACAGCAATGTGAATCTGCCTAAAGCCAGTTATTGTTCAGGAAATGTTTAGTACAACAAAGAAACTGAAACTGTTGTCCTGTCGATCATCTGCCACCTCCATTAGCTGCCCCACCCCCGGCTCCTCCGCCTGATTGGTCCTGAGCGCCTGACATCATCAGGAAGAGAACAAGCGGCACGATGTACATCCACTGGAGAAGAAGACAAGAGAAAAAAAAGGATATTAATAAAACTATATGTTTGTTCAAGATAACAAATTTGGCTGTGATTAAAGAGTACTTTTCCAGATTGGTCATCCCAGATTATGTTTTAGTTTTATTCTAAACAGAGGAGGAGAAAAGATAAAGTACAAAGTGGGTGAGATAAAAGAGAAATCTCAGGATGAAACGCCAAACACATGTTCAGCATATTCAAGCAGACAATTAAGATTTAAGATGTCTTCAGTGTTTCCAATGGAGGGTCTCTTGTACAAAGACTTGAGAATAAAGAAAACTTGAAATTATCCATCTCAAATGTATTTGGTGTTGAACCTGAAGTAAACTGTGAAAGAGTAGAAAAGGGGGCAATGAGTTGGAAACAAGGAGGTGAGTTTCAGTTAGTCATATTACAGAGGAGGGAAACATAATTTGAGAGAGGAGGAAGGGGGACAGAACGAGCCACAAGTAAGAAAACAGTACTTCTGTGGGAATCAGCTCTGCTCTCTTCCTCCCCCTGCTGGGGGCTGTGCTGAATTGGTGGCCATGAGGAAGATTGCACCACCCAGAATCAAATACCACTGGAACACAGCACAGCACCGAGTCAACAAAATGTCACAAGGTCACTGAACAAAGCAAGATAGATACACACACACACACACACACACACACACACACACAAACAGCACAGAGCGCAACAAGATGGAGGAGAGGTCATACAGAAGCTCAGATGAGCCAAGTCAAAAGAGACGAGGGCAGTTTCTCTGTGTTTAAAAAATATGGCGCTTGAGAGAGGAGAGCTTTTCACTCCGACTGACAGCTCAACATTAAGAAGACAATCAGAGACTCGATACTGCTTTAAAAAGATGAATACCTACTAAAGTTTACAGCTGAATTTGCTGGCAGAATAATCTTGGATGACTAGTCGACTTTTAGGATCAAGTCAGCAGAATCAAATAGAAGAATGGAGGAATAGATCCTAAACTATGACACCATGATAATAAACAATAAATCTGTTTGGTTCTGTGAGTCCCAAACATTTTTCCCTGGAGCTCCCCCTACTTGTATCAGAGAAAAGCTGAGCCCCCCCCCCCCCATGACTCCAATGGGGATATGTCATTCATTTTAATTGTTTTCATTAATAAAATGGGCCTACAAACTTGTTTTTACCAAAAGACCATTGTGTTAACTATCCAGTAAGTGTGTCGTCATGATATTAGTTAACATGTGCAAATCTAAGTTGACATCCTCGGAGCGGACAAAGCCACGGGCGCCCCTGAGATCTTTGGCGCCAACCCTTGAGAGGACCGACCTGAACCCCAGGTTGGGAACCAGTGCTCTAGCCTATGGCTGGTGTGAAGGGTGTCATATTGATTCTGAGTTTTAAGGAAGTCATGGGACAAAAAAAGTGATGTCTGAGGTCAAGTTCCACACTGTGAAAATGGAAATTAATCATTTGATCATTTATGGTGGACCAGAAAATATCTGTACGACTTCTCTCTAAAAAAAACCCTGAAGGCTATTTTTTACAATGTATACCTGACTCCATTCCTCATACAATGCTTTTTTTTATTTTTCCTACAATGTTTTGCCTTTACCTGTCAATACATTGATTTTGGCAAAGCGCGTTTTGGTTGTATAATTTTGTCTGCAGGTGATTGTGCAGCTAGAGCTGGCATCCAACACATCCCAGGGGGTACGTTACTATACATAAACATGTCAACATATAAATGAAGCTTTCTCCCCGGAGGAAACAAAAAGTGGGTTTTTGAGTTTTGACAAATCAGTGAGTAACCAGTCAGACTGTATGACTTAAGGTCTACGCCTTAGGGCTACTTTGTGAATAAAACAAAAAACACAAACTGGTCTAGAAATGAAGTAAACAATGCATTTTTTTCCCTTTGGTCTGATCCAAATAAACTGAAGCAAATGCATGAAATGATTTTTATATTGAGAATCACTGAATCAAACAGCGACAACAAACCAAACACACGCAACAATTTGGACTTTTTGGAAGACTTACACTACTGAAATGTCCTTTATCATTTATTTAACACACGCTGCAGGCAATTTGTGTATAAAAAGTTGGAGTGGTTCTGATAGAGCTTAAAAAAACCGAATGAACTAAATGAGCATTTTTATGTTTTCATTAACTTTATGAGCGATTACAGAGATCAGAGAACAATTACCAAAGGCAAAGTGAATATCCTTAGGAACAGCCTGCCAGCCTAATCAGCACTCTTCAGCGGGACTACTTACATATTTAGCAAAGAACGATTTCTGCTCCTGTGGATTCTTTCCTTTCTTCTCAGTTTCCTGTTCCATTCGTTCAAGGAACAGAGCTGTCTCGGGCCTGAAAGAAAGCAGGTAATTAGTATTCAAACAAACCCAAAAAACAGAAGGTGTATTTGAAAGTCAGCCTTGTTCTACCTGTGGGGGGAAGAAGATGTAAGGCTTCTTTGCAAAAAACGGAATCAAAGAAATCTAAACAAAGAAGCCACCCCAAGAGGATTTCACTTCTGCAGACAGCCAAGATGTGGATGGTAGATATGTACTCAAGTTTATTTTAACAAATCAAGTACTGACCCTGGTGCATTAACAGGAGCCATTATGCTGAGTGTGGTGTTGAAAATCTCAAGATCAACTTCGTCCTCGACCTCGGTGCCCCTGCAGGCTCCAGGTATTGTTACTATGGAGATGCCAATTAGGTAGCCAGACACGTCAGTGTGGATGCTGATGACGTCGCTCAGATGGGACTCAACCATGGCACACTGAGGATCAGAGCAGAATAGAGTTAATAATCAGAACAAGCCTCAGAAAGGTTTTCATGTTGCCCTGAAGGATTAAGTGACGTCACAGTTGCTCTCATTCCAGAATAAGTATAGTAAGTAGTAGATTATGAAGAATACTGAAAAAGCATGTGCATTATTCTTTAATGAAGCATGATCCCATATCTGCTACTGCAAAAATATGTACATTACACTTCAATACAAAGCACTATACATGCTGGGCCATGGGATCTATACAGTCCTTCTTTTAGTATTCAACGGTTTACTGTAGCAAAGACGGGCACAGAAAAATCAATGTTCAGAAGAATGTGATTTTCAGGCTGTATTTAACAGCTGGAAACGTCATAGATTCTATAGGCTGTAGTTACTGAAGGGTCAGTTTATGTCAGAGCTCCTCCAAAATCACTCTAAACCCACACAGATCTGACAAACATCACATGTCAATATTCTTTATTTGTATTCTTTAAGCATATGTGGAGACTGAGATAATTCAGCTACACATGACCTGAAATACATTTCTTGTGTGAACATTGTATCGCTCTTAATTCACTTTTTTATTACACTAAAGCAAAACAATATAAGACGGCTGTCATTAAAATACACAATATTTTCTGCCAGAGAGAACGATTGTCTTTTGCTCACCATTACGTAAGAGTATTTAACTAGCTGTTCATTGAAGGCCGTTAGATTGAATATACTGTTGCTGATAAACCAGACAACAATTTAAAATGTTCCCTCCATCAACACGATTTATCTGGAAGTAAATCATCACTACAGTTATTCTATGATACTTTAAAAACGTAGTAATGGGGGTTAAATTGCATGTGCTGGCCTCAAAGTCTTGAGGCCGGCTCGGCGGGCAGTTTTACTTAAGTTGAAGGATCCTGTCCCTCCTTCCTCTCACACTGGATCAGAGACACAATGACATGTTTAAATCTAGAGAAAATCTGTTACACTACTACTAATAAACAGATTTTATGAAGTGTGGCGCCCCTTCATGAAATGTTTTGAGAAACCCACAACTGTTATCTCTGAGTAACCCTTTTTCTCTCTCTCTTTTTCTGATTAAAATTATTCCTATAAATATAAATGAAACTACTTGTGTATTTTTCAAAACTGAGACTGCTCCTACTAGATGCTAATTGTTAAATCTGTTGTTTACCTCCGAATAGTAGAGCACTACAGTCATTTCTTCAAAACAAAGTACACGGCCCTAAATACATAAAAGTGCTTGAAAAAACATAATTCACAAGCCCCAAGGCTTATCAAAATCAATGAATGTCTCAATGTGCTGATACTCTCACTCCTCTAATAAAGTTGTATTAAAAAGAAACTCTAAATATCTTTTGTAGTATAATCTCCTGGGAATATATAAACATAAGATAAGTTAAATACATACAGCTCTGACAAACGCTGTGAGGTAACCTTCCATCTGGCGCTCAGTCTGTCGGTCTGCCTGCAGGAAAACACGAGGAACTCTGATTCTGTACAGACCGTCCACTGCAGCCACTTCCTGTGGAGTCATTCAAAACAAACATGTCAGAGATGCAGGACCATGCTTTGCTGAAGTCATAACCATTTTTACTGATCTCTGTTTAGTTTAGTTTATTAGGATCCCCATTCTTCCTTGCATCCACAACAGCCATTACAGTGTGACTGTGTCATCTTACAACTTAAAGGCAGGGTTGGTAATTATCTCCAGATACACTTTTTAAGATTTTGGTTGAAATTGTCTTTAGGTCCTGACAGAAATTAATAACTCATGTGCTCTGAAAAAGGAACAAAGAAAATCCGTTATCTGTAGCAGTTGTAAGCCTGCAAAAACTTTGACCAATGTCTGCCACAAGGAAACAATCTGATGAACCAATCAGGGCTCCCTGTGTCCCTGCTCCTTCTCTACCAATGCATAACTTGAGGCCCGCTTCTGGACCAACTGCGCTTGGGCATGTAAGTGAGGGGCGTGGCTTTTGAGGGAGCACAGAGGGGAAGGGGTGTGTGTAGACAGAGCACTGAGGGAATGCTACTTTCAAAATCATGCTAGTGTTAAAAAATGACCAACCCTGCCTTTAAAACCAACTCATTAACATAAACAACACTCTGGTGATAGCTCCAGGGCTGGTTTCTAACTCTTGTAATTAAATGCCATCAACGACCTGCTGAAGATTTCACAAGACAGTTTTGTCAGTGGCTGAGCATGAGCATGATGTGTTCCAAAGGTATTGAAGCTTGTAGTTAAACAATGAGGAATAAGAAGCTACAGATCCTGCGAACAAACATTGCTTCAACGTCATCCTGTTTTACCTTCAGTTTGATCCTGTCTTCTTCAGAAAGCTGGTTCTGACTGAGTGAGAGGCTGTGCTCCCTGCCAGCTTTCAACACCAGCGCTCCACGCACACGAAACTTTGCTACATCATCTGAAACAAGGAGGACAAAGGGTATATCAAGCTAAACAGGTAGGGTAAATAAACAACTGGGTGGCAAGCACCTGTCACATCTGTTTTATATTTTACAAAGGAATCTCAGGAAGAGCACTCAGCAATGATCGTAGGCTGGAAAAGAAGAAGAACTTCTCAATGGAAAATGGAGCATCTGAAAATACTTTTAGTACAATATGATGAATAACAAATAACCCATTGGCAGTTTAGAGGATGTTCACGCCTGTTGAACAGCATAAATCAATTTATTTAATATATAAAACAACAAGTTAAATTGACAATTTACTAGATGAGATTTGGTGTAGGTTTCTTCATTCATAAACGCTGTCATACGTACGTAGCTAGCTAACCAGCTATAACCAGTAATAAATATCATACAATACTTGATAAATAAAACAAGTTAAAAGAAGACTGTCTCACCAACTTCAAATGAGTGCTCAAGGGGCACAGAGAAGCCACTTAATTCAGTGTCCATGGCATCGCCAACCTGTTCAAAAAAATGTGAAAGCCTAGTTAGCCTTCTGACGGACAAAGCTAATGCTAACTACAGAGCTGACAGGACCAGCTTCCGCTTAACCGTGGGCAGTCTTTGGATTATATGGATACAGTTTAATACTTACTCTTCGACCATTATTACAACAAACAAAATCCGTGTATACGGCGAACAAAACAGTAAAAATAACAGCAATTTCTGATTGTAATAGACGAGCCATTACGACTGTTCTGCACATCGGAGTCTAGGCTTCTTCGTCGCTGGAGTTTTACGGCAGTCGATATCCGTTTTGTTGCTTTACTGCCATCTTCAGGTTTCACTACTACAGCCCAGTAAACTGTCCAGTCTCATTTAGGCTACTCTTCCTTTTGTGATTGTGTCTATACATTTTCTCAAATCCCTAAATGTGCTTGGACAAATAGGAATGTGCTATTTACTTTATTGATAATGTGTCCCGGCCTTAACCCTATTTGATATAGCCGTACCTGGTTAGGCTACTGTTGGCTGTCCCTGTCTTGATGTTTGTCAGTGAGAATACTGATTCACTACATATGATTATTTTGTTTGAGTTTTTTTTATATATATATTTCCACTGTCCTTTTATAAACTTCAAGTTTTAGTCTAACAACTGCAGGCCCTGTTGCATCTGTTTCAGGTTCTTTTGATAGGCTACATCTGTAAATATCTGAAACATGTCACCTGTAATATTCCATATGGCTGAAGTATCCCATGACTAAATCTGCATCTGTTATTATTTTGCTGTGTTTTAAAATCAACACACACACTTTTCAGTATCCATAAAGGTCTTTTAGGCCACACTCCCAAGTCTTCAGCTTCTGTCACCTGCCCAGCCTTTGTTTTCCAATCTCTCCTTCTCCAAACAAGTCTGCATCACTATCTTTGTTGGATGACACTGTCCTTGTCCCTTAAGGCTGACCTAGCAATTGGCTGCAAGCTGTTTGTGATGTAACATCAGAGGCATCTAAACGGCTTTCACTTGAAACGACGACGACGAAGAAGAAGAAACCAGGATCTTACAGCTCCGAGATAAACTCTTAAAGCCCATAGCGTTATAAGCTTTTATAAAATCCAGATCTGCTCAACTGACTTAGCTACTGATCCATATTTAAAACATAGTTTAATGTGGATGGGATTACTGTAAGGCAACACATAATCAAAGACACAGAATTAGCTCCCGAGGTCAATCCTGACATGCACCTGCATTTACATGTTCTCTCCAATTCAATCTTGTATCAAAGTACAACCCTGAAAAAAGGAAAACTCTCCACTTTCTCAATATTTCAACACACATTTAAACTACTTTACCTAAGTTTCTTTCTAGTCAAATTAAACTTTTGTCTTTTCCACTGAGTTTTCAAATCCCTGCCGTGCGCCCCACTTTTTAACATTATTAATTCAATCTTGCATTCTCCTTTCTATGTCCTTAATATTTCTCCCTCATTTCCAAAGTGTTTCATGATCTGCAAAGAGTGATCTTACTGGAATATTTATATAGTTCACTGTCAAGGCTCCAACTACAACAGCATGAGAACTATGAAGTGTTTTTTTTTCCTTTTCTTGAAAAGCTTATTTGGGAAGTTTGTGTAGGGTTAGTCTAGCTCACTAGTGGAAATCTTACCTTATCTTACCTTTACTTTCAAATGTACCCATGATTGTCATGGAATCAAACGATTTAAATGATCAGTCACAGTTAATCACAACATTTTAATAGTTAATCCCGATAATTGCATCACATGTTTGAAATTTCTAAATTGTTAGGCTTTTATTTTGAATTTTTGTACTGTTTTAAAGGAGCATTATGTAGATTCGATAGTGATATTTCAAAGTCGGAGAAGTGAAACAATTCTATGCTATATTTTCTGAAGTAAATGCACAAACTGTATTCAAAGTAAAAAATGGGTCCCTGGAAAACTGTTTGGAGCTAAAAATCTACCAGGAGAGTTACAGTTTCACTGTTGCGGGCCCCCCACCATAACTTCTCGCGTAGCATTTTATCTTCAAACAGTGATCCAGGGCCCAAACTTTCCTCTGAGGACAGTTTGTGTATAGAGTTATGAACATATAGGCCTACCACAGAATCTATACACTTCTCCAACTTTCACATTTCTCTACCAAAACTACATAGTGCGAGTAACTTACTGTTTGAATTCAACCCTGCTTTTATTTTAGAAATAAAGTAAGGAGCTTCTGGTAGATCAAAGATTATAGGACATTAGTTTAACCACAGAAAAAAGGAACTAGGGATCAAAAACGAAATAAATTCAGTGCATTAACTTCAGTCACTGATTAATCGTGATTAACTAGTTGATGCTGACAGCCCTATTTTTAAGACATTGTATTTTTGCATCTAAAGCTGCTCCTGTGAGGCACTTTCGGTTTGCATTGATGTTGGCACACCCTGTGGATAAAGTCTCATGTCTTGGCTCATCCTGTGTATTTGTAATAAGTGTTCTGACCGTGAAATCTCCTCATGCTGTATTTTGACAGTTAAAGTGTCACTTACTGTGAAACTTTGCAGAGGAAAATAACAACAAAGGCTGTTTCAGCAGTGTGCAGTAACTCAATTCATCTGACACCTACCCGGCGACAGTCGTTAAGCATTATAAATAACAACGTGGAAGTAAACGATCTTGTTGCTGATCGCTCGTTTGCTGTTGTAGCTCATAAAGTGTCATCAGTCTTAATTTCGGTCTGTTTCATTACCAGCTTAGAACTCCACGCAAGGATCTTTAAGAAATCATGTACACACACACACACACACACACACACACACACACACACACACACACACACACACACACACACACACACACACACACACACACATGCATGCAGAGTAAATTTGTGCATGCTGAGTTTTTTAAGATATGTGATGACCTACTTACATGCATCATGTTTACAAATAATATAATATTTATCATCTTGTTTTATTGCTTCTGAATGTCACATTGTTGTCACTGCTGTCGTCTTTGAATTAGTATTTTTAGCATTTTGCTCACAGAGTGGGTTCATGTCTGTTGACAGAATGCCACTAATGAACCAGGGCTGAATTTAGGCTGCTGTCTTGTAACCTGTCAGAAGACATTTCTGGTACAATTTCATTTCCCTCTTCTTTACAGAATAAAGAGGTTGATTTCTATTTTGAGTCTGCTAAATTTCAGCTTAGTGGTGCTCTATATTCTGCCTGTAGCAAAGGAGGCAGTACAAGATGAA